>JALDNG010000024.1:0-600000 GCA_024349245.1 Neodontobutis hainanensis
GTGTGAATGTTGCTCTAGTGTATGAACGTGTGAATGTTGCTCTGGTGTATAGGATATGTGTGAATGTTGCACTGGTGTATAGATATTTGCAGGTGTGGTGAATGTGTAGAATGTTGCACTGGTGTATGAATGTGTAATGTTGCACTGGTGTATGAATGTGTGTAGATGTGTGTGAATGTTGCACTGGTGTATGAATGTGTGTAGAATGTTGCGGGTGTATGAATGTGTGTAAATGTTGCACTGGTGTATGAATGAATTATGTGAATGTTGCACTGGTGTATGAATGTGTGTGAATGTTGCACTGGTGTATGAATGTGTGTAGATATGTTGCACTGGTGTATGTGTGTGAATGTTGCACAGGAATGTGTGTGAATGTTGCTCTGGTGTATGAATGTGTGTGAATGTTGCACTGTGTAAAAGTGTGAATGTGTAGATGTTGCTGCGGTGTATGAATGTGTGTAGAATGTTGCACTGGTGTATGAATGTGTGTGAATGTTGCACTGGTGTATGAATGTGTGAATGTTGCACTGGTGTGTAAGGATGTGTGTGAATGTTGCAGTGTATGAATGTGTGTATGTTGCACGGGTGTATGAATGTGTGTGAATGTTGCTCTGGTGTATGAATGTGTGTGAATGTTGCACTGGTGTATGAATGTGTGTGAATAACGTTGCAGGTGTGTAGAATGTGTGAATGTTGCTCTGGTGTATATGTGTGTAGATATGTTGCTACTGCGTGTATGAATGTGTGTGAATATGTTGCTCTGGTGTATGAATGTGTGTAAATGTTGCACTGGTGTATGAGATGTTGCACTGGTGTATGAATGTGTGAATGTTGCACTGGTGTATAGAATGTGTGTAGATGTTGCACAGTGTATGAATGTGTGTAGAATGTTGCACTGGTGTATGAATGTGTGTGAATGTTACTGGTGTATGAATGTGTGTGAATGTTGCACTGGTGTATGAATGTGTGTGAATGTTGCATGGGTGTAAGAATGATGTGTGTATGAATGTTGCACAGGTGTATGAATGTGTGTGAGAATGTTGCACTGGTGTATGAATGTGTGTGAATGTTGCACTGGTGTAAGGATGTGTATGAATGTTGCTCTGGTGTATGAATGTGTGTAAATGTTGCACTGGTGTATGAATGTGTGGAATGTTGCACTGGACTGTATGAGATGTGTGTGAATGTTGCACTGGTGTATGAATGTGTGTGAATATTTACGCTGGTGTATAAATGTGTGTGAATGTTGCACTGGTGTATGAATGTGTGTAGATGTTGCGTGTGTATGGATGTGTGTGAATGTTGCACTGGTGTATGAATGTGTGTGAATTTGCTCTGGTGTATGAATGTGTGTAGATATGTTGCACTGGTGTATGAATGTGTGAATATTGCGTGTGTATGAATGTTGCCTGGTGTATGAGATGTGTGTAGATGTTGCACTGGTGTATGAATGTGTGAATGTTGCACTGGTGTATGAATGTAAGAAATGTTAATGTGTGTAGATATTTGCTCTGGTGTATGAATGTGTGTGTGAATGTTGCTCTGAATATGTGTGTGTGAATGTTGCTGGTGTATGAATGTGTGAATGTTGCACTGGTGTATGAATGTGTGAATGTTGCTCTGGTGTATGAATGTGTGTGAATGTTGCTCTGGTGTATGAATGTGTGTGAATGTTGCTCTGGTGTATGAATGTGTGTGAATGTTGCTATGTGTGTGAATGTTGCAGGTGTATGAATGTGTGAATGTTGCTCTGGTGTATGAATGTGTGTAGATGTGTTACTGGTGTATGAATGTGTGTGAATGTTGCACTAGTGTATGAATGTGTGAATGTTGCTGAGATGTGTGAATGTGTATGAATGTTGCACTGGTGTATAGATGTGTGTAGATGTTGCACTGGTGTATGAATGTGTGTGTGAATGTTGCACTGGTGTATGAATGTGTGTGAATATTTGCACTGGTGTATGAATGTGTGTAAGATATTTGCACTGGTGTATGAATGTGTGTAATGTTGCATTGTGCATGAATGTGTGTGAATGTTTGCTGTAATTGTATGATGTGTGTGAATGTTGCACTAGTGTATGATGTAATGTTGCTCTGGTGTATGAATGTGTGAATATTTGCTCCTGGTGTAATGAATGTGTGTAGAATGTTGCTGTATGAATGTGTGTGAATGTTGCACTGGTGTATGAATGTGTGTGAATGTTGCGGGTGTATGAATGTTGCTCTGGTGTATGAATGTGTGTGAATGTTGCACTGGTGTATGAATGTGTGTGTGAATGTTGCTAGTGTATGAATGTGTGTGAATGTTGCACAGGTGTATAGATGTGTGTAAATGTTGCTCTAGTGTATGAATGTGTGTGAATGTTGCACTAGTGTATGAATGTGTGAATGTTGCTCGTGTAGGAATGTGTGTGAATATTTGCACTGGTGTATGAATGTGTGTGTGAATGTTGCAGGTGTATGAATGTGTGTGAATGTTGCTCTGGTGTATGAATGTGTGTGAATGTTGCTGGTGTATGAATGTGTGTGAATGTTGCAGGTGTATGGATGTGTGTGAATGTTGCACGGGTGTATGAATGTGTGCTGGTATGAATGTGTGTGTGAATGTTGCTCTGGTGTATGAATGTGTGTGAATGTTGCAGGTGTATGAATGTGTGTGAATGTTACTCTGGTGTATGAATGTGTGTAGATATTTGCTCTGGTGTATGAATGTGTGTGATATGTTGCACTGTGTATGAATGTGTGTAGAATGCTGCACTGGTGTATGAATGTGTGTGAATGTTGCTCTGGTGTATGAATGTGTGAATGTTGCACTGGTGTATGAATGTGTGTGAATGTTGTGTGTATGTTGCACTGGTGTAATGTGTGAATGTTGCACTGGTGTATGAATGTGTGTGAATGTTGCACGGGTGTATGAGAGTGTGTGAATGTTGCACTGGTGTATGAATGTTGCACTGGTGTATGAATGTGTGTGAATGTTGCACAGGTGTATGAATGTGTGAATGTTGCTCTGGTGTATGAATGTGTGAGATATTTGCAGGTGTATGAATGTGTGTGAATGTTGCTCTGCGTGTAAGAATGTGTGTAGAATGTTGCACTGGTGTATGAATGTGTGTAGAATGTTGCTCTGGTGTATGAATGTGTGTGAATGTTGCACTGGTGTGTATGAATGTGTGTGAATGTTGCACTGGTGTATGTTGCACTGGGAATGTTGCATGTGTATGAATGTGTGAGAATGCTGCAGGTGTATGAATGTTATTACTGTATTGTGTAGATGTTGCACTGGTGTATGAATGTGTGTGAATGTTGCTCTGGTGTATGAATGTGTAGATATGTTGCAGGTGTATGAATGTGTGTGAATGTTGCAGGTGTAAGGATGTGTGTAGATGTTGCTCTGGTGTATGAATGTGTGTGTAAGGATGTGTGAATGTTGCAGTGTATGAATGTGTGTAGATATGTTGCTCTGGTGTATGAATGTGTGAATGTTGCACGGGTGTATGAATGTGTGTAGATGTTGCTCTGGTGTATGAATGTGTGTGAATGTTGCACTGGTGTATGAATGTGTGTAGAATGTTGCACTGCAGTGTATAGATGTGTGTGAATTGTGTGTGAATGTTGCACTGGTGTATGAATGTGTGTGAATGTTGCACTGTATGAATGTGTGTGAATGTTGCTCTGGTGTATGAATGTGTGTGATATGTTGCACTGGTGTGTAAGGATGTGTGTGAATGTTGCACTAGTGTATGAATGTGAGAATGTTGCAGGTGTAAGGATGTGTGAATGTGTGTATGAATATTGCTCTGGTGTATGAATGTTGCACATGTGTAGATATTGCAGGGTGTATGAATGTGTGTAGATATGTTGCACTGGTGTATGATGTGTGTGCTCTGAATTGTATGAATGTGTGTGAATGTTGCACTGGTGTATAGGATGTGTAGATATGTTGCACGGTGTATGAATGTGTGTGAATGTTGCACAGGTGTATGAATGTGTGTGAATGTTGCACTTGTATGGAATGTGTGTGAATGTTGCACTGGTGTATGAATGTGTGTGAATGTTGCTCTGCTCTATGAATGTGTGTGAATGTTGCAGGTGTATGAATGTGTGTGAATGTTGCACTGGTGTATGAATGTGTGAGATATTGCTCTGGTGTATATGAATGTGTGCTGCTGAATGTATATGAAATGTGTATGAATGTTGCACTGGTGTATGATGTGTGTGAATGTTGCACTGGTGTATGAATGTGTGTGAATGTTGCTCTGGTGTATGAATGTGTGTGAATGTTGCTCTGGTGTATGAATGTGTGTGAATGTTGCAGGTGTATGAATGTGTGTAGATATTTGCACTGGTGTATGAATGTGTGTGTGAATGTTGCTTGGTGTATGAATGTGTGTGAATGTTGCACTGGTGTATGAATGTGTGTGAATGTTGCTCTGGTGTATGAATGTGTGTAGATATTTGGGTGTATGAATGTGTGTGAATGTTGCTCTAGTGTATGAATGTGTGTGAATGTTGCACTGGTGTATGAATGTGTGTGAATGTTGCAGGTGTATGAATGTGTGTAGATGTTGCAGGTGTATGAATGTGTGTGATATGTTGCACGGGTGTATGAATGTGTGTGAATGTTGCACTGGTGTATGAATGTGTGTGAATGTTGCACTGGTGTATGAATGTGTGTGAATGTTGCAGGTGTGATGTGTGTGAATGTTGCTGGTGTATGAATGTGTGTGAATGTTGCTCTGGTGTATGAATGTGTGTAGAATGTTGCTCTGCTCGTGTATGAATGTGTGTGAATGTTGCAGGGTGTAAGAATGTGTGTGAATGTTGCACTGGTGTATGAATGTGTGTAGATATGTTGCACTGGTGTAAGAATGTAATGTTGCAGGTGTAAGGTATGAATGTGTGAATGTTGCTTGTGTGAATGTTGCTCTGGTGTATGAATGTGTGTAGAATGTTGCACAGGTGTATGAATGTGTGTAGAATGTTGCACTGGTGTATGAATGTGTGTGAATGTTGCACTGGTGTATGAATGTGTGTGAATGTTGCACTGGTGTATGAATGTGTGTGAATGTTGCTCTGGTGTATGAATGTGTGTAGAATGTTGCACTGGTGTATGAATGTGTGAATATGTTGCACTGGTGTATGAATGTGTGTGAATGTTGCTCTGGTGTATGAATGTGTGTGAATGTTGCTCTGGTGTATGAATGTGTGAATGTTGCACGGGTGTATGAATGTGTGTGAATGTTGCTCTGGTGTATGAATGTGTGTGAATGTTATTGCAGGTGTATGAATGTGTGTGAATGTTGCAGGTGTATGAATGTGTGTGAATGTTGCAGGTGTAAGGATGTGTGTGAATGTTGCACGGGTGTATGAATGTGTGTGAATGTTGCACGGGTGTAAGGATGTGTGTGAATGTTGCACGGGTGTATGAATGTGTGTGAATGTTGCACGGGTGTAAAGATGTGTGTGAATGTTGCACGTGTGTATGGATGTGTGTGAATGCTGCACTGGTGTATGAATGTGTGTGAATGTTGCTCTGCTCTATGAATGTGTGTGAATGTTGCAGGGGTGTAAGAATGTGTGTGAATGTTGCACGGGTGTATGTTGCACTGGTGTAAGGATGTGTGTGAATGTTGCACGGGTGTATGAATGTTGCACGGGTGTAAGGATATGTGTGAATGTTGCATGGGTGTATGAATGTTGCACGGGTGTAAGGATGTGTGTGAATGTTGCAGGGGTGTATGAATGTGTGTGAATGTTGCTCTGGTGTATGAATGTGTGTGAATGTTGCACGGGTGTAAGGATGTGTGTGAATGTTGCACGGGTGTATGAATGTGTGTGAATGTTGCAGGTGTATGAATGTGTGTGAATGTTGCACTGGTGTATGAATGTGTGTGAATGTTGCACGGTGTATGAATGTGTGTGTGAATGTTGCAGGTGTATGAATGTGTGAATGTTGCAGGTGTATGAATGTGTGTGAATGTTGCACGGGTGTATGAATGTGTGTGAATGTTGCTCTGGTGTATGAATGTGTGTGAATGTTGCACTGGTGTATGAATGTGTGTGAATGTTGCACGTGTGTATGAATGTGTGTGAATGTTGCACGGGTGTATGAATGTGTGTGAATGTTGCTCTGCTGTATGAATGTGTGTGAATGTTGCACAGTGTAAGAATGTGTGTGAATGTTGCACTGGTGTATGAATGTGTGTGAATGTTGCACTGGTGTAAGGATGTGTGTGAATGTTGCACTGGTGTATGAATGGTGTAAGGATGTTGTGTGTGAATGTTGCTCTGGTGTATGAATGTGTGTAAATGTTGCACTGGTGTATGAATGTGTGTGAATGTTGCACTGGTGTATGAATGTGTGTGAATGTTGCACGGTGTATGAATGTGTGTGAATGTTGCACTGGTGTATGAATGTGTGTGAATGTTGCTCTGCTGTGTATGAATGTGTGTGAATGTTGCAGGGGTGTATGAATGTGTGTGAATGTTGCTCGTGTATGTTGCACTGGTGTATGATGTGTGTGAATGTTACTGCATATGAATGTGTATGAATGTTGCACTGGTGTATGAATGTGTGTTGTGTGTGAATGTTGCTCTGGTGTATGAATGTGTGTGAATGTTGCACTGGTGTATGAATGTGTGTGAATGTTGCACTGTGTAAGAATGTGAATGTTGTTGCGGGTGTATGAATGTGTGTGAATGTTGCTCTGGTGTATGAATGTGTGTGAATGTTGCAGGTGTATGAATGTGTGTGAATGTTGCTCTGGTGTATGAATGTGTGTAATGTTGCACTGCGGGTGTATGAATGTGTAGATATGTTACTGGTGTATGAATGTGTGTGAATGTTGCACTGGTGTATGAATGTGTGTGAATGTTGCACTGGTGTATGAATGTGTGTAGATATTTGCTCTGGTGTATGAATGTGTGTGAATGTTGCACTGGTGTATGAATGTGTGTAGATATGTTGCACTGGTGTATGAATGTGTGTGTGAATGTTGCAGGTGTATGAATGTGTGATATGTTGCAGGTGTATGAATGTGTGAATGTTGCTCTGGTGTATGAATGTTGTGTGTATGAATGTTGCACTGGTGTATGAATGTGTGTGAATGTTGCAGTGTATGAATGTGTGTGATATTTGCTCTGGTGTATGAATGTGTGTGAATGTTGCTGCAGGTGTATGAATGTGTGTGAATGTTGCACGGGTGTAAGGATGTGTGTGAATGTTGCACGGGTGTATGAATGTGTGTGAATGTTGCACGGGTGTATGAATGTGTGTGAATGTTGCACGGGTGTATGAATGTGTGTGAATGTTGCACGGGTGTATGAATGTGTGTGAATGTTGCACTGGTGTATGAATGTGTGTGAATGTTGCTCTGGTGTATGAATGTGTGTGAATGTTGCACGGGTGTATGAATGTGTGTGAATGTTGCACGGGTGTATATGTTGCTCTGGTGTATGAATGTGTGTGAATGTTGCAGGTGTAAGGATGTGTGTGAATGTTGCTCTGGTGTATGAATGTGTGTGAATGTTGCACTGGTGTATGAATGTGTGTGAATGTTGCTCTGGTGTATGAATGTGTGAATGTTGCATGTATGTGTGAATGTTGCACGGGGTGTATGAATGTGTGTGAATGTTGCACTGTGTATGAATGTGTGTGAATGTTGCTCTGGTGTATGAATGTGTGTGAATGTTGCACGGGTGTATGAATGTGTGTGAATGTTGCACGGGTGTAAGGATGTGTGTGAATGTTGCACGGGTGTATGAATGTGTGTGAATGTTGCACTGGTGTATGAATGTGTGTGAATGTTGCACTGGTGTATGAATGTGTGTGAATTGTGTGTGAATGTTGCACTGGTGTATGAATGTGTGTAGAATGTTGCACTGGTGTATGAATGTGTGTGAATGTTGCACTGGTGTATGAATGTGTGAATGCTGCACTGGTGTATGGATGTGTGTGAATGCTGCACTGGTGTATGAATGTGTGTGAATGTTGCTCTGGTGCATGAATGTGTGTGAATGTTGCTCTGGTGTATGAATGTGTGTGAATGTTGCACGGGTGTAT
This sequence comes from Neodontobutis hainanensis, assembly GCA_024349245.1. Taxonomy (NCBI): domain Eukaryota; kingdom Metazoa; phylum Chordata; class Actinopteri; order Gobiiformes; family Odontobutidae; genus Neodontobutis; species Neodontobutis hainanensis. The sequence continues at coordinate 8,066 of JALDNG010000024.1, forward strand.
GAATGTGTGTGAATGTTGCTGGTGTATGAATGTGTGTAGATATTTGCACTGGTGTATGAATGTGTGTGAATGTTGCACTGGTGTATGAATGTGTGTGAATGTTGCTCTGGTGTATGAATGTGTGTGTGAATGTTGCAGGTGTATGAATGTGTGTGAATGTTGCAGGTGTATGAATGTGTGAATGTTGCTCTGGGTGTAATGTGTGTAGATGTTGCACAGGTGTATGAATGTGTGTGAATTGTGTGTGAATGTTGCTCTGGTGTATGAATGTGTGTGATATGTTGCAGGTGTATGAATGTGTGTGAATGTTGCACTGGTGTATGAATGTGTGTAGATGTTGCAGTGTGTGTGAATGTGTGTATGAATGTTGCTCAGGTGTAGGATGTGTGTGAATGTTGCAGGTGTATGAATGTGTGTAGAATGTTGCTCTGGTGTATGAATGTGTGTGAATTGTGTGTGAATGTTGCACTGGTGTATGAATGTGTGTGAATGTTGCACTGGTGTATGAATGTGTGTATGTTGCTCTGGTGTATGAATGTGTGTGAATGTTGCAGGTGTATGAATGTGTATGAATGTTGCACTGGTGTATGAATGTGTGTATGTGTGAATGTTGCACAGGTGTATGAATGTGTGTGAATGTTGCACTGGTGTATGAATGTGTGTGAATGTTGCTCTGGTGTATGAATGTGTGATATGTTGCAGGTGTATGAATGTGTGTGAATGTTGCACTGGTGTATGAATGTGTGTGAATGTTGCTCTGGTGTATGAATGTGTGTGAATGTTGCACTGGTGTATGAATGTGTGTGAATGTTGCACTGGTGTATGAATGTGTGTAGATGTTGCGTGTGTATGAATGTGTGTGAATGTTGCACTGGTGTATGAATGTGTGTAGATGTTGCACTGGTGTATAATGTGTGTGAATGTTGCTCTGGTGTATGAATGTGTGTGAATGTTGTATGTGAATGTTGCACTGGTGTATGAATGTGTGTGAATGTTGCTCAGTGTATGAATGTGTGTAAAGATATTGCTTATGAATGTGTGTGAATGTTGCTCAGGTGTATGAATGTGTGTGAATGTTGCAGGTGTATGAATGTGTGTAGATGTTGCAGGTGTATGAATGTGTGTGAATGTTGCTCTAGTGTATGAATGTGTGTGAATGTTGCACTGGTGTATGAAATGTGTGTGAATGTTGCTCTGTGTATGAATGTGTGTGAATGTTGCAGGGTGTATGAATGTGTGTGAATGTTGCTCGAATGTGTGTGAATGTTGCACTGGTGTATGAATGTGTGTGAATGTTTTGCAGTGTATGAATGTGTGTAGATGTTGCAGGTGTATGAATATGTGTAGAATGTTGCTATGTTGCAGGTGTATGAATGTGTGTGAATGTTGCTCTGGTGTATGAATGTGTGTAGAATGTTGCAGGTGTATGTGAATGTGTGCATGTGAATGAATGTTGCACTGGTGTAAGGATGTGTGTAGAATGTTGCACTGGTGTATGAATGTGTGTGTAGATATGTTGCACTGGTGTATGAATGTGTGAATGTGAATGTTGCACTGGTGTATGGATGTGTGTGAATGTTGCACTGGTGTATGAATGTGTGTAGATATTTGCTCTGGTGTATGAATGTGTGTAGAATGTGTGTATGTTGCAGGTGTATGAATGTGTGTGAATGTTGCACTGGTGTATGAATGTGTGTGAATGTTGCACTGGTGTATGAATGTGTGTGAATGTTGCAGGGTGTATGAATGTGTGTGAATGTTGCACTGGTGTATGAATGTGTGAATGTTGCACTGGTGTATGAATGTGTGAATGTTGCAGGTGTATGAATGTGTGTGAATGTTGCTACTGGTGTATGAATGTGTGTGAATGTTGCGTGTGTATGGATGTGTGTAGAATGTTGCACTGGTGTATGAATGTGTGAATGTTGCTCTGGCTCTATGAATGTGTGTGAATGTTGCACAGGTGTAAGGAATGTGTGTGTAGATATTTGCAGTGTATGTTGCACTGGTGTATGAATGTGTGTAGATATGTTGCACTGGTGTATGAATGTGTGTGAATGTTGCACGGGTGTAAGGATATGTGTGAATGTTGCATGGGTGTATGAATGTGTGTGAATGTTGCAGGTGTAAGGAATGTGTGTGAATGTTGCAGGTGTATGAATGTGTGTGAATGTTGCACTGGTGTAAGGATGTGTGTGAATGTTGCAGGTGTATGAATGTGTGTGAATGTTGCTCTGGTGTATGAATGTGTGTGAATGTTGCAGGTGTAAGGATGTGTGTGAATGTTGCACTGGTGTATGAATGTGTGAATGTTGCACTGGTGTATGAATGTGTGTGAATGTTGCAGGTGTATGAATGTGTGTGAATGTTGCACTGGTGTGATGTGTGTAGAATGTTGCAGGTGTATGAATGTGTGTGAATGTTGCAGGTGTAAAGATGTGTGTGTGAATGTTGCACTGCGTGTGTATGAATGTGTGTGAATGTTGCTCTGGTGTATGAATGTGTGTGAATGTTGCTCTGGTGTATGAATGTGTGTGATATGAATGTTGCAGTGTATGAATGTGTGTGAATGTTGCACTGGTGTATGAATGTGTGTGAATGTTGCACTGGGATGTGTGTGAATGTTGCACTGGTGTATAGAATGTTGCACTGGTGTATGAATGTGTGTGAATGTGAATGTTGCACTGGTGTATGAATGTGTGTGAATGTTGCTCTGGTGTATGAATGTGTGTGTGAATGTTGCACAGGTGTATGAATGTGTGTGAATGTTGCAGGTGTATGAGATGTGTGTGAATGTTGCAGTGTGTATGGATGTGTGTGAATGTTGCACTGGTGTATGAATGTGTGTGAATGTTGCTCTGCTCTATGAATGTGTGTGAATGTTGCAGGGGTGTAAGAATGTGTGTGTGAATGTTGCACTGCAGGTGTGAATGTTGCACTGGTGTAAGGATGTGTGTGAATGTTGCACGGGTGTATGAATGTTGCAGGTGTATGAATGTGTGTGAATGTTGCAGTGTATGAATGTGTGAATGTTGCTCTGGTGTATGAATGTGTGAATGTTGCAGGTGTAAGAGATGTGTGTGAATGAATGTTGCACGCGGTGTATGAATGTTGCAGGTGTAAGGATGTGTGTAGAATGTTGCAGGTGTATGTGTAGATGTTGCACTGCAGGTGTATGAATGTGTGTGAATGTTGCACTGGTGTAAGGATGTGTGTGAATGTTGCGGTGTGTAAGAATGTGTGTGAATGTTGCTTGTGTGTGAATGTTGCTCTGGTGTATGAATGTGTGTGAATGTTGCAGGTGTATGAATGTGTGTGAATGTTGCAGGTGTATGAATGTGTGTGAATGTTGCACTGGTGTATGAATGTGTGTGAATGTTGCACAGGTGTATAGGATGTGTGTGAATGTTGCTGGTGTATGAATGTGTGAATGTTGCACTGGTGTATGAATGTGTGTGAATGTTGCAGGTGTATGAATGTGTGTGAATGTTGCACTGGTGTATGAATGTGTGTGAATGTTGCTCAGGTGTAAGGATGTGTGTGATATGTTGCACTGGTGTATGAATGTGTGAATGTTGCACTGGTGTATGAATGTGTGTGAATGTTGCTCTGGTGTATGAATGTGTGTGAATGTTGCAGGGTGTGAATGTGTGTGAATGTTGCACGGGTGTATGTTGCACTGGTGTAAGGATGTGTGTAGAATGTTGCACGGGTGTAAGGATGTGTGTAGATGTTGCATAGGTGTATGAATATTGTGAATGTTGCAGTGTATGAATGTGTGTGAATGTTGCTCTGGTGTATGAATGTGTGTGAATGTTGCACTGGTGTAAGGATGTGTGTGAATGTTGCAGGTGTATGAATGTTGCAGGTGTAAGGATGTGTGTGAATGTTGCAGGTGTATGAATGTGTGTGAATGTTGCTCTGGTGTATGAATGTGTGTGAATGTTGCACTGGTGTATGAATGTGTGTGAATGTTGCTCTGGTGTATGAATGTGTGTGAATGTTGCTCTGTGTATGAATGTGTGTGAATGTTGCATGGTGTATGAATGTGTGTAGATGTTGCTCTGGTGTATGAATGTGTGAATGTTGCACTGGTGTATGAATGTGTGTGAATGTTGCTCTGGTGTATGAATGTGTGTGAATGTTGCAGGTGTATGAATGTGTGTGAATGTTGCAGGTGTATGAATGTGTGTGAATGTTGCAGGTGTATGAATGTGTGTAGATATTTGCTCTGGTGTATGAATGTGTGTGAATGTTGCACTGGTGTAAGGAATGTGTGTGAATGTTGCAGGTGTATGAATGTGTGTGAATGTTGCACTGGTGTATGAATGTGTGTGAATGTTGCAGGTGTATGAATGTGTGTGAATGTTGCACTGGTGTATGAATGTGTGTGAATGTTGCAGGTGTATGAATGTGTGTGAATGTTGCTCTGGTGTATGAATGTGTGTGAATGTTGCAGGTGTATGAATGTGTGTGAATGTTGCTCTGGTGTATGAATGTGTGTGAATGTTGCACTGGTGTATGAATGTGTGTGAATGTTGCACAGGTGTATGAATGTGTGTGAATGTTGCACTGGTGTATGAATGTGTGTGAATGTTGCACTGGTGTATGAATGTGTGTAGATATGTTGCACTGGTGTATGAATGTGTGTGAATGTTGCTCTGGTGTATGAATGTGTGTAGAATGTTGCACGGTGTATGAATGTGTGTGAATGTTGCAGGTGTATGTTGCATGTGTGTGAATGTGTTACTGCAGTGTATGAATGTTGCACTGGTGTAAGGATGTGTGTGAATGTTGCATGTAGTGTATGAATGTTGCAGGTGTATAGAATGTGTGTGAATGTTGCATGGTGTATGAATGTGTGTAGATATGTTGCAGGTGTATGAATGTGTGTGAATGTTGCAGGTGTATGAATGTGTGTGAATGTTGCACTGGTGTATGAATGTGTGTGAATGTTGCTCTGTGTATGAATGTGTGTGAGATATTTGCAGGGGTGTAAGAATGTGTGTGAATGTTGCAGGTGTAAGGATGTGTGAATGTTGTGTGTATGAATGTTGCACTAGGTGTATGAATGTGTGTGAATGTTGCACTGGTGTATGAATGTGTGTGAATGTTGCAGGTGTAAGGATGTGTGTGAATGTTGCACTGGTGTGTAGTGTAGATGTTGCACAGGTGTAAGGATGTGTGTGAATGTTGCACAGGTGTATGAATGTGTGTGAATGTTGCACGGTGTATGAATGTGTGTGAATGTTGCGGGTGTATGGAATGTGTGTGAATGTTGCACTGGTGTATGAATGTGTGTGAATATGTTGCACTGGTGTATGAATGTGTGTGTGAATGTTGCTCTGCTGTATGAATGTGTGTAGATATGTTGCAGGGGTGTAGAATGTGTGAATGTGAATGTTGCAGGTGTATGTTGCACTGGTGTAAGGATGTGTGTGAATGTTACTGCAGGTGTATGAATGTGTGTAGAATGTTGCACAGATGTGTGTGAATGTTGCTCAGGTGTATTGTATGAATGTGTGTGAATGTTGCTCTGTGTATGAATGTGTGTAGAATGTTGCAGGTGTAAGAATGTGTGTGAATGTTGCACGGGTGTATGTTGCACTGGTGTAAGGATGTGTGTGAATGTTGCACGGGTGTATGAATGTTGCACGGGTGTAAGGATATGTGTGAATGTTGCATGGGTGTATGAATGTTGCACGGGTGTAAGGATGTGTGTGAATGTTGCACGGGTGTATGAATGTGTGTGAATGTTGCACGGGTGTATGAATGTGTGTGAATGTTGCACGGGTGTATGAATGTGTGTGAATGTTGCTCTGGTGTATGAATGTGTGTGAATGTTGCACGGGTGTATGAATGTGTGTGAATGTTGCACGGGTGTATGAATGTGTGTGAATGTTGCTCTGGTGTATGAATGTGTGTGAATGTTGCACGGGTGTAAGGATGTGTGTGAATGTTGCACGGGTGTATGAATGTGTGTGAATGTTGCACTGGTGTATGAATGTGTGTGAATGTTGCACTGGTGTATGAATGTGTGTGAATGTTGCAGTGTATGAATGTGTGTGAATGTTGCTCTGGTGTATGAATGTGTGTGAATGTTGCTGGTGTATGAATGTGTGTGAATGTTGCAGGTGTATGAATGTGTGTGATATTTACTGCAGGTGTAAGGATGTGTGTGAATGTTGCTCTGGTGTATGAATGTGTGTAGATGTTGCACTGGGTGTATGAATGTGTGTAGAATGTTGCTGGTGTGTAATGATGTGTGTGAATGTTGCAGGTGTAAGGATGTGTGTGAATGTTGCAGGTGTATGAATGTGTGTAGAATGTTGCTCTGGTGTATGAATGTGTGTAGATATTTGCACGGGTGTATGAATGTGTGTGAATGTTGCTCTGGTGTATGAATGTGTGTGAATGTTGCACGGGTGTATGAATGTGTGTGAATGTTGCTCTGGTGTATGAATGTGTGTGAATGTTGCACGGGTGTATGAATGTGTGTGAATGTTGCACTGGTGTATGAATGTGTGTGAATGTGTGAATGTATGAATGTGTGTAGAATGTTGCAGGTGTATGAATGTGTGTGAATGTTGCACGGGTGTATGAATGTGTGTGAATGTTGCTCTGGTGTATGAATGTGTGTGAATGTTGCACTGGTGTATGAATGTGTGTGATGTTGCACTGGTGTATGAATGTGTGTAGATGTTGCAGGTGTATGAATGTGTGTAGATGTTGCAGGTGTATGAATGTGTGTGAATGTTGCAGGTGTATGAATGTGTGTGAATGTTGCAGGTGTAAGGAATGTGTGTGAATGTTGCTGTATGAATGTGTGTGAATGTTGATCTGGTGTATGAATGTGTGTAGAATGTTGCAGGTGTATGAATGTGTGAGATGTTGCAGGTGTATGAATGTGTGTGAATGTTGCAGGTGTATGAATGTGTGTAGAATGTTGCATGGGTGTAAGGATGTGTGTGAATGTTGCAGGTGTATGAATGTGTGTGAATGTTGCAGGTGTATGAATGTGTGTGAATGTTGCAGGTGTATGAATGTGTGTAGATATTGCAGGTGTATGAATGTGTGTGAATGTTGCACTGGTGTAAGGATGTGTGTAGATGTTGCACTGGTGTATGAATGTTTGTGAATGTTGCACTGGTGTATGAATGTGTGTGAATGTTGCACTGGTGTATGAATGTGTGTGAATATTTGCAGTGTATGAATGTGTGTGAATGTTGCACTGGTGTATGAATGTGTAGAATGTTGCACAGGTGTAAGGATGTGTGTAGATATTTGCACTGCAGGTGTATGAATGTGTGTGAATGTTGCTCTGGTGTATGAATGTGTGTGAATGTTGCAGGTGTAAGGATGTGTGAATGTGTGTGAATGTTGCTGTGTGTATGAATGTTGCAGGTGTAAGGATGTGTGTGAATGTTGCAGGTGTATGAATGTTGCGTGAATGTTGCACGGTGTATGAATGTGTGTGAATGTTGCTCTGGTGTATGAATGTGTGTAGAATGTTGCACTGGTGTATAGATGTGTGTGAATGTTGCACGGGTGTATGAATGTGTGTGAATGTTGCTCTAGTGTATGAATGTGTGTGAATGTTGCACGGGTGTAAGGATGTGTGTGAATGTTGCACGGGTGTAAGGATGTGTGTGAATGTTGCACGGGTGTATGAATGTGTGTGAATGTTGCTCTGGTGTATGAATGTGTGTGAATGTTGCACTGGTGTATGAATGTGTGTGAATGTTGCACTGGTGTAATGAATGTGTGTGAATGTTGCACTGGTGTATGAATGTGTGTGAATGTTGCACTGGTGTATGAATGTGTGTAGATGTTGCTCTGGTGTATGAATGTGTGTGAATGTGTGAATGTTGCACTGGTGTGTATGAATGTGTGTGAATGTTGCTCGGGTGTATGAATGTGTGTAGAATGTTGCACTGGTGTATGAATGTGTGTGAATGTTGCAGGTGTATGAATGTGTGTGAATGTTGCACTGGTGTATGAATGTGTGTGAATGTTGCACAGGTGTATGAATGTGTGTGAATGTTGCACTGGTGTATGAATGTGTGAATGTTGCAGGTGTATGAATGTGTGTGAATGTTGCACTGGTGTATGAATGTGTGTGAATGTTGCACTGGTGTATGCGGGTGTAAGGATGTGTGTAGATGTTGCACTGGTGTATGAATGTGTGTGAATGTTGGGTGATGTTGCTCTGGTGTATGAATGTGTGTGAATGTTGCACGGGTGTATGAATGTGTAAGAATGTTGCACTGGTGTATGAATGTGTGAATGTTGCAGGTGTAGGATGTGTGTGTGAATGTTGCAGGTGTATGAATGTGTGTGAATGTTGCACAGGTGTAAGGATGTGTGTGAATGTTGCACAGGTGTATGAATGTGTGTGAATGTTGCAGGTGTAAGAATGTGTGTAGAATGTTGCACTGGTGTATGAATGTGTGTGAATGTTGCTCTGGTGTAAGATGTGTGTGAATGTTGCACGTGTGTATGGAATGTGTGTGAATGTTGCTCTGTGTATGAATGTGTGTGAATGTTGCAGGGTGTAAGAATGTGTGTGAATGTTGCAGGTGTAAGGATGTGTGTGAATGTTGCACGGTGTATGAATGTGTGAATGTTGCTCTGGTGTATGAATGGATGTGTAGATGTTGCAGGTGTATGAATGTGTGTGAATGTTGCACGGGTGTAAGGATGTGTGTGAATGTTGCACGGGTGTATGAATGTGTGTGAATGTTGCACGGGTGTAAGGATGTGTGTGAATGTTGCACGGGTGTATGAATGTGTGTGAATGTTGCTCTGGTGTATGAATGTGTGTAGAATTGCTCTGGTGTATGAATGTGTGTGAATGTTGCTGTGTGAATGTTGCTCTGCTGTATGAATGTGTGTGAATGTTGCAGGGGTGTAAGAATGTGTGTGAATGTTGCACGGGTGTATGTTGCACTGGTGTAAGGATGTGTGTGAATGTTGCACGGGTGTAAGGATGTGTGTGAATGTTGCATGGGTGTATGAATGTTGCACGGGTGTAAGGACGTGTGTGAATGTTGCACTGTATGAATGTGAATGTTGCAGGTGTAAGGATGTGTGTGAATGTTGCACAGGTGTAAGGATGTGTGTGAATGTTGCTCTGGTGTATGAATGTGTGTAGATGTTGCAGGTGTATGAATGCGTGTGTAGAATGTTGCACTGGTGTATGAATGTGTGTGAATGTTGCGGTGTAAGGATGTGTGTGTGAATGTTGTGTATGAATGTGTGTAGATAATGTGTGTGAATGTTGCTCTGGTGTATGAATGTGTGTAGATATGCTCTGGTGTATGAATGTGTAGATATGTTGCTCTGGTGTATGAATGTTGTGTGTATGAATGTTGCACTGGTGTATGAATGTGTGTGAATGTTGCACTGGTGTATGAATGTGTGTGAATGTTGCACTGGTGTATGAATGTGTGTGAATGTTGCAGGTGTAATGAATGTGTGTGAATGTTGCTCTGGTGTATGAATGTGTGTGATGTATGTTGCACTGGTGTAGGATGTAAATGTGTGTGAATGTTGCACTGTGTATGAATGTGTGTAGATATTGCTCTGGTGTATGAATGTGTGTGAATGTTGCACTGGTGTATGAATGTGTGTGAATGTTACTCTGCAGTGTGATGAATGTGTGTAGATGTTGCTCTGGTGTATGAATGTGTGTGTAATGCTCTGGTGTATGAATGTTACACTGTGTATGAATGTGTGTGAATGTTGCAGGTGTATGAATGTGTGTGAATGTTGCACTGGTGTATGAATGTGTGAATGTTGCACTGGTGTATGAATGTGTGTGAATGTTGCACTGGTGTATGAATGTGTGTGAATGTTGCTGCAGGTGTATGAATGTGTGTGAATGTTGCACTGGTGTATGAATGTGTGTGAATGTTGCACTGGTGTATGAATGTGTGTGAATGTTGCTCTGGTGTAAATGTGTGAATGTTGCAGGTGTATGAATGTGTGTAGAATGTTGCTCACTGGTGTATGAATGTGTGTGAATGTTGCTCTGGTGTGTATATGTGTGAATGTATGTGTGTGTGTGAATGTTGCAGATGTGTATGAATGTTGTGTGAATGTTGCTCTGGTGTATGAGATGTGTGTGTGAATGTTGCACTGGTGTATGAATGTGTGTGAATGTTGCTCTGTGTATATGAATGTGTGTGAATGTTGCGGTGTAAGATGTGTGTGAATGTTGCACTGGTGTATGAATGTGTGTGAATGTTGCTCTGATGGTGTATGAATGTGTGTGAATGTTGCAATGTGTGTGAATGTTGCAGGTGTATGAATGTGTGTGAATGTTGCTCTGGTGTATGAATGTGTGTGAATGTTGCAGGTGTAAGGATGTGTGTTGCAGGTGTAAGGATGTGTGTAGAATGTTGCTGCAGGTGTATGAATGTGTGTGAATGTTGCACGGGTGTATGAATGTTGCACGGGTGTAAGGATGTGTGTGAATGTTGCTCTGGTGTATGAATGTGTGTGAATGTTGCACGGGTGTAAGGATGTGTGTGAATGTTGCACGGGTGTATGAATGTGTGTGAATGTTGCAGGGTGTATGTGTAGATGTTGCAGGTGTAAGGATGTGTGTGAATGTTGCACTGGTGTATGAATGTGTGTGAATTTTGCAGGTGTAATGAATGTGTGTGAATGTTGCACGGGTGTATGAATGTGTGTGAATGTTGCTCTGGTGTATGAATGTGTGTGAATGTTGCACGGGTGTAAGGATGTGTGTGAATGTTGCACGGGTGTAAGGATGTGTGTGAATGTTGCACGGGTGTATGAATGTGTGTGAATGTTGCAGGTGTATGAATGTGTGAATGTTGCACAGGTGTAAGGATGTGTGAATGTTGCTCTGGTGTATGAATGTGTGTAGAATGTTGCACGGTGTATGAATGTGTGTAAGAATGTTGCACTGGTGTATGAATGTGTGTGAATGTTGCAGGTGTAAGGATGTGTGTGAATGTTGCAGGTGTATGAATGTGTTACGGGTGTAAGGATGTGTGTGAATGTTGCACAGGTGTATGAATGTGTGTGAATGTTGCACTGGTGTAAGGAATGTGTGTGAATTTGCATGGGTGTATGAATGTGTGTAGAATGTTGCACTGGTGTATGAATGTGTGTGAATGTTGCACGTGTGTATGGATGTGTGTGAATGCTGCACTGGTGTATGAATGTGTGTGAATGTTGCTCTGGTGTATGAATGTGTGTGAATGTTGCAGGGGTGTAGAATGTGTGTGAATGTTGCACGGTGTATGTGTGTATGTTGCACTGGTGTAAGGATGTGTGTGAATGTTGCAGGTGTAAGGATGTGTGTAGAATGTTGCAGGTGTATGATGAATGTTGCAGGTGTAAGGATGTGTGTGAATGTTGCTCTGGTGTATGAATGTGTGTAAATGTTGCACTGGTGTAAGGATGTGTGTGAATGTTGCAGTGTATGAATGTTGCTGCGGGTGTAAGGATGTGTGTAATGTTGCACTGGTGTATGAATGTGTGTGAATGTTGCTCTGGTGTATGAATGTGTGTGAATGTGCTGCAGGTGTATGGATGTGTGTGAATGTTGCAGGTGTATGAATGTTATTGCAGGTGTAAGGATGTGTGTGAATGTTGCAAGGTGTATGAATGTGTGTGAATGTTGCTCTGGTGTATGAATGTGTGTGAATGTGCAAGGGTGTAAGGATGTGTGTAGATGTTGCAGGTGTATGAATGTGTGAATGTTGCTCTGGTGTATGAATGTGTGTAGAATGTTGCAGGTGTATGAATGTGTGAATGTTGCAGGTGTATGATATGTGTGAATGTTGCACGGGTGTATGAATGTGTGTGAATGTTGCACTGGTGTATGAATGTGTGTGAATGTTGCTCTGGTGTATGAATGTGTGAATGTTGCACGGTGTATGAATGTAAGTGAATGTTGCAGGTGTATGAATGTGTGAATATTGGGTGTATGAATGTGTGTGAATGTTGCTCTGGTGTATGAATGTGTGTGAATGTTGCACGGGTGTAAGGATGTGTGTGAATGTTGCACGGGTGTATGAATGTGTGTGAATGTTGCTCTGGTGTATGAATGTGTGTGAATGTTGCACGGGTGTAAGGATGTGTGTGAATGTTGCACGGGTGTATGAATGTGTGTGAATGTTGCACGGGTGTAAGAATGTGTGTGAATGTTGCACGGGTGTATGAATGTGTGTGAATGTTGCACGGGTGTATGAATGTGTGTGAATGTTGCACGGGTGTATGAATGTGTGTGAATGTTGCACGGGTGTATGAATGTGTGTGAATGTTGCACGGGTGTAAGGATGTGTGTGAATGTTGCACGGGTGTATGAATGTGTGTGAATGTTGCTCTGGTGTATGAATGTGTGTGAATGTTGCACGGGTGTATGAATGTGTGTGAATGTTGCTCTGGTGTATGAATGTGTGTGAATGTTGCACGGGTGTATGAATGTGTGTGAATGTTGCACGGGTGTATGAATGTGTGTGAATGTTGCACGGGTGTATGAATGTGTGTGAATGTTGCACGGGTGTATGAATGTGTGTGAATGTTGCACTGGTGTATGAATGTGTGTGAATGTTGCAGGTGTATGAATGTGTGTGAATGTTGCAGGTGTATGAATGTGTGTGAATGTTGCTCTGGTGTATGAATGTGTGAATGTTGCACGGGTGTATGAATGTGTGTGAATGTTGCTCTGGTGTATGAATGTGTGTGAATGTTGCACGGGTGTATGAATGTGTGTGAATGTTGCTCTGGTGTATGAATGTGTGTGAATGTTGCACGGGTGTAAGGATGTGTGTGAATGTTGCACGAGTGTATGAATGTTGCACGGGTGTAAGGATGTGTGTGAATGTTGCACAGGTGTAAGGATGTGTGTGAATGTTGCTCTGGTGTATGAATGTGTGTGAATGTTGCACGGGTGTATGAATGTGTGTTGCACTGGTGTGTGTGTGAATGTTGCACGGTGTTGTGTGTGAATGTTGCTCTGGTGTATGAATGTGTGTGAATGTTGCACTGGTGTATGAATGTGTGTGAATGTTGCTCTGGTGTATGAATGTGTGTGAATGCTGCAGGTGTATGAATGTGTGTGAATGTTGCAGGTGTAAGAATGTGTGTAGATGTTGCAGGTGTATGAATGTGTGTGAATGTTGCAGCTGTATGAATGTTGCAGGTGTAAGGATGTCTGTGAATGTTGCACGGGTGTATGAATGTGTGTGAATGTTGCACTGGTGTAAGGATGTGTGTGAATGTTGCAGGTGTATGAATGTTGCACGGTGTAAGGATGTGTGTGAATGTTGCACAGGTGTAAGGATGTGTGTGAATGTTGCCAGGTGTAAGAATGTGTGTGAATTTTGCACGGGTGTATGAATGTGTGTGAATGTTGCTTACTGGTGTAAGAATGTGTGTGAATGTTGCACGTGTGTATGGATGTGTGTGTGAATGCTGCACTGGTGTATGAATGTGTGTGAATGTTGCTCTGCTGTATGAATGTGTGTGAATGTTGCAGGGTGTAAGAATGTGTGTGAATGTTGCAGGGTGTATGTTGCACTGGTGTAAGGATGTGTGTGAATGTTGCAGGTGTAAGGATGTGTGTTGCACAGGTGTAATGAATGTGTGTAAATGTTGCACGGTGTAAGGATGTGTGTGAATGTTGCAGGGTGTATGAATTTTGCACGGGTGTAAGGATGTGTGTAGATGTTGCAGTGTGTATGAATGTTGCAGGTGTAAGGATGTGTGTAGAATGTTGCACGGGTGTATGAATGTGTGTGAATGTTGCTCTGGTGTATGAATGTGTGAATGTGGCAAGGGTGTATGGATGTGTGTGAATGTTGCACGGGTGTATGAATGTTGCACGGGTGTAAGGATGTGTGTGAATGTTGCACGGGTGTATGAATGTGTGTGAATGTTGCTCTGGTGTATGAATGTGTGTGAATGTTGCACGGGTGTAAGGATGTGTGTGAATGTTGCACGGGTGTATGAATGAATGTTGGTGTAAGGATGTGTGTGTGAATGTTGCAGGTGTATGAATGTGTGTGAATGTTGCAGGTGTATGAATGTGTGTGAATGTTGCTCTGGTGTATGAATGTGTGTGAATGTTGCATGCAGGTGTGTATGTGAATGTTGCAGGTGTATGAATGTGTGTGAATGTTGCACGGGTGTAAGAATGTGTGTGAATGTTGCACGGGTGTATGAATGTTGCACGGGTGTAAGGATGTGTGTGAATGTTGCTCTGGTGTATGAATGTGTGTGAATGTTGCACGGGTGTAAGGATGTGTGTGAATGTTGCACGGGTGTATGAATGTGTGTGAATGTTGCTCTGGTGTATGAATGTGTGTGAATGTTGCACGGGTGTAAGGATGTGTGTGAATGTTGCACGGGTGTAAGGATGTGTGTGAATGTTGCACGGGTGTATGAATGTGTGTGAATGTTGCACGGGTGTAAGAATGTGTGTGAATGTTGCACGGGTGTATGAATGTGTGTGAATGTTGCACGGGTGTATGAATGTGTGTGAATGTTGCACGGGTGTATGAATGTGTGTGAATGTTGCACGGGTGTATGAATGTGTGTGAATGTTGCTCTGGTGTATGAATGTGTGTGAATGTTGCTCTGGTGTATGAATGTGTGTGAATGTTGCAGGTGTATGAATGTGTGTAAATGTTGCTCTGGTGTATGAATGTGTGTGAATGTTGCACTGGTGTATGAATGTGTGTAGATGTTGCACTGGTGTATGAATGTGTGTGAATGTTGCACTGGGTGTATGAATGTGTGTGAATGTTGCACTGGTGTATGAATGTGTGTAGATGTTGCAGGTGTATGAATGTGTGTGAATGTTGCTCTGGTGCATGAATGTGTGTGAATGTTGCAGGTGTATGAATGTGTGTGAATGTTGCACTGGTGTATGAATGTGTGTGAATGTTGCTGCAGGTGTATGAATGAATGTGTGTGATATTTGCTCTGTGAATGTTGCTCTGGTGTATGAATGTGTGTGAATGTTGCAGGTGTTTGAATGTGTGTGAATGTTGCTCTGGTGTATGAATGTGTGTGAATGTTGCACTGTGTATGAATGTGTGTGAATGTTGCAGGTGTATGAATGTGTGTGAATGTTGCACTGGTGTATGAATGTGTGTGAATGTTGCAGTGTATGAATGTGTGTGAATGTTGCAGGTGTATGAGGATGTGTGTGAATGTTGCAGGTGTATGAATGTGTGTGAATGTTGCACAGGTGTATGAATGTGTGTAGATGTTGCAGGTGTATGAATGTGTGTGAATGTTGCGGGTGTATGAATGTGTGTGAATGTTGCACGTGTGTATGGATGTGTGTGAATGCTGCACTGGTGTATGAATGTGTGTGAATGTTGCTCTGCTCTATGAATGTGTGTGAATGTTGCAGGGGTGTAAGAATGTGTGTGAATGTTGCACGGGTGTATGTTGCACTGGTGTAAGGATGTGTGTGAATGTTGCACGGGTGTATGAATGTTGCACGGGTGTAAGGATATGTGTGAATGTTGCATGGGTGTATGAATGTTGCACGGGTGTAAGGATGTGTGTGAATGTTGCAGGGGTGTATGAATGTGTGTGAATGTTGCTCTGGTGTATGAATGTGTGTGAATGTTGCACGGGTGTAAGGATGTGTGTGAATGTTGCACGGGTGTAAGGATGTGTGTGAATGTTGCACGGGTGTATGAATGTGTGTGAATGTTGCACGGGTGTAAGGATGTGTGTGAATGTTGCACGGGTGTATGAATGTGTGTGAATGTTGCACGGGTGTAAGGATGTGTTTGAATGTTGCACGGGTGTATGAATGTGTGTGAATGTTGCACGGGTGTATGAATGTGTGTGAATGTTGCACGGGTGTAAAGATGTGTGTGAATGTTGCACGTGTGTATGGATGTGTGTGAATGCTGCACTGGTGTATGAATGTGTGTGAATGTTGCTCTGCTCTATGAATGTGTGTGAATGTTGCAGGGGTGTAAGAATGTGTGTGAATGTTGCACGGGTGTATGTTGCACTGGTGTAAGGATGTGTGTGAATGTTGCACGGGTGTAGGGATGTGTGTGAATGTTGCACGGGTGTATGAATGTTGCACGGGTGTAAGGATGTGTGTGAATGTTGCTCTGGTGTATGAATGTGTGTAAATGTTGCACGGGTGTAAGGATGTGTGTGAATGTTGCACGGGTGTATGAATGTTGCACGGGTGTAAGGATGTGTGTGAATGTTGCACGGGTGTATGAATGTTGCAGGTGTAAGGATGTGTGTAATCTTGCAGGTGTATGAATGTGTGTGAATGTTGCTCTGGTGTATGAATGTGTGTGAATGTTGCACGGGTGTAAGGATGTGTGTGAATGTTGCACGGGTGTATGAATGTTGCACGGGTGTAAGGATGTGTGTGAATGTTGCACGGGTGTATGAATGTGTGTGAATGTTGCACGGGTGTAAGGATGTGTGTGAATTGTATGAATGTGTGAATGTTGCTCTGGTGTATGAATGTGTGTGAATGTGCTTGCAGGTGTATGAATGTGTGTAGATATGTTGCACTGGTGTATGAATGTTATGCAGGTGTAAGGATGTGTGTGAATGTTGCAGGTGTATGAATGTTGCAGTGTAAGGATGTGTGTGAATGTTGCAGGTGTATAAATGTGTGTGAATGTTGCAGGTGTATGAATGTGTGTAAATGTTGCTCTGGTGTATGAATGTGTGTAGATATGTTGCAGGTGTAAGGTGTAAGGATGTGTGTGAATGTTGCACGGGTGTATGAATGTGTGTGAATGTTGCACGGGTGTATGAATGTTGCACGGGTGTAAGGATGTGTGTGAATGTTGCTCTGGTGTATGAATGTGTGTGAATGTTGCACGGGTGTAAGGATGTGTGTGAATGTTGCACGGGTGTATGAATGTGTGTGAATGTTGCTCTGGTGTATGAATGTGTGTAGATGTTGCAGGTGTAAGGATGTGTGTGAATGTTGCAGGTGTAAGGATGTGTGTGAATGTTGCAGGTGTATGAATGTGTGTAGAATGTTGCTGAGTGTATGAATGTGTGTGAATGTTGCTCTGGTGCATGAATGTGTGTAGATATGTTGCAGGTGTATGAATGTGTGTGAATGTTGCAGGTGTAAGGATGTGTGTGAATGTTACTTGCGGGTGTATGAATGTGTGTGAATGTTGCTCTGGTGCATGAATGTGTGTGAATGTTGCTCTGGTGTATGAATGTGTGTGAATGTTGCACTGGTGTTGAATGTGTGTGAATGTTGCTCTGGTGTATGAATGTGTGTGAATGTTGCAGGTGTATGAATGTGTGTGAATGTAGATACGGTGTATGAATGTGTGTGAATGTTGCAGCAGGTGTAAGGATGTGTGTGAATGTTGCAGGGTGTATGAATGTGTGTGAATGTTGCGGGTGTATGAATGTGTGTAGATATTTGCGGGTGTATGAATGTGTGTGAATGTTGCACGGGTGTAAAGATGTGTGTGAATGTTGCACGTGTGTATGGATGTGTGTGAATGCTGCACTGGTGTATGAATGTGTGTGAATGTTGCTCTGCTCTATGAATGTGTGTGAATGTTGCAGGGGTGTAAGAATGTGTGTGAATGTTGCACGGGTGTATGTTGCACTGGTGTAAGGATGTGTGTGAATGTTGCACGGGTGTATGAATGTTGCACGGGTGTAAGGATATGTGTGAATGTTGCATGGGTGTATGAATGTTGCGGGTGTATGAATGTGTGTGAATGTTGCTCTGGTGTATGAATGTGTGTAGAATGTTGCAGGTGTAATGAATGTGTGTAGAATATATTGCAGGTGTAAGGATGTGTGTGATATGTTGCGGTGTATGAATGTGTGTGTAGATGTTGCTCTGGTGTAAGGATGTGTGTGAATGTTGCACGGGTGTATGAATGTGTGTGAATGTTGCACGGGTGTAAGGATGTGTTTGAATGTTGCACGGGTGTATGAATGTGTGTGAATGTTGCACGGGTGTAAGGATGTGTGTGAATGTTGCACGGGTGTATGAATGTGTGTGAATGTTGCACGGGTGTAAAGATGTGTGTGAATGTTGCACGTGTGTATGGATGTGTGTGAATGCTGCACTGGTGTATGAATGTGTGTGAATGTTGCTCTGCTCTATGAATGTGTGTGAATGTTGCACGGGTGTATGTTGCACTGGTGTAAGGATGTGTGTGAATGTTGCACGGGTGTATGAATGTTGCACGGGTGTAAGGATGTGTGTGAATGTTGCACGGGTGTATGAATGTGTGTGAATGTTGCTCTGGTGTATGAATGTGTGTGAATGTTGCACGGGTGTAAGGATGTGTGTAATGTTACTGCGGGTGTATGAATGTTGTGAATGGTGTAAGGATGTGTATGAATGTTGCGGGTGTATAGATATATGAATGTTGCACGGGTGTAAGGATGTGTGTGAATGTTGCAAGGGTGTAAGAATGTGTGTGAATGTTGCACGGGTGTATGAATGTGTGTGAATGTTGCTCTGGTGTATGAATGTGTGTGAATGTTGCACGGGTGTAAGGATGTGTGTGAATGTTGCACGGGTGTAAGGATGTGTGTGAATGTTGCACGGGTGTATGAATGTGTGTGAATGTTGCATGGGTGTAAGGATGTGTGTGAATGTTGCACGGGTGTATGAATGTGTGTGAATGTTGCACGGGTGTAAGAATGTGTGTGAATGTTGCACGGGTGTATGAATGTGTGTGAATGTTGCACGGGTGTATGAATGTGTGTGAATGTTGCACGGGTGTAAGGATGTGTGTGAATGTTGCACGTGTGTATGGATGTTTGTGAATGCTGCACTGGTGTATGAATGTGTGTGAATGTTGCTCTGCTGTATGAATGTGTGTGAATGTTGCAGGGGTGTAAGAATGTGTGTGAATGTTGCAGGTGTAAGTGTAATGTTGCACTGGTGTATGAGATGTGTGTGATATGTTGCAGGTGTAAGGATGTGTGAATGTTGCATGGGTGTATGAATGTTGTGTAAATGAATGTGTGTAGATGTTTACTGAGTGTAAGGATGTGTGTGAATGTTGCAGGTGTATGAATGTTGCAGGTGTAAGGATGTGTGTGAATGTTGCAGGTGTATGAATGTTGCAGGTGTATGAATGTGTGTGAATGTTGCTCTGGTGTATGAATGTGTGTGAATGTTGCAGGTGTAAGGATGTGTGTGAAGATGTTGCAGGTGTATGAATGTGTTGCAGGTGTAAGGATGTGTGTGAATGTTGGGTGTATGAATGTGTGTGAATGTTGCAGGTGTATGAATGTGTGTGAATGTTGCTCTGGTGTATGAATGTGTGTGAATGTTGCACGGGTGTATGAATGTGTGTGAATGTTGCTCTGGTGTATGAATGTGTGTGAATGTTGCACGGGTGTATGAATGTGTGTGAATGTTGCACTGGTGTATGAATGTGTGTGAATGTTGCACGGGTGTATGAATGTGTGTGAATGTTGCACGGGTGTATGAATGTGTGTGAATGTTGCACGGGTGTAAGGATGTGTGTGAATGTTGCACGGGTGTATGAATGTGTGTGAATGTTGCTCTGGTGTATGAATGTGTGTGAATGTTGCACGGGTGTATGAATGTGTGTGAATGTTGCTCTGGTGTATGAATGTGTGAATGTTGTGGTGTATAGTGTAAGGATGTGTGTGAATGTTGCACGGGTGTATGAATGTTGCACGGGTGTAAGGATGTGTGTGAATGTTGCACGGGTGTATGAATGTTCCACGGGTGTAAGGATGTGTGTGAATGTTGCTCTGGTGTATGAATGTGTGTGAATGTTGCACGGGTGTAAGGATGTGTGTGAATGTTGCACGGGTGTATGAATGTTGCACGGGTGTATGAATGTGTGTGAATGTTGCACGGGTGTATGAATGTGTGTGAATGTTGCACAGGTGTAAGAATGTGTGTGAATGTTGCACGGGTGTAAGAATGTGTGTGAATGTTGCACGGGTGTATGGACGTGTAAGAATGTTGCACTGGTGTAAGAATGTGTGTGAATGTTGCACGGGTGTAAGGATGTGTGTGAATGTTGCACAGGTGTATGAATGTTGCACGGGTGTAAGGATGTGTGTGAATGTTGCACAGGTGTAAGGATGTGTGTGAATGTTGCACGGGTGTATGAATGTGTGTGAATGTTGCACGGGTGTATGAATGTGTGTGAATGTTGCACTGGTGTAAGAATGTGTGTGAATGTTGCACGTGTGTATGGATGTGTGTGAATGCTGCACTGGTGTATGAATGTGTGTGAATGTTGCTCTGCTGTATGAATGTGTGTGAATGTTGCAGGGGTGTAAGAATGTGTGTAGATATGTTGCGGGTGTATGTTGCACTGGTGTAAGGATGTGTGTAGAATGTTGCGGGTGTAAGGATGTGTGTGAATGTTGCACGGGTGTATGAATGTGTGTGAATGTTGCACGGGTGTAAGGATGTGTGTGAATGTTGCTCTGGTGTATGAATGTGTGTAAATGTTGCACGGGTGTAAGGATGTGTGTGAATGTTGCACGGGTGTATGAATTTTGCAGGTGTAAGGATGTATGTGAATGTTGCAGGTGTATGAATGTTGCAGGTGTAAGGATGTGTGTGAATGTTGCAGGTGTATGAATGTGTGTGAATGTTGCTCTGGTGTATGAATGTGTGTGAATGTTGCGGTGTATGGATGTGTGTAGATGTTGCGGGTGTATGAATGTTGCACGGGTGTAAGGATGTGTGTGAATGTTGCAGGTGTATGAATGTGTGTGAATGTTGCACGGGTGTAAGGATGTGTGTGAATGTTGCACGGGTGTATGAATGTTGCACGGGTGTAAGGATGTGTGTGAATGTTGCACGGGTGTATGAATGTGTGTGAATGTTGCTCTGGTGTATGAATGTGTGTGAATGTTGCAGGTGTAAGGTATGTGTGTGTATGTTGTGTGTGTGAATGTTGCACGGGTGTATGAATGTGTGTGAATGTTGCACGGGTGTAAGAATGTGTGTGAATGTTGCACGGGTGTATGAATGTGTGTGAATGTTGCACGGGTGTATGAATGTGTGTGAATGTTGCACGGGTGTATGAATGTGTGTGAATGTTGCACGGGTGTAAGGATGTGTGTGAATGTTGCACGGGTGTATGAATGTGTGTGAATGTTGCTCTGGTGTATGAATGTGTGTGAATGTTGCACGGGTGTATGAATGTGTGTGAATGTTGCTCTGGTGTATGAATGTGTGTGAATGTTGCACGGGTGTATGAATGTGTGTGAATGTTGCACGGGTGTAAGAATGTGTGTGAATGTTGCACGGGTGTAAGAATGTGTGTGAATGTTGCACGGGTGTATGGACGTGTAAGAATGTTGCACTGGTGTAAGAATGTGTGTGAATGTTGCACGGGTGTAAGGATGTGTGTGAATGTTGCACGGGTGTATGAATGTGTGTGAATGTTGCTCTGGTGTATGAATGTGTGTGAATGTTGCACGGGTGTATGAATGTGTGTGAATGTTGCTCTGGTGTATGAATGTGTGTGAATGTTGCACGGGTGTATGAATGTGTGTGAATGTTGCACGGGTGTAAGAATGTGTGTGAATGTTGCACGGGTGTAAGGATGTGTGTGAATGTTGTAATGTGTGTATGATATGTTACTGCAGGTGTAAGGATGTGTGTGAATGTTGCTCTGGTGTATGAATGTGTGTGAATGTTGCACGGGTGTATGGACGTGTAAGAATGTTGCACTGGTGTAAGAATGTGTGTGAATGTTGCACGGGTGTAAGGATGTGTGTGAATGTTGCACGGGTGTATGAATGTTGCACGGGTGTAAGGATGTGTGTGAATGTTGCACAGGTGTAAGGATGTGTGTGAATGTTGCACGGGTGTAAGAATGTGTGTGAATTTTGCACGGGTGTATGGACGTGTAAGAATGTTTTACTGGTGTAAGAATGTGTGTGAATGTTGCACGTGTGTATGGATGTGTGTGAATGCTGCACTGGTGTATGAATGTGTGTGAATGTTGCTCTGCTGTATGAATGTGTGTGAATGTTGCAGGGGTGTAAGAATGTGTGAATGTTGCACGGGTGTATGTTGCACTGGTGTAAGGATGTGTGTGAATGTTGCACGGGTGTATGAGATGTGTGTGAATGTTGCACAGGTGTATGAATGTTGCACGGGTGTAAGGATGTGTGTGAATGTTGCTCTGGTGTATGAATGTGTGTAAATGTTGCACGGGTGTAAGGATGTGTGTGAATGTTGCACGGGTGTATGAATTTTGCACGGGTGTAAGGATGTGTGTAGATATTTGCGGGTGTATGAATGTGTGTGAATGTTGCACGGGTGTATGAATGTGTGTGAATGTTGCTCTGGTGTATGAATGTGTGTGAATGTGGCACGGGTGTATGGATGTGTGTGAATGTTGCACGGGTGTATGAATGTTGCACGGGTGTAAGGATGTGTGTGAATGTTGCACGGGTGTATGAATGTGTGTGAATGTTGCTCTGGTGTATGAATGTGTGTGAATGTTGCACGGGTGTAAGGATGTGTGTGAATGTTGCACGGGTGTATGAATGTTGCACGGGTGTAAGGATGTGTGTGAATGTTGCAGGTGTATATGAATGTTGCACAGGTGTAAGGATGTGTGTGATGTGTGTGAATGTTGCGGGTGTATGAATGTGTGTGAATGTTGCTCTGGTGTATGAATGTGTGTAGATATGTTGCAGGTGTAAGGATGTTGCACGGGTGTAAGGATGTGTGTGAATGTTGCACGGGTGTATGAATGTGTGTGAATGTTGCACGGGTGTATGAATGTTGCACGGGTGTAAGGATGTGTGTGAATGTTGCTCTGGTGTATGAATGTGTGTGAATGTTGCACGGGTGTATGTAAGGATATGTGAATGTTGCACGGGTGTATGAATGTGTGTGAATGTTGCTCTGGTGTATGAATGTGTGTGAATGTTGCACGGGTGTAAGGATGTGTGTGAATGTTGCACGGGTGTAAGGATGTGTGTGAATGTTGCACGGGTGTATGAATGTGTGTGAATGTTGCACGGGTGTAAGAATGTGTGTGAATGTTGCACGGGTGTATGAATGTGTGTGAATGTTGCACGGGTGTATGAATGTGTGTGAATGTTGCACGGGTGTATGAATGTGTGTGAATGTTGCACGGGTGTAAGGATGTGTGTGAATGTTGCACGGGTGTATGAATGTGTGTGAATGTTGCTCTGGTGTATGAATGTGTGTGAATGTTGCACGGGTGTATGAATGTGTGTGAATGTTGCTCTGGTGTATGAATGTGTGTGAATGTTGCACGGGTGTATGAATGTGTGTGAATGTTGCAGGTGTATGAATGTGTGAATGTTGCACTGGTGTATGAATGTGTGTGAATGTTGCACGGGTGTAGAATGTGTGTGAATGTTGCAGGTGTATGAATGTGTGTGAATGTTGCTCTGGTGCATGAATGTGTGTGTGAATGTTGCAGGTGTATGAATGTGTGTGAATGTTGCAGGTGTAATGAATGTGTGTAGATATGTTGCAGGTGTAAGGATGTGTGTGAATGTTGCACGGTGTATGAATGTTGCAGGTGTAAGGATGTGTGTGAATGTTGCAGGTGTATGAATGTTGCAGGTGTAGAGATGTGTGTGAATGTTGCAGGTGTAAGGATGTGTGTGAATGTTGCAGTGTAAGAATGTGTGTGTGTGTGTGAATGTTGCTCTGGTGTATGAATGTGTGTGAATGTTGCAGGTGTATGAATGTGTGTGAATGTTGCACTGGTGTAAGGAATGTGTGTGAATGTTGCACGTGTATGAATGTGTGTGAATGTTGCATGGGTGTAAGGATGTGTGTGAATGTTGCACGGGTGTATGAATGTGTGTGAATGTTGCACGGGTGTAAGAATGTGTGTGAATGTTGCACGGGTGTATGAATGTGTGTGAATGTTGCACGGGTGTATGAATGTGTGTGAATGTTGCACGGGTGTAAGGATGTGTGTGAATGTTGCACGTGTGTATGGATGTTTGTGAATGCTGCACTGGTGTATGAATGTGTGTGAATGTTGCTCTGCTGTATGAATGTGTGTGAATGTTGCAGGGGTGTAAGAATGTGTGTGAATGTTGCACGGGTGTATGTTGCACTGGTGTAAGGATGTGTGTGAATGTTGCACGGGTGTAAGGATGTGTGTGAATGTTGCATGGGTGTATGAATGTTGCACGGGTGTAAGGACGTGTGTGAATGTTGCTCTGGTGTATGAATGTGTGTGAATGTTGCACGAGTGTAAGGATGTGTGTGAATGTTGCACGGGTGTATGAATGTTGCACGGGTGTAAGGATGTGTGTGAATGTTGCACGGGTGTATGAATGTTGCAGGTGTATGATGTGTGTGAATGTTGTGTATGAATGTGTGTGAATGTTGCTCTGGTGTATGAATGTGTGTGAATGTTGCACTGGTGTATGAATGTGTGTGAATGTTGCACTGGTGTATGAATGTGTGTGAATGTTGCTCTGTATGAATGTGTGTGAATGTTGCAGGTGTAAGGATGTGTGTAGAATGTTGCACTGGGTGTATGAATGTTGCACGGGTGTAAGGATGTGTGTGAATGTTGCACGGGTGTATGAATGTGTGTGAATGTTGCACGGGTGTAAGGATGTGTGTGAATGTTGCAGGTGTAGGATGTGTGTGAATGTTGCACGGTGTATGAATGTGTGTGAATGTTGCAGGTGTAAGAATGTGTGTGAATGTTGCAGGTGTATGAATGTGTGTAGAATGTTGCACGGGTGTATGAATGTGTGTGAATGTTGCACGGGTGTATGAATGTGTGTGAATGTTGCACGGGTGTAAGGATGTGTGTGAATGTTGCACGGGTGTATGAATGTGTGTGAATGTTGCTCTGGTGTATGAATGTGTGTGAATGTTGCACGGGTGTATGAATGTGTGTGAATGTTGCTCTGGTGTATGAATGTGTGTGAATGTTGCACGGGTGTATGAATGTGTGTGAATGTTGCACGGGTGTAAGAATGTGTGTGAATGTTGCACGGGTGTAAGAATGTGTGTGAATGTTGCACGGGTGTATGGACGTGTAAGAATGTTGCACTGGTGTAAGAATGTGTGTGAATGTTGCACGGGTGTAAGGATGTGTGTGAATGTTGCACGGGTGTATGAATGTTGCACGGGTGTAAGGATGTGTGTGAATGTTGCACAGGTGTAAGGATGTGTGTGAATGTTGCACGGGTGTAAGAATGTGTGTGAATTTTGCACGGGTGTATGGACGTGTAAGAATGTTTCACTGGTGTAAGAATGTGTGTGAATGTTGCACGTGTGTATGGATGTGTGTGAATGCTGCACTGGTGTATGAATGTGTGTGAATGTTGCTCTGCTGTATGAATGTGTGTGAATGTTGCAGGGGTGTAAGAATGTGTGTGAATGTTGCACGGGTGTATGTTGCACTGGTGTAAGGATGTGTGTGAATGTTGCACGGGTGTAAGGATGTGTGTGAATGTTGCACGGGTGTATGAATGTTGCACGGGTGTAAGGATGTGTGTGAATGTTGCTCTGGTGTATGAATGTGTGTAAATGTTGCACGGGTGTAAGGATGTGTGTGAATGTTGCACGGGTGTATGAATTTTGCACGGGTGTAAGGATGTGTGTGAATGTTGCACGGGTGTATGAATGTTGCACGGGTGTAAGGATGTGTGTGAATGTTGCACGGGTGTATGAATGTGTGTGAATGTTGCTCTGGTGTATGAATGTGTGTGAATGTTGCACGGGTGTATGGATGTGTGTGAATGTTGCATGTTGCAGGTGTATGAATGTTGCAGGTGTAAGGATGTGTGTGAATGTTGCAGGTGTATGAATGTGTGTGTGAATGTTGCTCTGGTGTATGAATGTGTGTGAATGTTGCAGGTGTAAGGATGTGTGTAGATATGTTGCACGGTGTATGATATGTTGCACGGTGTATGAATGTGTGTGAATGTTGCACGGGTGTATGAATGTGTGTGAATGTTGCACGGGTGTATGAATGTGTGTGAATGTTGCACGGGTGTATGAATGTGTGTGAATGTTGCACGGGTGTAAGGATGTGTGTGAATGTTGCACGGGTGTATGAATGTTAGGTGTAATGTGTGTGAATGTTGCACTGGTGTATGAATGTGTGTGTTGTTGCTCTGGTGTATGAATGTGTGTGAATGTTGCACTGGTGTATGAATGTGTGTGAATGTTGCACTGGTGTATGAATGTGTGTGAATGTTGCACTGGTGTATGAATGTGTGTGAATGTTGCACTGGTGTATGAATGTGTGTGAATGTTGCTCTGGTGTATGAATGTGTGTGAATGTTGCACTGGTGTATGAATGTGTGTGAATGTTGCACTGGTGTATGAATGTGTGTGAATGTTGCTCTGGTGTATGAATGTGTGTGAATGTTGCACTGGTGTATGAATGTGTGTGAATGTTGCACTGGTGTATGAATGTGTGTGAATGTTGCACTGGTGTATGAATGTGTGTGAATGTTGCACTGGTGTATGAATGTGTGTGAATGTTGCTCTGGTGTATGAATGTGTGTGAATGTTGCAGTGTATGAATGTGTGTGAATGTTGCACTGGTGTATGAATGTGTGAATGTTGCACTGGTGTATGAATGTGCAGGTGTATGAATGTTGCACTGGTGTATGAATGTGTGTGAATGTTGCACTGGTGTGTATGAATGTGTGTAGAATGTTGCACTGGTGTATGAATGTGTGTGAATGTTGCTCTGGTGTATGAATGTTGCAGGTGTAAATGTTGTGGTGTATGAATGTGTAGAATGTTGCACTGGTGTATGAATGTGTGTGAATGTTGCACTCTGGTGTATGAATGTGTGTGAATGTTGCACTGGTGTATGAAATGTGTGTGAATGTTGCTCTGGTGTATGAATGTGTGAATGTTGCTCTAGTGTATGAATGTGTGTGAATGTTGCTCTGGTGTATGAATGTGTGTGAATGTTGCTCTGGTGTATGAATGTGTGTAGATATGTTGCTCTAGTGTATGAATGTGTAGAATGTTGCTCTGTGTATGAATGTGTGAATGTTGCAGTGTATGAATGTGTGTAGATGTTGCACTGGTGAATGAATGTGTGTGAATGTTGCTGTGGTGTATGAATGTGTGTGAATGTTGCACTGGTGAATGAATGTGTGTGAATGTTGCACTGGTGAATGAATGTGTGTGAATGTTGCTCTGGTGAATGAATGTGTGTGAATGTTGCACTGGTGAATGAATGTGTGAATGTTGCTCTGGTGTATGAATGTGTGTAGAATGTTGCACTGGTGTATGAATGTGTGTGAATGTTGCTCTGGTGTATGAATGTGTGTGAATGTTGCTCTGGTGTATGAATGTGTGTGAATGTTGCACTGGTGAATGAATGTGTGAATGTTGCTCTGGTGTATGAATGTGTGAATGTTGCACTGGTGTATGAATGTGTGTGAATGTTACACTGGTGTATAAAGGTGTGTGAATGTTGCACTGGTGTATGAAGGTGTGTGAATGTTGCACTAGTGTATGAATGTGTGAATGTTGCACTGGTGTATGAATGTGTGAATGTTGCTCTGGTGTATGAATGTGTGTGAATGTTGCACTGGTGTATGAATGTGTGTAGATATTTGCACTGGTGTATGAATGTGTGTGAATGTTGCACTGGTGTATGAATGTGTGTGAATGTTGCTCTGCTGTATGAATGTGTGTGAATGTTGCAGGGTGTATGAATGTGTGTGAATGTTGCACTGGTGTATGTTGCACTGGTGTAAGATGTGTAGAATGTTGAAGTGTATAGAATGTTGCTGCAGGTGTAAGGATATGTGTGAATGTGCACTGGTGTATAGATGTTGCACTGGTGTAAGGATGTGTGTAGAAGGGTGTATGAATGTGTGTGAATGTTGCTCTGGTGTATGAATGTGTGTAGATGTTGCACTGGTGTATGAATGTGTGTGAATGTTGCACTGGTGTATGAATGTGTGAATGTTGCACTGGTGTATGAATGTGTGTGAATGTTGCTCTGGTGTATGAATGTGTGTGAATGTTGCACTGGTGTATGAATGTGTGTGAATGTTGCACTGGTGTATGAATGTGTGAATGTTGCACTGGTGTATGAATGTGTGTGAATGTTGCTCTGGTGTATGAATGTGTGTGAATGTTGCTCTGGTGTATGAATGTGTGTGAATGTTGCACTGGTGTATGAATGTGTGTGAATGTTGCTCTGGTGTATGAATGTGTGTGAATGTTGCACTGGTGTATGAATGTGTGTGAATGTTGCACTGGTGTATGAATGTGTGAATGTTGCTCTGGTGTATGAATGTGTGTGAATGTTGCACTGGTGTATAAATGTGTGTGAATGTTGCACTGGTGTATGAATGTGTGAATGTTGCACTGGTGTATGAATGTGTGTGAATGTTGCACTGGTGTATGAATGTGTGTGAATGTTGCACTGGTGTATGAATGTGTGTGAATGTTGCACTGGTGTATGAATGTGTGTGAATGTTGCTCTGGTGTATGAATGTGTGTGAATGTTGCAGGGTGTATGAATGTGTGTAGATGTTGCAGGTGTATATGTTGCACTGGTGTAAGAATGTGTGTAGATATGTTGCTGGTGTATGAATGTTGCAGGTGTATGAATGTGTGTAGAATGTTGCATGGGTGTATGAATGTTGCACTGGTGTGTATGAATGTGTGTGAATGTTGCTCTGGTGTATGAATGTGTGTGAATGTTGCACTGGTGTATGAATGTGTGTGAATGTTGCAGGTGTATGAATGTGTGTAGATGTTGCACTGGTGTATGAATGTGTGTGAATGTTGCACTGGTGTATAGGATGTGTGTAGATGTTGCACGGTGTATGAATGTGTGTAGATATTTACTGCAGGTGTAAGGATGTGTTTGAATGTTGCACTGGTGTATGAATGTGTGTGAATGTTGCACTGGTGTATGAATGTGTGTGAATGTTGCGGGTGTATGAATGTGTGTGAATGTTGCAGGTGTATAAGATGTGTGTGAATGTTGCACTGGTGTATGAATGTGTGTGATGTGTGTGAATGTTGCTCTGGTGTATGAATGTGTGTAGAATGTTGCTGTATGTGTGTGAATGAATGTGTGTAGATGTTGCACTGGTGTATGAATGTGTGAATGTTGCACTGGTGTATGAATGTGTAGAATGTTGCACTGGTGTATGAATGTGTGTAGAATGTTGCACTGGTGTATGAATGTGTGTGTGAATGTTGCTCTGGTGTATGAATGTATGTGTGTGTGAATGTTGCTCTGGTGTATGAATGTGTGTGAATGTTGCACTGGTGTATGAATGTGTGAATGTTGCAAGTGTATGAATGTGTGTGAATGTTGCACTGGTGTATGAATGTGTGTGAATGTTGCTCTGGTGTATGAATGTGTGTGAATGTTGCTCTGCTGTATGAATGTGTGTGAATGTTGCACTGGTGTATGAATGTGTGTGAATGTGTTATGAATGTGTGAATGTTGCACTGGTGTATGAATGTGTGTAGATATGTTGCACTGGTGTATGAATGTGTGAATGTTGCACTGGTGTATGAAATGTGTGTGAATGTTGCTCTGGTGTATGAATGTGTGTGAATGTTGCACTGGTGTATGAATGTGTGTGAATGTTGCACTGGTGTATGAATGTGTGAGATGTTGTGGTGTATGAATGTGTGTGAATGTTGCACTGGTGTAAGGAATGTGTATGAATGTTGCTGTAGATGTATGAATGTGTGAATGTTGCTCTGGTGTATGAATGTGTAGAATGTTGCACTGGTGTATGAATGTGTGTGAATGTTGCTCTGGTGTATGAATGTGTGTGAATGTTGCACTGGTGTAAGGATGTGTGTGAATGTTGCACTGGTGTATGAATGTGTGTGAATGTTGCTCTGGTGTATGAATGTGTGTGAATGTTGCACTGGTGTATGAATGTGTGTGAATGTTGCACTGGTGTATGAATGTGTGTAGATGTTGCACTGGTGTATGAATGTGTGTGAATGTTGCACTGGTGTATGAATGTGTGTGAATGTTGCTCTGGTGTATGAATGTGTGTATGTTGCACTGGTGTATGAATGTGTGTGAATGTTGCACTGTGTATGAATGTGTGTGAATGTTGCACTGGTGTATGAATGTGTGTGAATGTTGCTCTGGTGTATGAATGTGTGTAGAATGTTGCAGGTGTATGAATGTGTGTGAATGTTGCACTGGTGTATGAATGTGTGAATGTTGCACTGGTGTAAGGATGTGTGTAGAATGTTGCCAGGTGTATGAATGTGTGTGAATGTTGCATATGTTGCTCTGGTGTATGAATGTGTGTGAATGTTGCACTGGTGTATGAATGTGTGTGAATGTTGCACTGGTGTATGAATGTGTGTGATATGTTGCACTGGTGTAAGGATGTGTGTGAATGTTGCACTGGTGTATGAATGTGTGTGAATGTTGCTCTGGTGTATGAATGTGTGTAGATGTTGCTCTGTGTATGAATGTGTGTAGAATGTTGCACTGGTGTATGAAATGTGTGAATGTTGCTCTGGTGTATGAATGTGTGTGAATGTTGCACTGGTGTATGAATGTGTGTAGATATGTTGCACTGGTGTATGAATGTGTGTAGATATGTTGCACTGGTGTATGAATGTGTGTGAATGTTGCTCTGTGTATGAATGTGTGTGAATGTTGCACTGGTGTATGAATGTGTGTAGAATGTTGCGGGTGTATGAATGTGTGTGAATGTTGCAGGTGTATGAAATGTGTGTAGATATGTTGCACTGGTGTATGAATGTGTGTGAATGTTGCACTGGTGTATGAATGTGTGTGAATGTTGCTCTGGTGTATGAATGTGTGTGAATGTTGCGGTGTATGAATGTGTGTGAATGTTGCACAGGTGTATGAATGTGTGTGAATGTTGCACTGGTGTATGAATGTGTGTGAATGTTGCAGGTGTATGAATGTGTGTGAATGTTGCTCTGGTGTATGAATGTGTGTGAATGTTGCAGGTGTATGAATGTGTGTGAATGTTGCTCTGGTGTATGAATGTGTGTAGATATTTGCACTGGTGTATGAATGTGTGTGAATGTTGCACTGGTGTATGAATGTGTGTGAATGTTGCACTGGGTGTATGAATGTGTGAATGTGAATGTTGCACTGGTGTATGATATGTTGCACTGGTGTATGAATGTGTGTGAATGTTGCACTGGTGTATGAATGTGTGTTGTGTGTGAATGTTGCACTGGTGTATGAAGTGTGAATGTTGCACTGGTGTATGAATGTGTGTGAATGTTGCACTGGTGTATGAATGTGTGTGAATGTTGCACTGGTGTATGAATGTGTGCAGATGTGTAAGGATGTGTGTGAATGTTGCACAGGTGTAAGGATGTGTGAATGTGAATGTTGCACTGGTGTATGAATGTGTGTAGATGTTGCACTGGGTGTATGAATGTGTAAGAATGTTTCACTGGTGTATGAAGTGTGTGAATGTTGCAGGTGTATGAATGTGTGAATGTTGCTCTGTGTATGAATGTGTGAATGTTGCACTGGTGTATGAATGTGTGTGAATGTTGCACTGGTGTATGAATGTGTGTGAATGTTGCAGGGTGTATGAATGTGTGTGAATGTTGCAGGTGTATGAATGTGTGTGAATGTTGCACTGGTGTATGAATGTGAATGTTGCACTGGTGTATGAATGTGTGTGAATGTTGCACTGTGTGTATGAATGTTGTAGTGTAAGTATGAATGTGTGAATGTTGCACTGGTGTATGAATGTGTGTGAATGTTGCACTGGTGTATGAATGTGTGTGAATGTTGCTCTGGTGTATGAATGTGTGTAGAATGTTGCTCTGGTGTATGAATGTGTGTGAATGTTGCACTATGAATGTGTGTGAATGTTGCTCTGGTGTATGAATGTGTGTGAATGTTGCAGGGTGTATGAATGTGTGTGAATGTTGCACTGGTGTATATGTTGCACTGGTGTATGAATGTGTGTAGATATTTGCACTGGTGTATGAATGTGTGTGAGATGTTGCACTGGTGTATGAATGTGTGTGTGAATGTTGCTCTGGTGTATGAATGTGTGTGAATGTTGCTCTGGTCTATGAATGTGTGTAGATGTTGCAGGGTGTATGAATGTGTGTGAATGTTGCACTGGTGTATGAATGCACTGGTGTAAGGATGTGTGTGATATGTTGCTGTAAATGTGTATGAATGTTGCATGCAGGTGTAAGGATATGTGTGAATATGTTGCACTGGTGTATGAATGTGTGTGAATGTTACTCTGGTGTATGAATGTGTGAATGTTGCACTGGTGTATGAATGTGTGTGAATGTTGCACTGGTGTATGAATGTGTGTGAATGTTGCACTGGTGTATGAATGTGTGAATGTTGCACTGGTGTAGGATGTGTGTGAATGTTGCACTGGATGTATGAATGTGTGAATGTTGCAGGTGTATGAAATGTGTGAATGTTGCACTGGTGTATGAATGTGTGTGAATGTTGCACTGGTGTATGAATGTGTGTGAATGTTGCACTGGTGTATGAATGTGTGTGAATGTTGCACTGGTGTAAAAATGTGTGAATGTTGCTCTGGTGTATAAATGTGTGTGAATGTTGCACTGGTGTATGAATGTGTGTGAATGTTGCTCTGGTGTATGAATGTGTGAATGTTGCTCTGGTGTATGAAAGTGTGTGAATGTTGCACTGGTGTATGAATGTTGCACTGTGTAAGGATGTGTGTGAATGTTGCAAGGTGTATGAATGTTGCACTGGTGTATGAATGTGTGTGAATGTTGCACTGGTGTATGAATGTGTGTGAATGTTGCAGGTGTATGAATGTGTGTGAATGTTGCTCTGGTGTATGAATGTGTGAATGTTGCACTGGTGTATGAATGTGTGTGAATGTTGCACTGGTGTATGAAGTGTGTGAATGTTGCACTGGTGTATGGAATGTGTGTGAATGTTGCACTGGTGTATGAATGTGTGTGAATGTTGCTCTGGTGTATGAATGTGTGTGAATGTTGCACTGGTGTATGAATGTGTGTGAATGTTGCACTGGTGTATGAATGTGTGAATGTTGCACTGGTGTGTGAATGTTGCACTGGTGTATGAATATGTTGCTCTGGTGTATGAATGTGTGAATGTTGCACTGGTGTATGAATGTGTGTGAATGTTGCTCTGGTGTATGAATGTGTGCACTGTGTGTGAATGTTGCTACTGGTGTATGAATGTGTGTGAATGTTGCACTGGTGTATGAATTGTGTAGATATTTGCACTGGTGTATGAAGGATGTGTAGATGTTGCACTGGTGTATGAATGTTGCACTGGTGTAAGGATGTGTGTGGTGTATGAATGTGTGAATGTTGCTCTGGTGTATGAATGTGTGTGAATGTTGCACTGGTGTATGAATGTGTGTGAATGTTGCACTGGTGTATGAATGTGTGTGAATGTTGCAGGTGTATGAATGTGTGTGAATGTTGCACTGGTGTATGAATGTGTGTGAATGTTGCACTGGTGTATGAATGTGTGTGAATGTTGCACTGGTGTATGAATGTGTGTGAATGTTGCACTGGTGTATGAATGTGTGAATGTTGCTCTGGTGTATGAATGTGTAGAATGTTGCACTGGTGTAAGGATGTGTGTGAATGTTGCACTGGTGTATGGATGTGTGTGCACTGGTGTATGAATGTGTGAATGTTGCTCTGCTGTATGAATGTGTGTGAATGTTGCAGGGTGTATGAATGTGTGTGAATGTTGCGGGTGTATGTTGCACTGGTGTATGAATGTGTGTGAATGTTACTGCGGGTGTATGAATGTGTGTGAATGTTGCATGGGTGTATGAATGTTGCACGGGTGTAAGGATGTGTGTGAATGTTGCTCTGGTGTATGAATGTGTGTGAATGTTGCACGGGTGTAAGGATGTGTGTGAATGTTGCGCAGGTGTATGAATGTGTGTAGAATGTTGCTGCAGGTGTAAGGATGTGTGTGAATGTTGCACTGGTGTATGTTGTGTGTGAATGTTGCACGGGTGTATGAATGTGTGTGAATGTTGCTCTGGTGTATGAATGTGTGTGAATGTTGCACGGGTGTATGAATGTGTGTGAATGTTGCACGGGTGTATGAATGTGTGTGAATGTTGCTCTAGTGTATGAATGTGTGTGAATGTTGCACTGGTGTAATGAATGTGTGAATGTTGCTCTGGTGTATGAATGTGTGTAGAATGTTGCACTGGTGTATGAATGTGTGTGAATGTTGCTCTGGTGTATAAATGTGTGTGAATGTTGCACTGGTGTAAGGATGTGTGTGAATGTTGCACTGGTGTATGAATGTGTGAATGTTGCACATGGTGTATGAATGTGTGTGAATGTTGCACTGGTGTATGAATGTGTGAATGTTGCACTGGTGTATGAATGTGTGTGAATGTTGCAGATGTTGTGGTATGAATGTGTGTGAATGTTGGTGTATGAATGTGTGTGAATGTTGCACTGGTGTATGAATGTGTGTGAATGTTGCAGGTGTATGAATGTGTGTGAATGTTGCTCTGGTGTATGAATGTGTGTGAATGTTGCACTGGTGTATGAATGTGTGTGAATGTTGCTCTGGTGTATGAATGTGTGTGAATGTTGCTCTGGTGTATGAATGTGTGTGAATGTTGCTCTGGTGTATGAATGTGTGTAGATATTGCACGGTGTAAGGAATGTGTGTGAATGTTGCACTGGTGTATGAATGTGTGTGTGTGTGAATGTTGCACAGGTGATGTTGCTCTGGTGTATGAATGTGTGTGAATGTTGCACTGGTGTATGAATGTGTGAATGTTGCACTGGTGTATGAATGTGTGTGAATGTTGCAGGTGTAAGGATGTGTGTGAATGTTGCCTGGTGTATGAATATGTTGCACTGGTGTATGAATGTGTGTGAATGTTGCACAGGTGTATGAATGTGTGTGAATGTTGCAGGTGTATGAATGTGTGTGAATGTTGCACATGGTGTATGAATGTGTAGAATGTTGCACTGGTGTAAGAAAAGTGTGTGAATGTTGCACGTGTGTATGGATGTGTGTGAATGCTGCACTGGTGTATGAATGTGTGTGAATGTTGCTCTGCTGTATGAATGTGTGTGAATGTTGCAGGGGTGTAAGAATGTGTGTGAATGTTGCACGGGTGTAAGGATGTGTGTGAATGTTGCACGGGTGTATGAATGTTGCACGGGTGTAAGGATGTCTGTGAATGTTGCACGGGTGTAAGAATGTGTGTGAATGTTGCACGGGTGTAAGGATGTGTGTGAATGTTGCACGGGTGTATGAATGTTGCACGGGTGTAAGGATGTGTGTGAATGTTGCACGGGTGTATGAATGTGTGTGAATGTTGCAGGTGTAAGAATGTGTGTGAAGAATGTTGCTCTGGTGTATGAATGTGTGTGAATGTTGCACGGGTGTATGAATGTGTGTGAATGTTGCTCTGGTGTATGAATGTGTGTGAATGTTGCAGGTGTATGAATGTGTGTGAATGTTGCACTCTGGTGTATGTTGCACTGGTGTAAGGATGAATGTGTGAATGTTGCACTGGTGTAAGGATGTGTGTGAATGTTGCACAGGTGTATGAATGTTGCAGGTGTAAGGATGTGTGTGAATGTTGCAGGCTGTATGAATGTTGCACGGGTGTAATGAATGTCTGTGAATGTTGCACAGGTGTAAGGAGTATGAATGTGTGTGAATGTTGCACTGGTGTATGAATGTGTGAGAATGTTGCACTGGTGTATGAATGTGTGTGAATGTTGCACTGGTGTATGAATGTGTGTAGAATGTTGCACTGGTGTATGAATGTGTGTGAATGTTGCTCTGGTGTATGAATGTGTGTGAATGTTGCACTGGTGTATGAATGTGTGTGAATGTTGCTCTGGTGTATGAATGTGTGAATGTTGCGGGTGTATGAATGTGTGTGAATGTTGCTGGTGTATGAATGTGTGTGAATGTTGCACTGGTGTAAGGATGTGTGTAGAATGTTGCACTGGTGTATGAATGTGTGTGAATGTTGCACTGGTGTATGAATGTGTGTGAATGTTGCAGTGTAAGGATGTGTGTGAATGTTGCTCTGGTGTATGAATGTGTGTGAATATTTGCACTGGTGTATGAATGTGTGTGAATGTTGCACTGGTGTAAGATGTGTGTGTGAATGTTGCTCTGGTGTATGAATGTGTGTGAATGTTGCACTGGTGTATGAATGTGTGTAGAATGTTGCACTGGTGTATGAATGTGTGTGAATGTTGCACTGGTGTATGAATGTGTGTGTGTGAATGTTGCAGTTGCTCTGGTGTATGAATGTGTGTGAATGTTGCAGGTGTATGAATGTGTGTAGATGTTGCACTGTATGAATGTTGCACTGGTGTAAGGATGTGTGTAGAATGTTGCTCAGGTGTATGAATGTGTGTGAATGTTGCACTGGTGTATGAATGTGTGAGAATATGTTGCTCTGGTGTATGAATGTGTGTGAATGTTGCACTGGTGTATGAATGTGTGTGAATGTTGCATGGTGTATGAATGTTGCAGGTGTATGATGTGTGTGAATGTTGCTCTGGTGTATGAATGTGTGTGAATGTTGCACTGGTGTAAGGATGTGTGTGAATGTTGCAGGTGTATGAATGTGTGTGAATGTTGCTCTGGTGTATGAATGTGTGAATGTTGCAGGGTGTATGGATGTGTGTGAATGTTGCACTGGTGTATGAATGTGTGAATGTTGCAGGTGTATGAATGTGTGTGAATTGTGTGAATGTTGCTCTGGTGTATGAATGTGTGTGAATGTTGCACGGGTGTATGAATGTGTGTATGAATGTTGCACTGGTGTATGAATGTTGCAGGTGTAAGGATGTGTGTGAATGTTGCATGGTGTATGTGTAGTGTGAATGTTGCTCTGGTGTATGAATGTGTGTGAATGTTTACTGGTGTATGAATGTGTGTGAATGTTGCATGTGTGTGAATGTTGCTCTGGTGTATGAATGTGTGTGAATGTTGCAGGTGTAAGGATGTTGTGAATGTGTAAGGATGTGTAGAATGTTGCACTGGTGTATGAATGTGTGTGAATGTTGAATGTGTATGAATGTTGCACGGGTGTAAGGATGTGTGTGAATGTTGCTCTGGTGTATGAATGTGTGTGAATGTTGCACGGGTGTAAGGATGTGTGTGAATGTTGCACGGGTGTATGAATGTGTGTGAATGTTGCTCTGGTGTATGAATGTGTGTAGATATTTGCACAGGTGTATGAATGTGTGTGAATGTTGCACTGGTGTATGAATGTGTGTGAATGTTGCTCTGGTGTATGAATGTGTGTGAATGTTGCACTGGTGTATGTAAGGATGTGTGTGAATGTTGCAGGTGTAAGGAATGTGTGTGATATTTGCAGGTGTATGAATGTGTGTGAATGTTGCAGGTGTATGAATGTGTGAATGTTGCACTGGTGTATGAATGTGTGAATGTTGCACAGGTGTAAGGATGTGTGTGAATGTTGCTCTGGTGTATGAATGTGTGTGAATGTTGCGGGTGTATGGACCTGGTGTATGAATGTGTGTGAATGTTGCAGGTGTAAGGATGTGTGTGAATGTTGCTGCGGTGTTTATGAATGTTGCTGGTGTAAGGATGTGTGTGAATGTTGCACAGGTGTAAGGATGTGTGTGAATGTTGCACTGGTGTATGAATGTGTGTGAATGTTGCACTGGTGTATGAATGTGTGAATGTTGCACTGGTGTATGAAGTGTGTAGAATGTTGCACTGGTGTATGAATGTGTGTGAATGTTGCACTGGTGTATGAATGTGTGTGAATGTTGCTCTGTGTATGAATGTGTGTGAATGTTGCACTGGTGTATGAATGTGTGTGAATGTTGCACTGGTGTATGTTGCACTGGTGTAAGGATGTGTGTGTATGAATGTGTGTAGGAATGTGTGTGAATGTTGCAGGTGTATGAATGTTGCTCTGGTGTATAGGATGTGTGTAATGTTGCTCTGGTGTATGAATGTGTGAATGTTGCACTGGTGTATGAATGTGTGTGAATGTTGCAGGTGTATGAATTTTGCACGGGTGTAAGGATGTGTGTAGATGTTGCAGGTGTATATATGAATGTTGCACTGGTGTAGGATGTGTGTGAATGTTGCAGAATGTGTGTGAATGTTGCTCTGGTGTATGAATGTGTGTGAATGTTGCACTGGTGTATGAATGTGTGTGAATGTTGCAGGTGTATGAGATATGTGAATGTTGCAGGTGTATAATGTTGCGGTGTATGAATGTGTGTGAATGTTGCTCTGGTGTATGAATGTGTGTGAATGTTGCACTGGGTGTATGAATGTGTGTGAATGTTGCACTGGTGTATGAATGTGTGAATGTTGCACTGGTGTATGAATGTGTGTAGAATGTTGCACTGGTGTATGAATGTGTGTAGATGTTGCACTGGTGTATGAATGTGTGAATGTTGCACTGGTGTATGAATGTGTGTAGAATGTGTGTGAATGTTGCTCTGGTGTATGAATGTGTGTGAATGTTGCACGGTGTAAGGATGTTGCACTGGTGTATGAATGTGTGTGAATGTTGCACTGGTGTATGAATGTGTGTGAATATTTGCACTGGTGTATGAATGTGTGATATGTTGCTCTGGTGGTATGAATGTGTGAATGTTGCACTGGTGTATGAATGTGTGTGAATGTTGCACTGGTGTATGAATGTGTGAATGTTGCTCTGGTGTATGAATGTGTGTGAATGTTGCACTGGTGTATAAATGTGTGTGAATGTTGCACTGGTGTATGAATGTGTGTGAATGTTGCACGGGTGTATGAATGTGTGTGAATGTTGCACGGGTGTATGAATGTGTGTGAATGTTGCTCTGGTGTATGAATGTGTGTAGATATGTTGCAGGTGTATGAATGTGTGTGAATGTTGCTCTGGTGTATGAATGTGTGTGAATGTTGCACGGGTGTATGAATGTGTGTGAATGTTGCACGGGTGTATGAATGTGTGTGAATGTTGCTCTGGTGTATGAATGTGTGTGAATGTTGCACGGGTGTATGAATGTGTGTGAATGTTGCTCTGGTGTATGAATGTGTGTGAATG
This sequence comes from Neodontobutis hainanensis, assembly GCA_024349245.1. NCBI lineage: Eukaryota > Metazoa > Chordata > Actinopteri > Gobiiformes > Odontobutidae > Neodontobutis > Neodontobutis hainanensis. The sequence goes on from JALDNG010000024.1 coordinate 47,108, forward strand.
TTGCACGGGTGTATGAATGTGTGTGAATGTTGCACGGGTGTATGAATGTGTGTAGAATGTTGCACTGGTGTAAGAATGTGTGTGAATGTTGCTCTGGTGTATGAATGTGTAAGAATGTTGCACTGGTGTATGAATGTGTGTGAATGTTGCACTGGTGTATGAATGTGTGTAGATATTGCACTGGTGTATGAATGTGTGTGAATGTTGCTCTGGTGTATGAATGTGTGTGAATGTTGCACGGGTGTATGAATGTGTGTGAATGTTGCTCTGGTGTATGAATGTGTGTGAATGTTGCACGGGTGTATGAATGTGTGTGAATGTTGCACGGGTGTAAGAATGTGTGTGAATGTTGCACGGGTGTAAGGATGTGTGTGAATGTTGCACGGGTGTATGAATGTTGCACGGGTGTAAGGATGTGTGTGAATGTTGCACAGGTGTAAGGATGTGTGTGAATGTTGCTCTGGTGTATGAATGTGTGTGAATGTTGCACGGGTGTATGGACGTGTAAGAATGTTGCACTGGTGTAAGAATGTGTGTGAATGTTGCACGGGTGTAAGGATGTGTGTGAATGTTGCACGGGTGTATGAATGTGTGTGAATGTTGCTCTGGTGTATGAATGTGTGTGAATGTTGCACGGGTGTATGAATGTGTGTGAATGTTGCTCTGGTGTATGAATGTGTGTAGATGTTGCACTGGTGTATGAATGTGTGAATGTTGCACTGGTGTATGAATGTGTGTGAATGTTGCTCTGGTGTATGAATGTGTGTGAATGTTGCACTGGTGTATGAATGTGTGAATGTTGCACTGGTGTATGAATGTGTGTGAATGTTGCACTGGTGTATGTGTGTGAATGTTACTGGTGTAATGAATGTGTGTGAATGTTGCACTGGTGTATGAATGTGTGTGAATGTTGCACTGGTGTATGAATGTTGCACTGGTGTATGAATGTGTGAATGTTGCACTGGTGTATGAATGTGTGTGAATGTTGCACTGGTGTATGAATGTGTGTGAATGTTGCACTGGTGTATGAATGTGTGAATGTTGCACTGGTGTATGAATGTGTGTGAATGTTGCACTGGTGTATGAATGTGTGTGAATGTTGCACTGGTGTATGAATGTGTGTGAATGTTGCACTGGTGTATGAATGTGTGTAGATATTTGCACTGGTGTATGAATGTGTGTGAATGTTGCACTGGTGTATGTGATGTTGCACTTGTTGCTCTGGTGTATGAATGTGTGTAAATGTTGCTGCAGGTGTATGAATGTGTGTGAATGTTGCACTGGTGTGAATGAATTTTGCGGGTGTATGAATGTGTGTGAATGTTGCTCTGGTGTATGAATGTGATATGTTGCACAGGTGTAATGTGTGTGAATGTTGCTCTGGTGTATGAATGTGTGAATGTTGCAAGTGTATGGATGTGTGTGAATGTTGCATGCAGGTGTATGAAGATATTTGCAGGTGTAAGGATGTGTGTGAATGTTGCACGGGTGTATGAATGTGTGTGAATGTTGCTCTGGTGTATGAATGTGTGTGAATGTTGCACGGGTGTAAGGATGTGTGTGAATGTTGCACGGGTGTATGAATGTGTTACTTGCAGGTGTAAGGATGTGTGTAGATGTTGCACTGGTGTATGAATGTTGCAGGTGTAAGGATGTGTGTGAATGTTGCACTGGTGTATGAATGTGTGTGAACATGTGTGTGAATGTTGCACTGGTGTATGAATGTGTGAATGTTGCACTGGTGTATGAATGTGTGTGTGAATGTTGCAGGTGTATGAATGTGTGAATGTTGCACTGGTGTATGAATGTGTGTAATGTTGCAGTGTGTGAATGTTGCTCTGGTGTATGAATGTGTGTGAATGTTGCTCTGGTGTATGAATGTGTGTGAATGTTGCAGGTGTATGAATGTGTGTGAATGTTGCTCTGGTGTATGAATGTGTGTAGAATGTTGCACTGGTGTATGAATGTGTGTGAATGTTGCAGGTGTATGAATGTGTGTGAATGTTGCACTGGTGTATGAATGTGTAGAATGTTGCACTGGTGTATGAATGTGTGTGAATGTTGCACTGGTGTATGAATGTGTGAATGTTGCACTGGTGTATGAATGTGTGTGAATGTTGCACTGGTGTATGAAGGTGTGTGAATGTTGCACTGGTGTATGAATGTGTGTGAATGTTGCACTGGTGTATGAATGTGTGTGAATGTTGCTCTGGTGTATGAATGTGTGTGAATGTTGCACTGGTGTATGAATGTGTGTGAATGTTGCTCTGGTGTATGAATGTGTGTGAATGTTGCCTCTGGTGTATGAATGTGTGTGAATGTTGCACTGGTGTATGAATGTGTGTGAATGTTGCACTGGTGTATGAATGTGTGTGAATGTTGCTCTGGTGTATGAATGTGTGTGAATGTTGCACTGGTGTATGAATGTGTGTGAATGTTGCTCTGGTGTATGAATGTGTGTGAATGTTGCACTGGTGTATGAATGTGTGTAGAATGTTACTGGTGTATGAATGTGTGAATGTTGCTCTGGTGTATGAATGTGTGAATGTTGCTCTGGTGTATGAATGTGTGTGAATGTTGCTCTGGTGTATGAATGTGTGAATGTTGCACTGGTGTATGAATGTGTGTGAATGTTGCTCTGGTGTATGAATGTGTGTAGATGTTGCTGGTGTATGAATGTGTGAATGTTGCAGGTGTATGAATGTGTGTAGAATGTTGCACTGGTGTAAGGATGTGTGTGAATGTTGCACGGGTGTATGAATGTGTGTGAATGTTGCTCTGGTGTATGAATGTGTGTGAATGTTGCTCTGGTGTATGAATGTGTGTGAATGTTGCACTGGTGTATGAATGTGTGTGAATGTTGCACTGGTGTATGAATGTGTGTGAATGTAGCTCTGGTGTATGAATGTGTGTGAATGTTGTTCTGGTGTATGAATGTGTGAATGTTGCACTGGTGTATGAATGTGTGTGAATGTTGCTCTGGTGTATGAATGTGTGTGAATGTTGCAGGGGTGTAAGAATGTGTGTGAATGTTGCACGGGTGTATGTTGCACTGGTGTAAGGATGTGTGTGAATGTTGCACGGGTGTATGAATGTTGCACGGGTGTAAGGATGTGTGTGAATGTTGCATGGGTGTATGAATGTGTATGAATGTTGCAGGTGTATGAATGTGTGTTGTGAATGTTGCTCTGGTGTATGAATGTGTGTGAATGTTGCTCTGGTGTATGAATGTGTGTGAATGTTGCACGGGTGTATGAATGTGTGTGAATGTTGCACGGGTGTATGAATGTGTGTGAATGTTGCACGGGTGTAAGGATGTGTGTGAATGTTGCACGGGTGTATGAATGTGTGTGAATGTTGCACTGGTGTATGAATGTGTGTGAATGTTGCACTGGTGTATGAATGTGTGTGAATGTTGCACTGGTGTATGAATGTGTGTGAATGTTGCACGGGTGTATGAATGTGTGTGAATGTTGCACTGGTGTATGGATGTGTGTGAATGTTGCACTGGTGTATGAATGTGTGAATGTTGCTCTGGTGTATGAATGTGTGTGAATGTTGCAGGTGTAAGAATGTGTGTGAATGTTGCAGTGTATGTTGCACTGGTGTATGAATGTGTGTGAATGTTGCACTGGTGTATGATGTGTGTGAATGTTGCACTGGTGTATGAATGTGTGAATGTTGCTCTGGTGTATGAATGTGTGAATGTTGCACTGGTGTATGAATGTGTGTGAATGTTGCACTGGTGTATGAATGTTGCACTGTGTGAATGTTGCACTGGTGTATGAATGTGTGTGAATGTTGCACTGGTGTATGAATGTGTGTAGAATCTTGCACTGGTGTATGAATGTGTGTGAATGTTGCACTGGTGTATGAATGTGTGTGAATGTTGCACTGGTGTATGAATGTGTGTGAATGTTGCACTGGTGTATGAATGTGTAATGTTTCACTGGTGTATGAATGTGTGTAGATATTTGCTCTGGTGTATGAATGTGTGTGAATGTTGCACTGGTAGAATGTGTGTGAATGTTGCTCTGGTGTATGAATGTGTGTAGATATTGCTCTGGTGTATGAATGTGTGTGAATGTTGCACTGGTGTATGAATGTGTGTGAATGTTGCAGTGTGTATGAATGTTGCTCGCAGGTGTAAGGATGTGTGTGAATGTTGCACAGGTGTATGAATGTTGCAGGTGTATGAATGTGTGTGAATGTTGCAGGTGTATAAATGTGTGTGAATGTTGCACTGGTGTATGAATGTGTGTAAATGTTGCTCTGGTGTATGAATGTGTGTAGAATGTTGCACTGGTGTAATGTGATGGATGTTGCATGGTGTAAGGATGTGTGTGAATGTTGCAGGTGTATGAATGTGTGTGAATGTTGCTCTGGTGTATGAATGTGTGAATGTTGCAGGTGTAAGGATGTGTGTGAATGTTGCTCTGGTGTATGAATGTGTGTGAATGTTGCACTGGTGTATGAATGTGTGTGAATGTTGCATGTGTGTGAATGTTGCACTGGTGTATGAATGTGTGTGAATGTTGCACTGGTGTATGAATGTGTGTAGATGTTGCAGGTGTATGAATGTGTGTGAATGTTGCACTGGTGTATGAATGTGTGAATGTTGCTCTGGTGTGAATGTGTGCAGTGTATGTGTGTGAATGTTGCACTGGTGTATGAATGTGTGTGAATGTTGCACTGGTGTATGAATGTGTGTGAATGTGCTCTGGTGTATGAATGTGTGTGAATGTTGCTCTGGTGTATGAATGTGTGTGAATGTTGCACTGGTGTATGAATGTGTGTGAATGTTGCTCTGGTGTATGAATGTGTGTGAATGTTGCAGGTGTATGAATGTGTGTGTGAATGTTGCACTGGTGTATGAATGTGTGTGAATGTTGCAGGTGTATGAATGTGTGTGAATGTTGCACTGGTGTATGAATGTGTGTGAATGTTGCTCTGGTGTATGAATGTGTGTGAATGTTGCACGGGTGTATGAATGTGTGTGAATGTTGCACGGGTGTAAAGATGTGTGTGAATGTTGCACTGGTGTATGGATGTGTGTGAAAATGTGTGAATGTTGCTCTGTGTATGAATGTGTGTGAATGTTGCACTGGTGTATGAATGTGTGTGAATATTTGCACTGGTGTATGAATGTGTATATGTTGCACTGGTGTATGATGTGTGTGAATGTTGCACTGGTGTATGAATGTGTACTGCAGGTGTGAATATGTGCAGATGTTGTATGAGTGTATGAATGTTGCCAGGTGTATGATGTGTGTGAATGTTGCTCTGGTGTATAAATGTGTGTGAATGTTGCACTGGTGTATGAATGTGTGAATGTTGCACTGGTGTATGAATGTGTGTGAATGTTGCACTGGTGTATGAATGTGTGAATGTTGCACTGGTGTATGAATGTGTGAATGTTGCACTGGTGTATGAATGTGTGTGAATGTTGCTCTGGTGTATGAAAGTGTGAATGTTGCACTGGTGTATGAATGTGTGTGAATGTTGATCTGGTGTATGAACGTGTGTGAATGTTGCACTGGTGTATGAATGTGTGTGTGAAAGTTACACTGGTGTGTGAATGTTGCACTGGTGTATGAATGTGTGTGAATGCTGCACTGGTGTATGAATGTGTGTGAATGTTGCTCTGCTCTATGAATGTGTGTGAATGTTGCAGGGGTGTAAGAATGTGTGTGAATGTTGCACGGGTGTATGTTGCACTGGTGTAAGGATGTGTGTGAATGTTGCACGGGTGTATGAATGTTGCACGGGTGTAAGGATGTGTGTGAATGTTGCACGGGTGTATGAATGTGTGTGAATGTTGCTCTGGTGTATGAATGTGTGTGAATGTTGCTCTGGTGTATGAATGTGTGTAGATATGTTGCACTGGTATGGTGTATAGATATGTTGCACTGGTGTATGAATGTGTGTATGAATGTTGAATGTGTGTGAATGTTGCACTGGTGTATGAATGTGTGTGAATGTTGCAGGTGTAAGGATGTGTGTGAATGTTGCAGTGTGTAAGAATGTGTAGATATGTTGCTCTGGTGTATGAATGTGTGTGAATGTTGCTCTGGTGTATGAATGTGTGTGTGAATGTTGCACTGGTGTAAGGATGGGTGTGAATGTTGCAGGTGTATGAATGTGTGTGAATGTTGCACTGGTGTATGAATGTGTGTAGATATTGCAGTGTATGGATGTGTGTGTGTGAATGTTGCGGGTGTATGAATGTGTGTGAATGTTGCACTGGTGTATGAATGTGTGTGAATGTTGCACTGGTGTATGGATGTGTGTGAATGCTGCACTGGTGTATGAATGTGTGTGAATGTTGCTCTGTGTATGAATGTGTGTGAATGTTGCAGGGGTGTAAGAATGTGTGTGAATGTTGCACTGTATGAATGTGTGAATGTTGCACTGGTGTAAGAGATGTGTGTAGAATGTTGCAGGTGTATGAATGTGTGTGAATGTTGCATTGCTCTGGTGTATGAATGTGTGAATGTTGCACTGGTGTATAGAATGTGTGTAGAATGTTGCAGGGTGTATGAATGTTGTGCAGGTGTATGATGTGTGTGAATGTTGCACTGGTGTATGAATGTTGGTGTAAGGATGTGTGTGAATGTTGCTCTGGTGTATGAATGTGTGTGAATGTTGCACTGGTGTATGAATGTGTGAATGAATGTTGCGTGTGAATGTTGCTGCAGGTGTAAGGATGTGTGTAGAATGTTGCTCGGGTGTATGAATGTGTGTGAATGTTGCACTGGTGTATGATGTGTGTGAATGTTGCTCTGGTGTATGAATGTGTGTGAATGTTGCTGGTGTATGAATGTGTGTGAATGTTGCTCTGGTGTATGAATGTGTGTAGATGTTGCAGGTGTATGAATGTGTGTGAATGTTGCACTGGTGTATGAATGTGTGTGAATGTTGCACTGGTGTATGAATGTGTGTGAATGTTGCGGGTGTATGAATGTGTGTGAATGTTGCACTGGTGTATGAATGTGTGTGAATGTTGCACTGGTGTATGAATGTGTGTGAATGTTGCTCTGGTGTATGAATGTGTGTGAATGTTGCACTGGTGTATGAATGTGTGTGAATGTTGCTCTGGTGTATGAATGTGTGTGAATGTTGCTGCGGTGTATGAGGATGTGTGTGAATGTTGCAGGTGTATGAATGTTGTGGGTGTAAGGATGTGTGTGAATGTTGAATGTGTATGAATGTTGATGTTGCTCTGGTGTATGAATGTGTGTGAATGTTGCACTGGTGTGTAAGGATGTGTGTGAATGTTGCACTGGTGTATAGATGTGTATGAATGTGTGTGAATGTTGCACTGGTGTATGAATGTGTGTGAATGTTGCTCTGGTGTATGAATGTGTGTGAATGTTGCTCTAGGTGTATGAATGTGTGTGAATGTTGCACTGGTGTATGATATGTGTGTGAATGTTGCACTGGTGTATGAATGTGTGTGAATGTTGCACTGGTGTATGAATGTGTGTGAATGTTGCACTGGTGTATGAATGTGTGTGAATGTTGCACAGGTGTAAGGATGTGTGAATGTTGCAGAATGTATGAATGTGTGTGAATGTTGCACTGGTGTATGAATGTGTGTAGAATGTTGCACTGGTGTATGAATGTGTGTGAATATGCTGCACTGGTGTATGAATGTGTGTGAATGTTGCTCTGGTGTATGAATGTGTGTGAATGTTGCAGGTGTATGAATGTGTGAATGTTGCACTGGTGTATGTTGCACTGGTGTAAGGATGTGTGTGAATGTTGCGGGTGTATGTGTGAATGTTGCACTGGTGTATGAATGTGTGTGCATGTTGCTCTGGTGTATGAATGTGTGTAAATGTTGCACGGGTGTAAGGATGTGTGTGAATGTTGCACGGGTGTATGAATTTTGCACGGGTGTAAGGATGTATGTGAATGTTGCACGGGTGTATGAATGTTGCACGGGTGTAAGGATGTGTGTGAATGTTGCATGTATGAATGTGTGTGAATGTTGCTCTGGTGTATGAATGTGTGTGTGAATGTTGCAGGTGTATGGATGTGTGTGAATGTTGCACGGGTGTATGAATGTTGTGGTGTAAGGATGAATGTGTGAATGTTGCACGGGTGTATGAATGTGTGTGAATGTTGCACGGGTGTATGAATGTGTGTAGATATGTTGCACTAGTGTATGAATGTGTGAATGTTGCACTGTGTGTGTGAATGTTGCTCTGGTGTATGAATGTGTGTGAATGTTGCACGGGTGTATGAATGTGTGTGAATGTTGCACTGGTGTAGGATGTGTGTGAATGTTGCACGGGTGTATGAATGTGTGTGATATGTTGCAGGTGTAAGAATGTGTGTGAATGTTGCAGGTGTATGAATGTGTAGAATGTTGCAGGTGTATGAATGTGTGTGAATGTTGCACTGGTGTATGAATGTGTGTGAATGTTGCACGGTGTATGAATGTGTGTGAATGTTGCAGGTGTATGAATGTGTGTGAATGTTGCTCTGGTGTATGAATGTGTGTAAATGTTGCAGTGTATGAATGTGTGTGAATGTTGCTCTGGTGTATGAATGTGTGTGTGAATGTTGCACGGTGTATGAATGTGTGTGAATGTTGCACTGGTGTATGAATGTGTGTGAATGTTGCTCTGGTGTATAAATGTGTGTGAATGTTGCTTGTGTATGGGCGTGTAAGAATGTTGCACTGGTGTATGAATGTGTGTGAATGTTGCAGGTGTAAGGATGTGTGTGAATGTTGCAGGTGTATGAATGTGTGTGAATGTTGCTCTGGTGTATGAATGTGTGTGAATGTTGCACTGGTGTATGAATGTGTGTAGAATGTTGCTCTGGTGTATGAATGTGTGTAGATGTTGCACTGGTGTATGAATGTGTGAATGTTGCACTGGTGTATGAATGTGTGTAGATATTTGCTCACTGGTGTATGAATGTGTGTGAATGTTGCACTGGTGTATGAATGTGTGAATGTTGCTCTGGTGTATGAATGTGTGTGAATGTTGCACGGGTGTATGAATGTGTGTAGAATGTTGCACTGGTGTATGAATGTGTGTGAATGTTGCACTGGTGTATGAATGTGTGAATGTTGCGGGTGTATGAATGTGTGTGAATGTGTGTGAATGTTGCACAGGTGTAAGGATGTGTGTGAATGTTGCACAGTGTATGAATGTGTGTGAATGTTGCACTGGTGTATGGATGTGTGTGAATGTTGCACTGGTGTATGAATGTGTGAATGTTGCACTGGTGTATGAATGTGTGTGAATGTTGCACTGGTGTATGAATGTGTGTGAATGTTGCTCTGCTGTATGAATGTGTGTGAATGTTGCAGGGTGTATGAATGTGTGTGAATGTTGCAGGTGTATGTTGCACTGGTGTAAGGATGTGTGTGAATGTTGCAGGTGTAAGGATGTGTGTGAATGTTGCACAGGTGTATGAATGTGTGAATGTGTAAGGATGTGTGTGAATGTTGCTCTGGTGTATGAATGTGTGTAAATGTTGCAGGTGTAAGGATGTGTGTGAATGTTGCAGGTGTATGAATGTGTGTTACTGCAGGTGTATGAGGATGTGTGTGAATGTTGCACGGTGTATGAATGTTGCAGGTGTAAGGATGTGTGTGTTGCAGGTGTATGAATGTGTGTGAATGTTGCTCTGGTGTATGAATGTGTGTGAATGTTGCACTGGTGTATGGATGTGTGTGAATGTTGCGGGTGTATAAATGTTACGAATGTGTGAGATGTGTGAATGTTGCACGGGTGTATGAATGTGTGTGAATGTTGCTCTGGTGTATGAATGTGTGTGAATGTTGCACGGGTGTAAGGATGTGTGTGAATGTTGCACGGGTGTATGAATGTTGCACGGGTGTAAGGATGTGTGTGAATGTTGCACGGGTGTATGAATGTTGCACGGGTGTAAGGATGTGTGTGAATGTTGCACGGGTGTAAGAATGTGTGTGAATGTTGCACGGGTGTATGAATGTGTGTGAATGTTGCTCTGGTGTATGAATGTGTGTGAATGTTGCACGGGTGTAAGGAATGTTGCATGTGTAAGGATGTGTGTGAATGTTGCACGGGTGTATGAATGTGTGTGAATGTTGCAGAATGTGTATAGAATGTTGCACTGGTGTATGAGGATGTGTGTGAATGTTGCACGGGTGTAAGGATGTGTGTGAATGTTGCACGGGTGTATGAATGTTGCACGGGTGTAAGGATGTGTGTGAATGTTGCTCTGGTGTATGAATGTGTGTAAATGTTGCACGGGTGTAAGGATGTGTGTGAATGTTGCACGGGTGTATGAATGTTGCACGGGTGTAAGGATGTGTGTGAATGTTGCACGGGTGTATGAATGTTGCACGGGTGTAAGGATGTGTGTGAATGTTGCACGGGTGTATGAATGTGTGTGAATGTTGCTCTGGTGTATGAATGTGTGTGAATGTGGCACGGGTGTAAGGATGTGTGTGAATGTTGCACGGGTGTATGAATGTTGCACGGGTGTAAGGATGTGTGTGAATGTTGCACGGGTGTATGAATGTTGCACGGGTGTAAGGATGTGTGTGAATGTTGCACGGGTGTATGAATGTGTGTGAATGTTGCTCTGGTGTATGAATGTGTGTGAATGTGGCACGGGTGTAAGGATGTGTGTGAATGTTGCACGGGTGTATGAATGTTGCACGGGTGTAAGGATGTGTGTGAATGTTGCACGGGTGTATGAATGTTGCACGGGTGTAAGGATGTGTGTGAATGTTGCACGGGTGTATGAATGTGTGTGAATGTTGCACGGGTGTATGAATGTGTGTGAATGTTGCTCTGGTGTATGAATGTGTGTGAATGTTGCACGGGTGTAAGGATGTTGCACGGGTGTAAGGATGTGTGTGAATGTTGCACGGGTGTATGAATGTGTGTGAATGTTGCACGGGTGTAAGAATGTGTGTGAATGTTGCACGGGTGTATGAATGTGTGTGAATGTTGCTCTGGTGCATGAATGTGTGTGAATGTTGCACGGGTGTATGAATGTGTGTGAATGTTGCACGGGTGTAAGGATGTGTGTGAATGTTGCGCGGGTGTAAGAATGTGTGTGAATGTTGCTCTGGTGCATGAATGTGTGTGAATGTTGCTCTGGTGTATGAATGTGTGTGAATGTTGCACGGGTGTATGAATGTGTGTGAATGTTGCTCTGGTGTATGAATGTGTGTGAATGTTGCACGGGTGTATGAATGTGTGTGAATGTTGCACGGGTGTATGAATGTGTGTGAATGTTGCACGGGTGTATGAATGTGTGTGAATGTTGCACGGGTGTAAGAATGTGTGTGAATGTTGCACGGGTGTATGAATGTGTGTGAATGTTGCACTGGTGTAAGAATGTGTGTGAATGTTGCACGGGTGTAAGGATGTGTGTGAATGTTGCACGGGTGTATGAATGTTGCACGGGTGTAAGGATGTGTGTGAATGTTGCACAGGTGTAAGGATGTGTGTGAATGTTGCACGGGTGTAAGAATGTGTGTGAATTTTGCACGGGTGTATGGACGTGTAAGAATGTTTCACTGGTGTAAGAATGTGTGTGAATGTTGCACGTGTGTATGGATGTGTGTGAATGCTGCACTGGTGTATGAATGTGTGTGAATGTTGCTCTGCTGTATGAATGTGTGTGAATGTTGCAGGGGTGTAAGAATGTGTGTGAATGTTGCACGGGTGTATGTTGCACTGGTGTAAGGATGTGTGTGAATGTTGCACGGGTGTAAGGATGTGTGTGAATGTTGCACGGGTGTATGAATGTTGCACGGGTGTAAGGATGTGTGTGAATGTTGCTCTGGTGTATGAATGTGTGTAAATGTTGCACGGGTGTAAGGATGTGTGTGAATGTTGCACGGGTGTATGAATGTTGCACGGGTGTAAGGATGTGTGTGAATGTTGCACGGGTGTATGAATGTTGCACGGGTGTAAGGATGTGTGTGAATGTTGCACGGGTGTATGAATGTGTGTGAATGTTGCTCTGGTGTATGAATGTGTGTGAATGTGGCACGGGTGTAAGGATGTGTGTGAATGTTGCACGGGTGTATGAATGTTGCACGGGTGTAAGGATGTGTGTGAATGTTGCAGGTGTATGAATGTTGCAGGTGTAAGGATGTGTGAATGTTGCAGGTGTATGAATGTGTGTGAATGTTGCTCTGGTGTATGAATGTGTGAATGTGTTGCAGGTGTAAGGATGTGTGTGAATGTTGCACGGGTGTATGAATGTTGCACGGGTGTAAGGATGTGTGTGAATGTTGCACGGGTGTATGAATGTTGCACGGGTGTAAGGATGTGTGTGAATGTTGCACGGGTGTATGAATGTGTGTGAATGTTGCACGGGTGTATGAATGTGTGTGAATGTTGCTCTGGTGTATGAATGTGTGTGAATGTTGCACGGGTGTAAGGATGTTGCACGGGTGTAAGGATGTGTGTGAATGTTGCACGGGTGTATGAATGTGTGTGAATGTTGCACGGGTGTATGAATGTTGCACGGGTGTAAGGATGTGTGTGAATGTTGCTCTGGTGTATGAATGTGTGTGAATGTTGCACGGGTGTAAGGATGTGTGTGAATGTTGCACGGGTGTATGAATGTGTGAATGTTGCACGGGTGTATGAATGTGTGTGAATGTTGCACGGGTGTATGAATGTGTGTGAATGTTGCTCTGGTGTATGAATGTGTGTGAATGTTGCACGGGTGTATGAATGTGTGTGAATGTTGCTCTGGTGTATGAATGTGTGTGAATGTTGCACGGGTGTATGAATGTGTGTGAATGTTGCACGGGTGTAAGAATGTGTGTGAATGTTGCACGGGTGTAAGAATGTGTGTGAATGTTGCACGGGTGTATGGACGTGTAAGAATGTTGCACTGGTGTAAGAATGTGTGTGAATGTTGCACGGGTGTAAGGATGTGTGTGAATGTTGCACGGGTGTATGAATGTTGCACGGGTGTAAGGATGTGTGTGAATGTTGCACAGGTGTAAGGATGTGTGTGAATGTTGCACGGGTGTATGAATGTGTGTGAATGTTGCACGGGTGTATGGACGTGTAAGAATGTTGCACTGGTGTAAGAATGTGTGTGAATGTTGCACGGGTGTAAGGATGTGTGTGAATGTTGCACGGGTGTATGAATGTTGCACGGGTGTAAGGATGTGTGTGAATGTTGCACAGGTGTAAGGATGTGTGTGAATGTTGCACGGGTGTAAGAATGTGTGTGAATTTTGCACGGGTGTATGGACGTGTAAGAATGTTTCACTGGTGTAAGAATGTGTGTGAATGTTGCACGTGTGTATGGATGTGTGTGAATTCTGCACTGGTGTATGAATGTGTGTGAATGTTGCTCTGCTGTATGAATGTGTGTGAATGTTGCAGGGGTGTAAGAATGTGTGTGAATGTTGCACGGGTGTATGTTGCACTGGTGTAAGGATGTGTGTGAATGTTGCAGGTGTATGAATGTGTGTAGATATTGCACTGTATGAATGTGTGTGAATGTTGCTCTGGTGTATGAATGTGTGTAAATGTTGCACGGGTGTAAGGATGTGTGTGAATGTTGCACGGGTGTATGAATGTTACACGGGTGTATGAATGTGTGTGAATGTTGCACGGGTGTATGAATGTGTGTGAATGTTGCACGGGTGTAAGGATGTGTGTGAATGTTGCACGGGTGTATGAATGTGTGTGAATGTTGCTCTGGTGTATGAATGTGTGTGAATGTTGCACGGGTGTATGAATGTGTGTGAATGTTGCTCTGGTGTATGAATGTGTGTGAATGTTGCACGGGTGTATGAATGTGTGTGAATGTTGCACGGGTGTAAGAATGTGTGTGAATGTTGCACGGGTGTATGGACGTGTAAGAATGTTGCACTGGTGTAAGAATGTGTGTGAATGTTGCACAGGTGTAAGGATGTGTGTGAATGTTGCACGGGTGTATGAATGTTGCACGGGTGTAAGGATGTGTGTGAATGTTGCACAGGTGTAAGGATGTGTGTGAATGTTGCACGGGTGTAAGAATGTGTGTGAATGTTGCACGGGTGTATGGACGTGTAAGAATGTTTCACTGGTGTAAGAATGTGTGTGAATGTTGCACGTGTGTATGGATGTGTGTGAATGCTGCACTGGTGTATGAATGTGTGTGAATGTTGCTCTGCTGTATGAATGTGTGTGAATGTTGCAGGGGTGTAAGAATGTGTGTGAATGTTGCACGGGTGTATGTTGCACTGGTGTAAGGATGTGTGTGAATGTTGCACGGGTGTAAGGATGTGTGTGAATGTTGCACGGGTGTATGAATGTTGCACGGGTGTAAGGATGTGTGTGAATGTTGCTCTGGTGTATGAATGTGTGTAAATGTTGCACGGGTGTAAGGATGTGTGTGAATGTTGCACGGGTGTATGAATGTTGCACGGGTGTAAGGATGTGTGTGAATGTTGCAGGTGTATAGAATGTTTACAGGTGTAAGGATGTGTGTGAATGTTGCAGGTGTATGAATGTGTGTGAATGTTGCTCTGGTGTATGAATGTGTGTGAATGTGCACGGTGTAAGGATGTGTGTGAATGTTGCAGGTGTATGAATGTTGCAGGTGTAAGGATGTGTGTAGATGTTGCAGGTGTATGAATGTTGCACGGGTGTAAGGATGTGTGTGAATGTTGCACGGGTGTATGAATGTGTGTGAATGTTGCTCTGGTGTATGAATATGTGTGAATGTTGCACGGGTGTAAGGATGTGTGTGAATGTTGCACAGGTGTATGAATGTTGCACGGGTGTAAGGATGTGTGTGAATGTTGCACGGGTGTATGAATGTTGCACGGGTGTAAGGATGTGTGTGAATGTTGCACGGGTGTATGAATGTGTGTGAATGTTGCTCTGGTGTATGAATGTGTGTGAATGTTGCACGGGTGTAAGGATGTTGCACGGGTGTAAGGATGTGTGTGAATGTTGCACGGGTGTATGAATGTGTGTGAATGTTGCACGGGTGTAAGGATGTGTGTGAATGTTGCACGGGTGTAAGAATGTGTGTGAATGTTGCACGGGTGTATGAATGTGTGTGAATGTTGCTCTGGTGCATGAATGTGTGTGAATGTTGCACGGGTGTATGAATGTGTGTGAATGTTGCACGGGTGTAAGGATGTGTGTGAATGTTGCGCGGGTGTAAGAATGTGTGTGAATGTTGCTCTGGTGCATGAATGTGTGTGAATGTTGCTCTGGTGTATGAATGTGTGTGAATGTTGCACGGGTGTTTGAATGTGTGTGAATGTTGCTCTGGTGTATGAATGTGTGTGAATGTTGCACGGGTGTATGAATGTGTGTGAATGTTGCACGGGTGTATGAATGTGTGTGAATGTTGCACGGGTGTAAGGATGTGTGTGAATGTTGCACGGGTGTATGAATGTGTGTGAATGTTGCACGGGTGTAAGGATGTGTGTGAATGTTGCACGGGTGTATGAATGTGTGTGAATGTTGCACGGGTGTAAGGATGTGTGTGAATGTTGCACGGGTGTATGAATGTGTGTGAATGTTGCACGGGTGTAAAGATGTGTGTGAATGCTGCACTGGTGTATGAATGTGTGTGAATGTTGCTCTGCTCTATGAATGTGTGTGAATGTTGCAGGGGTGTAAGAATGTGTGTGAATGTTGCACGGGTGTATGTTGCACTGGTGTAAGGATGTGTGTGAATGTTGCACGGGTGTATGAATGTTGCACGGGTGTAAGGATATGTGTGAATGTTGCATGGGTGTATGAATGTTGCACGGGTGTAAGGATGTGTGTGAATGTTGCACGGGTGTATGAATGTGTGTGAATGTTGCTCTGGTGTATGAATGTGTGTGAATGTTGCACGGGTGTATGAATGTGTGTGAATGTTGCACGGGTGTAAGGATGTGTGTGAATGTTGCACGGGTGTATGAATGTGTGTGAATGTTGCACGGGTGTAAGGATGTGTGTGAATGTTGCACGGGTGTATGAATGTGTGTGAATGTTGCACGGGTGTAAGGATGTGTGTGAATGTTGCACGGGTGTATGAATGTGTGTGAATGTTGCACGGGTGTAAGGATGTGTGTGAATGTTGCACGGGTGTATGAATGTGTGTGAATGTTGCACGGGTGTAAAGATGTGTGTGAATGTTGCACGTGTGTATGGATGTGTGTGAATGCTGCACTGGTGTATGAATGTGTGTGAATGTTGCACTGGTGTAAGGATGTGTGTGAATGTTGCACGGGTGTATGAATGTGTGTGTATGTTGCACTGGTGTAAGGATGTGTGTGAATGTTGCACGGGTGTATGAATGTTGCACGGGTGTAAGGATATGTGTGAATGTTGCACGGGTGTATGAATGTTGCACGGGTGTAAGGATGTGTGTGAATGTTGCACGGGTGTATGAATGTGTGTGAATGTTGCTCTGGTGTATGAATGTGTGTGAATGTTGCACGGGTGTAAGGATGTGTGTGAATGTTGCACGGGTGTAAGGATGTGTGTGAATGTTGCTCTGGTGTATGAATGTGTGTGAATGTTGCACGGGTGTATGAATGTGTGAGAGTGTTGCACGGGTGTAAGGATGTGTGTGAATGTTGCACGGGTGTAAGAATGTGTGTGAATGTTGCACGGGTGTATGAATGTGTGTGAATGTTGCACGGGTGTAAGGATGTGTGTGAATGTTGCACGGGTGTAAGAATGTGTGTGAATGTTGCACGGGTGTATGAATGTGTGTGAATGTTGCACGGGTGTAAGGATGTGTGTGAATGTTGCACGGGTGTAAGAATGTGTGTGAATGTTGCTCTGGTGCATGAATGTGTGTGAATGTTGCACGGGTGTATGAATGTGTGTGAATGTTGCACGGGTGTAAGGATGTGTGTGAATGTTGCACGGGTGTAAGAATGTGTGTGAATGTTGCACGGGTGTATGAATGTGTGTGAATGTTGCTCTGGTGCATGAATGTGTGTGAATGTTGCACGGGTGTATGAATGTGTGTGAATGTTGCAGGTGTAAGGATGTGTGAATGTTGCTGTGTAAGGATGTTGCACTGGTGTATAATGTGTGTGAATGTTGCTCTGGTGTATGAATGTGTGTGAATGTTGTATGTGAATGTTGCACTGGTGTATGAATGTGTGTGAATGTTGCTCAGTGTATGAATGTGTGTAAAGATATTGCTTATGAATGTGTGTGAATGTTGCTCAGGTGTATGAATGTGTGTGAATGTTGCAGGTGTATGAATGTGTGTAGATGTTGCAGGTGTATGAATGTGTGTGAATGTTGCTCTAGTGTATGAATGTGTGTGAATGTTGCACTGGTGTATGAAATGTGTGTGAATGTTGCTCTGTGTATGAATGTGTGTGAATGTTGCAGGGTGTATGAATGTGTGTGAATGTTGCTCGAATGTGTGTGAATGTTGCACTGGTGTATGAATGTGTGTGAATGTTTTGCAGTGTATGAATGTGTGTAGATGTTGCAGGTGTATGAATATGTGTAGAATGTTGCTATGTTGCAGGTGTATGAATGTGTGTGAATGTTGCTCTGGTGTATGAATGTGTGTAGAATGTTGCAGGTGTATGTGAATGTGTGCATGTGAATGAATGTTGCACTGGTGTAAGGATGTGTGTAGAATGTTGCACTGGTGTATGAATGTGTGTGTAGATATGTTGCACTGGTGTATGAATGTGTGAATGTGAATGTTGCACTGGTGTATGGATGTGTGTGAATGTTGCACTGGTGTATGAATGTGTGTAGATATTTGCTCTGGTGTATGAATGTGTGTAGAATGTGTGTATGTTGCAGGTGTATGAATGTGTGTGAATGTTGCACTGGTGTATGAATGTGTGTGAATGTTGCACTGGTGTATGAATGTGTGTGAATGTTGCAGGGTGTATGAATGTGTGTGAATGTTGCACTGGTGTATGAATGTGTGAATGTTGCACTGGTGTATGAATGTGTGAATGTTGCAGGTGTATGAATGTGTGTGAATGTTGCTACTGGTGTATGAATGTGTGTGAATGTTGCGTGTGTATGGATGTGTGTAGAATGTTGCACTGGTGTATGAATGTGTGAATGTTGCTCTGGCTCTATGAATGTGTGTGAATGTTGCACAGGTGTAAGGAATGTGTGTGTAGATATTTGCAGTGTATGTTGCACTGGTGTATGAATGTGTGTAGATATGTTGCACTGGTGTATGAATGTGTGTGAATGTTGCACGGGTGTAAGGATATGTGTGAATGTTGCATGGGTGTATGAATGTGTGTGAATGTTGCAGGTGTAAGGAATGTGTGTGAATGTTGCAGGTGTATGAATGTGTGTGAATGTTGCACTGGTGTAAGGATGTGTGTGAATGTTGCAGGTGTATGAATGTGTGTGAATGTTGCTCTGGTGTATGAATGTGTGTGAATGTTGCAGGTGTAAGGATGTGTGTGAATGTTGCACTGGTGTATGAATGTGTGAATGTTGCACTGGTGTATGAATGTGTGTGAATGTTGCAGGTGTATGAATGTGTGTGAATGTTGCACTGGTGTGATGTGTGTAGAATGTTGCAGGTGTATGAATGTGTGTGAATGTTGCAGGTGTAAAGATGTGTGTGTGAATGTTGCACTGCGTGTGTATGAATGTGTGTGAATGTTGCTCTGGTGTATGAATGTGTGTGAATGTTGCTCTGGTGTATGAATGTGTGTGATATGAATGTTGCAGTGTATGAATGTGTGTGAATGTTGCACTGGTGTATGAATGTGTGTGAATGTTGCACTGGGATGTGTGTGAATGTTGCACTGGTGTATAGAATGTTGCACTGGTGTATGAATGTGTGTGAATGTGAATGTTGCACTGGTGTATGAATGTGTGTGAATGTTGCTCTGGTGTATGAATGTGTGTGTGAATGTTGCACAGGTGTATAAGTTACATGTTGTAGAAGTATGTATTTCATTTTAGTTAGTTGTAATAATACCTTATCCAGCCTATGCTGTATATGCCAACTACAGTGGCAAGAAAAAGTAAGTGAACCTTTTGGAATTTATTAGATTTTCTGAATAGATTTGTCTTAAAGTGTGATCTGATCTTCATCTAAGTCAAGGTTATCGGCAAATATAATGTGTCTAGAAATAATTACACAAAAAAATTCTGATCTTTCATGTTAAGAATGATTAAAAAACCTCAGTGTTTATTGAAAAACTATGTGAACCCTTGAGTTAATGACCTCAAAAAACTAATTGAGTCAGGTTTTATCACATATGGAGTCTCAATAGGAATACGTTTGGAGGTGTGGACTACTTTGACTGATATAAACACCTCAAACATTAGGAGTTTGCTCTGCACAAGAAGAACACACTTATGTGAGCCATGCCTTGCCAAAAAGAGCTTTCAGAAGAAAACCAACCTTCTGCCGTCACGTGACCACGTGTACTGTTATCTTGTTGTTGTTTTGATGCCTGTATGCCTATGTTATGTCTGTACATTAATACTCTGTTTCATTTTCCTAAAGATCATGGTGTGGCTTGTAATATTTGTGTCTATTTATGTATACATGTAATATGATCCAGACAAAATGAATGACCAATAAAGTACTCTTGACTCTCTTGGCTTGACTCTTGAAAGCGTGTTTGCCGATTGTTCGGACATACGGACCAAATTCTGGAAATTATGGCCATTTAAACATACAAAGAAGAGCAAACGAAGAAAGTAAACGAGGAAAACTGAAATCGGTCAGATATAGAAACACACATAATGCATAGATTATGTTGGCTTACGTTTATATGGTTCTGTATGTATCATATTTCCATATTTCCAGATGCCTCCTTTAAATCATGTCTAAAACCATGCTTTTGAAGTTTCAATGGTTTGTATTCTATATTAATAGAAACATGAGCTGCTAAAGAGACACCACAGAAATAGCTGTCTACAGGAGGCACACCACCCGTTGTCATGACAACAGTAACTTCTTTAATGTCAGGAAACTACTTTAAAAACTGTATTGTGAAACCAAAAGTTTCTGAACCTAACAACAAAATAATAGTATTAGTTTATTTTTTTACCAGGTACCCTTTTTATGGGGCATGTTTTTGTAATGCATGGGTAAATGCACTAAATACGGATACTGGCTTATGGTCATAAACTGCTCTGAATGTCAAAGAATCCAATGTTGTGCTGTTTGGATTTATTATGCATCTGTGATCACACACCACACTAAGTGGGAACATCCAGTTCAAGGAGAAGAGCTAAATTAAGATGCTCTCTGAAGAATTCGGAGTTGTTATTTTTGAAATGAAAAGACATGAAAGTGTTTGAAAACCTGGAAAACAGAGACCAAGTCAGGACAGCAAAGTTTGTAGAGTGGAGTCCTACAGTCATAATTGGCAAAAGAGAGACTGTGTGGGGAACAGGCTATAAGATGAGCGCACAACACAGGTATTTACACAGGTGAGATTTATAGTCATAATTCTTTGCAGACCTGAACGCCGGATGCTTCAAACCTAAGCAGAGATCTGAACACAAATCCAGTCAGCCATTTGCATGATGTGGTTGTGGCATACTTTTTATGTATTAAAACTGGAATGCCAGATATGACAGGACTCTCAGATAAATCAGGGTTCGCACTCAGTGGATCATCAGCAGGACTATGGGCTTAGAGACATATTACAGAGGCAGATGAAAGGCAAACCTATTAATGTGA
Source organism: Neodontobutis hainanensis (assembly GCA_024349245.1). Lineage (NCBI taxonomy): Eukaryota > Metazoa > Chordata > Actinopteri > Gobiiformes > Odontobutidae > Neodontobutis > Neodontobutis hainanensis. Next base: position 67,748 of record JALDNG010000024.1, read on the forward strand.
AAAATGCCTCATCTGTCCAAAGAAGTGGTGAAACTGTCCATTTATGGAATTTCCAGAGAAACCAAGGGTTATTTGAGCCAGATTCACAGCTTTCATCTTCTGTATTTTCAGCTGAAGTTTCTGACAGTTTACCAAAAAACCTGCACACAGTAATGTGGTACTTAGGCACAGTTCATTACATTTAGATCTCTTTTGAACGTTTAACATTTGACAGACAGTCAATAAAGGTTAAAGAGCTCCAAAAAACATAATAGCCAAACCCAGGCTGTATCGGCAATCAGGATATGGAAAATATGGTGGCGGGTAATTTCACAAAATTACAACTCTTTGATCAACCAAACATATCCGTCTGATCCGTTGTTTAGATCACAAAGGTATTGTTATTGGAATATCAACAAAGCCATAACTGTATTAAAAGAAACTGCTATGCCACTGTCAAACTGCCTTAAAACAAACTGTATTGTGACCAGATAAAAAAGTTTACATTGTGAAACTGTAGTTCACCTTAAAACCCGTTCTTGTCCCAAGTCAAGTCCTAAATGTAACATGTTTGTAAAAAGAGTTATACAAATATTGCCAGTTATATTGGCATGACAGTACTGAACAAAGACATTGTATAGTTTTTCTAATACACTGCCCTAATATGACTTTTCTCCTGAAGAGTAAACGTTTTAATACTTACACTCCAAACCCTTCTCCAAAAGCCTTAAATCCAAAGTGTGATAGATAAACTGAGTCTGGGTCAAATGGGAAGTGTGTATTCACTTTATTAATACTGCATTTGATATCAATTGCAAGATAAATATAATGCATTGGGTTTGATTTTAGATGTAAATTTGTAATGAGAATGTCCATTAAAATTGAATGTCCATTGTGTCACTGCAAACAGCTTTGTATAGTTGTAAAATGGATTGATATTTTGATTCCATCATTTGTGAATATATTGAGATGTTTTGTCACATACATTCATAACCATCAGACTGGTAAAGCGTTTGGCAAATAGAACGTATATGAATGGAAGTCTCTTGAAAGAGAATAGTTTGACTTGAGGAAGGACTGTTGAGGATCGAAATGTGCAGCTGTCTGGAGTAAGTGTGCAGACGTGACCTCATTTTGCACCTGGTGATGTGCATTTATCTGCACTAGCACTCCATCTCAGAGGGTTGTTCATGGCAAAGCTTTCTTCCTTAATGCGTGTACACTTTACAAGTAGGCACTGAGTACTATTTCTCATCTCTCATTCGTGGAAAGATGTATGTAATAGACTTTATTTGAAGTGCTGGTAAAATGTGAATGCAACATAGAGCTTGGTTAGGGATACTGCATACCACTGTATCTTTGGCAGGTGAATCCTTTTCTTATAAAGGCCAACTCACAGAAAATCAACACCAAACACAATGCCAGAAAAATAAGACGTGCTTGGGAATAGGGAAGACATTAAAGGTCTATAAAGGTGTCTCCTAACTAGACTTGACAGCCGCTCAGACCTCACAAAGAGGCTGGTTCTGGCCTGTCGTGTACTGCATGTTTGTGAAGAGTGTTGGGATCAGAGTGTGGACAGCTCTACAGAAAACAACAGCCTGTTTGGGAATGAGAACTGCACAGTTTTTCCTCCATCATTCTTTGTTGAAAAAAACAGTATTTGTGTTATTGGACCCTTCTACGCCTCCTCAGATCCTTGGGGATTTCAGGCTTCTTGTTTTGCAGGCTCGTGCACTGGAGAGCTAGCAGTTGTTTCTTTCCACTAACCATGCTGTAACCATGGCAATGCATTTCTCAGTCAAGACACAATAATGCATTTAAAAACTAAAATGTAAAATTACATTACTTTTGTAGCATACAGTTGAAGATATTGGCCCACATCAGTCAAATCTGTCAATAAATGCATTGATAAAACACAGTTTGCATATATCTATCTTGGAGAAAAATTTAAAACATTGAAAGACACATAGAACCCACTGCAATTTTTATTGCTTCGTGTTGATACAATTGCTCAGAGAGAAGCATCTGAAGACTGCTGGAGGAGAAGCTTTTTTTTATTTAGTTTTTTGCATAATATTTATGAACTAAGTGGATTTTGTTTAAAAGTAAAATCCCCATCAGACTTGATGACACCCACACAGCATGTCTCTGCAGGACTACCATAGCTGTTCACATGTTCAAAGGCCATAGTCTACACACCTAACTTTCAAGGCTATGGTCACATATGTAGTTTCCTTGGGTTTTGTACCATAATGAGAAATAGTCTGTCAGTTGAGTAGCAAAAGGTCCTGGTTTGCTTAGAGGTAACAACAGATATAAAAGAGTAAATCTATTTAAGTGTGTGTCAGTGTTTGCTTCTGTGTGGATATGGTTCAAACTGATATCCTGTTGTTAATTTTGTGCCAGAACCAAAACAATGACGGCAGTGGCAATAAATGTGGTAATTTTATTTGTTTCTACTGTGTGCTCCACATGTGTCTGCGCCAGATACTGAGGGAACATTTTAACTCCACATGTCTGCATTTTAGCCAGTGCTATTTTTGTTTAATTCCAACTGATATCTCTCTTGTGGGTTCCATTATTCATCTGTTTCCATAACTTACCTTTATTTGGGATCCCAGTGGATTTTCAGAAAAGAAAATCTGATTTCCTGCATCTCCACTGTAACTCACAATTTACACGAAAAATCTGCAGTGTTGGGTTATTTGCTGTGTCGCATTACCCACGTGTAAACTGCTTTCTATTTTAGTCTGTTTGACAAATTACATTGTCTGCGTCTCAGACACGTCCCAAGAACGTCTCGACGATACCGATAGTTTATTGGAGTCCTATTTTTCAAGAGGCTTTGCGTCACTCTAGTGAGCTAACATGGGAAAACACTGGACAAAGTTTCAAAATAAACTTCTGCTACACTATCAAAATAAAAGCTCACTAAAACATAGCATGTAAACATGATGTAAATATTACGCATTGCACCAGGACTTCAGAGAATGTTCCAGAAGCAGTAGCTCAGTGGGTAGAGCGGCTGTCCTTTGATCGGGTGGTGGGCGGTTCAATCCCCACTCAAACATCATAACATTATAACATCCCGCTCTCCCCCGCATACTGTCGTTGTGTCACTTAACCCCCCCTGCCTCCAGTGGTGTTCCAGCTGTTACACTGGTGAATGGAAGCTTAATGTAAGTTGCTTTGGGTGCCTACTACAGTAAGTGGAAAAGCGCTATATCAAAAAAAAAAATGTATAAAATAAACTTTGGGTTTAGACAGTGAGTAGCCTAATCACCAACAGAGCTACAGATATACTGTATAATCATGTCTCAGTAACAACAAACATAATCTAGGAAATATTAGTTGATCATTTTGTAGCTCACCCGTTTGAAGAACCGAGAATATCCACACAAATACGATAAAGTAGACAAAACATTACAGTGTCCTTGGTGTAAAATGACATCATTAAGTAAAATAGTGACGCAGCCATAACTTAACACTGCAACCCATTATTCATCTGGTTAAACGCCTGTCGTCCATGTGCTGTTCACATTTCGTTCACCAGAGTTTATTTGGAAGCGAACTGGAACATTTTTTCGTTTTTTAGTTAATCTATAATATTATAGATACCTTAATTTAAAGCAGCACTGTGTCATTTTTAGCCACTAGAATCCACACATTCCTCTACAGACTGTCTTAGTAGTTTGTTTTCCTGAGGAAACTATCCAAAACTGGCAAGTTTGGAAGAAATGTTAGGGTGATTTTAGTGCAATTTGTACAAATACAACTCTGCTAGGGTCCAGTGTATCGGCCTATTTGTGCTTCCTAGCTGCTTGTACAGGAGTTTTCTGTCCAGCTGAGATTACTGTCTCAGTGATGCTTTTAATGTAAATAATGTGCACACTTGTAATCTGCCCTTGCAATTCACTATATTAATTAATAAGCACATTGTTTTAGCCTACATTTCAGTTTCTTTATGGAGGTCTTATGTAGCTGTGTCTTGTTAAAGCCAGTGTATCTGTGTTTTTTTGGTGTGTTTTTCTTCCTGCGAGTGTTCCATTGAAAACAAATGTAAAACATGTGAGCATGACGCCTGGGGCTCTCCGAAAAAAAAAAAAAATCACACACAGCTTGACCCACTGCGTTGCCTGATGCAGAAGACAACACAGCCCCCCTCCCCAGCGACGGTGCAGGCGCCGGAGGATCATGATGTGTGCACCAATATAAATGAACGTGGCCATTCGTGAACATATGAACGATGTGATGAGGCACATGCTTGGGCAAAGCATGAATGAGAACATGAATGAGTTTGTCCTATTGTTATTTCTAAAGCCTGTGTGTGTTGCTGGATGACCTATTTACTGTTATTAAATTGTACAACATCAAAAGATATTATGCAGAGCAAACTTTCAGGATTTCCTCTCACAATTTTTCAAAGACACTATGATGACAATATAAAAGATAAAAATAAAAAAATAAACTGAATAACTAAATGTTGAGTATTGTCTAATCAAAATACAGAAACTTTTGGCTCAGTTGCACCACAAAGGTTTGGATTTAAACCGGTTTAAATAACGTCCATAATACCACATATTTATCCTAGATAATAATGGACTCATCTTATTTGTTTTTCTAAAATCAACCTGTTGCACCAACATTCTCGAATGTGATCCAGATTTAGGTCTAAGTCAACTCTTGAGAAGATTTCACATTTTTTATGATATCAGCTCCAATGTAGATCTCAAACGGTCAGACCTCATTAAAAAAGCGACACGTAACTTTTAGGTCGCAGGGGGCACAGACCCCTCTACAGACTCTCTGTGTTGTGACACTCGTGTAATATTCACAAACGTCTTTTTATCTTTAAGAGGAGACTGTCCAATCCAGCAATTTTGGAAAAAAATTACAGTTTTAGTGTATTTTGTAAAGATACGACCTTAGGGTCTATTGTTTTGGGTTGTTTCTACACCCTATGTTTGAGTGCTGTAAAGCGTGTCCTCACTAACTAGTGCTCATACCTGCCTGATAACATGCACAAGTCGACACAAACAGGTCTGAATGGCTACTAAAGGTAACCATCCTCACCTGTGATCTGTTTGTGTGTAATCAGTGTGTGTATAAGGTCAGTGAGTTTCTGGGCTCTTGACAGACCCTTGCTTCTTTCATCCAGTGCTGCACTGACGTTTCTGTTTTCTGAGTCATGGGTTTTAGTGTAATCATTCATATTCTCAAACAATCACAATTTCTGCCTGGGTATGTAAACTTATGAGCATAACTATATGTCATCCACACATCTATAATATCACAGAAGGCACCTGTCTGCAGCTGGATGAGTTATCCAGCTTGGTCCAGTCATTAACTTCAAGTGAAAACACCTTTTGTAAAAGGATTGTTTGTAAAGAAGTCACTGTTGGATGTATGAGCGTGATTTTGATTGAAAAGTCAAGAATTACTCACAAAAGATTTTCTGTTATGATCAAATTGTCTGAATAGCCTGGAGCCAATCAGGAAGCAGCCTCAGGTCACCTGTTTAACAGTATTGTCTGTCCCATCAACCTCTATTTAACTGGCGTCCTGCGGTATGGAAGTGAGCAATTACCACAAAATATGAAACAAAACACTTTTTTTTAACTAAGAGGACATAAACCTTGCATAGTATAGTAATAAACTACTGAAATTGATACATTTACAGCCATAATTTAGCTCATACTTCTCATTTAAACCTGCTGAGAGTGACTACCCTGGGCTCTATATTAACCTACTGCTCATTACTAACCATAATTATAAATAAACACATAAGTACTGATTTTAATAAATGATCCAATAAAATTGGTTTACATAGCTTTGAGGTTACCAGGTTTAACATTTAAGATATACTTATGTTAATGTAACAAACTCATCTTCTATTCATTGTAGCAAACCAGCCTGAGTAAATGCATGACATTGTATAATCATCTGAAATGTATTACATTACAGCTTTTAGTGTTTTGCCGTTTTAGTCATTAACAAAGCCATTCGGTGTGTCACAGAGGAACGGCACTCATTAATTGAAAATTGATCTTGCGTAATAATTAAGCTGTATCTCTGTTCGGTAAAACACTGTATTTTGGAACAAAGGCATTTTATATGGACCCATTTTAATGAGTTACACTGATGTACTAGGCTGACGTTTTTTAGAACCTGAGGACAGTTTAACTGCTGCTCCAGACAAAAAGGACTTGGTCAGTCAGAATACGCACATCATGGCCTTTCTAGTCGTTTTATCTTGCGGGGGATTGGATGTTGTGATAAAAACGCCTCCCTATCTCTCACTGTAACTGCTTTAGTGAGCTTTCCCTGGGGAGATAAATGTGGCTGTGTTGTGCGGCTGTGTGTCCTCTCTGGGCTTGCCCCAAGCCTGTTTCTGCTCAAACACTGTGAGGTGTTTGTGTGTGTGTGACACTATGACATGCAATTTTTGTGGTTTGGATTAATGCTGGTGGGTTGCCGGCACTGTACCCTCATTTACTGCTGTCAATAAGAGGTTACAGCGCGACTGCTGGTGACACATGCGGCTCTAGTTGGACAGGAAATACAGTCAGTGTCACGGCTGCAGGTGTTAGCTGGCTGGAGTCCATCAGGAAGCACAAGGACTGTGAAATAGAAATGGGTTGTTTGTGTCAACATGGGTTTTATCAGGAGATTGTTTCCTCCGACTTGTCACAGTTCAATAAAGATGTGGCACCGAAATAATGTCACTGTTACTGTATATTCCTTTAACAATGCTAATGGTGACCTTCTACAGCCATCACCGGGTTTTGTAATAAATAAAAAAAAGGGTTACTTTCATAAATTTATCTTGTCCCTATCAAACTTTGTGATTTTTTTTTCCCCAAACCACTACTACAGTTTATGGCGTCTTTAAGGTTTGATGATAAAGTGACTCTAAAATGACCTGGTTGAAAATCAAAATCATCAATCAGTGATTTATTTCATTTATTTTTTATATTTGGCGTTGCTGTGTAGAATTTATCAGGACTCACTTAGGCAAACGTATTGTATTTGTGTTTTTAATGTCACCCCAAAAAAATCTTTGCTGTTGCTACACCCTTTTCTGTGAACACCTATGGTACCAATCCAGGGACAGACAGTTGTCAACAAACAAACTTGGTATGAGGAATACCTTTATTAAAGTCATCTACATAAAAGTCTTACACTTTTGTGCAAAAAATAAATTCACTATAATCATCACAAAATCAAAAATACAGTGCATCCATTATATTTGACACACAAGCTTTACATTTGTGATTTTAACTATTTTTTTTCTAACCTGCTTTGGGCATGTTGGGGTGGTGGATAGGACATAAAAACCAAATGCTCCACCATGCATTTCATCACTATACACTTTTGTATTTTCAGACACTCCTACTTAAGTTGTCCGTTAAGAACTAGTTCCAGAGAGCCCACACTTTTTTAAAGCTACAGTGCCTGTGAGTGTTTGCCAACAAGACGGTCTCTAAGCCTGCTGGTATTTTTCCTTCCATTTACTGCCTCAAGAGCATCTCATCTACAGAGAATGAGCATTAGCCAGTGGATTAGGGTATTAAGCGACCATCATCGACCCACTTAGAGGCAGCTGTTGGAGGAGCATCAATCTTCTCTGGGGGAATGAGCAGGAGACAGAGAAAGATGCTTCACTGTCTGCGCTGACAGCCCACTAATTTGTAAACATCTCCTTTTGTTTTATCTAGTCATCTGTTCAACTTTTCTTTGCAAATTTCACACTGGGATGGGCACTGTCACCGAGCAGACGACAGATTGTAAAGTTTGCTTCAAAACAGGTGGTGATTCATGGAGCTCTTTCAAAATCCAGTGAGTCAGTAGAGTTTTGGAAATGGTCCCAGACGGGAGAAATTGAGTTTTCAATTTTTAACCTATACCTATACACAGTTATTTTCAAGGGGAATTTAACCCTTTGTGTTTTGGAACATTGATCAGAATCCACATTTTTTGACCTCTGTAGGTGCTATGTGCAGAGCTTGGCTTGAAAAACATAATTTCAAAACACTTCTTCTGCATTTTAAGAACATAAAAGCAAAGATTTTTAAATAGCTGTGGATGACATTTTAGTTTCAAAACGCCAGTGAGTTGTAATATGCTAGAAAACTTGTATTTGGCTAATGGATTGTTAGTATAAGATATATAAATCCATACTGCACTAACCACTCTGCCACTGTGAACCTCCGTTGATGCACACAAATCTGATCAGGGCTATCAAAAGTGTATGCTAAAATGATGTTACATGAAGGGATTAAGGTCTATAAACAAACAAACATTTTTAGAACAAGCTTTTTCATTTGCAAATATGATTCTCTCAGGTCTTGGCAATCAGTATAAAAAAAACTATCTGACACACAACAAATATTTGTTTTTATTAAATAACTGCGTGCTATGCAGTTTGTAAAGGTTGTTTCTTATGCGCAAAGATTGTAATCTTTCTTTTAGCCATTGAGCTTTCTTTTCAATACTGGTATATAGCTAGCTCACCTCAAGTTGAGCTTTGGCTCTTCCTGAGCGAACACTAACACTATGGAAACAGGAGAAAAGAGTTTGTAAAGTTAACAAAGCCTCAAATGACTCAATCTAATTACAGTTCATCACAACGCTTTAACCCATTAAATTAAATTAGATAAAAAAAAATATCACCAAATGCTTTTTTATTTTTTTGCAAAAAGTTTACACATTTCCCATGGTTCACAATCTCCCTCAAAACGCTCGCTCAAACACTGCTCAACCAAACCGTGTGGGTCACCGCAGAGGGTTTGATGGGATGGAAGTTTGAAAACAGTGGAAATAAAATGTATTGTGTAGACTTGGTGAGTCTGCTTTATTTTTCTTGTGCACTGTTAATCTATGACTAAGAGACATAGATTGGATTTTTTCTGGTATTGTGACATTACAGTTTGAGCCCTTTTCTAAACAGACAAGTTAAGTCTAAATTATTAATAAAAATACACATTCCTAAATATAAGTAGTATTCTGATGTTGCGTAAAGGTTGTCAAAATGTCTGCCAACTATGAACACAAAGCCAACAGCTCAAGAACTACATCTTTTTAATGCCACTTGATCACAGTGCGCATCAATCTGTGCATTATCAGTTCAAATGATTGAAAACAACTAAATCTTTCATGTTTTGTTTTTGAAAGAGACAAACATCTGTGGCTTGTGGCAGGTTTTACATAAGACACTGTTAGCACATGATTTGATATACTGTATGTGTAAAAGCACCCGGAAAAAACTCAAAATAAAAGTAGCTTACTTTTGAGGAGTTCAACAGGATTGCATTGTTTTGATGAGACCCCAATGCCCCATGTAACTTTGTACCTATTTGTCCAACAAACTCTGAGCTCTGTGAATCCTGGCTTGCTGTGCATGGTCTCTGCTGCGTTTGGAACAATGCTTGTGAACAGATGTTGGCCCTGTTGGAGACCACCAGATGCGGACCTCCTGCCGGCTGCTCTACCACAGGTACAGCTCCACATGGCAGACGCCCAACTTTGATTTAGGCCTCTGCATCTAGCAAAGTGACAATAAACTAAACCAGAACTGGCTACTTCACCTTTTTAATCCATCCATGTATCAGGGACACATTTAAAGATGGTAAAAAATGAAACTTGCTAGGTATTATTCTTCAGCCCCAAGAACATCAACTGTGGCTGTATGACACCAAGGCTCAGAACAATTGTCACTGAGAAATAAAGCACCATTATTGCTTCCATCTTTGAGTTACAAATTGCTTCTTGTTGCAGTGAAACACGGCGGTCATGTACTGAATCAGAAATGCTGCCTGTGAGGTCAGTGCGATCGGAAAAGGGATGAGCGCAGAGGATAGAGCGAGGTTGAGTCCACATTTAAAAGGGATGACGTGGTGAATGGGACGACCAAAGTCAAGTGCGGCCGTCCAAAAAGCATCTCATCCCCAGATTAAATCCTTTTTGTCCTTACTTTGCACATTTCTAACCGATGGGCATATCTCAAACCGTCTATCCATGGGAAATATGAACGATGACTCGCTGGAGCTGTCAAAAGACCTCTGGAGGTGATCAGAGGACACAAACACCTTGGAAAATAATGCAAAGTCGTTGTTAATATGCCATTGAGGTGACATGGGTTTAATAAAATATAAAATTGCAAATAATAAATAAAATAAATCAGAATCTGACACATTTTGGTTGCCTATAACAGCTTCTTGACCAAAATTTACAATAGAACCAGTGTCAAATCTCGTTCTGATCCAACTGTTACATTGTGGGCAATTATGATCAGAACAGTGGTTGTACTCAGAGCACAATGTCCCAACAATGCAAGATTTATAATCTGGCATACAAAATGTTACTGTATCAAGAGTGTATTTGAAGTAAATGAGAGTTTGTGTTTGACTGCCTTCAGGTCATCATTTGCTGCTGACTTTCTTGGCCAGTACTTCCTTAACAAAGAGATTTTTAATCACAATGGGATAGACAATATCTGTTTATAGTTGAGGACAAGGTTTCATTTTAAAGAAAAGCTAGGGTTTAATAGAATTGTGAATATGTAGTCAAAGAGATTCACTGGCATTGGTTTTATTATAATTATTCAATTTAATAACACCAAATGGCTTTTGGCAATTGTGGAAAAATGTAGATAACAAATCACTGACTACAATTCATTTACAGCTCTAGGTAATAGCTCACCTTTCACTTCAATGGGAAATTTATATTATTATTATTATTATTATTATTATTATTATTATTATTATTATTACGATGCTCTTCAGAATAAGTGTAAAAAAAATACAGTTGAATAGCCTGGCCAGCCAGATCCATTCCCTTTTTTTAGCAAAGTAATATTTATCCATGTTTATTCTGAGTGTGTTGCGAATGTCCCCTGAATTCTGATTGTTGTATTTCTATCCAACTGCATTCAACGAGTGTTGGGACAAAGGATGGGAATTAGCCTGAGGCTCCAGTCTGGCATGTTTACATTCATGTGTGTCATCTACGTTAAATAACATGTACTGCCCCAATTGAATTACAGATAACAGATTACTGCAAAATGTGTATGTTTTTTTTAAATATCTGCTTTTGATTTGTCTGATATTGGTGGAGACCAAATTCCATTCTGAAACACCTCTACAAATCTTATTTTTGTAGTTTCACCGCACAAATATTAAACAATTAAGCGGCACTAAACAACTTCTGTGGAATACCGCAAATAATCTTCCCTCATCTTCCCACTTTCTCTGTACAAGGGCTAATGGTGAAAAACAATAGCATTTGAATGTCAGAATGGTCTTTGACCATGGGTTTGTGGTTAAACCCAACATCACAGTCCCATTTAGTCTAGTACCTTCCACAAAAGTTAACCATTGATATAATTTTAGATTTGATTATTTAATATTTGCTTAAGAATATTCACAGCCTTGTTTATTCTAAAGCCATAACCTGTTCCAAAGTAACATACAAAACCAAACAATGTTGTAAGAGAACTTGCCTCAATCTTTAAAACTTGCATGCATGCTTTTAAATATGTAAATTAATTATTTATTGTTTGCGGGCATAGTGCTATTTAAAAAAAAAGTGTGCCAATCTTAAGTTGCATGAAGCCAGGCTGTGTAAAATATTTACTGTTTATGCTAAGTATAATCCACTTGCTCCCCGGAGACATCATGGTCATGGTTGAAGAGGTGGATATTCTATAAATGTTACAGGATCTACTTTTTCCCTTTGAGCCTCAGTCAATGCTGTTTTTTTAAATTATTATTTCTCTGCATTTGTTGCCATGATTTAATTTGTTTGAAAGATAAAATGACCTTTAAATGCAACCAGAGGCATGTGTAAATGTATAAGTCAAGAGAGGGATACAACTTGGTCCCGAAAGCATGTGGCTCCTTGGCCGTCTGAGGCGTCGCTTGGAATAAGTCCCTCATGTGATGTTCTGAGTTTGACAGCTCGGAGACATCTCGGTGACACTCACTAAGAAGATGAAGTGACAGGAACATCCACTTAACACGCTCAACAATGAACAACTATGTGTGCACCTTTGCTTTCACATAGATCAGTAAAAACCTTTAAAGAAATCGTAATCAGTACATGTTATACTGATAAATGTAATAATAAAAAATTTCTAGGTTGAGCTAACATGCAAACAAATGTGTATTATTATCAATCAAGCATGTCAACAGCGTAGTTTGACTGGAACTGGACCAAGCGGTTTTTGCATGCACCACAGTTCAGTGACCTCAGAAGAAGTAAACAAATAACAAAAAGGTTGAAGGTAGCTGGAACGCTAACATGATGATTGTTAATGTAATCACTGCAGAGCCTGTGAGTAGAGGGCATCGTTCTAATTACATTGATTTCCCTCTGTGCATGAATACTTGTATAAAAGTAGCTGTCCAGTTAAACACATGTAGCACATGTCGCTACAGCAATGCTAAATGCCAAGTATGAATGTAAATATAAATAAGTGCTGAATATTTTAGGGACAAATGGCAGTACAAAATGTAGGTGAGTGATTTTCAATTACAGTTTTAGCAAGTTTTCTTGGAATATAATGGTAGGGATGAGCAGCTAATGGCTACATAAATTTGGTAGTTGTGAGATTACTTAACAGTTTAAGCTACACTTTTGATTGAGAGTCTTGTGGTGATTTACATGATCTTTCACCAATCAAATGCAGGATAGCATTCAATAAATGTTTGTTGATGACGGACCATTTCAAAATTGCGCACGGAAATACGTAATGTGAGCAAGGCATAGGATTTGAAATTAAATTAACACTTAGCTCCCCCTACAGCTTTGGTGTGATGTTAAAAAACAGTTGTAAAAACTCAGTGTTTCCTTGCCCCCCTCTCTCCCCCCGGTTTTTCTATGCTTTCACTTCTTTTTCGTAGGCTGTCACAATGAATGTCTGAGACTGACTGGGGCGAGTGTTTATGTAATAACAATTATATTCTCCTGAGACCCGAGACTCCCGCAAGACCACAAAATAAGTCATTAAACCATCACTATGATTCCAAAGCTGTTATGTTAAGGTAAAAATCCTGAATTCTTCTTTAAGACGACCTAAGACCTCTTTGACCTAAGACAATTTGTTGATATTGAGCTAACATTTGCATAAATGTGGTTCATTGTCAAACTGCTGTAAAGTTACAGCTTAGTTGGACTGGAGCTGGACTAGGAAATTTTTGAAGGAACCACAAAACTATAAAAGATACTGATACTGAACTTGTAGTGTTTGCTTTTTAGACCAGTTTTCTTGTATCCTTTCCAATGTACATTCATGGGTCTCCACCTGTTACCAGTCCCTAAAACTCTTAATCTTGCTGCTCTCCTATTTTCTTCAATGCTCGATCTTACCATGGCCTTGAGTACAATATTATAATCCATATCCGACAGTGTTTATCGTTAATGTACAGGTGAATGCAGACACTGTATCGGTAATGTGATGCGAGGTTAATTTAATAATCCACACGCCAACAGGAGTCCATGTCTGCACTGCTGCTCAGAGCAATGTCAACATCACTAAAAGTAGAAAATGAAATGAACTCTCCATCCATGACTGCATGCACTGAATATGTCAGCACCAATTAATTTTACACCACACAAAATGTTCTTATGGAGCTGTGTGTTCTTGTGCACAGGTACGAATGAAGTAATGTGGAAACAAGCATGGGCGTGTTTACCATTTTGGGGGCCCTAAGCAAAGTTGAGACAAGAGGCCCCCTAACACATTCCCTAGGCAGTAATAGTGAGTATTGTATATAGAATTAGTAAGACATATTAAGAAATATTTTTCAATTAAGTGTATAACAACACACTTTGTCTTATTTTATTGACAAAACAGCATAATGCACATACCAAGCCTAATATGGCAAAGCCGCACATCAAGCACATCTAAGCCATTTACATTTAATGCAAACACAGACCAAACATCAAGCAAACCAAAACAGGTGGTGCCAAATGTTGCCAAATTCTGCCGTATTCTTTATAATGGAGACTCTGCCTGACCATTTCAAACTAAAATATTTATAGTTTTGGTTTGTTTCACATTAGAACAATTATATTTGGTGCATGGTAATGTTGACATGTGTGGCTGTAATTTAAAATATTGTTTAAGCTGCAACTTCCTTCATCAAAAACGGGGATATTAAGTCAAATATTGTTTGTTTAGGCTTAAATGTTTTTTGTGGTTATTTGTCTGTTTTCCATCTTGATTTATTCTGAAATTGTAACATGCACATTGAAAAAAAAAAATCAACTTCCAGGAAATCTCACAAGTGCTACCTTCATTTTGACACCAGAATTATTGAAATACACCTTGCAGTTACAGAGATATTGTCATGGCCACACAGCACGAAACATGGAAGACCCCAAACACACGCAGAAGGTTCAAAAAAAGTTTATTTTGCCGTCAAAAGTACAAATCAAATTTCAGGAAACAAGGTAGAAACAAGGCCAGGGTCCGATCATACAAAAGCCCAAAAACAAGTAGCACAAGAAACGCTCCAGGCGAGGAAACACAAATAAATTACTATCCACTGAATACATGGGGTAAAACAGACCTCCACAGATGTCCCAACACCTCCACAGATGTCCCAACAGACCAACAGACCAACAGACCAACAGACCAACAGACCAACAGACCAACAGACCAACAGACCAACAGACCAACAGACCAACAGACCAACAGACCAACAGACCAACAGCGGTAAAGCCGACCTGGCACTGAAGAGGGAAAAACACACGGGTTATAAAGGAACACCAACGAGGGACAGGTGAAACACATTAGGGTGGAGCAGGTAATCACACAGGTGGGAAAAACAAAAGGCAGGAAGTCAATCAGAAACACAGACAGGGGTGAGACACTTCGTGAAACGTATTAGTTGGCCACGAACCAAACATAAAAATCTTTTGTAATTGAATAATAATAATAATTAAAGCCGCAAGCGGCGATAAAGGCCCTCGCCTCCCTTGCGATCGCGGGGACACATGTACTCAGAGGATTAAATTTCGTGCTTTAAAGCGTAAACTTCACAATAATGTCAAATAACCGGGTCTGTACTACTGCGTGAATCTTCTTCTGGCTGGAGCCTGCTTCATCACCTCGGGCCTGTGCTACTGCTGGGGCCTGCTACACCACCTTGTATTTAGAGTTAAAGGTCTCCACATTCCCTGGTTTTCCAGGGATCTGTCTGAACTTTTGAAAATAAAAGTTTATGCTTGGGCTAAGGCAAGGAAAAACAAAGTTAGGGCGAAAGATTTGCAATGACTCAGAAATCGCTGCACCCCGCTGTTTGAAAAGGAAAAAATTAAATATTACTTGTCTAAAAGAACAAGTTTACAAGTCTCAAAAGATTCTGAGGAGTTTTCCAAGACTCTAGTCTTGGCTCTGGAGGAGCCTCCTCCAAAAGAAGGATCCTGGCATTTGGTAAATTGCATTTATTTCCCAAAGAAATAAATCCTCTTCACAGGCTCATTACAACCACAGCCACAAATGTATCAAAAAACAAACTGATAACTTTGTTGACACTTGTGTCTAGATAATACTCAACAAATTTGGGGCTTTTTAGAAGAAAACACATTGAGTTAAGCTACTTATCATTCAACAGAAACTTAAGATGAGTTTAGTTACTGTAAGTAAAGTACCTGCTGATATGTCCAGTCCTCTGGTTGGAAATCACTGCTTGTTTGCTCAAACTTGAAATTGAAGTGTGGAAGTCTATGTAGCAGGTTCCCCCACCACGGTGGAGAGTAGCTAACCACTGCTGCCATAGCGAGTAAACGTCAAAGGGTTAATCTTTTGACGCGAGAGGTGCGATTTAGGTGGTCGCGCGTTCCACCCCACGTGGCGGACTTCCTGTTGAGTTTAGGCTGTGGCTGTCATAGACTTTTCTGTTTGCCCTGAGGTGTCCTAAGGATGTACCAAGTTTCATTTTTCTACATTGGAAAAAAATACTTTCACTTTCCATATATCCATGTATTTTCATTTTCCAGGGGTCGCCACTGAGTCATTTCTTTTTATTATTTTTTCAAATACTTAAAATACATAAATATTTCGCCAGGCTTTATGCAAATTTAGGATCATTTTGCAGAAAAATTAAATTAAAAAATATATAACTTGAGCAAAACCAACTATTGGTCTATTGGTCTAAACTAAAATTTTCCCTTGGTGGTTGTCATTGGCTTTTATGTTTGTCATGACATAAGAGATGTGTGTACCAAATTTCATGTCTCTGACAAACTAAATTCTTTGGTCCCATTATAAGTTTGTAGGGGGCGCTAGAGGGCCATTTCTAAAGATAACCCTTCTATTTACATATCTTTGTGTTCAGGTCGTGAATGTGCACAAACGCCTTTTTGGGTCCAACTTGATCCGAGAAGGCGTTTGAGAGTGAAGGGATAATTAATTACCACAAAATGGCCGCCTCATTATAGGCTTGCCACACCCACACCCGATAAGATATCAGAAACAAAATGACAACTTTGGTTGGCACATGTGTCTAGATGATACTCACCAAATTTGGGGCCATTTAGATGAAAACACAATGAGTTGAATCTTTTGGCGTAAGGGGTGCGATTTAGGTGGCCGCGCCTTTCACCCCACATGGCGGACTTCCTGTTGAGTTTAGGCTGTGGCTGTCATAGACTTTTCATAGACTTAGCATGTTTTCTGGGTCAAATTGAGGATCATTTTGCAGAAATAAATAATTAAATAAATAAATATCTTAAGCAAAAAAAAAAATAGTCCCTCCCAGTTATCACTGGCTCAGGCCTAATAATACTCCGCTCCATTTTGTTCTACTGAGGTGCCTTGTTGGAGCTCTGCAAACCTAACCTGTTTGACCTGAACTTATGCTCTTCAGACAAATCAGACTAGTGTGGAAAACCTACCTGAATTGTCTTTTTTTTTTTTTTTAAACCCTTTACACGTTAAAGTTAATGTGAGCACCATGAGTGAGGGCACTAGGCTATTTCTGGGATAAATAAACCCTACAATGGAATAGGCCATTACCACTGGTCAAGTATGCTTAACTAAAGACATAAGATTAAATAAGTAACTATGTCAGGCAACCCTGGCAGGCAAAAGCAAACCCCTTGGTGAGCCAATTCACATTGGGCACCCTGATATAGAACCCTATAAGAAATTGAATGTCTTCGTTTTACTCTGAGCAATTGTCTTTTTTTTATTATCTAATAAACAATATATCTATATAAAAATAATTCAGATAAAAGAAAATTTAACCTTACTGGAGAATTCCCCAGTATTTCTGTATGCCAGTTCGCCCATGCTTCATAATGATTATTATTTCAATCGCTTTATGGTATCGGTCAGTCAAAAGCAATCAACACATCAAATAGGCTAACTACTTCGCATGTGTCTGCAAGGGGACCCCCTAATCTTGCGGGGACCTATTGCTCCTGGAAACACATGCCACTAAATGAAGCACTTAGGTGCCACAACAAGGTAAATATTCTCTGGAGTGATGCAAGGGTTAACTAACCTCAACAGTTCAATGTCCAGTGTTCAAAGGTCTGGTGCTTATCCCAGAGACAACTGCAGTACGTGAAATATACTGTATATATTTGCATTGCTACACCCTGTTGGGGTTTATAAACCTTTAAACTCTGGTTATATTGAGAGTATACAGTAGTTTGAATATACAGCAGTTTGAGTGACACATCTTTTACGGTAATTCAATATACACACAGTAACTTCACGCAGTGCATATTTGTGCTTTAATGAAGATCATACCAAAACAGCATACACTTTATTTCATTATTAGTCATGGTGGAGCCAACAAAAACAGAAAATGGAGATCATTACAGTCCAGAGCTGCACTAGAAGTATTTACGATGAGTGTGATTTACTGAAGAAGGCTGTAGAAGAAGCCGTGTAACTCTTACTTAGTTCTGCTTTAAGGAGCAATTTCCAGAAGTGCAACAATCATGAGCATACAGCGGTGTAATGTATTTGGAAAAATGTGGATTAAGTTATTTTCAAGTCAGATTTTCTTACCTATAAAAGAAAATATTTTAAACCAAATCTTTATAATATAATAACCAACATAAAGAATGTGTTCAGTTTAGCTCATTCCAGGTCTGCTCACTGGTGCTGCCCACTGGGAATATTTATTGGAACACAGCCATTTGAACAGTGTTGTACCTGAGCTGGTTTCAGTCTGACCAATAACAAAGACTGCCTGCAGAATGGCTCTATTGTGCACTGTAAAACTTATTTATTTAACACTGCACAATGTGACTTTCAAGTAGGAAAATTAGAAATTTCAATTAAAAAAACCCAGCATAAAATGTGGAGGGTTGTCTTTAAAAATAAAATAAATGCTTACACAGCGGACACCCTATAATTCTCCAGCTACAGTCTTTTAACATAACATGGTGAAAAGGCTTGCTTAACGCCAGTGCTCTGCTTGAAACGTTGCTGGCCAAGCACAAGCTGTGTGCAAAGAAAGAGTAAATCTAAAAAATTAGTAGATAAATATTTTCA
Organism: Neodontobutis hainanensis; assembly: GCA_024349245.1. Lineage (NCBI taxonomy): Eukaryota > Metazoa > Chordata > Actinopteri > Gobiiformes > Odontobutidae > Neodontobutis > Neodontobutis hainanensis. Next base: position 86,247 of record JALDNG010000024.1, read on the forward strand.
TTAGCAATAATAAACCTTTTTTCTTACCTGCTAATGCACTAAAGGATATAAGAAAGGCTTTCTTCTCCCTTCTTTATGCCCGGTGAGTGATGTGTCAATAGGAATACAAAGTGACAGAGCATTGCTAGTCTTGTTTGATTACCAGACTAGGCTGTTAATACAACTCTTGTTTTCTTCATACTTCCTACTTCCCTTTTTAGATATGGACAATATCTGAATATTGTCCATATCTAAAACATAGATATGTCCTAAACAGCTGTTAGCATATGGTTAACATGATAACATGTGTAATATTGAACCTGGATCCTTTGGGAGTCTCAATTTTTTTTCTGAGCCATGCAGCCAATAGAGCAGGTGTACTTTAGTGCTCATGCATGTGGTCAGGTGTTTTCATGATTCTTGTGTTTGTAATCGGTTCTGAACAATGGGCTTGGAAGCAGGACAGATTACATTTTTAACTAAGAAAATGTGATAAAATGTGAGAAAAAATAGACATTGTAACAAACATTACAATAGTTTATTTGGTCAAGTAAAAAAACAGTAATTCCAAACAAAATTTGCATTGACAAAAAGGGTGTAGGCCGAAGTCTGAGACTTATTGTTGCTTACCCCTTTCAAATCAAAGCACCATGTGATACAGTAATATAAAACAAATGAAACACAAGACAACCACAACATTTTACAAAACTAAGAAAAAACAGATACCATTCTTTCCAATATCATCAATTATTTACAATTATTTTATTTTATTATTATAAGGTATGAGGTATGTTAAAGTCAGATAAGACAGATTTCCTTCCAAACAATGTATTTATGCATGTTTTGCATTATCTGTCATTTGCAGGGATTTACTTTGACATCATTTTTAGAGCCTTGAGCTGCACATTAAATGCATTCCTGATATTTTCCGGTAGTGAAAATACAGGACAATAAAACTGATACTTCTATAACACACCTTCTGGAAAACCCTTTTTAAAAAGAATGCGCAGCCCAGCCTAGCCGTCCCATTGCAACAGTGAGCTATGATCTAGTTTCTATCTAGTTTAAATGTCCCATGGCTGTATCCTTCAAAGACATCTCAGTGACAGCACATCTCGTTAGCACTCGCTAGAAGCACACTCAACTGACAGATTTACACACATGTTGGCGTAAAAGGCAAAAAAAAGATTATTAAATTATAGAATGCACATGCTGCAATGCCCAATGTTGTCCCATAGGAGCAAGTGTACACAAGATGTTTACTCTATTCAGCTCGCACAGTGGGGTCTACATATTCAGCCGTTTTAATTAGCTCCAACTCAGATTTACTCTAGGTGGCCGTTTGCTTTAATGACTCCGCCGGCTGCAGAGAGATGGCAAACAGAGGCACAGAATCTGGAGGACTTTTCTATTGGTTTGTATTGACACAATCAGTCTCTGAGGGACTGTAAATAAAGCCAATAAACAAATAGAAGGGCACGGCTTTATGGCACAAACAAAAGTCAAATGAAACACATGGGACACTTAACAAAACCCACAAAAGACTTGTTTTCTATGTAGGGTGAGACATCTTTTCCAATGTCAATATCAAGCAACTTTCTATTTAATTCAAGGTCAGTTAGATACATTTTCAATGATTCCCAAATCTTTGTTCTGTTGTTAATTATAATTGTATGTACAGTCTGCACATAGAGGCTCTTATGGTTGCATATTCAGAGTGTAAAATAAACTTATGGAAGTGTATCACAGTGTAGAAGTGCTACTATGTGAAGGGACAGTTGTGGGCCTTTAAGTTTAAAGTTTAAATTGCACTTGTTTAGCATTCCAGTGCAAACAGAGCAATAATCTGAGCGATTATTTTATAACTAATGTGATTTGATCTAAATGTTAAATAAAATGCTTAAAGCTTCTTTTATTTTTTCTGTCCCAGACCCAACACACTTTATATTCATCCATTAAAATCTTTGACAGTAAAGCCTATATGATGTCTTCATTTCATTTTTTTCCCACAAAACACCAAGCCCAAATGAAGCATAGCAAAAATGTAGCATTTCAAAGATAAATAAATAAAATAAAAAAAAAAATCCTGGCCAAACTTGGTTGATGTGTCCAGTGAGGTGGCAGCACTGAGGTCTGGGCGTGTTTTAGGTTTGAAGATGTAACAACCGTTTTACTGTTATTAACGTAAACAACATGGTACTGCTCTGATTGGATAAAACTGCACTGGATAAAGCCAATAATCGGCCAGGTATTAATTTAATGAACCTGACCTTTTGCAAAGGCTTTCAACGGGAGCCCACACAACACAACAAAACACAAGCACCTTCCCGGAGTGTTTATTTGATGTTGAATACATTGTTTCGGCATAACATTACCATTTCCCCTGTGGCCTTGTGGTCAAAGTCCCAGTGATTACAATAGGTTAAATGTTATGTTTGTATCATCTATTCTAATCAGCCAATGGGTCTTCATTGATTGATAAAAGTTTCCTTTACCTTCACCTTTACCTACATAAGTGAGCCATGTTGGCAGATGATGACAAAAAAAAAAAAAGAAGAATTATTTGCTGCAAGAGGTTTACCGTCTATGGACACATGCATTTTTTAGCTTGTGTATTTGGGTAGAGGCTTGAAAAATGTTTACAGAGCAATCAATACAATTAGCTTTAATAAAAAAATAGACAAAAAATAGATTATTAAAAAAAATTTAAATGAAAGAATTGTTTGAAATCACTACTTTACATTTGTCTAGGTTGGCTTAAATAAATAAACCAATAATAAAACATTAAAGACAGTTTTACCAATTTCCCTACACAGATTTACACTTTTGTTGTTTGCTGTGGCAAGTTTTGCAGCTGTTTTACGTAGCTTGCAGAGCCTTAAAAACATAGTCAACAGACTGCTAATAGCGCAGAGAAGGGTTTGAACCATACAACTTATAAGAAGAATGGAAAATTAGCTATATCTATACTATGTGCAAGGGTCACAAAACCATCTGAGTCTGTGCATGTCTTTACACGAAAAAAGAATCAAATGTTATCTCTAATGTAATTCTGTCCTTGAAGCAGTTCCAGTAACCCACCAGCGGCTTAGTACATGACTTAATCTTATTTTTTCTGTAGTGGCTTCCAATTAATTTTCTATAGCAACAGTACTGTGCTCTGACAACTCAACTGTTATTTCTGTTAGCCATTTTTGAGTATTGGCACTTCTCCAACACAGCAGAGTCCTAAAGCTTCCAAAATATACTGTAAACTCCTTACATTATCTATATTTATTTTAAGACTGTGGAAAGTAAGCTCTCAGTCTGTCCTGTTGATATCCTAAATTTGACATGCTCATGTCTCGTAGGTAGGTCTAATGCAAAGAAAGTACAGCCAATCTAAACAATTAATTAAAGCTTGTTTGTTGACCTGAAATAAAAATCACTCATACTGATTACAAATGTATATTCATTCATTCATTTTCTACCATTTTGTCCCGTTAGGGGTCGTGGGTGACTGGAGCCTATCCCAGCAGCTTTGGGCCTGAGGCGGGGTACATCCTGGACAGTGGCCAGTTAGTCGCAGGGCTGACATTTAGAGACAAACATTGACAGTCAACCATTCACTCTCACATTCATTCACTAGGGACACTTTAGAGTTGTTGATTGGGAGGAAGCCGGAGTCTGCCGGGTTTTGAACTCACAACCTTGCTGTGAGGCAGGGGTTCCAACCAATGTATATAGGAATTAAAATTCAAACACATCTAGGTGCAGGGGCAATTTATTCAGGTTATTTTTCAAATTAATTCCTGTGTTCACTGTAACTGCATGTGTGCCTCTTACAGACAAAGTCTAACATAAAATACTGGACCAGCATATGCTAACTAACGACTATCCGACTACTATAAAAGCAAGTGGCACCTGGTTTAAAGTAAACAATTGTACATATGACATCATTAATCTTTCAAAAAATATTATTTTGATTCTATATCTAACAATAAAGAGATATATACTACTCAGAAGCAGTAATATCCTATTAGGAAAACCAGCCAACAAAAAGGGTGAAATTGCCAGAGAGAATATTAATTTGACAGATTCATTTGAGTCACATCTCCCAAAGAAACAGATGAAATTAACAGCTAGCGGCCAAAAAAGCTTATTGATAAATGATTTATTACTGAATCATTGGCCTTGAGTTTCTTATTACCTCATGTTTGTGAGTGTGTGCTGTTGACAGCAGACTGGCACCGACAATATGCCTTATATTTTGAATCAATATGGAACAGCGGAGCTTTTAGAAATGCACGGCTTTCCATTGCACCTTATTTGAGCTTGTCCTTATTTGAGCAATTTCAGTGTATTTAATTATTTTTTGTTTAAATACACACACACACACATATATATATATATATATATATATATATATATATATATATATATATATATATATATATATATATATATATATATATATATATATTACTGTCTATATATATATATATTACTGTCTGTACATTATGCAAAAAAACAACAAATAAACTTGGTTTAAATGGCTACTTAAAGTAACCCTCTTCACGTGTGATCTGTTTGCCTGTAATCTGTGTGTGTATAAAGGTTCAAGGGGAGGTTAAAAACCTTCCTCTTTAGCTCCGCCTACACTACAACTTAAAGTGTTTTTTTTATCTGCACTCTTCTTTTATAATGCTTTTAATTTTTCTTATGTTTCTAAATCTAAATCTTGTAAATTGTCTTTTTTTGCTCTAAAGCACTTTGAGTTACCCAGTGTATGAATTGTGCTATATAAATAAAATTGCCTTGCCTTGCCTTTAAAAGGCCAGTGAGTTACTGGGCTCCTGACCCTTGCATTTTTCATTCAGTGCTGCACTGATGTTTCTGTTTTCTGAGTTATGGTGAAAGCAAGAATTGTCAAAGGATCTGTAGGAAAAGTTAATTGAACTGTATAAAACAGGAAAGGGAAATATAAAGATATCCAAGGAATTGAGAATGCCAATCAGCAGTGTTCAAACTCTAATTAAGAAGTGGAAAATGAACTGCCAGGAAAATTGTTCAGGATGAAAGAAAAAACCCACAAATAACTTCAGCAGAAATACATGACTCTCTGAAAAAAGTGGTGTGGCTGTTTCAAGATGCACAATAAGGAGGCAGTTGAAGAAAAAAGGGCTGCATGGTCGAGAAAACCATTAACACGCAAATGCCACTAAGCATCCTGCTTACGATACGCCAAACAGCACAGAGACAAGCCTTAAAACCTTTGGAGTGATAAAATCAAAATGGAACTTTTTGGCCAAAACCATAAACGTTACATTTGGAGAGGAGTCAACAGGGCCTATGATGAAAGGTACATCATTCCTGCTGTGAACCATGGAGGTGGAGCTGATGTTTTGGGGATGTGTGAGCTACAAAGGCACAAGAAAAGATGAATGCAGCATGTTATCAAAAAATACTGGAGGAAGATTTGCACTCATCAGCCTGGAAGCTGCAAATGGGACGTACCTGGAAGTTCTAACATGACAACAATCCAAAGTGAAGGTTCTGTTTAGGTGTTTGTGTTAACATTCATATTCTCTGAAAAATGGCCCAAAAAAAATTCGCAATGTCCTAATATTTATAAAGGACGTTCTAGGTGTCTTGCTTTTGGAGGTAAAAAAAGTAAAACTCCATCTCCATATTCCTGTCATTTTTAAACTCAAACCTATGACATTGTCCTAAATGAGAGATTAGCTAATGTGTTTTTTGGCCATCTCTTTCCATCACTTGGCTGAACAACCTCTTTCCCGTGACCTATGACCTTCACTTGCAGGGACACACAAAAATGTATAGACTCCACTTAATACAACCCAAATCTTTATTTCCAATATGGTAAGCATCTTCCTTTTTTTCCTTGCTGCTCTAACAGGGAGCTTTAGCCAAAACCACCACTTTGACAGCAGAGGTGTCACAACCTTTCAGACAGCACTTATTTGAAAAGAAGTCAAGCCAGGTCTAGTTAAATCAAGTCACAGTGAAGTCTTGTTAAGTGTATTTAGAGTTGAGGTGAACCTTGTGCTTTGACAATTTTGACAAATCTCATTGTCACTTCTTATTCTAGTTTTGACATTTGGGTCTTAGAGGGTTCTGCTGTACAATATAAAAGAATTGTCTCAAACTGCCTCCTTCAAAAAATAATGAGTAAAAGTTTGGAAAAATCCACATGGCTCTACAGTAGGTGCACTGCTAGGCATCAGCAAGTTCTTCAGTTGTAAGTACCTGTCTGGAAAAAGAGGTATTGGGTAATCTTTAAAAACTTTATGCAAAATTTTTTGGCACATTTTGTTCTCATCAGTTGTTTTCATGGTTTAAGTTTGATCATGATTTTTGTTCGGTACGTCTTGATCTTTTTTGATTTTATGTGCTGGCAGGTAGAGTACAGATCTGCTCAGACGGTTCCTAATGTTTATAAAGGACATGATGTTACTCTCCATGGTTTGCCATTATTTTATCAAGATTGAGCTTGAGCAAAAAGCGATATTTTTAACACTATCTTTGCTTTTGTGTTTATTCTCTTCGGCCTCAAAAATGGTGTGTCTGACCATTTCTGATTTTGTATTTGCCTTTCCCCATTTTAATAACTCTGGACTTTTCATGCACATCTTGTATAAGTGACTTTTCTCCAGGCACTTGAAAAGACAAGACATTTATTTTTTATTAGCCCAAAATCACAACAACAGCCACTATAAAGGGCTTAACAGACCGCACTAGACAACATCCCCTGTCCTTAAGGGGGTCCTCATACTGGAGCAGAGTCCAGGGAGAGGGGGGTACACATCCCCCAGCGGGTTAGAGGTTTGCGTCTACCCTAGGAGGAAGGAGGGAGAAAAAGTGCTGCAACAATAGGCAGGTGTAGTAATAATAATATGAGAGGTGGAGCATTTACCTACATCTATTGATTTATTGTTTCTGTGCACATAGATAATGGTTGTAGCCTATTTTGCTGTCATGTGATGGACCTGATCTGGTTTTAAGAAGTATAAAATACAATGTAGTTATACACACCAAATTTTCTTCTGCATGAGTTATCCTTTCAAGTCACTGATGGATCAATGTCCTAAGGATGGCAGGAGAAATATAACCCATTTTGTGTAAGTAAATTGATCATATCTCATTTAATGGTTAGGGTGAATTAAGATGTTTGCGGGGTAGAGGTCAGTCAAAATATTCAAAGTCAGGTTAAACCACTGTCTAGCATTTGGTTTTTGTAGCATCCCCCTGATCCAGTCATTCTCTAAAACAGGTCAAAGTTTTCTATCAGGCTACTAATCTCTGGTGAGATGTATGTAAGATACAACACACATTTACCAACCTAATATTACCTGTACTCAGTGTGGTATAATGCATGCAATATTTGGTTTTCTTCTCTGTTTGGAATAATCAACCAAGAAAGCTCTCGTCTAAATCCTTAATACGTCTTTATCTCTTTCTACCCACTCACTGTCCCTTTCATCTGTCTGACACAAACAAATTCCTACCTCACTATCAGCTGCTCAAACAAGCCTCTGCTTTTACCTCCAACCACGTTCCAAACTAATCACATACAGCACCAGCTCAGAAAAGTAGGTAAACAGAGAGCTCTTTGAGATTGCTTCTGTAATTAACTGAGTCTGTTGCTGTAATGTGCATAAGCATTTTAATTAGACACAAAGACAGTCCATTTCTCATTAGAGACATGTAAAAGTGGAGACGATCTGTACATGTATTCTGCAAGAATGTGTTTCAGGATAATAGTATAGTGTCCAAGACCAAATGAATATGTGAGGAATGAACCTTCTCATGTGACTCTACATTATCCTCTGGGTTTTAGGAATGAAAGTCTTTTTTTCTAAACCTCTAAACATGTAAAAACGTATAAAGCTTAATTCAAAGAGCGGATTATGAGCAATTATGACTTCTTTAAGATTAAAGGCCAGATTTACTATGGTGCAAATTCTTGCAGAGAAAGCGAATTTGTGATTGTGAGCCAAGGATTGGCCCTACTTAGTTGGGAAATTTAAAAGATTGTGCAGTGCTTTGGGCTCAAGTGAGAACCAGGCCATTTGAGTTACTTCTACCCACTTATTCATCATCATTCATGTGATTTAACCCCAAATCACGAACAATGCTCTATGATTACATGCAGTCCAGACTTCTTTCCATGTTAAATGTTTTCAAACCTTTTACAAGTTGCAAACTTTTGTGCTGCATTATTCATTTAAGCACTCTCCTACCCACATCTTGGAGAGGGGAGGAGAGTAACTCCCACAAATATATTTTAATAATCAGGGGCATGTTTAAACTTTTTACTTTCCTTCACACTGGCTCTTATCTAACTGGTCATTGTTCCATGTCCTTTCTATGTCACCCTTTACCAGCTCTGGAGAAGGTTATCTATTTTACCTGCTCCACTAGGCTATCTAGTTGCATGAAAGCAAGGTTTTATGCAGCTAGATAGATAGTAATTCAGCCTTCTCATATGTTGGAACAGTTTTTAGCATGTTTTTAGAAATGCTGACCATGTCTTTTGTGCTCTTCAATCTGACTGAAGAGACTTTTAATGTTGTACAACCTCATCTTGTTCTCCACCTTAGATATAAACCAGGGGTGCCCAAAGTTTGGCCCGGGGGCCAAAATTGGTCCTCCAGTTCACCAGTAATCATCATGATTTGTGAATGAAAAAGCATACAGACTACTGATTTAATCTGCAATCATAGTCGAGCCTTGGCCATTGGTAATGTCCATTTCCACTGCCCCAATTTATGGGTCTTTGTAGATTAACTTTGTAGATTAAAGTATCTTAAAAAAGCCAGGAGAAAATGGCTGAAATCTAAACTAAAATACTATTGAGTATTTTTAGCCAATAGCTGGAGTGGCTCATGAAACTCAGATGTAGAACTTGCAGTGTATCTCATTTAACGTTTAGTAAAGAAAGCAAGCACCTTTTAAAGTGTGCAATAAAATGTGCAATAAAATATGATTAATGTCCAATTTAATACATAGAGTATCAAGTTTGTTTTACATATCTCACCTTCAGCCCCAATCAGGATGACTTTGTCACATTCTTGTGTTCAGCAGGATGGACATCTGACTATGCTCCATTCAAGTGCAAAACTCCCACAGTCGGCTTTAACATTAGTGGGCTAGATTTTCATGACATAAAACGCAAAGTGCTTGGCACACTCATTTTCAGGGTGTGTCCAGAACTGGCACATTGTTTAAAGAAAGGCTGGACATGGCAGAGTTTACAATTTGCCAAAGAACAGATCAACTGGCCTAAAGAGAAATGGAGGAAGATTTTGTAGACAGGTTCTTTTACAGTGTAAAATTGTTCTCTTTGGGTCCAGGGGGACACAGACAGTTTGTGAGACAACCCCCAAACTTTGAATTCAAGCCACAGTACATAGTGAAGACAGTACAGCAAGCATCATGATATGGGCATGTTTCTCCTACTATGGTGTTGGGCCTATTTATCACATACCAGGATCATGGATCAGTTTGCATTTGTCAAAATACTTGAAGAGGTCATGTTGCCTTATGCTGAAGAGGGCATGCCTTTGAAAATAATCTACTGCACTTATTCTGGTTAGTCACATTGTACTGCTATTATTTTGAACAATACTGTAAGTCTCAGCAGAGTTACACCACGGGTTACCTCACCAGGATGGGGCGCAAATAAATGGCAAGATATTAATTCAAATGTTGTAAATAAATTACATAATAAATATGTCAGACTGAATGTCTTTGACATTTGGCTCATGTAAATCTTCTTTCAAAGAAATTATGCTATAAGTGACACACGTGACTGCTGGGGGATAATGAGTGGATCTCCTTAGGGAACCCAATTAAAAAAATATACATTTCATATCACATTTATCATATCTTCATTAGCATTGCGACACAGAAGTGAAAAAACCCTGAAAGTGTGATGCATTTACATGTTTCATTCACACATTATCTCAAGTGATGTAGGACTAGACACCCTAATAATGCCCGACTGCTGCACTATCCAGAGAGCAGGGCCAAAAAAAGATTACTTCATGGCTTTGATTCTTTTCCTTTCTAAAGCAGTACTGTGTTATATTTACTTATTGAAATAGCATATCCACAGCTCTACCCAGTGTCCAATTCAGCTAATAGAAGTTATCTGGTTCCTACTTACCTGTGAGGAAAGATGAAGTTGTTCCTCTTTATGCAACTCGGAATAATAAGGTTTGGGTCAGTATGGTTAAGTTTCTATAACCAAAAGAGTTTTTTACCCCAAAAGCAAAGCTAGACAGGCAATGTTTTAGACATCAGCATTATATGGCTCTCTGCGAATCAAAATATTGCATTAAACACAAACAGAAATTGTGACAATAATAGTGAGTCTATGAGTTATAGAAAAATGTTTACTGCAGCAAAATACGTTTTTATTTATATTTTATTATTTTTTTTATCCATTTATTATTCCTGTGGGGTACTTCACTGTCAGCAGCCACCAACAGGGGATGCCCAGCATGTTGTGATGTGGGTGGGGGTAACTGGAGTACCTGGAAAAAACCCACCCGAGCACAGGGAGAACATGCAAACTCCACCCCCTAGACCTCCTTCACCTTAAGCCTCTTGCACTGCTACAGAGGAGGATTTACTCTTTCCTGCCAATAATTATTGGCAATGCACTCTACAAACTCTACAAAGTCTGGTCACCTCACTGGAAGTAGCAGAGACTTACATCCACTTTTCAGGAGCTCTGAGGTGGAAACAGAAATACCCTGAAAAAGCCCAGCCATCCAAAGTAACTCCCTCATCTCTGTTATTCCAGTAATGCCCCTCTTTAATGTTGCACAAATGTCCAAAGTCCGCCTGAACTCCTTTAAAACTTAACACTACAATTCTTCTTTTATTCCTTTCCAGGTTTTACAGGCTAATCATGACACATTAGGCTTTTTTTTCTGTTGTAGGTGTGTGATGCTGTGCGCCCTTCCCTTGTCCCACTGAGTTAAATAAAGGTACAGCTTCACGGAGAGTGTTGGTGATTTGGAGTTGTGTTAAATAAGTAGTCTAAATGAAGAAAAATGACTTGAGCAATTGACCTTTCGCTAAGCCCCACCCTTCTTAGTTACTGTTGCTACACCTGACAAGCTTTTCCAAGGAGATGATTAGTCATTTTTGGCAAACAGCTGAAATATCTGAGAGAGTAAAACAAAAGTATGCTTTCAAGAAATATAAATGCAACATAATATGTAACCAATTATAGAATAATTTAATCAAAATAATATTATAGGTGACCCATCGACTGTCGGTATGCATGAAGCAGGTAAGTTGAAAATTATGGTTATGGTTATAGTTATGGAATTTGACGCTTTTGACCAAAATGACATAGAAAGAAAAACAATACAACAGTTAAAATTAACAGTTTTAAAATGTTGGTAAGACTACATTAAGGAGAATAGAAATAACAAAGTATTGTCACTTTAATCCATAAAACAATGCTATAATATACAAACCATAACATTAGAGAGGCAAGTTTCCAAGTACAGCAAAGTTTTGTGATATAAAACCCCTAGCTTTGTATTGATAGGGTGTCTTTTTTCAGGACCCGCAGACAGGAGCACCCATCAGCTACTTGGTAAAACAGAGACCCCCTATTGACATAGCTGTAGGAAGAGAGAGATACCCACTAGAAAGTGGTTTGAGCCATCAGGTAAATGAATGAGATGAGGCAGTTATAAAGCAGCAACCCAGTCTCACAGCAGAATGTAAAATAGCTACATTGGTCCACATGGCAAAATGTATGTATTTTACAATTTGAGCTCTAAATTGTTAAATTGTTTCATAAATGTCTTTCCTATTCTTTTCTATTGGTGTCACGTGACTTGAGTTTTATAAGATTTCTGGGTATGAGTCTTCTTTTCATAGCTTATAAGAATTGAAATCATATATGCTTTTGTTTGAGCTTTACCGAAGATTTTTTTCCACAACATTGTAATTGTTAACTGTCACATATTGAGTCACTGGCTGAGATTGCATGCGTTTTTCTATTGTGAAATGCCTATCCCTAGTTATTTTTATGATTATTGTTATTAAAAACAGTTATAAAATATATATTACATTTTTTTTATCTTCAGTAATAGATTTGTATTAGCATCAGTTTTTGCATGATGGTGTTTACGTGGTGCATTTTTCATTCATGACTTTATTATCAACAGAAATAATGTAGGTACAATTTATCTTCTAAAATAAAACAAAAATATTTAGGCAACACTAGTAGTACAGAATGGCCTTTAGAGGGGAGCGTTCTTGTTGCCATAGAGAAACCTTTTGCTGTGACACCAAAACTAACAAATGCATTCCCATAATAATTAGCTCTCTTATCTGAGCGATTATACATATCTACATGTTAAACATTATGACCTCTTCTTTATTGAGGTGACTGAGGTTAAATGCATCCATGGGCAACATAAGCCAGGTATCAGTTGTTTACTTGCGTCAATTTGAAACAACAGAAGCAGATTGCCTACTGCTCAAATGGTAAGAAATTATCTTTTCACAATAATCTTACTCCTCCAGAAGAAATTATAAAAGGTCAGTGACAAAATACACATTTTTTTGTCCTTGTTTGTAAAAAACTGTTATATTATAACTGGGGCTAATCAAAGACAACAAGATCAGGGAAGAGATGGGCTTCCTACAACGATACAGTGTAATTAGGTTACTACTGAATGTGAACAAGTACAGAATTACACTTAGAATTAGAATTTAGATGTGACACTTTGTTTTGGGACAAAAATGGTTTATAAAATATACACATAGAAAAGCCAAGTTACCGCCAGATAAATGTGCTTTTGCTTTCTCTTCCTTGAAGCAGTGCCTGTTGAGAAAGTAAGCAAAGCAAAAAATAAATGCCATATTGTCCAAAATTAGGAAATTGTGTAACAATAATATTGAAGGGCACCAACTCATACAAGTCCTTCATTCATCTGTAAGCTGCCATGTGGGGTAGAGAACCTGGGTGTACCAGGTTGAAACTTTTTTTACCAGGTTTGGACAAAAACAAAATGGCCCTGTATACCAGTGCATCAAATTTTGTGAGCTAAAACAAACTGAGATAATACATGTTGATCAGGAGCTCTTGATTGGTTGATGTTTGATAAAGAAGAAAAACTGTTTGTTGGGCTTCCCTCACTCGGTCTTCCGTGTTTAAACCCCACGTCTGATCCTTAGAAACTTTAAATCCATCTATTCCACACACCTGACCTTTAAACAATTTTCCTTGTTCCCTTACCTGTGGTTTTCCGTAAGCTGATTGACCCAATACATTTGTTAGATTTTATGTGTTTATGTAAAAAATTGCTATAAAAATAAATAAACAATAAACAACAAAACAATTAAATTGTGCGTTACACACATGAGAGATGACCATACCCCACAGGGAACAGACAATAAATACATTAGCTACATCTAAAGCTGTAAAAAAATCAGTTCATAGAGCATATGTGGGCTAATAATTCCAATTTTATCACAGTTCAAAGTTATTTATCATCAATATAAACTTAGACCTATGTCAGTGCAAGGCTATTTATTCAGAGTGAAATACTAATGGAATTAGAGTCCTTTCTCAGTCACCCGGAAAAAACATTTGTAAAATAGAATTTTGAATGTTGTTAACAGTTGATTTAGCCCATTCTGATAATGTATCCAGAGATCACAGAGGGATCCATGCTGGAATGGCTGAAACCCACTTAGCCAAACCAAGAGACTAATAACAATGGACCTAGAATACAAGAAAAGCAAAGAAAACACACTGCTTTTAGAAATTTGTTCTGGCATTTCTGAGTTTGCCAGCTTAAAGTTCTGCCCTTTGTTTCCAGCAAAGTGTCAATACATAATTGGACAAATTCAGAAGTGTTTCAGAAAAAAAAAGTGTTTAAAGATCAAACTTTTACACAAGAAAAAAGTTATTCTTACCTTCTGAACTACTCTTATTCTTCCTCAGTGTCTGAGTAGTTATCATCCTCAAAAGAAATATTTTGTCCAAAAGCCCTGTGGTAAGTCGTACGAGCAGCAGTGAACTGCGCCCAAAAACAGCAACGTACTGCCTGTGAACAGTCAGTGTTGCATCTTCATTACAAATGAATACTTAAGCAAATACATAGTTGTTTTATGTGAAAATTGTGTAGTTAGTGCTTTATGGCAAGAGTGCTCAACAACAACAACAATAAAAAAGAACTATAAAAGAAAAGAAAAATAACTCAACCTTCATCCACACCAACCTAACCATCCCCTTCATAAATCGCCAACATTATTACTTTTATACATTTTTTTAATATTTTTATAATTTTTGACTCTTTGTTGTTGTATGTTCTCCACCTCCATTGTCGACGCAGCCACTCGAAGCTGTGGCCGCAAAGTCTCCGGTGCCTGTCGTGGCGGCAATCCCCGAACCCGGTGGTGGACACCGGAAGTAAGGGAGGCCGTCAAGCTGAAGAAGGAGACCTATTAAGCCTGGTTGGCTGGTAGGACTCCTGAGGCAGCTGATAGGTACCGGCAGGACAAGCGGGCTGCAGCACGGGTGGTTGTGGAGGCAAAAACTCGGGTTGGGAGGAATTCGGTGAGGCCATGGAAAAAGATTATCGGTCGGCCTCGAAGAAATTCTGGCAAACCGTCCGGCGCCTCAGGAGGGGGAAGCAGTGCCCTCCCAACACTGTTTACAGTGGAGGTGGGAATCTGCTGACCTCAACTGGGGATATTGTTGGACAGTGGAAGGAATACTTTGAGGATCTCCTCAACCCCACCGTCCCGTCATCCACTGAGGAAGCAGAGGCCGAGGGCTCAGAGGTGGACTCGTCCGTCACTCGGGCTGAAGTCACTGAGGTAGTTGGGAAGCTTCTCGGTGGCAAGGCACCGGGGGTGGATGAGGTACGCCCTGAGTACCTCAAGTCTCTGGATGTTGTGGGGCTGTCTTGGCTGACACGCCTCTGCAACATCGCGTGGCGTTTGGGGACAGTACCTCTGGACTGGCAGACCGAGGTGGTGGTCCCTCTTTTTAAGAAGGGGGACGGGAGGGTGTGTTCCAACTACAGAGGGATCACACTCCTCTGCCTCCCCGGGAAAGTCTAAGCCAGGCTACTGGAAAGGAGAATGCGGCCGATAGTCGAACCTCAGATGCAGGAGGAACAATGCGGTTTTCGTCCCGGTCGTGGAACACTGGACCAGCTCTATACCCTCTCCAGGGTGCTGGAGGGTTTATGGGAGTTTGCCCAACCAGTCCACATGTGCTTTGTGGATCTGGAGAAGGCATTCGACTGTGTCCCTCGTGGTGCCCTGTGGGGGGGTGCTCTGGGAGTATGGGCCCTTTGCTAAGGGCTATCCGGTCCCTGTACGACCAGAGCAGGAGCTTGGTTCGCATTGCCGGCAGTAAGTCAGACCTGTTCCCGGTGAATGTTGGACTCCGGCAGGGCTGCCCTTTGTCACCGGTCCTGTTCATTATCTTTATGGACAGGATTTCTAGGCGCAGCCAGGGGCCGGAGGGAGTCTGGTTTGGGGACCACAGGATTTCATATCTGCTTTTTGCAAATGATGTTGTCCTGTTGGCTCCATCAAGCCAGGACCTTCAATGTTCACTGGGACGGTTTGCAGCCGAGTGTGAAGCGGCTGGGATGAGGATCAGCACCTCCAAGTCTGAGACCATATTCTCAGTCGGAAAAGGGTGGCTTGCCCCCTCCAGGTTGGTGGAGAGCTCCTGCCTCAAGTGGAGGAGTTCAAGTATCTTGGGGTCTTATTCACGAGTAAGGGAAGGAAGGAGCGTGAGATCGACAGACGGATCGGTGCAGCTTCTGCAGTAATGCGGTCGCTGTACCGGTCTGTTGTGGTGAAGAAGGAGCTGAGCTGTAAGGCAAAGCTCTCGATTTACCGGTCAATCTACGTTCCTACTCTCACCTATGGTCATGAGCTTTGGGTCAGGACCAAAAGAACAAGATCCCGGATACAGGCGGCCGAAATGAGCTTTCTCTGCAGAGTGGCGGGGCGCTCCCTTAGAGATAGGGCTCAAAGTAGAGCCGCTGCTCCTTCACATCGAGAGGAGCCAGCTGAGGTGGCTCGGGCATCTGTTTCGGATGCCTCCCGGACGCCTCCCTAGGGAGGTGTTCCGGGCATGTCCCACCGGGAGGAGACCTCGGGGAAGACCTAGGACACGCTGGAGGGACTATGTCTCTCGGCTGGCCTGGGAACGCCTCGGTATCCCCCCGGAAGAGCTGGAGGAAGTGTCTGGGGAGAAGAGAAGTCCCTTCGACCCGGCCGCGGATAAGCGGTAGAAGATGGATGGATGAATGGATATTTATTTGGATATTTATTGTTTGGTTGTTGGATTTATGCATTATTTTAATAGTACTGATATCAACCAAATCATGGAATTATTAGAACCTTATACGTTACAAATAAAGATTTTGCTAGATTACTATACCGACAGAAACTTTTAGGACCCTTTTTTGTAAAATAAATATAGGCTGTAGGTGAGTGAGCATGGCCACCCCCAAATTTCTACACAGTAACCTGAATTTGGCACAATTATGGAGTTGTACAGATTCATTAATGCAGATTTATTTTGCCTTATGTAATATGTATTGGCTTAGGCAATTCTTCATTTTGTGTAATTTATATTTAGATTATATTTAGATGGAATATAGATTTCTCACATCTTTATCAATACAAACTCCTGAAAATGTGTTTTTCTTTACCCTTTGAATATCAGTCCCATGTATTTTTATTGATAAAGATTTTTCCTTTTGTCATCGATATATATATATATATATATATATATATATATATATATATATTGAGAGTTGTTGTTTTCCTTTGTCAAGCTCTTCTTTACCACTTGTTCTTGTATATTTTTTTCAGAATAAAATCAAGCTGTTTTTATCAGCATAAAGAATGCTCTCCAGTGTTTTTGATGTGTTTACAAAATCATTCATGTACAAAATAAATAATTTAGGCCCAAGAACTGAGCCTTGGGGTACTTCCCAATTGACGTCACACTGATTTTATATTACTTATCTGTACATATTGTTCTTTCTAAGTAGTTTTTAATCCACTGAGTTTCTGAAGTAATCTTTTATGATTTATTGCATCAAAGGCCTTTTTTAAGTCAGTAAAAATACTTACAAAATATTGTTTATTTATTTCTGTGGCTATTTTTTTGTTAATTCCATGATTGCCATTGCCTTGGAGTGCTTTGTCCTAAACCCATATTCACTACTGTTTAAAATACTAATTTCAATAAATTAATCCACAGTATTCTTCTCATTATGTCAGCATTTTTCTTTACAAAGTAGTTTGGAAATGTAGTTTTATTTGTTATTTTCAGTCACACTGTTTATTATGCCCCATGTTACCTTTGTATTATTTAGTTTTCATTTATCTTTATGCTGTCGTATTCTTTTTTTTTTGTTTTCTTATAATTCATAATTTATTTTTATATTTTTTTATACTTGTCATAAGCTTTTGTTTTTGTTTGTATAAAATAGATGTATAAATTGTTTTTCTTTTTACAAACACTTTTTATTCCTTTGGTCATCGAGGGTTACCTGGACCTGTTTCTGTTTAACTTTAGAGCATTATTTTACTGTATCTTGTGATTGTATCTAAATACAGTAAATATAGGTAAATGGTCGCTTATATCCATCATTAAAATTCCACTCATTACAATTTTCTCATTCATTTCTCAAACACATTATTGTCATTTCTTTTACTTTCTTACTTTTCAAATTTGAATTTATGTATAGAGCAACACCTCCTACTCTTTTGTTTGCTCTATTTACAAAATAAAGTTCATATCCATCTATTTGGACTTCATCCATGATGTCATCCCTAAACCATGTTTCTGTGACTGCTATTATTAAGACCAAACTCCTCATGTTTTGGCAGTGCCGTTTTATTTCATTATAATTATAACTATGACTTATTTTTTCTTCTTCTAACCTGCTCATCAGCATTACCTTGTCAAAAATGTTCTTTTTTTTAATCATATTTCCATCACCTGCAATTCATTGTATTTTAAAAGTGTTTATTTTTTATAAATTCCATACCATGTTTTGTCATCATGTACTTTCTTCAGTAATTTCTGCACTTACATTCCTATGGCCATTTAAAGTTCTTCAGCCAAGAGCTCATCAGTAGAGAGGTGTTCTTCTTCTGTCTATGGCATCCTCTGAAAATGTCTTTCTCTGCAAAGATTTTTTTTACTCAGCTGATTCTAGAATGTGAAGAGTGATTCAGTGCAGACATCTAGCTAGAGGCTCATAAGAACAAAATTATATTATAGAGTAACTATAGAAGTATGTGCATATAATATCTAAATGATAGAGTCAGGGTTTGCATTGTGCCTCAAGTAAAATATTGGCAATTTTTGTAACTTTTAAATGTCTCACCACTCTCCCTATACAGCAACAACCACAGATTGAACAAAGTGCTGTAAATCCTAAAAAAAAATTAAACATAATTACAAATAGGATTTTAAAAGAACATTCCCACATTAAAAACAAAGCTAAAAACAAAGCACTAACAAGTCACTAAGTGTCAAAAGCCATTCTGAATAAGCAGGTCTTAAGTTTGGCTTTAAACAGTGGCAGGTCAGTGATGGAACTTGACCCCAAATAGTCAAATATTCAATGCTTTGATTCGAGGAGCCTGCTTCAACTACCAATCTCACAGTCAAATCGTTGTGGTGCTCACCTTCTGATTTCACATATTACTAGTGGTTTTCTGTTAATATTCAGTCTATTTTGATAATGCCATAAATAAAAATATGAAAAGAAAAAAGATTTAAAGTTTTGAAAATATTTTAATGTATACAAACCCTGAAATAAATTAAAATTTTCCTTTCCATAATCTGTGACCGACAAATGAGCAGCTTGGCGCAAGGCTGTATCTGTAACAATGTCTGGAAGGAAAAAATGTAAAGTGTGGATGCATTTTGAAATGGTAAACAATCCCAAAAAAGTAAGATTCAAGTTGTGCCAGCAGTTTATGTCTAACCACTCCACAACTACATACATGTCTTTCCTCTTAAAATGAGAAAGTTCCTTACATTTCAATACAATTGTGATTGTTCATGCTTTAAATGCTTTTATTTATAATGACTCGAATAGATTTGGGGTTTTAGATATACAGTTGTTCTCAGTACATACCCTTGTTGTTCTCAGTACATACCCTTGGTCAAACAATAAACTTGCAATAAACAGAAGTGTAACTTTTCTTCGGTTCTTGTTCTTTCACCAAGCGTGTGCACGGTGAACACGCACGACACTGGATGCAGTACTGCAAACGCACACTAGTACAACCTTTATTTCACGTGACATGCGGCCAGTGAACTTTGTGGTAAGCAACAGTTTTAAAGAATTAATGCGCACACTTGAGCCAAGATACCTTGTTCTCAAAAGAAATGCAGTTATGAACGCGGTGAATGTGAAATTTACGTTTGTATGGGGACAGGTTTCCAGCTTAATAAAACATTGTGAAGCAGTCAGCCTCACCACTCACATTTGGACCTCGGTGCAGATGGAAGCATATTTGACAGTTACGGCCTATTTATCACAGAAGATTGGCAAATAGAAAATTTTGTGTTAGAAACAAAAAAAATAGAGGAAAGTGATACTGCAGAACAAATTTTACAAACATATAAGGAGTTCAATTCTGATCGGGACATTCCAGGTGCAAAGGTAGGTTCTGTTGCACATAACAATGCAACAAATATGTTTGCATGCAGCAATCAACTGGCCCAGGACCCGTCGTGGGGAACTGCAAAGGGAGATGGGGGGGGGGCATACACTACTATTGTGCATAACCAGCACATTAAAGAAAGTTGCCTTGTTTCACGCATTGCTATAAAAGTGGATTATATTGCTCAAAATTGGCTATATTACTGCATTTTATCTAAAACCCCCAAAAATGGACATTTTCTTTTCTAACGCCGGTACAAACTCAAAAGTTATGTGACACCAATAAAAAAGAATGGGAAAGACATAACAATATAATAATTTAAGAGCTCATATTGTAAAATTCATACATTTTGCCATGTGGACCAATGTAGCTTTTTTACATTCTGCCGTGATTTGATTTTAGGTTTGGGTGTGATCTTCCTTGACCACTCACACTTTTCTACACAACCTTAATCTTTAATGATGATGTGTCTGGGAGTTAGACAGCATGCTGACTACATACCATATTTGATTTATGTTCGAAAGCTGAGAAATCGCGATTTGGCCTGAGATCATTCTAAACTTCCTAATCTTTGCAATAGCTCTTTCAACATGAACCCTATGGTTGGCTATCCTATTGGTCATTTCAACATCTCAATGTTGCATCTGTCGGTTTGCTCTTGCAAAAGGTAGAATGTTAAGTTGCAAACCAATCTTTTCAACTTCCTTCTTTTTTAGAAAGCCTTTATCAATCATCAAGCCATCTCCTACAGTGAGACAGCCACAATTAATGTACCCCTTCAAAATGTCAACGTTACACTGATTGAAAATCTCTTTGTCAGAAATCGCTCAGGTGTAGAGGGCAGACACATAAATGACTTTAACTCGTGGATCACAGGCCATTAGAGACTTAAGGGTGTTAGTAGACTTGTAGGTGGAGAAGTCTGACTCTGAAATACTAGTGAGCTTAGTCTCTGAATCTTAAGTTCAGTGCAATTTAAGATGGCAAAAGTATTCAGAAATTCTTCCTTAAATTTAGCTGGCAGGTTCTCAAAAACAACCTCCCTGTTTGGCCATATAGACAATTTGCCAAGACTATCATACATATAGTCCACCCAGTCGATCAGTGTGCTCTTCATTAAGGTCAATAACAAATGAGTATGCAGTGAAAGTTGTTTGATCTTATTATTGACATGTGTGTATGAAAGAGTAATGTGTGTTTGTGGTGCACTTGGATTAGTTGGAATGTTATAAAATTCACACAAACTGTTAAATTGCTCATTAGAAAACCCTGTGTAGTAGTGGGAATAATCAGGACCATGGCTTTGGTTTAAAATCTCTGGGTTCACAGCTGAAGTGTGGAAATACTGAAGTTTCTTTTGAAGATGATGGGGTTGGCCATCCTTTCCCTTGAGTTGAAGCTTCAGATTTATGATGTCCTGCTTGTGATTGGCTCATGCGTCCTGTAGAGTTCTCTGTTCCTCTCCATGGTCGCCCATATCATGTTCTTCTGTAAATGACAAAAAAGTGAAATAAAACACGGAATGTGACAAATTTATGGTGTTTTCTTCTGATTTACTTCTTCCTCTCCCTCTTTCTCTGCAGGACCATCATCTGCAAACCAGCCGTCAAACAACTTCCCAGATTTCCCTCTGCCACCACAGCCGTCAAATTTCTGTGCAGTGTTGCATGAATAAAACATGTGTAGTTACAGAAAATTGACAATCACACCATACCAGTTTTTAGCTTTAGTAAGCGAAGTCAGACAACACAATACAAATCACATCTGGCATCCTGCCCGGGCTCCCTGACTAATGTCAAGTGAATTTGAAACAATATGCTCTAGGAGAACTTGGCTGTGTAAATCAAGGGCACATCCAAAATGCAGACCAAAGCAATGAGGAGCAGCAGTACTCAAAAGTAACAGGTAAGCTGGTAAACCCTCGCGGCTTTCTAGTAAACCCCTCAGACTCCACACCTTGGCACATCCGCAGACAGGAAGGCTGTAGATGGCACGAGCTTTGGCCTTTGGAAATTAAATGTTCAGCAAAGACCAAATGCCAAGACTGTCCCTATCTCCAGAGACAGGAAGATGGTGGGTTCAAGCTAAAAGAGACTTCTTTGTAATGTCCGCAGAAGACTAACACTTGCAGCAGATACATTTAGATGTAGAAAATTGGGGTGAGCTGGTAAATGTACACTTCAGGCATCCAAAGTGCTTTACATCATGGTTTAAACTTGCCATAGTTAGAGTTAGTCTATTGTGGTGTACTGTGAAATGTGACCTTGGTTAAGTTTGAGGAGCTGGCTTCCTGACACACATGATTCAGTATTTAATCAGTTTAACTATTGTTTAGTTGTGCTCATGAAATCATTAAAGTTTAACAAATCATATAACTTAACCTTTGATAGCCCCATGGAATACATTTTTTATTTAACTGTTGTGTTCTTTGGGTTTTGATCATATATTTGTTTCTTACCAGAAACAAATAAAATGCACTAAATAAAACATGAGTGCATGCAGTGTTCTGTAATAAATCTCACTGCCCAAATAAAGTCTAAACGGTAATAGACATGTAGGACAGCACATAAGTGACTACTGTTAATGAAATGATTAAGTTTGTACCAACCGTTTCCTTGGAGATCTCAACAAGCCCCCAATGTTACTTCCCAACACCAGGATAGCCACAATCGGTACATTAGCGTTTTCTTATCTAGGAGCAATCTGGGTTTTTTTGTTAATACAGTCAATATTTTGTTGTTAACGGGGCCTTCCTCACTGCTTGATCTGCGTCCGACATTTCTCTAGCCTAGCAAGCCTCTTTTCTAGGAAGCAAGAGTCTGACCAAGTCCACTGATCTCGCTATCTACTAAAAATACCTACAATCATCTTTTTAATTGCAATTTCCTTCAATTTTCTGAAATAAGAAGATTGTAAATTAACCTGTTCATCATAAAGTGGACATGATAAAAAAAAGAGCAGATGGTAATCAATACAGAGATGAAGAAATTTGACACTGACATTTTGATAGTAAGCAATGAACTGGACAAGATGGTTATTATATTATTAAAAATAACAAGAAGTAATAACAAAAAAAAATGAAATCTATATAAATATAAAGGAGGATTTTTCTTAGACTGTATTAAAAAGAAGGAAAAAACTGTTGCCCTTGCTGCGAGCCGCCCAAGAAACGGGAGACATAGCCAGTCTAAAATACAACAAACTGGTCATAAAACCCAGGAGAGCAGCAGTCCAAAAGTGCAACCTAAAAATGTTTAAAGATGTTTAACATTTGTCAAGTTGTAATTTTATTTGTTTTAAATAGGTCATGAACTCAAGCCACTCAGCCTTTCAGCTCAAGGGTCTAACTATTGCTTATTCGAGGCAAAAAACTGAAGACATAACTCAAATTGTGCAGAATAATGTGTTTCAAATCCAAGCCCTGTCTGAAACACACCTGGACTCTTTCTTCACAGATGCTGAGTTAATGGTAAATGGTTATAAGTTCTTCAAAAGAGACAAAAAGAAACATGGTGGTGTTGGATTTTATGTAAGAGATGATACTCCAGTTAAAGTAAAAAATGATCTTATGGTTGGTGCACAATACTGAAGCATTGTGGGTGCGGTTTACTGTTTACCACAGTTAAAACCAATCTTGGTTTATATACAGACCCCCTAGTGCCAACATCCAATATGTTGATGATATCTGTAATATGTTTGATGCAGATTGGGACCAAAATTAAGAGATATTTATCTTAGATGAGTTTAACATTGAACTGTCCAATGCATAAAAAAATAACTCTATTGCCATTTCATGTGGTCTAAGTCAGCCAACTAAAGTGTCTTCTAATGCATCAAGTACATTTTAGACCATATCTTCACAAACGCTTCAGCACAATGCTCAAAGGCGGTCTCAATACCAACTGGCTGCATTTATAATTATTATTATTTAATTAATAATGTAAAAATGTAGTTAAAAATAAAATGAAGAAAAAGGGGTACTTTTAGCAAAAGATAAGCAATGCAAAAAGTGACAGTAGAAAGCTATGGAGCACTTTTAATACAATTATGGGCAGAAGTCAATCCTCTGAAATCGCTAATAATTAAGTAATTATTATAGAATTTTAATAATTATTTTATCTGTAAAGTAGAGAAATAAAGGATGGATATATGTTCAAATGGTTCAGTTTTATATGAAGCAATCTTAAACAAAATTATGAACAAGAGGGAATGTACTTTTGTATTTAACCAGTCTGTTGAAAGTATTTTAAAGACTTCCTCTTTCTGAAGGAAAGGCATTGGGAAGGGACCATTTGGACTCAAGGATCAAAAGATTAGAATCTACAAAGCTCCCCTCTCTGAGCCAGGAGTGCGTCGACAGTGACGTGTTCTACTGCGCCAACAACACTACTCAAAACAAATACCATGGTGGGCACGTCTATGCCGTTTATAATATGTTTCGTCTCTGAAAAGGTTTATACAGAGCCAAATCTGTGGAGTAGAAAAAAAGGACATCAAGACAACTAGATATAACATAGAATTTACAAATAATACATTTTCAGTTATTATCTACAGATTTAATGTGAAACAACAAAGCGGGTCCAGTGCAGCAGACCAGAGTACAGTACAGGGCTGTACAGTAGTAGTACCTGTTTTCATTAATATGTTACTGTTATAATACAAGCTACACTCTTTTTATTCATCTATTTTCTAAACTATACAGTTAAAGCTCCACAGAACCCTGCACTGTTCACTTGCTTTATATTTCCTTTTTTCTACATCTGTCCAGTGATCTTAACGCTGCTCGAGAGAAGCAGCTCCTTTTGAACACATTCTTGAAGATTTAGGGCATTTTATTTTAATTGGTCCTGTTTCTATTGTATTTGTTCATAGACAACCAAATGGTAGAAGGTTATACATTTGTTGTTTGTTGTCACTGGTAAGATCAGTTTTACCAAAAGATCAGTGTTTATGTATGAAGTATACATTTACAAAATACAGTTAAGAATATTTAAAATTGTTTTGATCTTTATATTTTAAAATTAATTATAGGCTACTTTATATCTTATCTTACTATTTTTTTATTATACATTCATAGACAAGAGGTTTAATAATAAAACAGCAGTATTATACTTCAAGTACTTAAATTAAGCTACGTATACAAACTTAATATGGTGCCATTTATCCACAAAATGTTTCAGAAATACCACAGTCCGATAAGTGAACTTGTGCTCATAAGTTTAGTTTATACTCACACACAAGCAAACAGGTCACAGGTGAGGATGGTTACCTTTAGTTGCCATTCAAACCTGTTTGTGTCACTTGTGCATGTTATCAGGTCAAAATCACCAGGGTCTGTAAACTTTTGATCAGGGTCATTTGGGTAGTTTCTGTTGTCATTATGATTTAAAAAGAGTAAACACAGTTGTTTGACAATAAATGGCTTCACCCAACCACTAACTATGAGTAAAAGAAAGTGTTTGTGTTATTATTTATATTTATTGAAAAATGGCCAAAATAATTACAAACGTATGAGCACAACTGTACCTGCGTGGTTAGGGCTAATGGTTAGTTCTCATTCAGTCAAAGACAACTGCCATTCCAGACGTTTCCCAAGACCTAAACATTTTTTACTTTTTCTTATCTACAATGACATTCCCAAGACAATAAATGTAGTCAACTCTATTCCAGGTATTACAAGCCCCATTGACCCAGACAGCTGGTTCACGTCATCTGGCACAGGAAGCTAGTGATGACCTGTACTGGCTGAGTCCCAGTGAACATGTGCAGACGATGATTGACCATATGGGAGCATGACACTGGGCTTACTTCATGTGGTTTTGGTCTAGATATCAACTGTTTGTGCATGGTTATAGTCCTAGGTTTTGCAAAGTTTGCTATATGGTTGTTTTAAAGGAAGATGACAATGCTCCAGGTAATGTATTTATGCACGTATGTCAGATTGTGTGTTTTATTTCCACTTGATGCATAGTGTTAGGTTTGCGATGTTTGACAATGACAAAGACATCCTTTTGCTGCCTGACTTTTGGTTTCCATTGCTCATAAAATAGATTACAACATCCATTTTCTGGGCAACAGTCTATGCCCTTAACATACAACCAGCATTTTAATTTTCATATTGTTTTAGTAAACTAATAACAGTTATCATGCACAAAAGGGTTAAAAAGAATGCATTTAGACATTTTTTTTATATACCATAGAAGAGGAGTTTGCCACTGAGATTACGGTCAGAATTTTTCAAATATAAGTCAGAAAGTGTATGGACCATTTTTATTACACAGGCCAGATGGAAATTGGCAGAAAATTCATCTCACAATATTTGGAAAACATCACAGCACTCTTACCATTTGTCAATCATATCCCCAAAAACTAGGCCATGGATTAAATTTCGGATTTGTACTTATATAAATAAATAATACATCAGTTTTCTCTTGGAATGTGAGGCTTTAGATTTTAAAAGATTTGGTCTTTATTATTCTTATTACACAACTCCTTACAGGTATCCACAGTTCTCAGTACTGACTTTGATCTCTAAATTCTGATTTCTCTCACTATGCAAGGAATTTTCTGTATAAAGGGCTCAGCAAAGGGGTAGGCATTGTATAGTATATCACGTTCATGCCTCTCCTGAGTGTCACAAAGAGTTGACAGACATTAAAGGCACCAGAGGAATGGGAATGTGCCTCTCACTGGATAACAGTAAGTTGTGATACTTGACCTCTGCAGTCATGCTGGAGGCAACGGACCCATGTGACACGCCTATGGCTGCTGGTTTTGGCATTCAGATCAACGCAGGGCAGTGGTACATTAAAAAAACGCCTGGCAGAGATACACACTTGTCATGCACATGCTAACACTGCCTCCTGAGCACAAGTCCTATAAGAGCTGCGGTGAAAGCATACAGGTAAACCGTTAAAGGTCAAACATAAACTAGAAAATCACCTTTTCATGCTCGGCTTTTCTATATTAACATAATATATGTGGTAAATGGCAGCGTTGTGGACAATAATTGATTTTCATCTGTGCTCCCAGGCTTCTCCCAGAGATAATTTTCCAGGACTGTGACAGCAATTCTAGAAAACTGCCCATACTCGTGACAATATTGAGAAACGTTAGCCCCTATTATTGTTGATAATTAAATATTCCATCTTGGTCAGCCTTGAGTGCCATTCAAAATATGAACAGTTCAAAACCAAAAAGTACCTGTCTAATTTTCATAAATAAAGAAATTATCCTAAATGTTTTTTTTTTATTATTAATTTCCAATAATGGTTGGTTGTCTTATTCATACTCCTGTTGTCTTACATCCTTTTAAACAAACAACAAAAACAATATCACAATAAGAATTCAGCATTGACTTGGAACCATTTAAATTGTTTTACAATAGGTTTACATGATGTAAGAACAATATTGAAAAAGTCTCACTGTAACTGTAGACTTTCAAAAGTAACTTCGCCAAAAACATACAGTATGTTAATGCCTGAATATATATAAATATATGAAAAAGGGTTGACCAAAAGGATAAAAAAACAAAAAACAAAAAAAAAAGTTATTTAACTATTGACTGCACATTACCCTATTGGTTAATGTGACTGATGATAAAACTCACTTTTTTATAGTTGCAAGTGTATTATACTAAATTTGGAAGTGACAATTGTAATCTGATATGGTATAGATTGTATTTATATCAGTCCTAAAAATATTAAAGATGTTATCATTCAAATTTTAAGACAAGAATTCTGGGCTTTCTAGTGTTAAAAGTGGGCTCCACCTTCCTGACCTGCACTAATAAAAATAGAGCCCAAATTGAAAGTTTAAAGACATCTTTAATGCATTCTTATTGATTTGATCAAATTATTTACCATCATGTCCCTGCACATACAGTTCTCCATGCCTTTTCCATGACTGTAGTGACTAACCATTTCCAGGATAGGAACACTGTTTGCTTATAAATATAGTAAACCGACAGATGCTGTAGCAGAAGGCTCCTCCATTGTCTGTGCCAGTGCTGTATCCGTCACACGAGGCATGAAGTGAGCCTTCCTTAGTGGCGTGACGTCAGTGTCATGGATGTGACATACAGACTGTGAACATAGTAGATCACACTGACTCCGCTTCTGCAATGTTCTACATGCCCAGCTCCTGAAATCTAACAGAAATATTCGGGCACACTCCATGTCACCATCTCTCTCAACCTCTGCACTTACACTGTAACATGATATATTTTGATCTTTATTCTCAAAATGTATCATCTCATTTAATTATTTAGCACTTTATTTTTTATATATATAATTATTTCACTGTAACTTACAAATCAGTACAGTTAATAGATAACTTTTAGTGTATAATATTTCAATTGATTGATTATTTTATGAAACATGATTTAGCAAATTTTTATATTTTAAAGTAAAAAAATATATATATATATAAGTGGTGAGCCATCCATTTTACACCTAGGCTTTCAGTGGTGTCCTAAAAATCATCTCAATGTCAATATAATGCCACCATTAAAGAAAATCTAGAATATTTTAGCTTGTGTATGTTGCTTGCTCTGTCTAGAAGGCTAAGCTATCTGACTAACCAATCAAAAAAAAAATTTTGTAGTTTCATTGCAATTTTTTTAACCTACAGGTGTCTGAACTATTGATTATGAAGGCAGCGTTGCCAGGTTTTTGCAACAAAACTAGCCCAATGGCCAATCAAACTAACCCATTAATACCAAAACTCAAAATATGTCACTCACATCACATGCATTTTACAGTTTCTTTTTTGAAAATCACTGTATATTAGTTATTTTCATTAATAATTGATAGAAAATAAATTTGATTTTAATTAATTAATTAATTAATAAAAAACTGACATTTATATAAAATAAATATTAGTGTCAAAAAGGGAGTGGATTGAAGTGTAAACTTAAATATATATTTCCACCATTTCAGATAAGTACAGTATAACTTATGCAATATGTCAAACCTTTAACCCGCCGCATTAAAAACAACCCGCGGTAAGTGGTTAAAAGTAAAATAGTAAATTGTGGGCATTTAAATAAGACTTTTCTGTACGCTTATCAGGCACCCAAATTGCTTTACATTATGCTTCCATTCACCCCATTCACACACATTCACACACATTCACACACATTCTCACACATTCTCACACATTCTCACACATTCTCACATTCACTCACATTCACTCACATTCACACATTCACAGACACTTTCACACACATTCACACAATCACACATTTGCACATTCACTCACATTCACACACATTCACTCACATTCACACACATTCACACATTCATTTACATTCTCACACATTCACTCACATTCACACACATTCACTCACATTCACACACATTCACTCACATTCACACATTCGCACATTCACTCACATTCACACACATTCACTCACATTCACACATTCACACATTCACTCACATTCAAAGACACTTTCACACCCATTCACACACATTCACTCACATTCACACACATTCTCACATTCACCCACATTCAAAGACACTTTCACACACATTCACACGTTCACAGACACTTTCACACACATTCACTCACATTCACACATTCACACATTCACTCACATTCAAAGACATTTTCACACACATTCACACATTCACTCACATTCACATACATTCACTCACATTCACACATTCACTCACATTACACTTTCACACACATTCTCTCATTCACACGTTCACAGACACTTTTACACACATTCACACACATTCACTCACATTCAATCATTCACTCACATTCACACACATTAACACATTTACACACATTCACACATCCACAGACACTTTCACACACATTCACTCACATTCACACACATTCACACATTCACACACATTCACCAACATTCTCACACATTCTCGTATTCACTCACATTCAAAGACACTTTCACACACATTCACTCACATTCACACATTCACACTCTTTCACAGACATTCACTCACATTCAATCATTCACTCACATTTACACATTCACACACATTCACACATCCACTCACATTCAAAGACACTTTCACACACATTCACTCACATTCACACATCCACTCACATTCAAAGACACTTTCACACACATTCACTCACATTCACACACATTCACTCACATTCCCACACATTCACACATTCACTCACATTCACACACATTCACACACCTTCACTCACATTCCCACACATTTACACATTCACTCACATTCACACACATTCACACATTCACTCACATTCACACACATTCACACACCTTCACTCACATTCCCACACATTTACACATTCACTCACATTCACACACATTCACACATTCACTCACATTCACACACATTCACTCACATTCACACACATTCACACATTCACTCACATTCACACACATTCACACATTCACTCACATTCACACACATTCACACACCTTCCCTCACATTCCCACACATTCACACATTCACTCACATTCCCACACATTTACACATTCACTCACATTCACACACATTCACACACCTTCCCTCACATTCCCACACATTCACACATTCACTCACATTCACACACATTCACACACCTTCCCTCACATTCCCACACATTCACACATTCACTCACATTCACACACATTCACACACCTTCACTCACATTCCCACACATTTACACATTCACTAACATTCACACACATTCACTCACATTCAATCATTCACTCACATTCACACATTCACACACATTCACACATCCACAGACACTTTCACACACATTCACACATTTGCACATTCACTCACATTCACACATTCATTTACATTCTCACACATTCACTCACAGTCACACACGTTCACTCACATTCACACACATTCACTCACATTCACACATTCGCACATTCACTCACATTCACACACATTCACTCACATTCACACATTCACTCACATTCAAAGACACTTTCACACACATTCACAGACACTTCTACACACATTCTCACATTCACTCGCATTCAAAGACACTTTCACACACATTCACACGTTCACAGACACTTTCACACACATTCACAGACACTTTCACACACATTCACACATTCTCACATTCACTCACATTCTCACACATTCACACACATTCACACACACACATTCACACATTCACTCACATTCACTCACATTCTCACACATTCACACATTCACTCACATTCTCACACATTCACACACATTCACACACACACATTCACACATTCACTCACATTCTCACACATTCTCACACATTCACACACATTCTCACAATTTCGCACATTCAAACATTCACACACATTCTCACACATTCACACACATTCACTCACATTCACACCTCCACAGAGACTTTCACACACATTCACTCACATTCAAAGACACTTTGACACACATTAACACACATTCATTCACATTCACACACATTCACCAACATTCTTACACATTCACACACATTCACACACATTCTCACAGATTCACACATTCACACACATTCACCCACCTTCACTCACATATACACATAGTCACATATTCACCAATATTCTCACATATTCACTCACATTCACACACATTCACACACATTCACACACATTCTCACACACATTCACACACATTCACACATTCACACACATTCACACACATTCACACACATTCACACATTCACACACATTCACACATTGACACACATTCACTTACATTCACTCACATTTACATACATTCACACACATTCACACACATTCACACACATTCTCACACATTCTCACACATTCACACACTTTCCCACACATTCTCACATTCACTCACATTCACACCTCCACAGAGACTTTCACACACATTCAAAGACACTTTGACACACATTCACACACATTCATTCACATTCACACACATTGACACACATTGACACACATTCACACATTGACACACATTCTCACACATTCACTCACATTTACATACATTCACACACATGCTCACACATTCACACACATTCACACACATTCACACACATTCTCACACATTCACACACACATTCTCACACATTCACACATTGACACACATTCACACACATTCACTTACATTCTCACACATTCACACACATTCACACACATTCACACACATTCACACACATTCACACACATTCACTCACATTCTTACACATTCACTCATATTCACCCACATTGACACACATTCACAGACACTTTCACACACATTCACACACATTCACTCACATTCACTCACATTCACACACATTCACACACATTCACACACATTCACTCACATTCACACACATTCACAGACACTTTCACTCACATTCACACACATTCACTCACATTCACACACATTCACAGACACTTTCACTCACATTCACACACATTCACTCACATTCACACATTCACACACATTTACTCACATTTACACACATTCACTCACATTCACACATTCACTCACATTTAAAGACACTTTGACACACATTCACACACATTCACACATTCATTCACATTCTTACACATTCACCAATATTCTCACACATTCACACACACACATTCAACACACATTCACATATTCACACACATTCTTACACATTCACACACACACATTCAACACACATTCACACACATTCTTACACATTCACACACATTCACCAACATTCTCACACATTACACATTCTTACACATTCTTACACATTCACACACACACATTTAACACACATTCACATATTCACACACATTCTTACATATTCACTCAGAATTCACACACATTCTCACACATTCTCACACTTTCACACATTCACACACATTCTCACACATTCACACATATTCACTCATTCACACACATTCACACACTTTTACACATTCACACACATTCTCACACATTCACACATATTCACTCATTCACACACATTCACACACTTTTACACATTCACACACATTCACACATTCACACACATTCACACACATTTACACACATTCACACATTCACACACATTCACACATTCACACACATTTACACACATTCACACACATTCACACATTCACACACATTCACACACATTCTCACACATTCTCACACTTTCACACATTCACACACATTCTCACATATTCACTCATTCACACACATTCACACACTTTTACACATTCACACACATTCACACATTCACACACATTTACACACATTCACACATTCACACACATTCACACATTCACACACATTTAGACACATTCACACACATTCACACATTCACACACATTCACACACATTCACACATTCACACATTCACACACATTCTCACACATTCACACATATTCACTCATTCACACACATTCACACACTTTTACACATTCACACACATTCACACATTCACACACATTCACACACATTCACACACATTCACACATTCACACATTCACACACATTCACACACATTTACACACATTCACACATTCACACATATTCACACACATTAACATATTCTCACACTTTCACACACATTCACAGATATTCACACACATTCTCACACATTTACACATTCACACACATTCACACCTGGGGGGACTTCCATTCACAAGGAGCCTACAACCTTCTCTGACCACCACCATCTCACCTCTACAGTCATTTATTCATTTATTTTCTACCGCTTAGTCCCGTTAGGGGTCACGGGTGACTTGAGCCTATCCCAGCAGCTTTGGGCCTGAGGCGGGGTACACCCTGGACAGTGACCAGTTAGTAGCAGGGCTAACATATAGAGACAGACAGAGACATACAATCATTCACTCTCACATTCATTCACTAGGGACACTTTAGAGTTGCCGATTAACCTATACATGCATGTCTTTGGACGGTGGGAGGAAGCCGGAGTACCCGGAGAGAACCCACAGTAACACGTGGAGGACATGCAGACTCACAGAAAGATCTGAGTTGTTCAAGAATGTTTTGGTTTGGCCGCCTCTACAGTCATCTACATTCAAACACCAGAGCTGTGGCATTGGGGGCAAGGTGGGTGTCTTGCCCAAGGACACTACAATAGTTTGAACCGGAGAGAGTGAAAATCTAACCGCCAACCTTCCAGTTATAGCTGTACCACCTTAGCCCCGTTCCAGAAATTGAAAAGTGAAGACTTGGTAACACCGTCTGAAGGCCTTTAAGTGTGGTGTAATTTTTCATGTTAAGTGTTTATTTCTGTGTACTTATTTAGTCATTCATTTATGCATGATGAGTTATGTTATGTGTTTATGGTTTATACTTATGCATGGTTTGTAACATATTAAACATATAAAAGTAAAAGGGAAAACATAATGTCAGAAGACTATGGTTAAAAACATGATAAGTTTAATGTACACACACACAGTGAAGACTTAGAGACGTAGATGCCTGTTACCCAAGGTCACAGAGGAAGGAGAGGCCCGAGGAGGAGGGGGTGTTCAAGGCCTTACAGAATGACATCAGAGAGTTAATGAGGAGCTCTTCAAAGGCTCTTCAAAGCCTTACAGAAAGAGTTATTACTAAAATGTCATGTAAAAACTGTATAAAAAGCTTACGTCTACTGTACATTTTTAGTAGAGCTTGGGGATAGTCTACCCGGGTCATTATTGTGTTGGTTGTGAAACAATAAAGACTCTATGGCATTGAAGTGGCTGTGCGTTCATGACTTATTCCATACAATTTTACCAAAGGCTGAGCGGTCAGTATTGGACACAACACAAGGCAGATTTCATTCGCCCTGGCAACACATGGCTGAAATCTGATTGGATTAAAGCTTCAGCATAAACATACGCTGCTGGAAGAAGCACAACTAAGAAAAAGGCTATGAAATGAAGAAAATAGGCCATTGGGAAAATTTTTATACAAATTAATTGAAAAAATATATATAATGTAATTCTTTGATTCTATTATTGTTTAGGCCAACAGTGTATTCTAATTTTTTTTGGCCTTCCACTGAACAATATTGAGCATCTACAAGCAGCCTTTGCTGCCACCTATCCATTTCTGAAATGTACTATGGACTATCTGTGGACACCAAGGATTAAGTAGATTAATTAGCTAACGCCACTGTTTTTGTCAATATCAAAAGATATAAACATCATCAGATATATGTTGTAAACCACAATCCTTTTGGTTTTTGTGGTTGTTATGTCTTATGACTGATACAGGGACTGAGGAAACCTTAACTGATACTGTTCAGAGCAATGCTCAAGTCATATTACCCACAAGAAGCTCATTTATACACTGTATGATGTTAATGTGTACCTATGAATGTATTATTGGACCATATTGTAATATTATATATTTTAAACGATATAAGACTAATATGTTATGTTATGGTATTTATATATGTTATATATGATATATTTTATAAACCTTATATTACTATAAATCTTATTATACATCCATGCGTCTACGGGTGAAGTTGTGTCCCATTTTTCAGGGAAAGTCTATAATTGTAGTCCTATAGCTTCTTTGGAGGGCCAATGCTAAGGGTTAAGTTAAAGAAGAATTGGGTTTAAACCATACAGAGATGACCTGCTGTAAGCAATGCAACAAAGAGACTAGTTTCACTCTGAAGCCCGCTCTGTTTTCGATTAACAATTATAATTGGTTGATAATGTTGAGGCTCAATTGCAACATTAATGAAGCAATTTTTTTAACACTGCCATGTGTTTCTATTTTTTCCCTAACTTTCTCAAGCACATGATTTTCCCTCATGTATGGAATGTCTTTTTTGTTTTTTGCAAATGGACGACTAATATATCATGAGAAAGACAGTACTTTTGAAAAAGCTCAATGTAACCACTATGAAAGGTGCACGTAGAAGTTTTTTAAAAGAACATAAAACTTGCTTGATGCTTGCAATAGCTACAGTTCTTTTGTTTCCGGATTGATCGCTGATGCTATTAACTGCAGAGCTTCCAAGAATTTTTTTACACAAATAGATGAGAACAGTGCTTTTGCATGGTTGCTGTGTTTGGTTTGTGATCTCCTTTCTCGCTGGAAGTGTGTGAATATAGCTGCCAAATGAACAGTTAGAAGTGCCCATCATTCTGACCTGAGCCAGTACAGCGGAGAGCAACCTCACAGAAGGTGTTAACTCAGTGCTGGTTTGGTAGAACTCAGAAAAAGATCTCTGAGGTCCAAGTGAAAGTAAAAGGCTTTACATGTTGCTTCCATTCACACAAATTCTCACGTGGGGCAAACAGAGAGGGGGGCTGTCATACATACAGCGCTCATGGCCTTCTCTGATGTATGAATGCAATTCCTGGCATTCCCCAGCAGATATGTATAAAAGAGGCTTCAGATTTTCCAGTTTTTTTATTTTTTATTTATTTAACTTTTTTTATCCAGGATAGTCCTACTGAGATTAAAAAATCTCTATTGCAGGGGAGTCCTGGCCCCATGTGTGTTTAGGGGGGTGGCTATTTTACATGTCTTTTAGTGGTAGGGGAAACGGGAGTAAACCTACGCAGACACAGGAGAAAATACAAACATAGAAATGCCCCTGCCCTGCTATATTGACCATAGGGTTTCTTTGGAGGCTACAGATCACAGCAGTCATTGTTCAGATTGGGTGCGGGGTACCTACTGCCTGTTTTCTGTTTCTCCAGAGGGCTTTTGTTGTAATTTTATAGATATTTTTTAATGACAGATGCTTGTTTTGGAGGCCCATTGGTTCGGGAGAGAGGTGTGTGACCCTTCTATCTCCAGTCTTGTAGCTAAAACACAGTCCTAGTTGGGACAAGTGGGGACATTTTTCAGGAAACACAATAATTACATGAAAAGGATAACTATCTAGAATGTTAATATACAATGAATCTTTTTTGTACAAAAATACATTTGGATTCAGAGACTGTTGAGAAGGCCACTGAATGAAGATGAAAAGCAGTACACAGCAGAGTGCCCTTCCTGCTGTGGGTCACCCGATTTGTGGAAAAAAAGCTGCTGGCGTCATGATTAAAGTAAATGCAAATTTGCAGTGGGGTTCCGCACACAGGAGAGCGGTCAAGCTTACAGTCTGTTCAAACTGTGTGGCATTTGTGAAATTAGACACAAGATCAAGATACGGAAGCACACGCCAAGGAAACCTCTTGTATTTATTTAATTTATACTGTATAAAAAAACAACAGATCCAATTTAATGTGTTTTTTTACATACCGACAACAGAGAAAAAAAAACACTCTATATGCTAACAGCATTGACAGAAGATCCCTTTAGGTGGACAGGGAGACTGGGAGCAAGATGTGTTGTGTGCTCACATTAAGCCTGATGTCAGTGTCACCTTGTGTCCAGAGCTGAGCTAATGCTGAATGAGATGTTCCTTTTCCACTGGGTCTGTCCACAGAATAAACCTCATAGAGCAAGCAAATATGCCACCAGCGTACATATTACTGGGAAAAACAAAGGGGGAGCAACTTGGAAGTTCACCAGAATATTACACTCCTTCACCTTTTTTCATCTTTCAGAATTTTAGATCATTTCTTTACTTCCACTTGAAATATTTAAGTAACAGTGTTCATTTAATTCACCTCTGAAAAGTGTATATTTAAGTTTATTAAATGTCCTTGGATTTTCCTTTTTTCCCACTGACAGGCGCACCATTTCCAGCTGAGAACAGTGTAAGCAATTAGGGCTTTAGCAGTAAAATAAAGGTTTCACACTGTGCTACATTAAAGAGTGAGCCGAAGGATAAAGATGACTGGATTTCAGGATGTATTTTGAATCAGATTAGAAGCTGGACTAACGCATCGTATAATGCATTACAATAAGCCTTGTCTTTTTGTAATCTTTTTATGATTCTATTCACCTCTACCAATACCTTCCACATTACAGAGCTTCCATAAATTCCATATCCATGTTTTCCCATGTGTCAGTCTTATCTCCTGCCCTTGGCCTCCATTCGTCCATGGCCTGTTGGGTGCTGCGATGGTTCGGATGATTGACAGGTGGAGTTGATTCCCACACACTAATCATGACATTACCACTCAGCCCGTCTCATTTCACATCACATTGGATCATATCAAAGCGGCCCAATTGGAAGGTAAAAAAAGCCAAAAGACATTCTGGCTATATCTGATCGCAAAATAATGTAGGATGTCAGTAGGATTTACCTCTGCGATCATCTGTTCACACTTTGATGGCTTAGCATTTTGATGGAAAAAACACCTTGCATGCTAATTATGTCAAGGTGTGTCTAGATAGTATAGGATAAAGAGAAGTCAGACAGTGAATAATTTGTGGTCTTGCTATCAGTGTAGACAGTTTTTCTTACAATTTCTGA
Source organism: Neodontobutis hainanensis (assembly GCA_024349245.1). Lineage (NCBI taxonomy): Eukaryota > Metazoa > Chordata > Actinopteri > Gobiiformes > Odontobutidae > Neodontobutis > Neodontobutis hainanensis. Next base: position 124,188 of record JALDNG010000024.1, read on the forward strand.
AGTTTACGTAGATGCGAGCATTTACAAAAAAGTAAGTACAATAAGGTATCTCAGGCCCACTCCATCTGACTTATTAATCTGGAAAATTAGCCTCAATTTAATACTTAATTTTCATTTAATGTTTCTTCCATTAATTATTTTCATGTAAGAAAGTGAAAGCCACTACTTACTACCCGCTTCTTCTCACTTACTTTATTAAAATACTTTTAATAAAAGGGCCTGTTAAAGCACAGTGGTCGATATTGCAGGCAGTGATTTGATTCCATAAATTTGATTTGGGAGCCTGGGTTGTTTATTCCACCTAGAGAACTATGCCTGAGTCATATTCAAATCAATCTCACTCTATAAAAGCGCAGTGGCTCATTACTCCGTGTTTGCATTCCCGCGGCATGTTTTTATCATCTGCCGCTCAAATCTCCCATGTCTCGATAATCTCGGATGCAAGGACGGACTTCAAAATCATCCCTGTTCGCCTTTAAACATGTTTGTCAAGAAAATGAAGGTCGCTGAGTGCTTAAGTCCAATAGATTATCCAGTCAATGAAGTTCACCTGCTCTGAAGTTGGTTTCATAGCACACTAAAACACACCTTACCTTGACGCTCTGGCTGATGATACGCCAACAAGGAACACCTGGTACCATCTGCTTTGTAAGGACTGGTACTAGTGGCACTATTAAATCAAAACTCATAAATATTTTTTTAATAGAAATGCAACAGATGTGAATTTAGTATTTTACCTCTGAAAACAATTCCATGTTCTATATAATTGTGTCTTCATCAGAGCAGTAATAGATTTATTTTGGGTAAAAATATCTCATAAACAACACGCCATTTAAGTTTAACACTTGTGTTTGGTCAAAAAGGATTAACTTAGTTGAAAATTGGTTTGAATGGGAGAGGTTCCAGACCCACTTCACTAGGAGTAAATGGTTCTGGCTTGCCAGGCTAGAGGGGAGTAACAATGGACACATATCCGACAGTGATTGATAAAAGTGCAAGTTGTTGTGAAGAAAAAGGATTTCAGACCAGTTTCAATTCACTAAGTAAATAATTGGTCCATGTGAAAAAAAGTTTTTATAACTATAGACTGGCAAACTTGTAATGTGTCATTAAATCCTATTTAGCTGAGACATTACTACATTTTTTTAAAACAAGTCAGTTTTACCTGACTATTACTTCTGATGTAAACAGAGATGGTAAAAGTCTTTCACCTGGCAGGAGTTTTCAAAAATATTTTTTATATCATGATACATTGTTTGAGTATGAACAAGTCAAAACACACACTACAGCAATGTTTGCAGAGATAGCAGGAAATTTTATTCTCAGTTGAAACCAGGCAGAAATATAGATTTCAAATAGATTTTTGACTGTTAACCTAAGGAAAGATTATGAGGGTAAATGAGTATTTTATGTAAGCAGTTTCATCAAAGTCAAAACATGCACAATGCCAGTGTTTAATAGAGTGTAAACTAAAGAAATCATCAAAAATTCATCCCCCATAAAGTTCTCAAGAGGAGAATTTGTAGCAGGCGGCTGTAAACATGTCTCCAAAAGGTTTTAGATCATAGTTTTACTTCTGTAGCAAAAAAAAAAAGGCATTTCTGAAAAACATAAATTTCATCAGATGGGAAGACGGGTAACTCCTAAGAGAAGACTGCAACGGGGTACTTGAAGTCATCTGTCCACAGTTGAGCAGGCCCTCTTAATTTTATATGACAATGTTACACTAATTTTCACAGCTGTTAAGAAAAAGGCCAGGTTTTTTAATTTGTTGAGATAAAATTCTAGATGCTATATGTTTCCATAAACATCTAATGTGTAACCATTTTGTAAGTTGCTAAACTTTAGTTGGCAAAAAATGTGATGTCACCAGACATGGTGAAGTGATTTAGGTTGTTCACACATCAGGTTGCACGGCTACGATTAACACACGGTCCAGATCTCAGTAGATTTGTGAAAGCGGCTTTACTGTGTGGAAATTGATGGCAACGCTTTTAATTAAAATTAAAAATAGCTCACAGTTATATTGACTATTTCATATGACAATCTCAGTTGTGTCAAACTTTTACCTTAACATTATTTCATAGTCCATTATTTAGGCATTTGACATATATTTAGTACAGAACAGAACCTCAAAAGTGAGAGGATGGTGAAATCTAAAACTTGATAAATGACTTACATTCTACATTCTATTCTATTATAAACACCGTCAATTTAGTGACAAAGATAAACAAATACTGCCACCCCAGGTATTTCTTATAAATTTAACAGAAACAAAGTCTCAGGTTCAGAGGTGCCACAGAAAACCATCTAGGGGTTTGCTTTTTCATTCTGGCATAGGTTTAATGTGGATGACCTTCCTGAAACTGCCCTTTCTATTTATCTGAGCTTAGGGCCAGAATGTAGGTACACTGACTTGTGACCACTTTGTGGCTGGAGGTTTGGATTATATTATAATGTCATTGTAATAATAGCATGTTTCTCACACTGGTCTAACTTTGTAAACTTGCGTAGCAGCTAAATTGTGATTTTGAGATTTGTAATTTTCATTAACTTGTTAAAATCCATCCAATACTTGCATAGTGTGCTTCCCTTATTGAGCCGCTTGTCCTGTTTCACTGCCGCAAGTAAGAAAACATGGCATTTAAACGATGTCCAGTTGGCACTAAGGGGGCTAAAGTGTGCCACACACTTTAAAACATCCCCAACACCATTACACCACCACCACCAGCCTGCACAGTGGTAACAAGAAATGATGGATCCATGTTCTCATTCTGTTTACACCAAATTCTGACTCTACCATCTGAATGTCTCAACAGAAATCCAGACTCCTTAGACCAGACAACATTTTTACAGTATTCAACTGTTCAATTTTGAAGACTGTAAAAAAAAGAGGCTACAATTTGCACGAGCAAATTGTAGCCTCTTTTTTTCCCTCTTTTTTTTTTCCTTTTTTTTTCCTCTTTTGTACCTCTTTTGTACCTCTCTTGTACCTCTTTTTCCTATTTGTAGTGGAGATGAGTGGTACCCGTTGGGGTTTTCTGCTGTTGTAGCCCATCTGTCCAATCTTCAACTAAGCTACCTGCTTTTAGCTTAGTAAACGCCCCAGTGGAAGGGTCTCAGGACAAGTACAGCGGACACAACTAGAGTCACTTTTCAAGCTTTATTTCTTACACATTTAACATACAGCCATCTGCTAGCAACCTAACCCTATGGCTATGCTAACGCTAGCTTATCAGAACTTCCTTTTAGCTCGTCTTATGACTACGTATGTTAGATAAATTGTTAGAAAGGTAGGTTGTAAACCTGCAACAACACTATAATGAACCAATGAATTTCACACTCATGTTAATTCTTAATCTGAACTACTGGTAATTCACTTTGTAAACACTCACTGGATAAGGCGTACCTGTCTTGACTGATCACAAATGAAAAGTGACACCGCGACAAAAACAAGCACATATAGATATAGATACAGTCTGGTGACCAGGCAGAGCAATAATAAATCTATGACTAGGTAAAATTATAGCATGTATAAAATAAACAGCTTTTGAAATAAATCAACTGCCTTTGAAATAAATCAATAAATGCACCCACTTATTCCCTCACATTACCTCAAAATTCACCAGAACATATTTACACACAAACAATCCACACTTGCTGGATAGTTCTACACCTCCCACTTGGTCTACTGATTCTAGGATCCAAGTAGGCCACCATAACCAAAGCAGTTACTACTAAGCAGTACAACCTCCAGATATGAACTTCTCCCTATGACCATTCAAATAACATTACAAATGTCACAACATGAATAACTGTATCATTAAGGTAGTTTTTATGTCCATCATCACACATTACCCTTGATGACGTAACGGCCTCCTCATCTGAAACACACCATGGTGGGGATCCATATAAACCGAAACACACCATGGTGGGGATCCATATAAACCGAAACACACCATGGTGGGGATCCATATAAACCGAAACACACCATGGTGGGGAAAACTTTTACTGCTCCTCTACTGGAAGCAGGACCACCAGCCTCCTAACGTCCTAGTTCTCCACACCTTGTTTTTTCTTGGACAGTTTCGACATGTTCGCACCCTTACATCTCGTACTATGCCCTTCACATCAGGACACACATCCACAACTCGACCCAGTCTAAATTGGCCCCTTAGTGCGTTTTGATCAGCTAACCACAGCAGGTCACCTGCCGCAACATTTCTAGAAGGTGCGTGCCACTTCTGACGGATGTAAAGACCCGGACATGCCAGCTGGCTCCTCCGCTTCCAAAACTTGTCAACCTCAATCTGGATTGCCCTCAGACGCACAACAGGGTAAGCTGGATACTCAAACCCTCGGGAGTCCCCACTAGGTCCTGCGCGACCAAGCAGAAGAGAGTTGGGAGTGATGACTTCCATGGTCTCATCTTGTACCTGAGCTCTAGCACTGATTGGTCTCTCATTTGAAAGGTTAGCAGCCAAATACAGGAGGGTCTGGAGCTCCAGCGCCGTCAGGTTACCTTCTTTGCTAACGCTGCTTAGCGCTCTCTTGATGATGATCTTCCGGATGGGGAGAGTCTGCTGGGTGAAATGCCCAAATCCAGTCGGTTCCTTCTGGAGAAGTTGATGGAGACCATCACAAAGAGTTTGTCTTCTTGCACAAGGTAACCAACTCCCAATGCTTTGTTATCTTCCTCCCTCAGCTGGTTGGGCAACACAAGAGTCACCTGCTTGGACTCTGTCCCATCTTGCCTCCCACTTTGACTGGACCGGACCCAAGTCTTTAAGTAGAAGCCTCCCGCTTTCAGTATCTCTTCTACTCACTCCTGGGTCTTGTTCAGCAGGTCTGGGTCATTGTGGGATGTGAGGATGGACGATAGGAGTTCCTCCTCGATGACCCTTCTTTCCTCTTTCATTTCAGAGAACTGGGGCAACTTTGCGGTCTCCCGCATGGCAACCTGCGCAATGCACCCCGCTGGTTTGTCCCCCATCTTCACTCTCACGACTGCATAATCCTCAATCTCATCATCTGGTGAGTCTCGCCATAGCAGGTCTGGGTCATTGTGGGACCCAGACCTGCTATCCATCGATTCCATAGGAATCGATGGATAGCAGGTCCTCTTGTTGATAGCATGGTCCTCTTGTTCCTCTAGCCATATCGAATTATAGATCTTAGCTTTACAGCAGGTCGTGATTGAAGTTCCAACACAATCTCTTCTGCTGTTTGTGCTTTGTCGCCATAACGGTTCTCTAATTCCCTGAAGATATTGTTTGCATCTCTGCAGCGCAACAGCCTGAGTTTACCTATCAAAGACTCACCTATACTCTCCAGTAAATGGAGTTTCTTACATTTTTCTTGACCCCGTAGGTTCCGCTTGTGTCTGGATATTCTCCCATACAGCCTTCCAGCGCCAATAGTCCCTCCTGTCCCCGGAGAACTTAGGTAAACTTATGGCTATGAGTCTTATTTTTGTAACATCTGTTGGGGGTTTCATTCCATGGCAGCTACTACATACCTGCTCGGAAACCCACTACTGATATTAGAACCCTGAGCAGCACAGGTTGAAATACTCGCTCTATCTGTACTCACGAATGAAGGAGTGCTCGCAACAGTTGCCAGCATATCAATGGATGAATTGACAACAGTAGGATGGGCGTTAACAGGTGGAGTAGCAGCAATAACAAAGGGTTCTAGTTGAGTAAAAGTGTTATTATCTGCAGTTGTACGGCTGTCGATAGCGGTTGTAACATGCTCACTGGCTTCATCAGCACCTCTCACTTCTTCTTCCTTTTCCTCCTCACCTCTGTCTCTATTGTCTTTTAGTTCTGTACTACTCCCCTCCATAGCTTCATTTTCACGTTAGTATTTCCACCCATCCACCAGTTGCTCCTTGTCCTCTCTCAATGATAAAAGGAGCCTCCATTTGTCTTTTCCATGTGGCCTATAATCTCTCCAAGTGTACATAGCCCTCCTGAGTTCATGGAGTTTCCTGTCCAGTTTACCACATTCAACTCTTTGCTGCGCCCATGGCACTGCTTTATTTTCCCCGAGCGACTCAGCCTGATCAAAAGCAGACTTAAACTGTTTTATGACAGCGCCATATGTCCGGCTCTGCATACTTGGTCCAGAGCATGTTCATAATCCTTCCTTCAGTCTGTCTGTACTTTCGCTCACTGACATCCCTCCTCGCCAGGGCGTCCTGCAACTCAATGTTATCACCTGTAGGGTCTATCTGGCTCTGTGCATCAATATACTCATTACTGACATCAAGGAGTTTGTCATAATCATCCTTCACTCTTGCTAATTCTTCTGATATCTCAATTTTACGTAAACGGCCAGCACTGACTTCTAGGCGGTTTATACGTGTTGTAAAGTTTCGTTGAGCATTTGAGCGTTTCCGCTTTAAACTCTCTAAGTCTGCCATTTTCTCTTCTTTATTTTCTGTGAACAAATCCACTAAAATCACCTTATACCAAAGAGAAGCTTCCAAAATATTTGCTCAACAAAGTTCGAATTTAAACTCTTTCAAAGGATTTGTCCTAATTTCTTATCAGCTCTTATGGCGGGTGGTAGCGTTGTTTACAGAGTCACTTTTTTAACTCCGCGGATGTTATTATTATCCACACAATCTTACTCACGGTTGTGGACTTATCCCGTCCCTCGTAGTCATGGTGCCGTTGACGACCGTTCTCCAGACTCCGGGTCTCTGATCCCGTTGCCGGTTCTTATGCTGTTCTCCTCCACTCGGGGTCCGTGTTCTCTGACCAGGCAGAGCAATAATAAATAGCCCTATGACTAGGTAAAAATATACCATCTATGAAATAAACTGCCTTTGAAATAAATCAACTGCCTTTGAAATAAATTAGTAAATGCACACACTTATTCCCTCACATTACCTCCAAATTCACCAGTACATATTTACACACAAACGATCCACACTTGCTGGTGAGTTCTACACCATCTGCCTAAAGGTTGTGCGTGTTGTGGCTTCACAAAGGCTTTGCTGCGTACCTCAGTTGTAACGAGTGGTTATTTCAGTCAAAGTTGCTCTTCTATCAGCTTGAATCAGTCGACCCATTCTCCTCTGACCTCTAGCATCAACAAGGCATTTTCGCCCACAAGACTGCCGCATACTGCATGTTTTTCCTTTTTCACACCATTCTTTATGAACCCTAGAAGTGGTTGTGTGTGAAAATCCCTGTAACTGAGCAGATTGTCAAATACTCAGACCGGTCCGTCAGGCTCCAACAACCATGCCACGCTCAAAATTGCTTAATGCACCTTTCTTTCCCATTCTGACATTCAGTTTGGAGTTAGTCTTGACCAGGACCACACCCCTAAATGCACTGAAGCAACTGCCATGTGATTAATTGATTAGATTCTTGCATTAATGGGAAATTGAAACAGGCGTTCCTAATAATCCTTTAAGTGAGTGTATATATATGTATATATTTTAGTGGAACTGAAGCCACAAGAGAAACTTCTCCCTCTAATCATCTTGCAAAATGACAATATCAGATTAAAATAACTATAAACGTAAGTTTGACTAACATCTACAAATCTATACCTATCTAAGTTTTTATTCAAAGTAAAATAATTAAACTATCCAGCTAGATATTTAGTTTTCTTTAAACAATAAATAAAAGTACATGATGCTCAGTAGACCTAATTCAGCTCTGTAGAAAACGCAGCAAACATCAGACTTGTTTTTCTATGGGCAATAGACTGTAATTAGCAAGTAGCATAAGGCATATTGTAGATATTAACTAATATAAGCAAATTCTGCCTGAATAGACATAGACAGTACAGACTCCAGTCCTGTATATGTCCCATTAACTGCTGCTCAGATGCTGCTACTTTAAACTACATTTTATTTAGTTTACGTGAGCTTAGCTTAATTTACAACCACAACCACAGAACAAATCAGAGATGGAGAAAACTTTAAAATATTAACACACTAAACAATAAATAATTATGAAATAATAGAAATAGAAATATAAAAAAATTAAAAAAAACCTCTTCAAAATGCATTATGGAGTTTTCTCACCTGTAGTAATAAATAGTGCCTCCAGTGAAGTTGTTGGGTCAGTCAATCAAACAAACGCTGGTTCTTTTAGGAGGCTCCCTAAGCATAAGCTTGGTTTGCTTATAGGGCCTGTCTACACCACCCAAGCTCAGTGCTGGTTCGTTTTTCTAAGCCTAATTAAGAACCGACCAAAGTGCTCACCTTCACAAACTTGGTTTGGTACGGAAAGCTCCCATGCCATGTTGCTGACTGTTCCACATTCACTGTGCGCCTTTCTGTTGACGATGTATGACTGTGAAATTTAGGTTCAGCTCTAACTGCTATCAACACAGGCCAGTTCAAAAGAGAGCACCAAGGTTCGCTGTCTCCAATTCAAAACCTGAATTGCTCAGAGCATGGCCAGTCTAAAAGGGTTTTCTGATATGTCCAGTACAGCACACTAGTGTTGGGAAACATTACTTCAAACTATACAAAAATGGGATTGTTAGGGTGGGACCTGGTTAGCGGCTAGATGTCAGTGAGGTACGACGAGCAATGATAGACTTGAATCAAGGAGTTGGCATATTCCACTGTTTTTATTTTCCATTTTCCTTTCTTTTTCAATAAATACACAAAGTGCTAGGTGCATTGTGCAGTGGAGGCAGGAGGCGCTCAGTCCTCTCCAGCAGCAGAGACAACTAATAATGATTTGAGGTGCCTTAAATACATCCCAACTAACTGTGTAAAACCAAACCAAACCCACAGGAACATACATTAACATAAGCTTTTGCTAAAAACATGTTAATACCCTCCAGAAAAATAAACCAAACAATAAACCATATTTAAAACCCAAAACAATTCACAAACCTTAAAACCAAACACCTAGACTTCTTTAGAACCCATAAACCATAAAACACAGTTTGGCTTCTCCCCTCTCCATTCCCCTGCCTTGGTCTGGCCCGGAACCTTTTTAATTTTGGTTATTTCCCCTGGGGACCCTTTTAGCCAGACACCTGGACACAAGGAACAGAGTGGTGAGTAAACTCTAACACACAGCACCACAACACTTAACATCAGACAACTACACATATCTATTGCACAATTCTCAATCAGTTCTAATTGTTTGTTCTCCCCCGCAGACCGGCAGGCATCATCCAAAATGCAGCTCTGCAGGCAAAACTATAAAATAATAAATAAATTACTTGTCAAAACCAGTCGTGTGCAATGTCATTCTTTATGTGCAAATTCGTATTTCTTTGAAGTGCTGCGTGCTCCACTACATTTCTGTAACGGACTGACTATTCGTTACAGGGATTAATGCTTTTGTTCAGATTATTTTCAACGGTACAGATCTATGTACAAATGTGGTGTTTTTCGGTTGAGATTGGGGTTGGATGTATCAAAGTTCTTTTAGTGATAGAATTAAGGCATTATCTGCACACTTAAACATTGTGCACTGTGGGAGCACTCTACAGCAGAAAAGATCTTTGGTCACATGACTACAGGTGATAACAAGAGATGACAAACTGAGCCATCGCCATAACAACAGACATGGCTCGGGGCTTTTAATTGTCAAGACGAACAGCAATATTTTACCACTGCGAGTCACACTCCCAATCCCAGTAGATTACTGACCATAAAGTGCAGATATGTGCAGCCCCCGGTCACCAACCCTGCTGCTGCTGCTCTTATATCAGCCTCAGACAGATATACCGCCTCTTCTACCTTTTTATGTCTGCAACTTTTCTGTCTTCCGTGACTGCACCTTCCTATGAATAGTAGCGGAATCTTCTGCGATGAGGGGAACAGAAGCGTTAAATAAGCATGCCTGACAGCCAAAAGGCCAATGTTTCACTTCCAAGTCTGACGCTAATCATGGTGACAATATTTAGAAAAATGCGCAGAGATACAGCTGCTCTGTCATCTCTGACATTTCCCATTTTTCCATCTTGTTATCTGCAGCCTTCTGTTGACATTCCCGCAGCCTCACGTGCCGAGCCAGAAACAGTCAAAGGAGGGACTAAAAATAGCAGCTGCACGTAGCTCACTGTGCCCAATATGATTGAGCACGTTTTTAATATCTCCTCATTAAATATTCATGAGATTAAGTACTCCAAACTCCACTGTTTATTGAGTGACAAGCATTGTTTTAAAATCCATCAACTCCCTACATGCAGCTCTCAGATCTCTTGTTTTCCCACTTCCATATCTGCCAGATGAGTGATGTATAAATATACACTGTGTAAACGCTTCCAAAATAGATAAATTAAGCCCACTGTAAACTGCATTGAGCAATTAATGACTGTAATGGAAAAGATCACTCTCTTTCAAATGCCACATATATCCCGGAATTTCTGACACTTTTCAACTCAAAATGTGCATATCCGTGGCAGAATCTAATTAGTGCTTTCTAAAAATGGCCAATCAGATGATTTATTAAATAAGAACATGTCATTTTATTTGTAATTGTGGCAAATGAAGTCCATGCCTTATCTCTCACATGATCTGATAGTGCTATTAAACACTATTAACACTTTTCCATTGAGTGGTACATTAAAGGTCAGGTTGGTATGGCACTGTGTGTAAGGTGTAGGCAGATACCATACACTCAAGAGAACTTGGAACTCCGTAACAAAGTGGTACAGTATGCTCTGGTTCTTAGGGATGCCTCATACCCCTTTTTTAACGGAAACACACCCTTACCCACATAACCTACATTGTCCCACTTCAGTCGAAAAGACGCCAGTGAAATTTGTTATAGAATATCAGCGCTGTTGGATTCCATGGAGTCAAGACGTGTTTCCCGGAGTTCTGCCAAGTAGTGACAAATAATACATGTTAAAGCATGTTCTTATCCTCTCATATAATTTATATTTGTATTTTTACTAGCTAGTTGAACAATGCTGACCCTGTGATATCTGAACATTCTGTAGACCAGGATAATGGGAGATAAGAACGATATATATCTAGAATTGAAACAGGAAATTTGTCGAGCTCTTGGAGAGAAACCCAAAAATGGGACCCCACCATGACCGCTGGTCATCAGAGTCCACAACCTTTGCACTACATCAAGGAACATCCTGCGTAGGACTGGAACATCAGGGCAAGCTTTACATTTTTACAGACATCCCCTCGGCAGTAGATAAAAAATGCTCTTGCCAAATATCAAATCAAAAAACATCAAAAAGCAAATGTCAAACATCTTCTACATTCCTGTCCTGAAGTCAGGTTGGGTCTGTTCATTACAGCTGAACTGAGGATCACACTACCAGGTGGAGCTGTCCACAAGTGCATTCGACCCGGCAGCTGCAAATGACTTTATTAACAGGGACCTGGGGTTATGGCCTCTCAAGACTCATAATTACTGGATCAATGGTGTTCATGTGTTCTTATGCAAACTTACACTGGTAAATCAATGTTAGAGTTATGTTGTTTAACCAAGAATCTGTTTTATGTTTAACATGCTTCTAGGTGTGGGACGTCTATGTATTATTTAGTCAGTCTGACAATTCAGGTTGGAGGTTCTATTATTTGAGCGGCTTCAGTCAATCTACCAACACACTACACTATCAAAATAAAAACTAAAACATAGCAGTGATGTAAACATTGCCCATGGCACCAGGCCTTCAGAGAAGGTTCCACCAGGAACAACAAGAATTTATTCTTGAAGTGGAGTAATTTATTTTACTTTAGGCTGCAACACCAAACACCCATTTTACAAGGACAATGTAAAGAAGAAAAAACATGGAGCTCAACAGCTACAACTTTGGATTTAGACAGTGAGTAGCTTAATCACCAACAGATGTATAGGCACTTCTCAGTAACAACCAACATAATCCAGGGTAAATTAGTTGATAATGTTGTAGCTAACCTGTTTGAAAAAGTGAGAATATCCACAGAAATACAATGAAGTGGGCAAAACAAAGGGGGAAGCCACAAGCTCTACGAGGCAGCACTGTCGTCCTTGGTGTGAATTTACGCTTTTAAGCAGACAGTACTAAAACGTTGACACAGCCGTAACATGACGCTGCTGATTTGGTGTAAATTGAAGGTTACTCTGACTATTTCCCTCTTTAGAGGTACGAGACTGGAATGTCCCCCTTACTTTTTGCCATTGTCATAGAGCCTCTCATCGTAGAGCCTCTTGCAAATGCTAACCTTCATGTTGTGGGGTTAACAAGAAATGGAATGGAGCAGAGAGTGTCTTTATATGTTCCTGTTATATGTTATCTGCTCCTTTTTGTTCCAAGACCTTACACATCAATACTCACTGTGCTTTCCATTATAGGCCTATTCCACTTTATTTTTTGTTAGAAGTTGAACTTGAGCAAGAGAAAACATCTTTCTTTAAACCTGGCTGCTTGTGAATATCCACTCGCCATATTGCCATTTCAAGTAGTAGTAGTAGTAGTAGTCTCAGATAGGATTGCTTCATATATTTAGGGGTTAAAGATACCAGCAAATTCAGGGACCTTTTCAGGTGAAACTTTGTTAATCTTCCTGATAGATTTTGGCAGGATCTGGAGAGGTGTTCGCTACTCCATCTGTCAGTAACCGAGTAATACAATTAAAATGAATGTACTTTTTTATTTATTTTCTTTTCGCTTCCCTGTGTTTATCCCAGTTATTTTTTTTCATAAATTGAATGGGATGATTTAAGAGTTGGTTTGGAATAAGAAAATCCAGAGAATTTGTGAAGTATTTCTTCAGAGGCCTAAGAGTATTGGAGGAAAGGCCCTACAAAACTAAAATGTTTTAGTTTTTGTCTAATATCCGGGATTTTTTGGTACTGGTTGCATGTGAATCACCTGAACATTGTTCCTGCCTGGTTAAGATTGGAGGCCTCTTCTTGCACACCATCTACATTAGATGCTTTGATTAACACCCCAAGGGATCTGATAAACACAATTGACAGATCTACCTTGAAGATTTGGAACCAATTCAGGGATCATTTTGGGCTGCACACCTTTCCTCTACAAGCTTCTATTTTTCCCTCTGCTCCTGTCCTGGTATAAAATTGTTTAATGACCTTTACATTAAGGGTACTTTTGCATCTTTTCAGCAGCTCTCGTCCAAATTACAACTCCCAAAGGGTAGTTTAGTTTATTTAATTTAGAGTTATTTTCAGATCCATAGTTTTATTAGGGACAAAACCTGTCAATTTCCATCCGAACTCCCTACCCAGGGTCTACACACTCTTTTGTTGCCTTCTCTAACATTAAAAAGTCTTATCTCTTATGTTTGTATGAGAGAATACATTCTCTTCACAATTCACTATTATTGACTTTTTAGATCAGTATAGGAGCAGGGATTTAAGCAATGCAATTAATGATGATCTATGGGATAAAATTATTTTCCATGTGCATGGCTCCTCAGATGATTAATGGATAATAAATGGTAAACTGAACCGTTAACCTTTATAGGAGAATTACCCCACAAATGTATAGAAAAGACCCATGTTGTCACTTAATGGTCCTCTCTCTGATTTGGTTCTGACCATTTCTCTGTTAAAGTCCCCATGTTCCAATGAGCTTTGTTTGTCAGTAGCCAGGTCCCAAATTCTGAACATTTCTAGAGGAGCTTTTTTGTTCTCATGGTCAGCCGTCAAGAGCTAGAAAATCATCCTGAGAAACTGAAAACTGGATAAAATCAATGGTGCAAACAACAGAGTCAACACTCTAAAACGCAACACAAAGGACAAGAATAATGACTGCACAGCTTCTGGACTTTTAAAAAGAACACTACTCAGATAAAATAAAAAATAAATTATGTCCAATGTCCTTTTATTGTGTGGAAATATTCCTGCCTCATGGTGTTTGTTATTCCCCATTTGATTGCGTTGGAAACGTTCCTATTGCTTACATGTGTATTTACAACATTGTATTAAACTTTATACAAATTTTTTTTTTTAAGTTAAAGAATGATCCTACAGGATGTATACACACAATATGCTAATGCACATCACACCACACTCTTGGGGCAAACTTCACTTACATTCTTTTAATAATCCATGCATCTGCCAGTAATTCGTATGCGGGTCATTACTCGTGACCTCACAGACCGGACAGCATATGCTACAGTCAATATTGGCAGGTCCGGTCATATTTTATATGTGCATGCATAAATCAGTTTGTGCAGTGCTTTCCTAAAAAAAAAAAGCCATATCTGTGCTACAATGGGCTCAGATGTTATACCAGGCAGCTAAAATCCCTTTGCTGAATTGGCTCCAGTGACAAGCGCTATAATCCGAAGGGACAGGTGTTGCCATGACAACAGCTTGCCCTGAGCTGAGCTGGCATCACTTACAAACAAATGATTATGCAAGCAAAAAAATTACCTATGTCTGGGCCAAATATGCAAAGAGAAATATGTGCGTCCAAGACGGCACCACATTTTTCAAACAAGACTGCAATGAGAACCGTGGGATAGGGTTCTCCATGTGTCCTAGGAAACATGAAAATCCAGGAAATATTCACTCATTTATTTTCCAGTTCCAACTCTCCTGGAAACTCATAATTAGTGTGGTAAGAAAACGTATGTGAAACTTTTGGAATTTTATATTTTTCTGAATGTTTTTTTCCTTAATTGTGATCTGGCCCTCATCTAAGTCAAGGGTATTGACAAACATAATGTGTCTAAAAATAATTACACAAAGAGATTCTGATCTTTCATGTCAAAACACTCATTCAACATTCACAATGGCCATGGAAAAAAGTCAACACTTTGAATTAATAACTGGTTGACCCACCCTTGGCAGCATTAACCTCAACCAGGCTCGTCGGGTGGCTGTGGATCAGACCTGCACATCGTTGGAGGAATTTTTATTTTGAAACAAATAAAATCAACATTTAAATGAAATAATATAAATAATAATGTACAAAAGGGAGTGGGTTGAAGTGTGAATTTATATAATCCCAGGCCCCTTACAAATTATAATCATTAAATCAAATAACTAACAAAAAAGACAATTGTTCACCAATGTATCAACATCAATAATTTATATATTCAATAAAACAAGCAACAACAAACAAAAAAAAAGAACTACAAAAGAAGAGAGAAAAAGAAAAGAAAATGTGTATATCACATCCACACCAACCTAACCATCCACTTCATACATCGCCAACCTTATTACTTTTATACAATTTTAAAATAGCTGACCTTTCCCTGATGCAGCAAAGCAGGCCCAAATCATGATGTTCTCTCCATCATACGTCACAGTTTGGATGATGTTTTCATGATGATATGTCATGCCCTTTCTACGCCAGATGTAGCGCTGTGTGTTTTATCAGGTCACAAAACATTTTGCCAATAACGCTGTGGAGTGTCAATGTACTCTTTTGCAAACTTCAGGCATGCACCAACCTTTGTGGTGTCCTGCCGTGGATACCCTGCTTGTTCAGTGTTGTATTGTGTATAAACAGTAAATATATATATATATATATATATATATATATATATATATATATATATATATATATATATATATATATATATATATAGTATGTATTGTAGGCTCATGAACAGAAATGTTCAGTTCCAGTAATGCCTTCAAATCTTTGACTGTCATTCGGAGTTCTTTCTTTACCTCACCAATTTCTGATTCTCTTGGTGTCATTTTGACTGGGCGCCCTCTTCTTAGTAGAGTAGCAACAGTCCCAAAGCGTCTCCATTTGTAGATTGTCAGTCTAACTGTAAACTGCTGAAAGTCTTTGAAATAACTTTGTAACCCTAAGCAGCTTTATGGAGAGCAACAATTGTTGATCACAGTCAAAGCAGCTGTAGTCTACACCTCCAAATGTTTTATCTTAACGACTCCTCAGGTGTGCTAACTCCAATTAGCTTTTCTGAAGTAATTTCCTCAAGGGTTCACTTACTTTTTCCACAAGCACTATGAGGGTTTTGATTGTTCTCAATAAAAACATAAAAGATCAAACATTTTTGGTGTAATTATTTTTAGACACATGATTGTCAATACCCTTGACTTAGATCAGGGGTCTCAAACTCGCGGCCAGGGAGCCAAGTGCGGCCCCCAAGACGATATTTTGCAGCCCGCAGGACGATATGAAAGTTTAATGTTAGTGCACCCTGCGAGTTTTATATGAATGGCACGTTACCACGTTGTGGGTGGAAGGTTCCTTTTTGTGCTGGAACTGAACCAACCTACCATCCCAGTGGAGTATATGGCTCCTGGGGGCAGGCCATCGGCTGGGCTTGATGCAGGCAGAGAAACATTTAACAACTATGGAGGAGCCTGTGTAACATCACATAACCGTCATAAAATTACTGAAATGAGCATGTTTGACCTTGAGCTGAACAAATTTTATGTTCCCGACATTGGATCTGGGATCATGCGGATTGTATTTTGTTTTCTCATCATTTGAAATTGGCTGATTGGTTTGAAAGTTGATGGCAATTTGATCGACACTATCAATGCGGATTTGTTATCATGACGAATCTGCAAATTAATGCCGATGTTATGTTGACAATATCACCGAGGGGAGTGGACATCCCATGGGACCACTCAGCCAACTCATTCATGTTCTTTAATATTCCATTTAAGTACAGGATAGCTCAGGTTCAGAAGAACCCATTTAAGTTAAAGAACTGTTAGTGATGACGTTTGAGAGGATTTAACAAAGCTTTTTTTGGTGGAATACCTGATCGGCCCAGCCTCACCCAGACTCTGTCTCCTGCGGCCCCCAAGTAATTTGAGTTTGAGACCCCTGACCTAGATGAAGATCAAATCACATTTTAATTTATTCAGAAAACCATGAAATAGGTTTCCATACATTTTTTCTACATTATTTCTACATAATTTTTAGCCCTCTTTTTCATGGTAGCGTCTTGCATTTTCAGTCACTAACTTAACTAGCTTTTGATCATCACAGTTGTGTCCTTTTTTATTGCTGTGTACAAGTTTGGGGGAACTTGTACACAGTTTTTATGATGTCCTGCAGCCACATTGTGTTTTCAATGAAGAAGAACAAAAAAAAATTGGGAACAGAAGCTGACCTGCCATTAATCAGCAGTACTGTGAAGCGGTGTATTTACTGTACACTTGCTCAATACTGCAGTACCTTCAGCTGCAGGACATGCATGCTCTCTGAAATAGAGTCAAGCCAATGTTAAATCGACAGTAGTGAGATATAAACAGGTTCATAACACAGTTAGATCTACAACTTGAGAAATATATAATTAAAGTTTTCATCAATTATGGTTTCTCACTAGGTAAAGTGTAACATTTCAACTACAACTTTGTATTGGCACTGTAGCTGCTGTTTCTTCCAGCTTGGGCTGAAATACAAAAAGGCAGTAGTGTGTGGTTCACACTACCCTATCAGTAAAAACTTCAGTTCAGTCAACATAGATACTGAACAAAACCAAAACATACCTGATAGAGACCCCTTAGTGGCTTTTATTTTGAAGCACTGTACCAGACCCTGCTGGTTATGCGTAACAGACAAGGGTCAAATGTTTTCTGATTAGGATCTACAACTGCTCTTGCTATTTTTTGGCAAAAACTATCTGCTTTTGTTGTTCTGTTGTATTGTTTCCTTTTCTGTTATAACCTTTTAGCCTGTTTACATCTATCCTTAAAATAAAAATATACAAGAAATTCCTCTGTTCCTTTCTCTTGTGTGTCACCCTGTCCTAAAAGGTGCTGTGCCAGCTTGGAGGGTGTAATAGTCCCATTATGCTGGAATGGAAGAAAAAAGAGAGACATTGCAGAGGAGATCAAACAAATGGTACAGCCTAACTTTATATAAAATCAATGTAGTAACAGGTAAATAAAGCTAATAATTAAACTAATAATAATAAAGAAATTATAATAAAAACAATAAGAATTATTATTATTATTATTATTATTATTATTATTATTATTATTATTATTATTATATAATACCACATGTATTTCTGCAAAATAACAAGGTGGACAGAGGCTAACCTTTTTGCTGTTTTATTGAATATGTAGGAAATGGAATGATATATTACATTACAGTAAGTAAAGTAAAGTAAGTAGTAAGTAATCTTTACCATTTAATTTGGAATATACTAACTTGGGAAAGGACTTCTTAGCAAGAGTGTGAACTCTGCAGGAGTTTGATGACCTTGGCTCTGCCAGGAGTTGCAGTTGAAGATGAAGCTAATAAAAGAGCGTCCATATCTTTTCCTGAGAGCACACACAGTAGCAGCTCTACCAAAGGAGCAAAAAGACCTGACAGAGCTCCATCACTGGATCACCTGGGATTATGTTTAAATAATTACAAGTCCCAATAATGCTCTGACCTTTTCCCATTAGCCATCAGTTATTATGAAGTATTATTATCAGCAGACAGTTGCGGCTCACATCACGGCTTAAAGGTTGTATACTCTTATCCGCAGCAGTAAGTCCCGCTGAGCCTACAGTGGGGCTTAATTAGAAATCTGGTCTCTGACGGTTTATTTGCTCTTAACTTCTTTTCACTTCCTCATCAGCTACAACTCTCAGCTAATCTTTAAAGAGGATAAGAAGAAATGCTTAGACCAGTCTTTGAGCTAGGTGTCATAAAATGAGGTCAATAAGTGTTTCCCTTTAAAAGTGAATAGTTGTACTGAAAGTGCTAACGTTTTAGGCTGTTTTTCAAATGTTTAAAAAAGTTTCCTTTGACCAGTGTTTTAGCTCTGCAAATGAAATGCTGAAGGAGTTATTTGGTGTTCTATGTTGAAGTACAAGGTTTGCCATTGACCTAAGTGTTAAATTACTCGCACTTCCAATTAAATATGTTGTTTAAACAGTTTATAAGCTTTTTCTGAATAGGTAGGTAACGGAGGGGGATGGGACATAAACCTAGGTCTTTGCTGCAATAGACCCAATTTATCCTTGTTACATTAAAATAATATTTAACTAATAAAGTGGGTAAGTTTTTGTATGATTAGGAGGAGGTGGTTTAAAGTGGTAGATGGGACTCAGAACCTGACTTATGTCACACATGTCAAGTTAATGTTAAATTATGTAAAATAATCGGCTGTGCCAGACAGAGGTTGCCGTAACAGAATATTTTCTGTCAATTAATATTTTAATTTGTTAAGCAGTGACAGAAAACAATCTGAATGTCATCCGTCATTTTGACAAATTACTCTGAGAGTGATTTATTGTAATTCCTACTCCTGTCCAGTTGGTGGTGAAAACATATTAACGGCGGCAGTATAGCTCAGTGGGTAGAGCGGCTGTCCTTAATCTGGTGGGTGGGTGGATCGATCCCCGCTCAAAACATTCCAAAGCATCATAACATCCCGCTCTCCCCCACATACTGTCGTTGTGTCCTTGGGCAAGACACTTAACCAACATTGCCTTCAGTGAAGTTCTGTAACACTGGTAATAGTTTAATGTATGTAAAGCGCTTTGAGTGCCTACAGGAGATGGAAAAGTGCTATATAAAAATAAAGATCATTATATTATAATTAGCAATTATCTTGAATTGTCTTTGTCCCGCTGCATTCAGTCAGGGCAGCTGAGTGTGGAGTAGTTTCTTCAAAGCACCAAATAGTTCTGATATTGTTAATAAAGAGGAAATGAAAAAAGAGGACATGATGCAGTGGAGGATGAAGGAGGACAAAGACAACAGGGAAGAGAGACAGATCTACAGAACAGTGATTGAATTATATTGCGTAATATAATGCATTCTAGTCCTGCCTGTTCAAGCACAAAATATCCTTCCGCTGTCTGTGCAAAAAAAACAAAATCATTCTGCTTTGTGTTGATCTGCGTGAAAGAAGTGTGTCTAAAATGTAAAACAATGGATGGGACTTTTACTCACTGTGTTTGGTCCTGTCCTAAAAAATCAATTATATTGGACAAACATTCTGTTATGAGGAAAATATCTGGTTCTGAATCCAGTGTTTTTGCTCTTGGGCTATAGAGACAGTTCTGGCTCCAACACATTATATGACATCCTTACATATGCTGCACAAAAGAACATGAACTTTGTGAATTTCATCTTGGACACCCCTCCTTCCAAGTCAAACTGGCATGAATTTGCCATGGAACTTTTCCCCCTAGGACATTTGTGCACTGTTGTGCTGGTCTGTAGCGTAAATTTCTGATTTTTAGGATATTGATTCTTTTTATAGATATATATCTGGGTTTACCCCGGCCTTCTAAATGCTCAGAAATGATCACAAGTGGTATGGTTTGTTTGTGCTTTGTTTGTGCTGAAAAAAAATTGTTAATGTAATGCGTATAGCTAAATGTATAAAATTCCCCCCCAAGTGGCTAGTGTAAGTGACTGTGTTATTCACCACAGCTGAAATCTACACACATTTGGCGGGGTTGGCAGGTGTTAATGATAAGTCCTGGTGAGGTACACAGAAAAGTGTCACGACCCTGGTGTCTGGAACAGGTAAAAGGACTCTCAAGGCAGAACCCCACGAAGGCATATGGTCTCAGAAGGATTTATTTAGTCTTACAAGTGCAAGGTCCATATTCACAAGCCGAAGCTGACATTTAGACAGTTTCCACTACTACTACTACTACTACTACTACTACTACTACTACTACTACTACTACTACTACTACTACTACTACTAGGGGTGGGTGAAGGAAGGAAGGAAGGAAGGAAGAAAGGAAGGAAGACAATCTGACACTGAACATTGGAAACACACGGATTATAAAGGGAACACAATGAGACACAGGTGGAGCACATTAAGGGCGGAGCAGAGTATCTCTCATATCTCTCATTTTAATTTTGTAAAAAAAAGTTCTCTGAAGAAAAAAGGTTGGAGACCCTTGCCTCAAAGGGTTTCACATGTGAAATGAGATCTGTCAATTATCCGATAATGTGCTACCTTCTTTGTTTGGTGACCTACTGAAGAGTATAATCAGTTCTAACTTAACTCATGTACTGTCAGGATCTGTGTTTGTCTGTCTGTGTGTCTCCCCCTCCCCTCTGTGCTCTCCTCTCTCCTCGGCTGGGCAGGGCAGTCGGCACACCTGCAACCACTTACACCTCATCAACCTCTGCTTAAAAGAACCAGTCTTCCCTTCACTCAGCGCCAGTTCTTTGTCAACACTACTATCAGTTAGTGAAGACGGTGTGCGCCTCGTGTTTTTGTATATTCGTGTTTTTGGTATTTGAGAAAGTTACTCACCTGTCGTTTTGTGCTTAGGTGCCACTGCAAGCTCAGTCAAGATCCAGCCTTACCTGCTCCTCCCAAGTCTACTCGTCTGCTCCACCGGCATCTCTCCGTAAGCCACCTTCCCGGACCTTCAGCTCGGCTCACCTCCACTCCGCGTCGGACAGTCCTATTAGTCCAATTGTGTTTTTTTTTTTTTTTTTTTTTTTTTTGACAATAAACCTGATTAACATTTTTACCAGTTCTGCGTTTGGGTCCTGCTTCTCGTCCCCCACCGTGACATGTACGTGAGATTGCATGGCATTAAGAACAAACCCCCTTAAATCCCATTTGGGGGCAGGGGTATGCTAATCGTTTTTGGTTTTAAATAATAATGTGATCTCTTTGGGGTCGTTCCACGAGATACGCCAGCCTCAATCATCACATGACACATGGCTTTGCCTGCATTTATGGTGTGATGTTGAAGCTGAGCTGAAGCAGGATTTCCACCTCACCAGAAGAGCTATGAAAGGTTTAGAGATTTCTGTAGAGGGCCTAGGACCATGGCTGGGGCCATCAGCAAGAAGTTCTCATTTACACTTAGTGGCTGGTTTATGGACTTTCCTATTGGGTTGTTGCAAGTGTCAATTTGACAATTTGTAGAAACTTGAAAACAGCCATATCAGCCAACAACTTAATGAGGTAGGGGAAGGGTTTGTCAGGCTCTCTGGAAAACCTGCTTTCCAAGTTGTTGTTGGTGCAAAAGACGACTGCCACATTAAAATTAAACCCCCAAAACAACACCACATGGACAACTTGAACTACAAGGGTTTCTATTCTATAAACATGCAAGCCATATGTGACTCTACAAGAAGGTTCATAGATGTTTTTGTGGCTTATTCAGGCTCAGTTTATGACCACCGGATCATTAAAAATAACAACTTCTATGTGCTGCTTAGTGACGGAGACTATCCCTGCCTGGAGAAACCTTTCTGCTTGATAAGACACTACAAGGAACCCGTCAAGGGGAAAAGGCAGGGTCCTTTCTCTCGAGGGGGCAAAGCATAATAGAAAGGGCTTTTGACATGATGAAAACAAGATTGAGTCTACTCTGTTCAGAGCTATTGACGTTAAAACCACATTTGCACCTTTAGTTATATCATTATGTGCCTTTTTTTCCACAATGTGTGTATTGACACGGGACATGGGGACACATTTGAGTTGAACAATGACATTTTTTTAGATAATTTTGATGCTCAACCTCCCTGTGAGTTGATGAAACAATATGAAACATCTGGTAATGCTCTGAGGGACTGCCCAGCTGTAGTGCATGTAGTGCAGCCAAATGTGTGTACATATGTATATAATTGCTTGCTTTTGCTGTGTTTAAGTCCTTTTGTTTTAAATAAATTTTAATAAAATTTGTATTGTGTCATTTACACCCTGCAGTATATTAATGATAAACAGAACTACACTTGATGGAACAGCAGAACACACTTAAATAAAATATCAACATAAATATTGCTCTGGGGAGATCTCAAATGTGCAGTTCATGCAATCAGCTCAAGAATTTACATGAACTGGAGGCTTTTTGCCAAAAAAGAATGGGCAGCTTTACGTCTGAGAAAATAAAGAACCTCATCCACAACTACCACAAAAGACTTCGGGCTGTCATTGATGTTAAAGGTGGCAATACACGGTATTAAGAACTGGAGTATGTAAACTATTAATCAGTGTCATTTGGGTAGTTTCTGATGTCATTATGATTTTAAAAAGATTAAACACAGTTGTTTGACAATAAATGGCTTTATTCAACCACTATGAGTAAAAAAAAAGGTTAGACTAGTAAAATAAATTATCAATAAATTTTAGATACAATCTATATTGTTTCATTTATAAATCTCAAAAAGATTGGACCATTACTCAACCACAACAGCCCAGGGGTTATATAGGCAATAACTGTAAACCTGAGATACAGAGTTAGAATAATGTATGATGTAGTCTTACATGGTAATCCTATTGAAGATACTTTGAGTTAAGGAGAGGATTTTGTAGCAGGGGCCGAGATCTTTCTGAACATCTGCACCCAATGCTGTTATATTCCATTGAGTCACACTTGTCAGCAGGACAAAAATGGGTCATACCTGGACACATACTGGGGGAATTGGAAGTGTTTAATCATGATCTGATGAGTCTTATCAAGGGCATAGCATCAGCTAAAATTCAGGCAATACAAGACAAGGTGGAAAAGATTTCTGTGACCTTTTATATAACTTTATTTGCATTCCCTTAAGAAAGACATCCCAAGAAAGTATAATGTAATGTATATGCTTTACAACATAAGTGATGTTATAAAAAAAAAAATACTTGAAATTACACTGATACTTGACACCTAATTGCCCCTTTTATATGACAGCTGTTTTATTAAATTATATAGGACAGTGTACAATGTGCAATGTACAGCTATATCAGATTATAGCTGACCAGCTAATTTCCATCTGTAGTCCTATTTTGTATATGTTTTGGTGGTAGGGAAAAACATGCAAACTACACACACAGAAAGCCCATGCCCTGGATTGTGAGTCTAACCCAGACCTTCTTGCTATGAGTTAGGAGTGCTAACCACTCTGTCACATGCAACCAGCAAGATAAAAATGGCTTATGAAACACCATTCTTCCTTCAATGTCAAAACACTACCTTTTAGGAGAAGGGCTGGAAATCCAAACAAAATATTAAACAACAAAAAAGGAACAATAATAGATCTATTCTGCTATTTACATAGATGCAACACTTCTACTCATATGTAAATAATGTAACATTTTGACCTAAGGGGTATCACAATAAAATTAAAATATAAAAGGAGTTATTTCTTCATAGCAGCTGGTGCCAGCAGAGTAGATTAATGTGCATAAAAAATTAAGTTTGGCAGGAGAAAACAAAATTGTAAGTCCCCAGACAAGATGCTTTTTTTTTTTTTTTTTTTTTTCAAATATGTTTATTGAGCAATGACATACAGGATGAACACAATAAGAAACAGTACAATACAACAGTGCTCACATTTTTTTCCCAATTTCTTCCACCCTTCGAACATTCGGCGCTCCCCACTCCTAGGTAACAAGCAAAAAATAAATAGATAAATAAATAACAAAAATAAAAATAAAAATAAATAAATAATAATTAATCAAAAATAATAAAATATATGTGTATATATATATATATATATATATATATATATATATATATATATATATATATATATATATATATATATATATATATATAAAAAGGGTAGCATTGTGGTTAATTACTCTGTGTGTAGAAATTGCATAAACATTTCATTCATCTGGAATGATATTTAGGGAATCTATGATGGAAAGCAAGGGGTTCCAAGTTTTGTCAAATCTCCTCAAGGAGCCTCTAAGGGAAAACCTTAACCTTTCAAGTTTTAAATTATGCAAAACTTCCTTAATCCACCTATCGTATGATGGAGGTAAGGCTTGTTTCCAGTTAAGTAAGATCAATCGCCTAGCAAGCAGAGTACAGAAGGCCAAAGAATGTTGTGCTTCGGCTGTTAGAGTGCTGTCATGTGAAATACCAAAAAGGGCAGACAGAGGGTTTGGGTTTGAAATACAATGGTAGGCTGTGTGAAGAGTGTTGAAAATTTTAAACCAAAAGTCTGTTAGCTTTGAACATGACCAAAACATGTGAATTAAATCTGCAGGAGATTGATTACACCTATTACAGAAATCTTTAACATTGGGGTAAAACTTAGACAATCTGTGGTTAGTGTAATAAGTCCTATGTATTAGTTTACATTGAATTAATCCGTGCCGTGCACAGATGGAAGAGTTATGGACTAGCCCTAGAATTTGGTCCCATTGATCTTCCTCAAAATGTCCCAAGTCCTGTTCCCATAGATCTCTGTTTTTTGGGGGAAATTAGAGACAGTGGAATCAAGAGCTCCAAAGATTTGAGAAAAGGCTCCTCTTTGATTGGGGTTTACTTTGAGAAGGGTGTCTAGCAATGTCTCTGGTGGTAGATTTGGGAAGTCAGGGTAATTTCTTTGTACAAAATGCCTAATTTGAAAGAAGCGAAAAAAGTGAGAGGTAGGGAGTTGAAATTTGGCTGATAAGGCAGCGAAAGGCATGAAGATACCCTTGTCATAGAGAACTTTGATAACTGTGATACCCCTGTCACTCCAGAGTTGAAAGGCAGAGTCCATAATAGAAGGTTTAAAACTGTGATTGTGAGTTACAGGGGCAAGGATAGAAGGATGTTTCAGGCCAAAATGCTTTCTGAATTGCATCCATATTTTAAGCGATTGAGTGACTACAGGATTAGCAGTAATGTCGGTAGTTGATATTGGGAGTTGGGAGTATAACCATGATTGTAGTGGGGTTTTAGAGGAAGAAAGTTCTACTTGGACCCAGGCTGGCTGGGTGGCTGCGGGCTCGACTATCCAGTATAGGAGTTTTTGAATGTTGGCGGCCCAGTAATAATGTAGAAAATTGGGAAGGGCCAGCCCCCCGGACCTTTTAGGGAGCTGTAATATGTTTTTCCGCATGCGCACTGGTTTATTACCCCAAAGGAAATGAGAGACTGATTTATCTACTTTGGCAAAAAACTTCTTTGAGATGAGTACGGGGATATGTTGGAATAGATAGAGAAACTTTGGGAGGATGGTCATTTTGATAAGGTTGACCCTGCCAGCTAAAGAGAGGGGCAGAGTAGACCATCTGCCAAAGTCTTCCTCGACTTTTTTAAGCAAAGGCTTGAAATTACTATTAAAAGTGCTTGCCAAGGACCCGGTGATGAAAATGCCCAAATATTTGAAGCCTTGGTCTACCCACCTAAAAGGAGCTACATGGTTTGGCAGTTTACCTACGAGGTTGTTGATCGCGAATGCCTCACTCTTCCCAAAATTTTGTTTATATCCTGACAGTTGGCCAAATTGTTTTAAAATTTCTAAAATTACAGGAAGGGAGGAAGACGGGTTGGATATATACAAGAGCAAGTCGTCCGCATACAGTGACAGCTTATGTACCGTACCTTGACATGTAATGCCCTCAAATCTTTCCTCAGCTCTCAGCCAGATAGCCAAAGGCTCGATGGCTATGGCAAACAGTAAAGGGGACAGGGGACACCCCTGTCTCGTACCACGGTGAAGTCGGAAAGAGGGTGAAAACACATTGTTTGTTTGTACATACGCTACTGGGGATGAATATAACAGTTTTACCCATGATATGAAACCTGAACCCACGCCAAATCTATCCATCATCTCAAAAAGAAACTTCCACTCTACCCTATCAAAAGCTTTCTCAGCATCCAGTGATACCAATATCTCAGGGGTGCTGGAGCTGGGCATGTTCAAAATGTTTAGGAGTCTTCTAGTGTTGTGAAATGAGTGCCTCCCCAGCATGAAGCCTGTTTGATCTGCTGAAATAATTCCTGGCAAAACCTTCTGAAGGCGGAGGGCTAGGATCTTAGCTAGAATTTTATAATCCACGCTTAGTAGTGATATAGGTCTGAAGCTACTGCAAAGTAAGGGATCTTTGTCCTTTTTTAAGAGAAGAGTAATTGTGGCATTGGTCAGGGTTGGAGGAAGTCTTCCAAGTGACAGGGCTTCATTGTACATATCATTAAGAACCGTAGAGAAAAGTGGGGCAAATCTCTTGTAAAATTCCACTGTGAATCCGTCTGGGCCGGGCGATTTCCCACTCTGCAATGTAGCTATCGCTCCCATGATCTCTGTTGTAGAGATTGGCATAGCTAAATTCTCTGCTAGTCCCTGCTCCACTTTAGGGAACTCAATAGAACTTAAAACACTTGTTGAACTGGTGTTGGGGTTATCAGAGGCATATAGTTCAGAGTAGAATTTAGAAAACGTTTCATTAATTAGCTTTGGGTCAGTGGTAGTGGCGCCTGATGAGGATATAATGCTAGGAATGAACCTAGATGCTGCTGCAGCTCTAGCTTGCTGGGCAAGAAGTTTACCAGCCTTATCCCCCGACTCAAAAATTCTTTGTCTCGACTTAAGCAGTTGCATTCCTGCGTCGTTTGACGTTAGAAGGTTGAATTCTGTCTGATATTGTAAACGCTTCTTATAAAGTGAGGGGTCTGGGTTATTTGCATAGCTATCATCGATATCCAGAATTTTTTGTGCTAGCTCGCTTTGTCTAGACCTGGCAGTTTTTCTGAGGTGGGCTGTGTATGAAATTATCTGGCCTCTTAAATAAGCCTTGAGGGACTCCCACAAGATGCCCCTCGCAACGTCTGGGTTGTTATTTATTTCAAGAAATAGTTCAATGCTTGATCTTAAAGATTCTACCAGAGAGTCGTCGGCAAGCAAATTTGAGTTAAATCTCCATGGTTTAAAAAAAAGGTTGTGATTGGGGAAGTTTATGTCTAGTGACGTTGGAGCATGGTCTGAGATCACAATGCTATGGTAATCGCATGATAGAACATTCGACAACAGTCTGTTATCTATGAGAAAAAAATCTATTCGAGAGTAGGTGCGGTGAACATGTGAGAAGAAAGAAAAGGATTTTTTTTCCAGGGAATTTAAACCTCCATGGATCAGACATGCCTAGCTCTTCTGCAAAAGACGCTAGTAGCTTGTCGGATTTAGTAAGGGAATGCGATCTAGGGGACGATCTGTCCAAATCGGCATCCTGCACAAAGTTAAAGTCTCCCCCAATGATAATATGATGTGTTTCAATATTAGGAATAGAAGTAAAGATTTTTGAGACAAATTGCTCATCATCACAATTTGGTGCGTAGATGCTGGCCAGGACAACTTTAGTGTGACAGAGTGTCCCTGATACAATAACAAACCGACCGTTTAAGTCTGTAATAACATTATCTGCTTCAAATGGAATATTATTTTGGATCAAAATGGCAGCACCCCTGGCTTTTGCACTAAATTTGGAGTGATACACCTTGCTAAACCTACTCCTTTTTAAGCGCATAATCTGACCTGTAGGTAAGTGGGTCTCCTGCATAAATACAATATCTCCCTTCAAATCTTGGAGGTGGGAGATAATCTTATTTATTTTAGTAGGTTGGTTTGCCCCTTTGACATTCCATGATATGAAGCGAATGTTATTCATTGTTCGTCTACTTCCCATTGAGACAAAAGTAGATTAAAATTATAATGTAAACTACAAAGTGCTTGACCATAAGAGAGAGAGAAGATCAATAAGTAAATAAAAGAAAAAAGAAAAAAAAGAAAAAGAAAAAAAAAATAAATAAAATAAAATAAAAATAAAAAAATAAATAAAAAAAGGTGACGCGCCTCCCACCCCCCCACCCAAGCGCCCCCTCCCCCCGAGCGTGTAATTTACTTATCAAAATTCTTCCGGAGCTCCTTCCCCTTTAAACCTCAAACTCCTCCACACAGTCATATGAACACGTTATTTAACTAATATTTTTTTTCAAAACACCTCTAAATAATGACTCAGATTTTCCCTTCCTCTTCTTCCTCACCTCTCCTTATACAATCCGTGTCAGCATAGATAGCTGAGTTGTTAATACAGTCCAAAACAAAAGACGACACTTTATGCAACTCACACTGACCTATACTCACGGGATAGTCCACATTGCTCATTGTACATGTGATAACTGTTACATAGCCCATAGTCACACTTATTCAAACAGGGGGTACGTTTAATTGTAGGTTGGAATGAAATTAAATATATGCATGTAAGTATGTATAATTCAATAAAAACATCACACAGAAAATAAAACTGCCTACCCGTAGCCCCATCAGACCAACTGAGAACATAGTTTAACTGGGCTACCAGTCATGTCAGTGTAAGTATAAAAACCCAGAGTCAAGAGTACCATGAGTAGCAAGTTGCCTCTTGTAGGGATCAGTCACCACTTGCGATCGATGATCCGGATTTCTGGAATGCTGCCAAAAACTGTTGAGCTTCCTTTACTGAGAAGAGGCGTCGTCTCCCCGTCATTAGTCTTGATAAACAGCCGCTGGGTATAGCAGTGACGGCTTGAGTTTGAGCGTAAACAGCTGGCGCATAACTTCTTTGTACTCAGCTCGTTGGTCCATCACCTCAGGACAGTAATCATCTTATAGGTACACTGGCTTGCCATCGTATTTTAGGTCGTCTCGCTTCTTGCGGGCAGCGAATTACCATGTCCTTGGTCTGAAATTTATGGAAACAAATGATTACGGCTCTAGGTTTACCCCCTTCCGCCGGTTTGGGTCTCAGCGCACGATGAGCCCTATCAAGCTCTGGTGGAGAAGTCAGCACATCTTGGCCCAGTACGTCCATCAGGAGATTATAGAAGAATATTGTTGGTTGTGTTCCCTCAACAGATTCGGGTATCCCGATGAGACGCACGTTACACCGTCTGCTTCTCCCCTCCAGGTCTGTAATTTTGGCTTTCAGTTTAGCGTTGTCTTCGGCCAAATTGGAAAGCTGAGATTCCAGTGACTGCATTTGATTCAGCCCAGATTCCAGGTCGGAAATGCGTTGTTCGTGAATAGCGATCGTGGTCTGCACACCGTTTAATTTCGCGTCAATGAGCGCAAGTTTGTTTTCAAATCTGGCGGACAGTGAATCAGGCTTCGTTAACAAGTCTGCGCGTAGTTCCGCTAGCATGTTAGCCAAAGTAGCATTGTCGATAGCAGAGACCGGTGATGCAAGTTCTTTCTTTGATTGTTTGACGGCTTTAGACATAGTTGTTGGTTAGGACTGTCCAACTACTATTTCAAGGCAGTTATAGCGAGGTTAAGATTAGGATTAAACTGACTGAATAATACCAAGAAGAACAAAAATAGAGATTGTGTGGTCGGAGCTTGGAAAAACACTGCTACTCCATCCCCATCGCTAACCGGAAGTCCAACAGCCAGTGTAATTTTCACAAGATGCTTTTTTATAGCCTATTTGGATTTTACCACAGCTATTGTCAAGTAAAGGTGAAATAACTCTTCTGAGGTGATGTCATTCCAGCGTTTAACATTAATTTAGTTAGGAATAATGAAGGTGTTATGTTTAGAACCTTAAAGAAATTTTGTTATATTTAAGAAAAGGTTGAGTCAGATATAAAATTTAAGCAGTTCTATAACTAGGTGTCTTCTGTTTACAATAAGATTGTTGTCCTACTTCAAATGTGGTCTAAAATCTAGTCAAATAAAGTTGAACAAATTCTAACCTTTTGGTCAAAAGTTGTAATAAAGTATAATCACCTCAAAATAACACTTTATCCATTTAGCTATCTTTAAAAAAAAAGGAAAACTAATATTGCAGCTCGAACAACGTGTGGAGGATCTGGGGCAATAATTGAGAAAAGATGATGTGTTGATAACTGGCCTAGAAAACATGGTTCTTATGCCAAAATGATGAATCCAGGTGGATCAACAAGGGAAGATGCACCACCTGAGGAGCTGCAAACCTTGGAACAACAAGCCATTGGGCTGTATCTTGTGACGGCAAAGGCCTGGCGGTGATCAAGATGGTGGTATATTTGCTATTTTGTGCCCAACACAGCTACCTCGTGTCTATTTGTGGCTCTGCCACCACTGCAAGGAGTGGTGGTTAAAAAACATGCTCTGATATAATGAAAATAGAAAATAAATCAAATGAATTTAATTGCTAATGGTTAATTGCTAAATATATATTTTTAATTATGTAAAATAAATAATAAATAATTTTAAATAGTCTCTAAATAATTTGGGCTTGTATCTGTCATGGTTCACTCCAAGTTTTCAGCTTCTCCGCCTTCTCCCCCTCCCTCCTCCTCAACAATCTCCTCTCCTGTATGTAGAGCATTTAAGTCAAGACCTTCCTCCCAGACTTTGCCAGATTGTCAGTCTACCTTTGTGGTGAACTTTGTCTCTTGATACTATCCATTTTTTTGTGTTTGATTCTCCTTTATGCCCACATGTTTTTTGGGTTTCCCTGGCATCAGCTGCATAATCCCCAAATTGACTGGTCTGCTGTCAGCTAGAGCATGTCATGCATCATGTCTCCTGTTGCTATGACATCAAAACTCTTTTGGACATTGGTAACCGCTACACTGACCTGTTTCAAGACACTTTCTCCAATCCTCCGTGGCCATCTGTGATTCGGCAGAATGACGAGTTGAACAATGCCCCGTCGAGTCGAAGACGAAAAATCAAGAAACACCGCGGAAAACATCCTGGGATTTGAAACAGACTGAGGAAAAGAGCATTCAGCACTCCTCTTCTGAGCATTCTGCCCGCAAATGTCCAATCCTTGGAGAATAAGATGGATGATCTTAGAGCCAGGATAAGTTTTCAACATCACATGAGAGACTGTAACATCTATTGATTGTCCGAAACATGGCTCACGCCTGCGGTCCCGGACTCAGCTGTGACGCCAACTGAGAACTTCTCTGTTTTTCGAATGGACAGAACAGCCAAAGCCGGTAAATCCAAAGGCGGCAGAGTGTGTTTCATGATCAACAAGAAATGGTGCGATCCTAGAAACATCTCATCTGGAACATTTAACAATCATTTGCCGCCCATTCTATCTGCTGAGGGAGTTTTCCTCGATCCTCGCCACTGCCATTTATATTCCACCACAGGCAGACACAGGACTGGCTTTATCTGCCCTCCATGATGCTACTAGCGGCTTCATAAACAAACACGATTCTGCTTTCATTGTCGAGGGTGATTTTAACAAAGCAAACCTAAAGAAAGTCTTGCCAAACTTTCACCAGCACGTCTCCTGTCCTACACGAGGAGCAAACACACTGGATCATTGCTACTCTTTGTTAAAGAATGCCTATAAAGCTCGTTCTCTACCTGCTTTTGGCAAATCGGACCATGCCACAATTTTTTCACACCTGAATACAAAACAAAGGCTTATTCAAGAACCCCCGGTGAGGCGAGAAGTTAAACGTTGGTCAGCCCATTCAGAGATCATGCTACAGGCAGCGCTTGATGACGTCGACTGGGACATACTCCGGGCGACTTCATCTGACGTCAGTGAGTTCACGGATGTGGCGCTTTGCTTTATCAACACACTAACAGAGCAAGCCATACAAACAATAAGTATAACATCCATCTCAAATCAGAAACCGTGGGTGGACAGTACAATCCACGCTGCAGTGAACACACACACTGCTGCATATGCCTCATTTTCAACTCAACAACTCCCGGCGGATGTGGCAGGGACTGAGGACCATCTGTGCTTTTGGAACTAAATCCTCTGCAGAGGTGAGAGCTGATCCATTGCTTGTGAATTGTAATTGCGGCAGCACGACTTCGCCGAGTGTCACATCAGAGAGAATTCCTCAGAGCAGCAACAATCACGTGATCTCTGTCTCGGAGGATTAAGTTTGGAGGGCACTCAAGCGTGTGGATGTCAGGAAAGCTGCCGGGCCGGATGGTGTTTTAGGTCGTGTTCTGCGGTCCTGTGTTGATCAGGTCGCTGGGCTCTTTATATCCATCTTCAATGAGTCCCTTGCTACATCTGTGGTCCCCACCCCCTTTGAAAAATCCACCATCATCCCTGTCCCTAAAAACAGTAAACCCTCTTGCCTAAATGACTATTGTCCAGTGGCTCTCACGTCTATAGTCATGAAGGTCTTTGAGAGACTCATTAAAAACAACATTTGCTCCTCCATCCCTGACACTTTGGATCCTCTTCAGTTTGCCTATCATCCCAATAGATCAAATGATCAAAAGATCGAAAGTTGCCATCTCTCACATCCTCCACTCCTCCCTCACATCGACAGCAAAAGTGGGAACTATGTAAGGCTGCTATTTATTGACTATAGCTCAGCCTTTAACAGCATAGTTCCCATTAAGCTAACCGCCCAAACTCCTGGATCTCGGCCTGAACTCTTCTCTCTGCCACTGGATTAAAGACTTCCTCACTGGCAGACCTCAGGTGGTGAGAGTAGGCCAGTTCACCTCCACCTCCATCACCCTGTGTTGGAGCTCCACAGGGCGGTGTCCTGAGTCCCCTGCTCAACTCTCTCTACATCCATGACCGTTTGTCCACACACAGCTCCACCTCCATCATCAAATTTGCTGATGATACTGTTGTCCTGGGCCTCATTTCCAACAACAACGAGGCGGCATACCTGGACGAGGTGGAGCAATTGACATCATGGTTCCAGGACAACTGTCTCTCTGAATGTTAGCAAGACCAAAGAACTGATTGTGGACTTCAGGAAGAGACAGCAATGGTCATACTCCCCTCTCATGATCAGCGGAAGAACAGTAGAGAGAGTGAGCAGCTTTAAGTATCTGGGTGTGAACATCTCCGAGGACCTGACCTGGACTGCACACATTCAGACACAGGTGAAAAAAAACAGGCAAAGACTGTACCACCTGCGCCAGCTGAGGAAATTCAGGGTTTCACCAGCTATCCTGAGAACTTTCTATTTAGGGGCGATAGAAAGTGTACTGACTCAGTGCATCACAGCGTGGTACAGGAACAGCACCAGACATGACTGCAAAGCCCTGCAAAGAGTTGTACGCTTATCCGAGTGTATCTCAGGGTCAGCTCTCCCGTCTCTGCAGGACGCCTACTCCAAACGCTGCAGAGGTAGTGCTACTAAAATCATCAAGGACACTAATCACCCTGCAAACCGTCACTTTAACCTGCTGCAATCTGGTAAGCACTTCCGAAGTCTGATGGCCAAAACTGAAAGACTCAGGAGGAGCTTTCTTCCCCCAGGCCATCAGACTCCTGAACTCTGTCACGGATACACTCTGGACTAAGACTGGTTGAAGGACTCACTGTGCAAACCTCAAGACGAGACGGTGGCAGGTTCAAAACTTTTTATTAACAAAAAGGCAGGTGTGCCAAATCCAAAACGTATAAACCAAAAACAAGAACAAAGTCTAAACACAAAACTAGTCCACGTAAGATTTCTACAAAGGACACACGGCAGAACAGACTTAAGACGGACTCTAGCCAAAAACAAACTTATGATACTAAACCAAGGTACGGTTACACTCCAAAGACTAGCAAACTGACATAAGGTTACAATCCAACAAAGGACAGGGGAAAACACACAGACTATATAGGTAACACAATGAGACACAGGTGAAGCACATTAGGGTGGAGCAGGTAATCCCAACGGAGGGAAAGACACAAGGACAGGAAGTCAAACTAACAAACCAACAGAAGTAAGATATTTCACAATAATACACAGGAACTTAAATACACTCCTTAGATAGACTAGTTTGGGACATGACAGTACCCCCATCCTTAAAGGCCGACACCGGCTGCATCAAATTCTGTAGGGTTCGACAACGACAGTCCAAAAGGAGTTTGTAGTTCAGCCAAACCCACAGCATTCCTCGCCCCTGAGCCGGGCGGGCTGCGGGGTCTGGGTGCAGGGTCCGAAAAACACTGTGGCCTTGGTAATAGTCCGACCGAGGTACACAAGGGTCCGGTTGCACAGGTTCAGGCGGCTCAGGCGGCGTGGCCGGCACAGCGTTAGACGACCCGAAACCCGACCACCCGGAGAGAGGAAACTCGGATGCAAACCACTCGGAAACAGCCCGAACAGGATCAGATGGACCAGACTCCCGTGGTACTGCTTCAAAGGGAACCACTTTAGGCGAGGCAACGTCGAGCGATTCTGAGCGGACGGTCCCGGCGTTTCTGGAGCGGATGGAACTGGGGATGAAGCTGGCTCGGAAGGAGCTGGATCTGGAACTGACTCGGAAGGAGCTGGGGCTGGATCGAAAGTCGCTTGAGCAGGCGGATCGGTACCTCTCCCCATCCGGGCTGGCGGACCACTCCGGCACATGTGCGGAACCCCTGCCCGGACAGTCGGCGAGAAAATGACCCAGCTGCCCACAGTAAATGCAGCGTCCCTCACTAAGGCGACACTCTCTTTCCTCCCGAGAAAGCTTGCCCCGCACCAAGCCCCTCTTACTATGGCCTCAGGAACAGGAGAGCTGCCTGTGGACAGAGTGAAGAGACACTGAGCCACGGCAGGGCTCGGAACAAACAGAGTTACAACTGTGGAGGGAACCAGAGAAAAAGGACAACGGAGCTCAACCGGTGATGAACCGGTCAGTACCCGGAACAGACACAACTGGAACTGTAGAAACCTCCTCGGAATTCACCCTCTCTTGGTCAGAAGATGAATAGGCAGCTCTCTCAGAGTCCCGGCCTCGGGCAGCAACCTCCAGTGGCACCGGTGAGGCCCCCCTTCCCCGGGTCAGTTGACCAAGACGGTTTATCTGAGCTAGGAGGTGCGACTGGGCCTTTTCTTGGCTCCTTGCTGCCTCCCTTACCTCCTGACGGAGTGAACCGATTTGCTCCTCCAGACAATAAAGGCGTTGACCATGAGACTGAAGAGCCTTGTAACACAGGTCCGCGGAGTCCATGTCTTGGTTGGATACACTCTGGACTAAGACTGGTTGAAGGACTCACTGTGCAGACCTCAAGTTACACTCCAAAGACTAGCAAACTGACAAAAGGTTACAATCCAACAAAGGACAGGGGAAAACACACAGACTAAATAGGTAACACAATGAGACACAGGTGAAGCACATTAGGGCAGAGCAGGTAATCCCAACGGAGAGAAAGACACAAGGACAGGAAGTCAAACTAACAAACCAACAGAAGTAAGACATTTCACAATAATACACAAGAACTTAAATACACTCCTTAGACAGACTAGTTTGGGACATGACAAACTCAGTCACTAACAACATCACGTGACTTCACTTCACTTTAGGATAAACACGCACACACTGACAGTATACAGACAATGCACTGCATTTTCTGCTCTCGTTGTTACTGTGTAACAACCTGTTATAAACCTGTTTGCACATTATTCTTCTTTGTACATTTCTTCTAACCACTTATTTAGAAGTCTACAGTTTACCTCCTCCTTGGGTTTTTTGTAAATTTTTTAACGTTTTAAATTTGCACTGTCCATAGAGCGGACCTGTTTACATTTCATAGCTGGTTATATATTCTGTATTTAACTGTATTTGTGACAATTAAAACTTTTGAATCTTGAATGAATCTTGAATCTTGAATCTCCACTCTGCTCTACCTCCAACAGAGGGCACCCAAGCTTCCAGGCCAAAACCACCTATCCAGCATCCCAGCCTCCTATCACGATTTGCCGGAGGCTTTCAGTAAGGACAGAGCCTTTTCTCTTCCTCCGCACCGGCCCTACAATTGCGCCATCAATCTCCCACCTGGTGCATCGTTGCCCATGGGACGCCTGTATAATCTTTCCCGACCGGAGAGGGAGGCGATGGAAAGCTATTTCAAGGACTCATTTGCTGGAGGTATCATACGCCCGTCTTCCTCCCCCATTTGTGCGGGTTTTTTCTCTGTGTACAAAAACGATAAGACCTTGAGACCTTGTATTGATAACCACTGCTACCGCTTATTTTGTCTGCGTTTGAGCCACTTCAAAGGGCCACCATATTTACTAAACCTGACCTTAGGAACGCCTATCACCTGGTGCACATAAGACAAGGGGACAAGTGGAAGACGGCATTCAAAACTCCCAAGGACCACTTCAAAATACTTAGTCATGCCATTTGGACTAACTTACAAGACCCAACCCGTGGCAGAGTGGCCCAAACCCACCACCCGCAAACAGCTTCAGAGGTTCTTGGGTTTTGCTAACTTCCACCACCGCTTTATACGGAATTTACACGGATTTACAGTTACACGATTTATACGGGATTTCAGTCACTCCGCAGCCCCCCTCACAAAGCTCACCTCCCGCGCTACACCATTCTCTTGAACTCCCAAGGCATCTGCAGTATTTGTGGCTCTCAAGTGCCACTTCACCACCGCTTTAGTGCTAGTACTGGATCCCACTCTGCAATTCATTGTTGAGGTTGACGCATTGGATGTGAAGGGTGGGAGCGGTCCTGTCGCAACAGTCTGAGGCTGATGGGAAACCACATCCATGTGCTTTTTTTTTCTCCAAACGTCTTTCCTCAGCTGAACAGAATTACAACATCGGCAATAGGGAATTATTGGCCATCAAGCTTGCCTTCGAGGAATGGAAACATTGGCTGGAGAGGACAGAGCAGCCGTTCATTGTCTGGATCGACCATAAAAATTATCTGCATCCAGTACACTGGAAGACTAATTTTCCGCCAGGCCCGATAGGTGCTGTTTTTTGGCTGTTTAATTTCCCCTTGACCTACCAACTGGGTTCTAGAAATATTAAATCTGACTCTCTCTCCCGCCAGTTTGCCTCTGACTCCTCCAGCTGTGCGGAGACAATCCTGCCTGCATCCTGTATCCTTGGGTCTCTGTTCTGGGTAGTCGATGGTCCGAGCGGCTTTGAGAGATGATCCTGATGAGGAAGCTCTTTGTACCCAGCCCAATCTCAGGTACTGCAGTGGGCACATAATCACAAACTGTCTTGTCATCCTGGTGTAGGTCAAACCCTCAAGCAGTAAAAACAACGATTTTGATGGCAGACTATGGAGGGGGGACGTCCAAGAGTACGTGGCTGCTTGTACCATCTGCGCCCGGAACAACTCTCTCTGAGGCCCCTTCCTATCCCTCCTTGTCCCTGGTTTCCTGAGAAGGAGGTTGAAGTTGTTGTGCCATCCATCCAGTCGCACCTCCAGAGGTGCCGGAGAATGAGGTGCCGGCCAAAATGAGCTTTCTCCACAGGGTGTCTGAGCACTCCCTTGGAGATAGGGTGAGGAGCTTGGTCACTTGGGAGGAGCTCAAAGTAGAGCCACTGCTCCTCCAGTCAGCTGAGGTGGCTCGGGCATCTGTTCCGGATGCCTCCTGAATGCCTCCCTAGGGAGGTGTTCC
The DNA here is from genome assembly GCA_024349245.1 of Neodontobutis hainanensis. Taxonomy (NCBI): domain Eukaryota; kingdom Metazoa; phylum Chordata; class Actinopteri; order Gobiiformes; family Odontobutidae; genus Neodontobutis; species Neodontobutis hainanensis. Next base: position 162,055 of record JALDNG010000024.1, read on the forward strand.
GGGCATGTCCCACGGAGAGGAGACTCCGGGGAAGGAGACGCTAGAGGCACTATGTCTCTCGGCTGGCCTGGTAATGGCTTGGTATCCCCCGGAAGAGCTGGAGAAAGTGTCTGGGGAGAGGGAAGTCTGGGCGTCTCTGCTTAGACTGCTGCACCCGCAACATGGCCCCAGATAAGTGATAGAAGATGGATGAATGAATAGATAACATAAGACAACTCTCTGCTTTTTTCATTCATTCTTTGCTTGTACTTGTTTCTGCCTTTATGTTTTTTAAATATTTAATTTATTTTATGAATAAAATAGAGAAATCTTTTTTCCAAGAAAGGCTAACTTGTTTTTTTTTCTACTGAACATTGATAGAAAACCTTGATAACATAAATGCATATTTGAACATAAATGTTACTTAAAAGTCTCTTAGTGACACCCAGTGTTGGTCATCTTACTTCAAAAAAGTAATAAGTTACAGTTTCAAAGTATTTCTCCCAAAATGTAATTGAGTAAGTAACTCAGTTACCACATTGTAAAAGTAACTCAGTTACTCAGTAAAGTAACTGAAGTTATTTTTTTATGTTCTGTAACACTATTACGTTCTATAACAGCTTAAATATCAAAGATGTGTAAATTAACTGACAGAAGAATAAAAACAATATATACAGTATTTTAGAACATTTGGTATTTATTTGAACTCAATAGATTGCAGTCCGCCATATGATATACATAAGAATTAAAACATAAGTGTGCAGTGAGACCGTGTGAGCAGGTCACCGCCCACACAGCCCAGGTCTCTCACCTCAGCAGCAGCTGATGTGTAGCCAAAGCATGACACCTCGCGCTTTATTCAACCAAATTGTAGTAACAAGACACTTTACATGATCAGTAACTATTATGGCGTTACAACGATGGGAAAAGTAACTAATTAGATTACTTTGTTACTGAAAAATTAACGCTGTTAGTAACGCCGTTATACTCTAACGCCGTTACTTCCAACACTGGTGACACCTACAGTGTGTGCGCAAGTACCAGCCTTCATTTGAACAGACATGGCTGGAACAAGAAATTGCATACTCCTTCTTTGCGATAGGCACGCCAAGGTTAATTTAAAGTGGAGTAAACACTAAGCAAACTGCACACAAACAATAGTTTAAGCATGTTTCAATTAGAAAGACCAATTAGCCAATTAAGAACCTTCTAAAATACACAAAGTCACAAAAGTAGGACAAGGGGAAAAAAAGACCCAACATATAACACATATATATATATATATATATATATATATATATATATATATATATATATATATATATATATATATATATATATATATATATATATATATATATATATATATATATATATATATATATGTTATATGTTGGGTCTTTTTTCCCCTTGTCCTACTTTTGTGACTTTGTGTATTTTAGAAGGTTCTTTGAGGCAGAAGAGTCCTGTGTTGTTCAACAGGTACATACTCCCTCAGCGTGCAGTGTTTGCCTAATCTCGCTCAATACAAATGTGCTCCCTCTTTTTAGTGGAACTTGTTTATTTGTCTTCCCATAATAGACTTCAGATGCATTAAAAATTTAGAGTCAATGCCTTGTGAATCTATTTTTGGACCCCACGACCCACAAAGATACCTATCCCTGGGAAGCCCAGACTGTAATTCAAGTTTCTAAAACTAGAACTCACGTTTGCACTGGTGATAGAAGAAGAGCATTAAAGTGTGGAGGCATTAAAAGTCCTTCTCCGTGCACTCCGGCGTAGATTCTCACAGAGCTGTCTCATCCACGAACATTTCAAATTAGCATCTCTGCCCACAGGAAACATTGGGCTGTCTGTAACGCCGGAGCTGCGAGCCAACTGACAATACCCAGGGGGCATCTGCAGACCGCACTGCCTTCGGTTGAGCTCGTACAGATTGGGAGAGAGAAGGGTAGGTGGACAGGCTCATCAGTAGAAAGAAAGGGAAGACCTAAATAGTTCTGGAGGAAGGACGAACAATTAACCTAAAGCTAGTTGAGTATATTATTTAATGTGAGAAAGAGAATACCTAAGTGCCCAGAAAGCACTTCAAACCCACACACTTAGCAGCAAACAAAGCACCTAATTCAGTAAAACAATAAAATAAATGAGAAAAAAGCTGGTGATGGTCTGTCAATTATCAAACAAGTATTTAATTACATAATTGACATGTTAAGTGAGGTACAACACCTACTCGCTTAAATGATAATGCAGAAGAAAGTTTACAGTGGTGATTAATATGAGTTAAGTTCTTATGTGAATAGAGAATAGAAAGGACCAAGTAGACATGGAGGTGTTTTGGGAGTATAGTGCCTCCTTTTTCTGAACATGGTTCAAGAACATATTAGTTCAATCAGTTGATGGAAAGAATAAGTTTAGAGTGGGTAAGCTCATATCAGATCATGCACTTAACAAATCTCGGACATTGTAGGTGTGTTAGGTACCTTTGAAATCCTACATAAATGTTACCAAACACTAATGTTCAAAATAATTCAGTTACATATACTTACTAATTTATATTCTACATCAAACACATTAAATATTTCTTACATTTTTTTCCTATGTTGCTCTTAGTGTTTTCACACATTCACTAAAATCAGGGCCATGCACCATTCCTACCCACTTGATCTGAATCCCTCCTATTTCCACAACCAGAGCCAGTCCTAGTCACATGTCTGTGCCGTTAAGTTATTAAGTCCCAATTTAACAAACAGGTCACATCCACTTGATGTCATGGCAGATCTCATTTACGCCTGGTGTCGATCGACTGCTACCATCAAAGTAAGAAGTTATGTTATGCATGTTAATAGCAAAGGCCTGCCAACAGTTGTGTTTGAGATTTTGACCTTCTAATCAGCCTTCAGAAATGATCTCATCAGAGCAGGTCCAAGAGACAGTCAATGACAAGCAGTGACAGTGGGACAGAAGAGTCAAATGTGTGCTTTGCTAATTGCCTTGGAACAAAACTGCTTCATTATGCATCTTTGGCCCCATTCAGACCTGACATTAAAAGTCAGACAGCCCTATTGTGAACAATAACACAGGAAGAACATGTAGATTCCCAACAGAAAGGCCGAAGTTGGCCAAGGATGTTTGAGTCGGCCGGGGTTTGAACTCATGACCTTCTTGCTGTGATTCACCGTGCATCCCCATTAGCCACAAAAAACACTATATCTGCACAAACAAGATGATTTCGGGCTGCGTATATATACATTTATTAAAAAAAAATATATATATATATATATATATATATATATATATATATATATATATATATATATATAGATAGATAGATAGATAGATAGATAGATAGATAGATAGACACAGCTGTAAAAAAAATTAAAAGACCACTGCAAAATTATAAGTTTCCCTGGTTTTATTATTTATAGGTATGTGTGTTTGGGTAAAATTTACATTTTTGTTTAACTACTGAAAATTACTATTTTCAAAATAAAAATCTTGTAATTTGGATCATTTATTTGTCAGAAGCAACAACTGGTGAAAATAACAAAAAAGATGAAGGTGTTGTCAGATTTGGAATAATGGAAAGAAAATAAGTTACACTTATACGCAATACTAATGTTTAAGAGTAATAATTAACTAATGTGAAAGAGTTCAGAAATCAATATTTGGTGGAATAACCCTGATTTTGAATCACAGCTTCCATGTGTTTTAGCATGATCTCCACCAGTGGTCTCTTCATTTTTTCCAGAGCTGTATATATAGGCAGCCAGTTGCCATTACCCAAAATCATCTTGTTGTAGTGAGTGGGTAGAGAACATAAATGAGTGGCAAAACAGCCGCACTAAAAAGGTGAGGGCTATTGCTTAATAGCACACTTACTCCATCTGCAAATAGTAAACAACACAGCACCCAACCGACCTAAGTACTAATGTCTATCAGTGAAATATTGAGTGTGTTAAAAATAACAGGTGTAAATATGTAATAGGGTACTCTGGCTTCCTTACATTGTCCAAAGACATGCATGTATAGATTGATACAACTCTAAAGTGTCCCTAGTGAATGAATGTGAGAGTGAATGGTTGTTTGTCACTGTCTGTCTCTAAATTTCAGCCCTGTGACTAACTGACCATTGTCCAGATTGTATCCCGCCTAAGGCCCAAAGCTGCTGGGATAGGCTTTAGTCACCCGTGACTAACCCATGACTAACTCATGAGTGCTTAGTCCCGTTAGGGACTAAACAGTAGAAAATGAATGAATGAGGGAATAATGGCCAGTCAAGCTGGCCACGTGTTCCCACACAGACAGAATATTGGTTAAAAAGCAAGGTGTGAATATGGCCTTAATCACAACTAAAAATGGTCTCTGTTTATCCAGTAGCCACTAAATCCCATGTGTTTTGTGAAGCAAGGCGCCCAGTGCTTTCATGTCTCAGTTTCTATTCTTGGCACTGCTGTGTGTTGTCCAGCATAGCCTTTCCTTCCAGAGGCTTGTTACTTCAAGCTGGTGGGATCTGGGCACATGTGTCCCTGTTTGTTTCCCCTGTATTTTCTGAGAGGTTAATGCGTGCTGACATCACATAAATGTCCTCTCATCCAACTGAGAATATGCCAACCATGCAGCAAGAAAGCCAAGTTCACACGCAACACACACTTTTCCCTAACATGTCCTCACCTCACATTTGAGCTGATCTTTCTATTTTCTGTGCACCCAATATTTCTCATATGCATTAGAAAATCATGCTTTCCAGTTTGCTTGGGCTTTGGACAGCACAGGTGAGATAGGCCTAATACACACCCTGCAGCTTTCATGATGAAATAAATGGGCCACCAACAATGTCAAACAAATAAAATAAATAAGTGATATTAGACAAAGGCAATATCTTTTTTCACCACATGGAGATAAAGCAAGTCTTGTATGTTTTGAATTTGGTACCACACCAATTCCTATAATTAAGAGTTAAAAGTGAGACAGACCAGCTGCTAACATCAGTTTATGCCTAAAATTTTACATTGAAATTTAAAGAAATTATTTTGATTTTGTTACTTTTTTAAAAATGTTTGGATATCCCTGTTCTAGAATATCCTAAAATGTAGGTTGACTACGGTGACTCAATTGTGCACAACACAACAACATTAAGAAAAAGCAAAACTAAGCTCACAACACTACAACATTAAAGAAAAAGCAAACATAAGCTCACAACACAATGGAAATGCTCCCGACCACAAGGGGGCAGTATATGTGCTACAGAAAATGGGTAAGTGGAAAAAATATGCCAGCCTAAGAAGATTAGGAAGGAGATGATAACATTCCAGCTCAGTGGGCGTTCATAAAAAGTTACATATATTTCTCCCAAGAGTCTCTGGATGCAGACCTTCAGTCTGAGGCATGTACATGGAAATCTTTCAAAATAAAATAATTCTGGAAAAAAAATGGATTATATATACTATTTATTTATGATAATCTATACTGCTTTTGAGGAATTTTACAAAATTAACTAATGTGGGTTAATAATCGATAAAAGCAGTTTAGGAGCTTTATTAACACACACACACACACACACACACACACACAGGCACACGTGCGCACACACACACACACACACACACACACACACACACACACAGGCACACGCGCACACACACACACACACACACACACACACAGGCACACACACACACACACACACACACACACACACACACACACACACACACACACACACACACACACACACACACACACAAAACATAAATAACTTTTCATGTACACTTAAAATGACTTGATTAACTCCCAAGGAGAAATGCAGTAGTTAGGTCTCTTTAAATTAGTTGATTCAGTTGAGTCAAAACTCACCTACCACAGACTGATTGATTGCACAGTTGGAAACTTCTTGTGGCCTTTTTTCCCCCACTGGCTGCTCGCTGTTGTTTTTGTTATGTGTCCTAATACTTACAACAAGGGAATAACTGGCTATCTTAAGTAATGTCTGCCCTTAGCAACCAGGTTAACTTTGTTTTTGTCTTCTGTTTTTCTACATTCTTCTTTTCTTTTGTTTAAAGTTTGTTATATCCCGGCCTCAGACTGGAGGTGGTCTGAAAGTAGGGCTGGCAACAGAAATGGCCTCACACTGGAGATCTGTAGCCAGACCCCTCTCATAGATCAGATAACTCACATCATCATTTCGTGTGGTGTCCTGAGGAAATATAGGTGTTTCAACAGCAACACTGCCCCCGGTGGTCTGGAGCACTTCCATTGTTATTGTGTTGTGAGCTTATGTTTGTGTTTTCTTAATGCCGTTGTGCACTACTAGGACAACGTAGTTGAGAGACATCAGCAAAGTCAAGATTGACAAGATTAGCAACAGATTTAGAAATGCAGTTCCAGGTGGCTTTTGTAAAATTTCAGAGCACTAGCTGGGGTCAAGAGCTGTTATGCTTAGTTTAGTAAACTAATTTAAAATATTTGAACACGGTATTAACGTCACTGTTAGAAAAACAAAACAAATAGGGAAGTGGACAGAAAACAGTGCAATGAAATTAGCACAAAATGATAAAATAAAGCACATTTAACATTATGTTGTTAGATACAATTGGGAAAAGGGCCTTATGACATGTACAGCAGCTGTGCATTTGTATGCAATCGAGACGAAACTACCTCATATTCCAGACCTGAAAATTAATGAGTAATATATAGTCAGTGGCAGTATAACAGCATAGGCGTTTTAAATAAGTGAACTGTGTGGAACGCTAACAAATTCTTCAGAATCTGAGGTCTTGGAGTGTAACTTTTGAAGTACCACTACAGTAAAACTGTCTGGGTGTGGGTTCATTCAAAATCAAGTGAGTGAGCTGCCACACTCTGTGGATTAGTTCAAGTCAATGAGGAACATAAAAGGAGGTGCGTTTGAGGAAGTGGGATTGGTTCTTTGGGGTCATTAATAAACTTCTTTCATAAATCATACCTTAACGTGGATTATCAAAAATCTCTCTCAGTTCTTTCAGAAAAATGTTTGTGGTAGTCAATGAACAATTTATATGAAAATGTAACAGAAGACACTGAGTTGTGTTTGTCTTTGTTTATGTAAATATTTTATCTTTATTTCAGAAAGCGACCTAAGCCAGTAACTCTATCTTTTGGAAAAATCTGTTTGCGCTACATTGCGGCTATTATGTTAGGGTAATTGTAGCTCTATATTTTGAGGTAAAAAGTTTAGTTTGACTTTAAGGTCTTTTGAACGATGGAAAAAAGTTTGGGACTGCCTTATATAATATTCTAACAGAGACATAATGTTAGCTCTACAGCAGCAGTGTTATACCATTTGTTCACAAAACAAACTTCAATGTTTCCCTGTGTGTCCTGGGAAAAGAACATGTGCCTCATACTTATACAGTATTAAACAACTGTAAACAAATAAGCAAGAAACAAACCCACTGGTCACAGCAAGGAGCACACAGTTTACAATGTGTGTTTGGTTTGCTATCTGCAGCAGTGTGTGAGGGGCATCCACAAGCACAGTAACGAGACCGCACAGAGCCACGAGAGAAAACAAATGAGACTGGAACTCCTCACCTACTGCACTACACATCCGCGCTGTAGGCTCATTGTGTTCCATGCTTTCTGCAGAGACATATTGACAGTTAAAAGGATTCCTGTGGCAGATTGTGACATGGAGCAAGTACAGCGTCACCTCGCCGCACAAAAGGACAGTGAAGACACACCAAGTAAACTCAGGGACTTTTAGCGCTGTCTAAAAGAGAAGTGTGTAGGAACAAGTGCATGTTACCTTATGTTGCTTTACAGAACAAGATCGGTGAGAGTGTAATGAGTGCGATGTTTAACATTCCCTGAGTGACATTCTATTAGAGAGGAATCCACAGAGACAAACTCCCTGTGTACGTGCTAACAGCAGATGGGCCTCACTGCTAATGTGAGACAAAGCAAAGAATATGACGAGGACTTCACTGTGGTGCATTTAAATTAGGCACAAAGTAAATTTGGCCTTGACTTCAGATTTATTCCTATAGATCTAAAGGAACTGAAACTTAAATACTATAATCTTTTTAGTCGTTGATAGAGTGACAGATGTTGTATTTGGTCGCACAGGTTGTAGAAATTCTCCTAACGGCCATCGTACTTCGTAAGTACAGTGAGTTACAATAAATACATACTATTCATCTTTTTGAACAATATTTAATCTTTTTTAAGTTTTTTTTTTACTAGTGTACCATCAAGAGAATGTTTCAAACTTTTTTTTTCTTTCTCATTGTTCTTATGGACTATTCTTGTATTCATGAAAATATATAATATTGATATTGCACCCTGAAGTTCTGTACTGTATATAAGGCAGAACTCATTTCAATGGTTCGCTTGTACTGTGCAAGCTCAAGCAGAAAAATGCTCAGAGAAGCCTTTAATGCACTGACCTTCGAGAGTCACCATTCACAGCGGGACCGTTAGAGCCCGACAGCACGGCAAATACAGCCACCTGGAGTAAGGAGGAGCCTCTCTGGAGTAAGCAGGAGGGACATATGTCCTGTTCAGTATGCTTCATTAACCCCATATGTTACCAGTGCAGTGCACCTCCGAACATCATGGTAGGCTTCAGCGGGAGAGGATGACCAGGCCAGAGCCACACAAACTGACAAACTGGTGATATAATAGATTTATGTTGTATAGACTACACTTATTATAGTCATCAAAGGGGCACCTCTATTTTACTATAGCAGGGAAATTATTTAGGTTTTCAAGTACCATATCTCCAAATATTGACCTTAAAAAACATGCACCAAAAAAACGTTCAAATTCTACTAAGAGCAGTTGTATGTAACTTTAATTTACTCTTGAATAATTACATTAGCGAGTACAACTTGTACAGCTAGTCAGGCAGCCGTCTATGCAGAGATGCCCAGACTTCCCTCTCCCCAGACACTTCCTCCAGCTCTTTAGGGGGAATACTGAGGCCAGCCAGTCAAGAGAAAAAGTGCCACCAGTGAGTGCTAGTTCTTACCTGTGGCTCCTTCTCGGTGGGACACACCTGGAAAACCTGCTCAGGAAGCCGTCCCCGATGTGGAGGAGCAGCGGCTCTGCACCGAGCTCCTCCAAAGTGACTAAGTAAGATAAGATAAGATAAGAAAACCTTTATTAATCCTTAAGTGGGAAAAGTGCGAATCCAAGCTATGGGAGTGCCCAGACACCCTGCAACAAAAACTCAGATTTTTCTTTACTAATCAGGCACGTTTGTGACTGCATTGCCAATACACCATACTTTTTTCCTTTCACAAGTAAACAAATTTCAAAGAGCCCAAAAATGTGTTACAGTGAACAAAGAAAAAAAAATTACAATTTTAGGCTCAATAAGAGTGGCCATCTGTTAGAAACAAAGTTAGTTGGCTCTGTTTGTATACAGAGACAAGGCAAATATGGGACAGCAACTTTAAAGTAAGAGGTAAATTCAGTACACTAATGTTAACATCAGAAATAAAGAATAATTATGGCTAAATACCAACAAAGCATGGTTCGTAAAATGTATTGGTCTAGAGTTAGTTAACTCATTCAAAAACGTGTGTCACTGGGCAACCTATTAGGAGCAGTGGACAACTGCACTTTAAACAGTAGTTAAACAGTACTGAATTGGGACTAAAGCTATCAATAGTTCACCGGTCACCTATTCCAGCAATTCTATATAGTCTAAAGTATAGCATGGAAGTGGACTATAGTGGCCACATCAGGTACCAGGTTACATTAGTATTTCTTTTTATATTAAGTTACTTTCAATTAGTTATTAGTTATAGTTGGTCTAATTATCCACTTATAGGTTTTACTTTAGACTTAGGGGTTTGTTTGTCATTATCTTAGTTAGGTTAAGTAATTTAGGTTAATTTGTGTTGCAATGCTTCCTTTTTGTGTTCATTTTTGGTTGGCCTTTGTCTATCTAAACCTAAATCTAAATCTTTGTTCATTGTCTGGTGAGGTAAGTTTTGTTCTGTTCAGTAATGGTTCAGTTAACCTCATTTTTAGCCTAAATTTGTAAATATTGTTTGTTCTGAATTTTTGAGTAATTTTTTTGGTCTTTCTTAACACTTTTTGGCTTATTATTAAATGCATCTTTTTCATTTTTCTTGCCTTTGTCCTTGTGCTATACTGCTCGATCCCTGGTATGGATATTTGGCAAAGACAGAACTATAAATGCATATTTTCTTTAGACCTAAACAGTCCACCACACAAGTTCACCAGGCCATAAGGTGTTAGATACTTATATTATTGTATTATATAATACAAATATTTTATTTGTTTTGGATGTTGGTATTTGTAAGGACTGTGAATTCCAACAAAATGTTTGGAATTATGACACTTAAGATTATGGAGAAACGTTGCACATATAGGTAGCTACCATTTCCATTAAACAAATATGGTAAGTTAGTCCATCCAGCATGTAGTGAAGCTCTGACACCCTATTATAAAACTGTAAACAGCCACTGAGAACCTCCACCTCAACCCTCCTGGACCCCCCGCATTTTGCCTACAGAGCCAACAGATCTTCAGATGATGCCATCAACCTGGCAGCATCTGGACTCCCCGGGAACCTACACCAGGATCCTGTTTGTGGACTTCAGCTCTGCATTCAACACCATCCTCCCTGCTCTTCTCCAGGACAAGCTCTCCCAGCTCAACGTGCCTGACTCCACCTGCAGTTGGATCACTGACTTCCTGACGGATCGGAGGCAGTGCGTGCGGCTGGGGAAGAATGTCTTGGACACTCTCACCATCAGCACAGGAGCTCCACAGGGTTGTGTACTTTCTCCTCTATTCTTCTCCCTGTACACCAACTGCTGCACCTCCTGTCACGAGTCCAAAAAACTGATTAAGTTTGTGGATGACACTACCTTCATCGGGCTCATCTCGGATGACGATGAGTCTGCCTACAGAAGGGAGGTGGACCGGCTGGTGTCCTGGTGCAGTGGCAACAACCTGGAGTTCAACGCCCAGAAGACAGTGGAGATGATCATGGACTTCAGGAAAGTCACAGCCCCCCAGCCCCCCTCTCACCCTGACAGACCTCCCCATCATCATCGTACACTCCTTCCGCTTCCTCGGTATCACCCTCACTCAGGACCTCAAGTGGGAGCCCACCATCGGCTGCCTCATCAAGAAGGCCCAGCAGAGGATGTACACTTCCTGTGGCAGCTGAGGAAAGCCAAGCTGCCAGTCATCCTCACCTCCTCCATCATCGTGTGGTACGCTGGAGCCACAGCCAGGGACAGACAAAGACTGCAGTGCATTGTGCACTCTGCAGAGAAGGTGATTGGCTGCAGCCTTCTATCTCTCCAGGACCTGTACGTCTCCAGGACTCGGGGACGAGCAGGTCGGATCACTGCCGACCCTTCTCACTCTGGCCATGGACTATTTGAGTCACTCCCCTCAGGCAGGAGGCTAAGGTCAGAACCCCCCGCCATAAGAACATTTTCTTCCCCTCCGTCATTGGACTCATTAACACTTTCTAACACTTGTCACTTTAATAAGCACATAATATCAAGAACTATCCATTGCACTGCAAATTTTGCACCTTATCCAACAAACTTTAAATTGTGTGTATATATTCAAGTTTTTAGTCTGTATATTTTATTTATATTGTATTTTATTTTATATTTTATGCAATCCTTATCGCCGAAGCAAGTTCCTAGATTGTGAATCTTGTTCACCGACAATGGCAATAAACCTTTTTTGATTCTGATTCTGATTAACCATTCCCAGAGCAGAAACAATAGATTGGTCATAGGCAGTCACTAAGGATTAGCTAAGTATAGCTACATGTTTTTCACTGTTACTGTGGAGAAACCTGAATGAAACCAACATGGTTGTTGGGAGAACTTGCAAACTGCACAGATTGACGCACTGAGCAGGCTAATACTGAGGACTGTTGCTATGCTAACCACTCCGTGACTCTATACTTGCCAACAATCACAGTTCCACAAATAGATTTTTATTTGCATTTGCAAGTTAATTTGTGTTTGTTATTATTGTAAATGTGCAACACCTTAATTTAAATGTTAAAGTGGTAAATAAAGGTTCACCTAAACCTATAGCGCTGTGTTTTAAGGAACCCAATAAAAAACAAAAATAATATAAAGTCTGTATTATAGACTTCATCAATAATACACACACAATCATCTGAATGCTTGCGCTGCACATGGTCCTAAAAGTATATAAAATACTGAACTATTGTAAACTTCCAAACTTAATTAGCAGTGTAATGATGTAATAATAGATAGATCTTCAGCCACCTGAGTCATAAATGATTCTCTAAACTGGCCAAAGCCCGGATCGTGCCTCCCAGTGTGGAGCCATGTGGAGGACAGCATCAATATGCACAACAGTGGATGCATTATTGAGCACAGCAGCTGAGGATCTTATGAAAAACGGTGAGTTTGGCTTTTGCACAAGTTCTTTTTATGTGCGCAAACTGTCAAAAACATGCGGCACAAGAGGAAGAATGTAAATAAACTGATATACTCCATATACTCCAGATGATTGCTCTTCACCAAGTGCATGTGAACTTTGGGCCAGATTTTTCAACTGTCACAATCAGGGCCTTCTTTCTGCAGTCAAACTAGATCTTGAGCTTTAAGTACATTAAAAAGGACTAAGCACTTTATACTTACACTTAAGTAATTTTAATGTGATACTTTTACTTGAGTACATTTCTAACACTTTAACTGTACTGCAAGTAGAGGATTTGAATACTTCCCCTACCACTGCTACTTGGTATTGTTTTGTATGTTTGGGTGATGAATGTCAGACCTATGAAATAAGTTACAAGAATACAAAATGGTATAACAGCAGTATTAGACAAAAGGAAATTGCAAGACTACTGTTCATTGGATCCAGTTATGGGCATAACCAATAAATGCTTGGATTGAAATAAGTAAATATTGTCATATTTGTTAGCTGGTGACATTGAATAAGCCACATGACAGAGACACTCTAATAATCAACACAAAACGTCTTAAAGGTTTTAACTACTTTATTTTTGCCTTAATGCAAAAATCCAAGGAGCACAGGAGCGTCTCTCCCAAGAGCATCCTGGCACCATAGTCAAACTCCAAGACCTCAGTGTCTATGGTCAGGGACGGACCACCTTTACCAAGAGCACACGGTCCACCCGATGGCTGCACAGACGAACAAACCCACAACGAGAACATCCACCCGTGACGGTTTTAATAGTGTCCTCAGCCGTGGTAACAACACCAATCTGCAATGTGCGCCGGCCAAGGCGACAAGGCTCTGGCCTCCATCCAACACTGAATGAATAACAAAGTCCGCAGACACATTCATGAGACAAGAAAGCGACTTACATTCACCAGTGTTACATTTTTAGTTGACGCTTTTCATTCAAAGCGACTTACATTAAGGTTCCATTCATGTCACAGCTGAAACACCACTAGAGGCAAGGGGGGTTAAGTGCCTTGCCCAAGGACATAACAATAGTACGAACTGTGGGGAAAGGGTGAAAAAAAACTGCCTACCTTCTGGTTGAAGGAGACCACTCTACCACTGAGTTACTGCGCCCCAACAATTCCTTGTGTAAAGTGCACCCTTTCCACGGCCTTGAGCCACGCATGCCGCCCCAATGCCCCCACAAATCCAGCGTGCCAGCTGTTCGGCAACGCTTCACATAGCAGCACAAAGCCCTGACCGGACACAGCATAAGTAACTGCGCATCTGCTGTCGACCCCTTCGAGGGGGGGACAGAGAGCTCTAATCCTGATCACCCTAGACCGGAAGGACGAGGTGATAACCTTCGGCTAAAAGGCCAGGTTGGGCCAAAGATGAACCAGGCTTCTATCCTCACTGAGCGACATGCACGAAGGATGAACCAAAAAGGCGCACAGGTCAGCTTGTCTTAACGGTAGATAGTGCCAACAGAAGGGCGGTCATTAAGGAGAGTAGTTGGACCACGGCCTGCTACAAGGGATTAAGGGTAGGTCCCGACAGATCATCCTGTCTGAAGGTTACAGAGAGACACCACCTACCTAGAGGGGGTTCTCACCCTGCGTGCACCCTGAAAAAAACGCTTAACCTAGAAGTCTGATGTCCTGTCTCCACACCAAGCGGCAAAGAGATGCCAACGGGTGCCGTATTGTGGAAGTCCTATACTTATTAGCCTCTCTCTCTAAACCTCCAAACAAGGAGCCTGTGGACCAGGAATGGCCGAAACTGAAGGGAGCCCCCGGACTGCAGCAGTGTTCAAGCTAAATTACATTTATACGCTGATGATACAGTGGTTTATACCCAGGCTTCCACCATTTCAGTAGCAGTACAGGAACTTCAGGCTGCATTTCAGGCATTGCAATACACATTATTGAGTTTAAAATTGGTTTTAAATACACAGAAAACAAAGTTTATGGTCTTCTCAAAAGCTCGAGCACAGCTACTCGACAATTGTGGGATTTTGTCATTAGATGGGAAAACAATTGAGAGAGTGTCTTTATACAAGTACTTGGGAATATGGATAGATGATAAGCTTTCCTTTAATGAACATATTACAGCTTTGGTTAAGAAACTTAAAGTTAAACTTGGCTTTTATTACAGAAACAAATCTTGCTTTACTTTTAGTGCTAGAAAGAAACTTGTGGAAGCAACTTTTCTGCCTGTAATTGACTATGGAGATATACTGTACATGCACGCTGCATTTTCCATCCTGCGTCATGTAGATTCAGTTTATCAAACATCACTACAATTCATAACAAATTCAGAGTCCCTTACCCATCACTGCATTCTTTATGATTTAGTTGGTTGGACATCACTTAAAATTCGCACTGGTATATCTTTATTTATTAAGCTATACTTGGCAAACTTCCACTGTATCTCTGTAACCACCTCTCTGTTTGCTCTGGTACCTATCAGCTACACTCCTCAAAGTGGTTGCTTTTTAATGTGCCAAGAGTTACAACCGAATTGGGAAAAACTGCCTTCTCTTACTTAGCACCTTGGGGTTTGAATAATTTACAAAAAGAGCTAAAGTTAGAAACTCCTATGTC
Organism: Neodontobutis hainanensis; assembly: GCA_024349245.1. Lineage (NCBI taxonomy): Eukaryota > Metazoa > Chordata > Actinopteri > Gobiiformes > Odontobutidae > Neodontobutis > Neodontobutis hainanensis. The sequence continues at coordinate 177,075 of JALDNG010000024.1, forward strand.
CATAAATGATTTTAAAAATACTGTAAAAAGTGTTGTGATGTAGATATGTTCTTGTTTTACTTAAGAGTCTCATTTTTGTTTTATATTTTGATTTTAATATTTTTTCTTTTATTGTGAAAATGTAATTTTGCACATTATGTATGCATTTGTTGTGATTTGGCTGCTACCTTGGCCAGGTCTCTCTTGTAAAAGAGATTCTATCTCAATGGGACCTCCTGGTTAAATAAAGGTAAAGAAAGAAAAGTGTGTTGGGCCAGTTGGAGAGGGGCCACGGGTCTGTCACTGACATCTGCACCAGCTCAGGGTACTACCCAAACTGTCAAATTGTCCGAAGCTACCACCAGGATGTGAAGGTCCTGCGACCTCCCCCTATGAAGCAGAGGGGCCAAGAGGTTGTGACTGCTAGCATCTACACCTAGCGGTGGGTCATCTGACGACCTGAGCGAGAACCAGTGTTCTCTGCACTGGCGAACAGGTCGGCCACAGGCTGACCGAACCGGTGCCAATCACAACCATCACATGAGGGAAAGTGCAGAAGCACCCTCTGCACCGCCACCATCTTCAGTACATTTATATGGACTAACGGTGAATCCCAGGCCCCGCCCACTGCGATCCGGCCCAAGGTACTGCCCCATCTAGTGAGTAAAGCGTCTGTGAACACCTCCACATAGTGTGGGATGCAGCCCATGCGCAGTCCCAGCCTGAGACGGTCCCGGGTGATCCCGGATTTCCGCGTCCAGCAGAGATCGAGACAGTGGGATCCGCGTCCGCCTGTCCCTCCTGGGATGCAATCAGAGCCACAGAGAGCCGAAAGGGATGACCCAGAAGTAAGCTCTCCTGTTCCTTTAGGGAAGACAGGCCGAGCCACAGGTGTCCAGCGCCGAGCTCAAGATGCAGCCCCAGTCCATGGCGAAAGATTGGGTCATCCTCAGGAGAAAAGCCGCTGTGGTCTGGACCTCGTCTATCTCCTAGGACGAGAAGGCAGACCGTTCATGCGTGAGCCCGTCTAAGTAGCCTGCCAGGAAAGCCATGTTGCTAGCCAACGCAACCACCTGAGCAGCTTTAGCATAGCAGCATTCCAACAGCGATGCCGTCAACAGCGACCCCCCTCCAATGGTAGAGATGGCTTGCCGTTCGACCAGGGGGTGGATGATGGGAGCAGGCACATCCTCACACCGTCATAAAAGTGGTGTGGCTCTTGGTCTCCTCTCTAGGGAGACAGAGGCGGGGAGGGCAGGAAGATCGCTCCAGCTGATGACTGCATCCAAGGTAGTCGTGGCCATTCTCAGGCAGCAGTAGGCCGCAGCAGGAACGGCAGGAGAGGCTGTGCCAGGACATTGGCATGATTGGCGCTGTGAGTGCTTTGATCTGTCTCAGAGGGCTGCCTGATGCCAAAGTAGAACTTCTAATAGCAACTTTGACATTTGACAATTTCAATTGACATTTCTGGGCAGTCTACAGACAAATTAATTGGAAGCACAGCCTGTTGCGGGACAAGGGCTGTTTAAAATCAGTAGCATTTCCAGATATCTGTTGGGACAAGGACCTTAAAATGGACTGTCCTGGTTAAATCACAACATACAGCTAGAGAAAGAGTTTGAACCTATAACATGGCATGGTTAATTTAAGTTTCACTGTTACAATTATGTCACTTTCTAATACAGAATTGTTAACGTCTTCTAATGCGAGAAAGCAGTCCACATAGGTAACAAAATTAAGCTTGAGTTGACTGATTAAAGCTGCTTTTGCTTCACACACATTCAGCATTTCCATCTCTTTGTAGCTGTGCCAGCTGCCTGTGTCCAAGGCAAGGCAAGGCATGGCAATTTTATTTATATAGCACAATTCATACTCAGGGTAACTCAAAGTGCTTTACAGAAATAAAAGACAATTTACAAGATTTAGATTTAGAAACATAAGAAAAATTAAAAGCATTATAAAGGAAGAGTGCAGATAAAAAACATTTTAAGTTGTAGAGTAGGCGGAGCTAAAAAGGAAGGTTTTTAACCTCCCCTTGAACATTGAGGCTTGTTTTACTTCATCTGGGAGGTTGTTCCAGGTTTTTGCAAACTTAAACGCTGCTTCACCCTGTTTAGTTCTAACTATGGGCACGAGCAGAAGGCCTGTCCCAGATGTTCTCAGAGTCCGAGGAGGCTCATAAGCTACTAGCATTTCAGAAATATATTCTGGTGCTAAACCATTTAGAGACTTGTAAACCAGCAGTGCTGTTTTAAAGTCTATTCTCTGAGCAACAGGAAGCCAGTGCAGAGATTTTAAAACTGGACTGATGTGGTTGTACTTCCTGGTGTTAGTTAGAACCCGAGCAGCAGCGTTCTGAATAAGCTGCAGCTGTCTTAACCCTCGTTTTGAGAGACCAGTGAGCAGGCCGTTACAGTAATCTAACCTGCTGGAGATAAAAGCATGAATAAGTTTCTCTAAGTCTGGTTGAGACATTATCCCTTTGACTCTGGAAATGTTTTTAAGGCGATAAAATGCAGATGATGTAATTGACTTTATGTGACTGTGGAAATTTAAGTCTGATTCCATGATGAGCCCTAGATTTCTAACCTGTTTTTTAGATTTTAGAGAAAGAGACTTGAGGTGACTGCTGACACTTTCTCTTTGTTTCTGTTCCAAAGATGATTAGTTCAGTCTTGTTTCTGTTCAGTTGGAGAAAATTATTTTGCATCCACACATCAATCTGTTCGATGCAGTGACACAGTGAATGGATTTGTCCATTTCACCTGCTGTGAGTGAAATATAAATCTGAGTGTTAGCTGCATAATTATGGTATGATACGCCACAGCTGTGTATTAACTGACCTAAAGGAAGCATGTAGAGATTGAAAAATAGAGGTCCCAAGATAGACCCCTGTGGAACCCCACATGTCAGGGCCATTTGGTCTGATACACAGTTACCAACTGAAACAAAGTACTTCCTGTCTTCAAGATAGGACTGAAACCATTTAAGAGCAGTTCCAGAGATACCTATCCATTCCTCTAATCTTTGTGACAGGATTTCATGGTTCACTGTATCAAACGCAGCACTCAAGTCCAACAGAACTAAGACAGAGACTTTGCCCGCGTCAGTGTTCAGACGAATTTCATTTGTGACTTTGATGCAGTCTCAGTCTGTGATGGGGCCTAAAACATATACAACTTTTTCGATGACTTTCCCTAAAAATGGCAGGTTTGATATGGGTCGATAGTTGTTGAGCACTGTAGCATCAAGACTGCTCTTTTTTAGGAGAGGCTTGATGACAGCAGTTGTTAAGGCCCTTGGAAATGTTCCAGACTGTAAGGAATTATTGACTATATCAGTGAGTTGTGGTAACAAACTGCTTAGTACTGATTTTAGAAATCTAGTGGGTAGAACATCGAGGCAGCAGGTGGATGAACTTAGGCTGGAGGCAGTTTTTTCAGTTGTTATGTCATTAATGGGTGTAAAATTTGTAAACTCAACCAAAGGTCTCCTATGTGACTGCAGTGTCGTTGTATGCCCTTTGGACTGTAGCGCATGTTTAATGACTTGAACCTTGTCATTAAAAAACAATGCAAACTCATTGCATTTAATGGTGGAAACTTATTCTGGAGGAAATGGAGCTGGAGGGTTTGTTAATCTGTTCACTGTAGCAAACAGGACTCGCGAGTTGTTACTGCTGTTGTTGATGAGCTCTGAGAAGAATATTTCTCTTGCTTTTTGCAAAGTTTGATTGAAAACATGCAGATTTTCTTTGTATACCTCATAATAAATTAAGAGTTTCAATTCACGCCATTTTCTTTCGGCTTTTCGGCATTCCCTTTTCTGTGCCCTGACAGAAGCAGCATTGCGCCACGAAGCCTTCTGCCTCTTCCTTATCACTTTAACCTTAACAGGAGCAATGGTGTTCATAACATTTAAAACACCTGAAGTATAACAATTCAACAAATCATCAACTTGACCTGATGAGGCATTTTCAAACCTGATTGCCTCCATAAACTGTGTCCTGGTGTTATCATTAATGTGCCTCTTCTGAACAACTGTAGGTTCAGCAGCCATCCATCCATCCATCCATCCATCTTCTACCGCTTATCCGGGGCCAGGTCGCGGGGGCAGCAGTCTAAGCAGAGAAGCCCAGACTTCCCTCTCCCCAGACACTTCCTCCAGCTCTTCCGGGGGGATACCGAGGCGATCCCAGGCCAGCCGAGAGACATAGTCCCTCCAGCGTGTCCTAGGTCTTCCCCGAGGTCTCCTCTCGGTGGGACATGCCCGGAACACCTCCCTAGTGAGGCATCCAGGAGGCATCCGAAACAGATGCCCGAGCCACTTCAGCTGGCTCCTCTCGATGTGAAGGGCAGCGGCTCTACTTTGATCTCCTCCCGAGTGACCGAGCTCCTCATCCTATCTCTAAGGGAGCGCCCCGCCACTCTGCGGAGAAAGCTCATTTCGGCCGCTTGTATCCAGGATCTTGTTCTTTCGGTCATGACCCAATCTTCATGACAATAGGTGAGAGTAGGAATGTAGATCGACTGGTAAATTGAGAGCTTTGCCTTACAGCTCAGCTCCTTCTTCACCACGACAGACTGGTACATCGACCGCATTACTGCAGAAGCTGCACCGATCCATCTGTCAATCTCGCGCTCCTTCCTTTCGTCACACGTGAACAAGACCCCGAGATACTTGAACTCCTCCACTTGAGGCATGAGCTCTCCACCAACCTGGAGGGGGCAAGCCACCCTTTTCCGACTGAGAACCATGGTCTCAGACTTGGAGGTGCTGATCCTCATCCCGCTTCACACTCGGCTGCAAACCGCCCCAGTGAACATTGAAGGTCCTGGCTTGATGGAGCCAACAGGACAACATCATCTGCATAAAGCAGACGAAATCCTGTGGTCCCCAACCAGACTCCCTCCGGCCCCTGGCTGCGCCTAGAAATCCTGTCCATAAAGATAATGAACAGGACCGGTGACAAAGGGCAGCCCTGCCGGAGTCCAACATTCACCGGGAACAGGTCTGACTTACTGCCGGCAATGCGAACCAAGCTCCTGCTCCGGTCGTACAGGGACCGGATAGCCCTTAGCAAAGGGCCCCGGACCCCATACTCCCAGAGCACCCCCCACAGGGCACCACGAGGGACACAGTCGAATGACTTCTCCAGATCCACAAAGCACATGTGGACTGGTTGGGCAAACTCCCATAAACCCCCTTCTTAAAAAGAGGGACCACCACCCCGGTCTGCCAGTCCAGAGGTACTGTCCCCAAACGCCACGCGATGTTGCAGAGGCGTCACAGCCAAGACAGCCCCACAACATCCAGAGACTTGAGGTACTCAGGGCGTATCTCATCCACCCCCGGTGCCTTGCCACCGAGGAGCTTCCCAACTACCTCAGTGACTTCAGCCCGAGTGATGGACGAGTCCACCTCTGAGCCCTCGGCCTCTGCTTCCTCAGTGGAAGACGTGACTCTGGGGTTGAGGAGATCCTCGAAGTATTCCTTCCACCGTCCAACAATATCCCCAGTTGAGGTCAGCAGATTCCCATCTCCACTGTAAACAGTGTTGGCAGGGCACTGCTTCCCCCTCCTGAGGCATCGGACGGTTTGCCAGAATTTCTTTGAGGCAGACCGATAGTCTTTTTCCATGGCCTCAACGAACTCCTCCCAGACCCGAGTTTTTGCCTCTACAACCACCCGTGCTGCAGCCCGCTTGGACTGCCGGTACCTATCAGCTGCCTCAGGAGTCCCACAAGCCAACCTGGCTCGATAGGTCTCCTTCTTCGGATTCTGGGATTGCCGCCACAACAGGCACCGGAGACTTTGCGGCCACAGCTTTGAGTGGCTGCGTCGACAATGGAGGTGGAAAACATGGTCCACTCGGACTTAATGTCTCCAGTCTCCCTCGGAATCTGGTCGAAGCTCTGTCGGAGGTGGGAGTTGAAGATCTCTCTGACAGGGGATTCGGGCCAAACGTTCCCAACAGACCCTCACAGTACGTTTGGGTCTGCCACAACTACAAAGTCGATCATCGACATCCGGCCTAGGGTATCCTGGTGCCACGTGCACTGATGGACACCCTTATGCTTGAACATGGTGTTTGTTATGGACAAACTGTTGCTAGCACAGAAGTCCAATAACAGAACACCACTCGGGTTCCGATCAGGGGGGCCGTTCCTCCCAATCACGCCCCTCCAGGTGTCACTGTCGCTACCCACGTGAGCGTTGAAGTCCCCCAGTAGAACAATGGAGTCCCCGGTTGGAGCACTTTCCAGCACCCCTCCCAGAGACTCCAAGAAGGCCGGGTACTCTGCACTGCCATTTGGCCCGTAAGCACAAACAACTGTGAGAGACCTATCCCCGACCCGAAGGCACAGGGAAGCGACCCTCTCGTTCACCGGGGTGAACTCCAACACATGGCGGCTGAGCTGGGGGGCAATGAGCAAACCCACACCGGCCCGCCGCCTCTCACCGAAGGCAACTCCAGAGTAGTGGAGAGTCCAGCCTCTCTCGAGGATTTGGGTTCCAGAGCCCAAGCTGTGCGTGGAGGTGAGCCCGACTATCTCTAGTCGGTATCTCTCAACCTCCCTCACAAGCTCAGGCTCCTTCCTTGGCAGCGAGGTGACATTCCATGTCCCTAGAGCCAGATTCTGTGTCCGGGGATTGGGTCGTCGAGGCTCCTGCCTTCGACTGCCACCCAATCCACAATGCACCGGCCCCTTACAGTTCCTCCTGCAGGTGGTGGGCCCACGGGAGGTCGGTCCCACGTCGCTCTTTCGGGCTGAGCCCGGCCGGGCCCCGTGGGGAAGGACCCGGCCACCAAGCGCTCGCATATGAGCCCCAACCCCGGGCCTGGCTCCAGGGTGGGGCCCCGGTTGCGCCAAACCGGGCGACGTAACGGTCCTTGCTTTTAAAATGTCCATAAGGGGTTCTGAACCGCACTTTGTCTGGCCCGTCACCTAGGACCTGTTTGCCTTGGTAGACCCTACCAGGGGCATAAAGCCCCCGACAACATAGCTCCTAGGATCATCCGGGCACTCAAACCCCTCCACCATGATAAGGTGGCGGTTCAAGGAGGGGAGGTTCAGCAGCAGGTTTTGGAATTGTGGACAGATGGAAGAAGACACAAGAATCATCAGACAGAGCAACATCATTCACAGTGACTTCTGAAATATGAACACCCTTTGTAATGACCAGGTCCAGAGTGTGACCTCTGTTATGGGTCGGCTCATTAACATCCTGACAAAGACCAAAAGTATCAAGAATAGAAAGTTCTTTGGCATTCCTGTCAGAAACATTATCCACATGCACATTAAAATCATTAAAATCACCTGATATGACTATTTGTTCATATTCTGTGCAGATAACCGAAAGCATTTCAGTAAACTCATCAATAAAATCATGACATGTTAGGGTGGTTTGTAAAGAACAACATATATAATAGATGGAGAAAACCTCAACACAATTTTGAATGACACATACTCAAATGATGAAAACTCCCCAAGTGATAGTTTCTGAATAAGAATATTATCCCTAAAAATAGCACAAACACCACCACCCTTTTTGTTTTCCCGCATTTTGGATAAAAATGTGAAATTCGATGAGGTGGATTCAATAAGGACAGCATTTCCAGTCTTGCTGTCTAACCATGGTTCTGTTAAAAACATAAAATCAAGCTTATTTGAAATTATAAAATCATTCATTAAAAAAGATTTGTTTCCCAAAGACCTGACATTGAACAACTTTCAAGTCTGTTTGAGCAGGACCAGACTTTATCTGTTTGCAGGGGATTTGAATCAGATTTGTCTGATGTGTTGTCTGATTTATCAACTGTTTTATTTCTCAGAAGTAGCTCCAATATTCCCACAAACAGAGAGTAAATTGTGTCTGGTGTATCATTTGCAATTTAATGATCAATAATGCATAAAGGCTGAATAAGTTTATCTCTGGTTAAGTCTTGGATTTGCGACTTCAATCATAGGGCCACTGTAATCGTCAGCCAAATATAAAAAATCCTTAGATATGCAAGAATTGGAGCAGAATGATTGAGAGTAATACTAAATGGCCATCAGTCTGTAATCCTTTTACATCCTTTGTTACCTTTGTCTTGCAAAACTGACAAAAATCTGAGCCCATATTATGTGCACAGCTGGGACTGTTTATTAAAGAGGGATTTGGAGCATTATGTTGTTAAGATTCTGACAAGAGAAGATAGGTGAAGTGTCATCATCATTTGCCAGGGATGAACAAATTCAAAGCTGTGACAGATGTAGAACTTATTGAGAGCTATATTCTGATAAGCCTTTTCCATTTTTTGGCCTTTCTCTAAGGTAAGAACTTCCACAGGCTTTAGACATTATAAATTTACAGTCATATGTGCCATTTGTTCTTTAACATCAACTTCAAGAAAAATACTTTTATCCATCAGTTCTCTATCAAAAGGCAACTCCACAGCATTAAACTGAATGTTTGAGTTTAACAGAAATAACGCCCAAAATTCTGTAAATAAAACCACCAATTTAATAGTCTATAGCTTTTTGCAGCAAAAACATGAAGTAATTTTACCATGTATAATTAAAGTTTAAATAAATCAGTTTCTCGGATCATTGTGGGACAATTTTGTCTAAGTCTTTTTTTTAACTGATTTTAGTCATAGAGGTGTTAAGGTAATCGCTTGTGAACAAATCTCTTAAGGTCCCACTATATGATTTTGATTGTTCTGGACTTTGACCAGGCACGTCCAAAACTTTGAGCCCTTTTTTCATTTTTCTCTGATATAGATTTGCGCTTGTGCTTTAAACATTGTTATGTTGGCAATAGTGTGACACAACAATGGCACAGATGACCTGCACAGCAAAATAAGTTATATGTTTTTGTTTCTTGTTCTATAATATAGAATTAAAATAAAAGGGGCAGTAAATCTTTCACAAGACTGTACTTAGGTTTTGGTGTGCGAGAGGACACAACCTGGTGCTGGCGGTATCAGCATGAGTCTTGTCACAAACGCCTTGAACACATCAAAGCCATTGAACAGTCAAGGTGACTTTGCAGTTGGCAGCTCCGTACACTACTGAGCCCCTGGAGGATTGCATTGTATGTGAGCCGAGTGGAAGCCTGGCAGCCATACAGCACACTTTACTGGTTGCCTTGACTTCTCTTTCAACAGATGTAGGCTCATTTGTCTTTGCTTTTACCTTGAGTCGCTTTCCTATAATCGCCCAGTAATTGATCGTAACAGATGTTGAAGGGCCAAGTGGTCCCCAGATAACAGAAGGCGTTACGTTTTTTTTTGCTTGTGGGTATCTATTGCTAGATATCTAATTACTGAGCCAACGTAGACAGCTGACAGACTAATGAGATATATGATGGATATTTATTAGTAGTTGGAAACATCAAGCCTTAAAATATTAACAAGAATTACTACATCATGACAATGAAATGGATCAAAAAAAAAAAAAAAACACTCAAGCTGCAGCTCACATATCTCAGTCTGTATATCTGTCAGATAGCTCTGATATGCCAAAATACTTTATGGTACCCTTTTAATGTGATTATAAAATTATATGCAGGAAGTCCATAAAAGGTTTAACCAATGTGCAGTGGGATGTACTTGGTGGAACTTTGAATGAAACTGCTCATTTTAATTCCATACCTCACAATCTTCCTTTCTGAGCAATGAAGGGACATGCTCTTGCCTGTGAACCAATCAAAGGGAAAGTTGTTTACTTTAAATCTTTAGGAACCAAGTTGATTTCCTAAGTATCATATGCCTCCACGCAAGATTATAATCAGAAAAGAAAGGCCAGTGCTAATTTATTAAGTGCTAATTAAGCTGGTCTGTTCTCGCCAGCAGAAGTAATGGCACTAATGACTGCTTTCACTGCATTTTATTAATCGTTAAATGTTTATTTTTCCAATATAAACAAATGACTGGCATTCCTTTGTGATTGAACAGAACATTTATTTATTATCACTTTATTATTCTGTTTTTTATTGTTGGCAGCCACTACCAGGGTAGGTAGCCCAGTCAAGTCACTACCTGGAGAGAATTTTTTTATATTTGTGAGTGATACTAGAGTACCCCGAGGAAACCCACCCAAGCACAGGGTGGACATGCAACCTCCACACAGGAAGGTCCCGAGCTTTAATCGAGTTGAGCCTTCTTGCTGTGAGGCAGCAATGCTAACCAGTGCCGCTGTGCTGTATACAGGGACATTATGTTATTTCCAGTGTTAAACTTAACAACATTAGAGTATGACGGCGTTACTAAAGGAGTTTATTTTTCAGTAACGGAGTAATCTAATTAATTACTTTTCTCGTCATTGCAATTGCACTGGGTGGGTGGCTCTGACTACCACTAACCACAAGACAGCGTCAGCGACAATGACGATGAGCCGCGGAAATTAAAAGGTAGCGTTCTTGAACTTGAATTTAAAGACAAGAATGTTCCTGTAACATCCACGCTATGCCCAGGAAAAAGAAAATTAATGTATTATTCATTTTCACTGAGAATGTAAAACAAGTTCATCTACAGAGAGAGTTGGATTGTGTTCTGTTTTTTGTGCAATAATCTACAGAGATTTGCACTACTTAATGGCCAGATCTCCCTATGTTTCTTCTTATCCACGTTTACATTTGTGTGTCTTAATTTTGCCATTGAATTTTATTTTCAGTATTTATTTTTATGTTTTTATTTCTATACATATCATATGGCGGACTGCAATCTTATTAAGTTCAAATAAATACCAAATGTTCTAAAATACTGTAAATAGTGTTATATTCTTCAATCAGTTATTTAAACATCTTTCATATTAAAGATGTTATATAACATAATACCGTTATAGAACTTAAAAAAACTAACTCCAGTTATTTTGCTGAGTAACTAATTACTTTTACAATGTGGTAACTGAGTTACTAACTCAATTACATTTTGGGAGAAGTAATGTGTAATGCAGAAAGCATTAGTTTACCTGTGCTTAATTGTGAAGGCTTAGTTAGTCACTGCAAAGTATTATGAGTAAAAGACGTGTACGAGAAAATTGTGTTGTAAACGTGAATATGCCATTTTTTGAATAAAACGTGTTACAGACAGGTTTGACTTTCAGTGGAAACGTAATCCATTGTAAATTGTTAACAATCAACTGTTACGATGTAAAATTGCTAACATTAGCTTACCTTAAGTCATACAGATGGACAAATGAGAGATTCCCTGTTGAGGCTTAAAAGAGCTGCAATAATCCAGTCAGTTTCGGTCATTGATAGGACAAGAGTTATTGAATAAACACAAGGGTATTTATATCAATATTTTCATCATTAAAGTGCACGCTTTAGTGATATAAAGCGTGCGAAATAGCTACTGGCAGGTGGAGCTGGACCCCGAGGCAAGACCAAAGACTACCTTCACATTGGGGCTGGAACTGTGGCAGTTCCAGGTAATCGTTCGAACTCTGCAATGTGCCGCCACCTTTGAACGGCTCATGGAGAGGGTACTTGCCGACATACCTCGAAGCCATTGTGTCTTGTACATTGACGATTTGCTGGTGCATGCTAACAACTTTGACAGAGCCCTGGCCCACTTAAAGGAAGTCTTCAGTGCTGTTCGGCGGACTGGTCTACGACTGAACCCAGCAAAGTGCCATCTGCTGCGGAGAGAGACCACATTCCTGGGCCATGTGGTCAATGCACAGGGAGTCAGCAAAGGTGACCGCTGTCCGGGACTGGCCGACCTGCCAATGTTTGCCTGCTCTGCAGTTTCCTGGGCATGGCGTCGTACTACCAACGCTTCATCAAAATCTTTGTCTCTGTCGCTAGCCCCCTCCACCGCCTCACAGTAGAGGGTGGGCCCCTTCGTCTGGACTGACGTCTGTACTGCTGCCTTCAACCATCTGAAAGAAGCCCTTACGGTTGCCCCAGGACTGGCCTACCCCGATGCTAAGCTGCCTTTTATTGTGAATACCGATGCCAGTAATTTTGGAGTTGGGGCTATTCTCTCCCAGCATGGGGGGAGTGGTGGGCTACTAGAGTCGTGCCCTAAGCTGGAAAGAGAAGAACTACTATGTCACTTGAAAGGAGCTTTTGACTGTAGTTGTGGCTGTGCAACATTTCCGCCCATACCTACAAGGCAACTGGTTCCTACTGCACACTGATCATACATCACTTACCTGGCTGCTGAGTTTCAAACAACCCGAGGGACTAGTTGCCCGCTGGCTGGAGGTGCTTCAAGCCTATGACTTCGAGGTCCACCATCGACCAGGATAGCAACAGGCCAATGCTGATGCCCTTTCTCGGCAACAACTACAAGAGAGTGACCCCACTCTGGCCCAGGGTAGGAGCTGGCTGGTGGTGGAGCGTCCCGAGTGGGCAGTGGTGTCTCCTGAGGGCCCCGAAGTGAAAGCCTACCATTACCAGTGGTGCAACTTTGAACTCCACAGTGGCCTGCTGTACCGGAGATGGCAATCACCGCAGCGGGGGAAGGATATCCTGCAGCTCCTGGTCCCACTTGCCCTGCGGACCAAGTCCTCCAGAGTGTGCATGGATCGGTGGGGTCAGACCACTTTGGAATCTCCAAGACTTTTCATTGCCTCCAGGGGCGGTTCTACTGGCCAGGCTGCAGATGAGATGTGGAATTACATGTGCACTGTTGTGATTCCTGTATCGCTCAGAAGGGTCCGTCTCAATGCTCACACGCCCCCCTGCAGCAGCATTTGGTGGGGGCCCCGATGGAGCAAATTGAAGTGGACATCCTGGGCCCTTTCCTGTCACTGACTCTGGCAACCGTTACGTCCAGGTGGCCATGGACTACTTCACAAAGTGGCCTACGCAGTGCCTGACCAAAGTGCCGCCACTACTGCTGAGAGACTGATCGAGAAGATGTTTACTCACTTTGGGGTTCCTGCCGAGCTCCATAGTGACCAATGGCTGAACTTCGAGTCCCAGGTCTTTAGCGAGGTCTGCCGGTTGCTTGGGGTAAAAAAGACGCAAACAACTCCTCTCTACTCTCCTCTCTCTGGGTGTACTGTCCTGAGCGAAAGAGAGGTGTCTCTCCCAAGGTTTGCAGCCACTGGCTGTGTCCAGCTGAAATCGTGGCATGTCTGTCTGAGGTGGTGTATTGAGTGCGTATGCCTGAGAAGGGACGCCTAGTGGTCTTACACCAGGATAGACCAGCCTCGCACCACCCCCGCGCCCCAGTGGCTGCTGGTGAAAGGAGGGACAGAAATGTTGAGATGAACCAACCAGTCAACTCTCCTTCCAGGTGCACAGGCCGGAATCGGAGGCAACCTGTACACTTTAAGGACTATGTGTTAAGTGATGAGGTTGTCGGGGACAACATTTACTGTCTGAATCAACACACTAATTACTATATAGTGATTACGCCTTTTATAGTAATGTCCAAATTAGAGGCTAGTGGAACTGTAAGATACAGTATTTGTTTTACTGTATCCAAATCATTTTGTTCAGTTTTATTTTTTGTTCTTGGTTTATTTATTTTGGTCATTACTTGTCATTTTCTTCTTTGTAATCCCCCTGACATTATTGTTTTTGACAGGTTTATTTTCATTTCTGTACCTGTTTATACTGCCCCTTATCATTTTTCAAAGATGAGTTTGACGTGACTCTCCATTACACTCTTCTATGAATATCTGCATACGCAACATTTTATAAAAGGCACTCTCGAATCACAGCGTCTTATACCTGACTAGTATTGTTCACTGTTGAAGTTACTCACTGCATTAAAACACTGCTTTCCGCACATAAGTTATATTTGTGAAAAAAAAAATTAAGCTGCATGGCTCATCCACAACTGCATTTAGTAGTCATTAACGCTAATTAATAAATGGAAAAAACGTGACTTTGGTGGATTATTTGGCCAGACCAGGAACAGGACCAGACCAGGACCAGGATTACAACTGTTGGAAATGTTACAGTCGTGAGTCTTTTCTGAATTAAATAGGCTACATGCACATACTCTGTGCTTTTGTGTGGGGTTCACTGTGTGTTGTAAAACATTTAATGATGATCTTTAGTGTTGTACAGAGCTCTTAATTCAAAACAGACAAACAATATTGGTGTAGAGTCGCTTACATTATTATTCTAAATTGTCCTGTTTCCTTGATATATGCAGCTGGCACTTGTTGTAGTCCATTTTTTGGATGTGTAGTATTATTTAGCAGCTTCGTGTCAATGTAACATTCCTCGCATACGTAAACGTATCATCAATAACATTTCCCCAGAGAGGTTGGTGGAGTCGGATTGTGGAAACACCACTAAAGCTCTTTTCCTTTATTAGTAAGGAACTTCCTAACGTCTTAGTGTTGACTTCCTGACGTAGCTCACAAAGGTTCAGGAATAGTGGTTAGGAACAGGAATCAGGATCAGAATAATTGGATTCAGTCTTTTTTTTTTTTTCATTGAACGGTTGGTTGCACTGGTCCTGTCACGGTGGATCAGGACTCGGCACAGTTGGCCGCGGCCTCCGTACCGGGCTCCCCTGCCCCTACTGATTCGCAGAGAGGAGACAGGTGTGCGGGAGCGCCGGCGGAGCAAGCCCAGCTGATCCGAGTGGATAATCAAGAGGGAATAAGAAACACTGCAGCCTGCTCCTCGACGCCAGATCGTAACACTGACTACCGTTAGTAATACGTCTTGCGTTTGAAGGTTTTGTTCTATGTATATACTTACCTGCTTTTTTCTGTTCAACTCAGATCCTTCCCGTCCTGCCGCCAGTCCGGTTCCCGCTCCACCTCGGTCATCCCAGAACCCAGTTAGTCCATCAGTTCGTCTCGCTCCAGCTCAACTCGGTCCTGATCCTGCTACATCTCGCTATCCCCGAAGAACCCGCAATTCTTAAGTTGCTTTGTTCAATAAATCTGTTTTTTGTGAACTTTACGTGGGTGTCTGCGTTTGGGTTGTCTGCCAGAACACAACAGGTCCCACCTCAGATTGTTTTTAGTCACACCATTGAGAAATTAGGTTGCACTCTAGAGGCCTGCTTGACCTCAGTAGCATAACAAAAGATTGCTTAAAGTATTGCTAATCAATGCTAATGAATGAATGAATGAATGAATGAATGAATGAATAATAATGACAATAATGGATTAGATTTATATTGTCCTTTTCTTCCATTGGATCAAGGGACTCAAAGCATTTACAGGACGTCCATCATTTATTATTCTGAGCCACTGTGCCCCACAATATACTTGTATATGTAACACTCTATTCATGTACAATATCATGTGTTGGTGCTGACTATTTCCTGCAATGTCATTATTTTGACAATTGAGAGCTAATGGCTATTATTTGTTAATGTATTTCAGTTTCATTCATAATTTTCACCTGTCATGAGAAGACCGCTCAGATCCTGGCTTTTGGAAATTGAGTTTGGCTTGCTGTTTATCTACGTTTACACACACGTAAAGGAAACAGTACCAAGTGGAGCAAAAATAATTCCAAAACCGCTGTCACGCTCCTGTTCTATTTTGAGCCCCTGAAAACACCTTCACTGATTCTCCTCCTCCAGTCAAGCACCCCACCAAGGTGCACGGCCGTGGCGTGGACATAAAAAAGTCCACACGTGTTGTCCATTAAGCCCTTGCCCAGACCTCGACACAAGTCCCCAGGAAAGCCCCCCAGGCCCAGAGGGCACCTGGGCCTGCACCTCCGTAAGCACCTCCTAACAGATGCATACGGGGCTTGCATACAAGTTTGTGCTTAGCATTTCTGTAACTATAGCTGTTGTCTCCTTGTTGATAGCTCCAGATACTCCTCATATTTCCACTGCTCACTGCGGGGGATGCAAATGGAGCATCACACTCTGCTGTGGACACGGGGTACGCACCCGCCGTAGTCCTTGCTGTATTTCATGCTTCATTAAAAGCTAAGATATTGGATGTTTATGAAGCAGGCAAAATGTGACGTGGACAAGATACGTAGCGATTGCAGCCTTGTCAGAGTTTGATTAGCGCGTTTGTATTTTTAATTAAATTGGGGTTTACAGTTCTCTCTCGTTGTCGTCAGTTGGAAAAATGAGGGAAAGAGTAAAGTAAAGTAAAGGAAGAAAACTGGGGAGAATAACATTCTGCTCTGTTCCTGGCAGGTGTGTGTTTGTGCAGAGTATGCCATAAGGAAATACAGTAGTTCAGCATCCTCCATTACTAAAGTCAGATCACCTGTATTAGCTTCCAGAGCAGAAGCCCTCATGGTAAATATTGATGGACCTTAAAGAAATTGTTCAGACTGTTGTCTGTCCTACTTTGTCAGAGGAAATATTGTGTTACCTGGAGAGTAAAATATCTGACCATTGGAAATGAATGTTTTTTATTACAAGACACTTTCTTCCTACAAATGATGGATAACTTCAAAGATGGCAAAAATCTTTTCAAATCAAAGTTGTACGTTGGAAATGTTGACATGGTTAAAATCTCATCATTGGATGAAAGAGACGATTAAATGGAATGTCTAAAACCAGTCCCTTGCTGCCAAAGAAGTTAATTTGTTTGCAACCCAGTATGTGAAGGACATGATCATTTTGTCTGGACAATACAGTGGACTGCCAGAATTCTACAAGCTATTAAACATTTTAGTCAACTTTGAGACAGTGTCTTTTAATAATCATGGATAGTTTTTATTGTATATTGTGCTTTTCAAGATACCTAAAAACACTTTACGTAGTCCATTTTACATTCACTCCACAGTCACACACTGTTGGTGGTAAGCTACTATCTTGTAGCCACAGCTGCCCTGGGGCAGACTGACAGAGACCCATTGTGCACCTACGAACTCTCCGACCATCACCAAACATTCTCACACACTCATACACCAGCGCTGCAGACACTGGAGGCAAGGAGGGTTAAGTGTTTTGCCCAAGGACACAACGACAGTATAAACTGTGGGGAGAGTGGGAATCGAACCAGCAACCTTTCGGTCAAAGAATAGCCGCTGAGCCACTGCAAACAAAAACTGCAAAGCTCTCATCTTGGTTTATGGAACATTTTGTATCATCAGCTTGTCAGCAACAGCTACACAGACATAGAAATCCTGCAAAATGTTAAATGGTAATTCTTAATACAGTAAGAGGACCTGGGTTTTGATAACACACTTTGTAACTTAATGTACATCATAGAGTGTCTTATAGAATGTGATGCCTTGCACATACTTTGTAATAGTGATGAAACCACATCAACATTGCAAACACCATCCACCACATCCATCATCTCCTCCCTTGATACAGACAGTGTTGAGTCATCTTAATGTCCATCAGCTTTTAATTAGACTTATATACGTAACATTTTACATCAGCCTGCTTTATTTCAAATACCCTCTTTCTCCTTTGAGGTTGAGTTAAAGCTTCATAAGGGCAATGATAAATATGAGAAATTTGGGGATGGTCTAAGTGTAACAACAGACATGAAAATAGAAATTCTGGACAAGCTGGCTGAAGAAATCTTTGCAGCAAAAGTCTACCCTGACAAACACGGAATTTAAACTGTCAGTAAGCACCCATGCTGGAAGAAGCCGGGGTAGCGGCTCAGGATATGATGGTTGGGCAACAAGTATCAAATACAAGCTTGGAATCTACCGGTCAAAACTGCGTCAGGCTGGTTGTAATGAGCCTGAACATTCAGAAAGCTTTGGTGACTATATACTTGAAAAACAGCAATGTATCCTGGTGAATGAAAAAAAATAAAAAAGAGAAAAAAACATGAAACTCATCAGAGAGAAGATGGCCCTAATGTTCGCTTTTTGGAGAAAGGAAATTGTGGATGAAATGTTGCTTTTGTTATTTTGGTGTTAAACAGATATGTGCAGAATTTTTCTGCGTCACCCACCAAGGACCTTTAGGGGACCTTAATGTCTGCCTTAGATACTTACTCTTCCTCAACTTTAAACTGTATACAGCCAGGATAGGAGCCTTCAATCAGGACATGGATAACCAAACCACAACTGAGGCTTAAATATTTGAAAAGTTTTAGGTGGCTTTAAATAGGTTTTAGTTGGATTTGAACTAGTTTTGGATGTATTTGAACAGTGTTAGTTGGATTTGAAAAGGTTTTTGATAGATTACCTGTTAGAAGATAGAAACCTAACCTAATCATATTTGAATTGATTTTTTATTTTAACAGGTTTTATGTGAATTTGAGCAGGTTTTAGTTGGATTTAAACAGGTTTTGAATGGATTTGAACTGGTTTTGGCTGGAAGTGTCAAGTGTGCTATGATAGGCCATTGGGCCGGACTTTGGACATTTCTGGTGTAAATGTAAAGTAGCCATTCTAACATTCTAATTAATGGAAATATAGCAATACTAGTTTCAATTTGGTGAACTTGTGGTTTCTAGAGGACACAGATTAAGATGAGATTAAAGGTGTCAAGATGGGTGAAAATAACAGTGCATCTACCTCACTGTCCACAGTTGTCAATACAGCCGTTGTTTTGGAAGAGGAGATCTTCCAGACCTTCCTTCTGCATTTGCCTACCTTTTTGCTCTCAACATGGAGTTCCCAAAGGAACACAAGTATACTTTTAAAGCCATTCAGCATATCTATAGAGACACAAACATGGGGCCAGGACTCCCCTGCAAAAGAGATGTGTAATCTCAGTGGGACTTTCCTTGTTAAATAAAAGGTTAAAAAAAAGGAAAAAAAGCAAACTGCACTGTTTATTGTAACATAAACTAGTATCTAGATGTAGGTTTAAAAAGGTGAATAAATTGTGTCCCTCATCCATAGGGCTTTAGTAGTTCTAAGTTCAACTGGTAAGTCTCTATTCCTCAGAGGGTTTAGCCTGAAACTACTGTGATTGAACAAATGTTTTTAAAGTCTTTTTGGCAGATTTAAATTAAACTGGAACATTGTGTTTGTAAAAAAAAAAAAAAAAGAGCTGTCTGTTCCTGTCTGATGGGTTTCTATGTCCTCTTGGTTTTGCTGAATGTCCATCTGGGGTATTCACAGTCTCTCAGGGGCTTCACAAATCATTTTTCTCTTTCTGTTCTGAGGTTGTGGGCACCTCCTGTGCTCTTTGGTAAAGAGTTGTGATGACTTTTGAGTTTTAGGAAGCTGACGCACACAGACTAATATCTCCTCTGTAACTCCCACCACCCTCTGCAGCACAAGCTGGGAGTCATTAGGACTTCTCAGCTCTCAATTTACCAGTCAATCTTCGTTCCTACTCTCACATACGATCATGAGCTTTGGGTCATGACCGAAAGAAGAACATTCAGGATACAGGCGGCCGAAATTTGCTTTTTCCACAGGGAAGCTGGATGCTCCCTTAGAAATAGGGTTAGGAGCTGGGTCACTCGGGAGAAGCTCAAAGTAGAGCCACTGCTCCTCCACATCGAGAGGAGCCAGCTGAGGTAGCTCGAGCATCTGTTAGAGATGCCTCCTGAATGCCTTTCCGGAGAGGTGTTTTGAGGGAGTCCCACTGGGTGAGGGACTCAGAGAAGACCTAGGACACACTGGAGGGACTATGTCTCTCGGCTGGCCTGGGAACATCTAGAGCCTAGGGAGGGGGAGTCTGGGCGTCTCTCCTTAGACTGCTGCCCCCACAACCTGGCCATGGATAAGCATATGTAAATGGATGGATGGTTCTTTATTTAAATACATAATATTTTAAGAAATGACATAAATTACTATAAACTGTAATTTTATTACATGGGTAAAATGTGTGTTGTGATTGATAGCTAATTTGTCTGACATTCTCTTTAATCCGACAATTTGTTTTTGTTTTATGAAGTCTGAGTTGGCAGCACTGATTGGCCCTTGATTTCAATGTCTTGGAGTGTTTATCTCTGATAATCAAATTTCTCCATTATAATTATGTTTGCATAACTATCAGAAAGTTTTTTCTGTGCTTTACATAACAGAGCATTTTAGACCAGTATGGTGATAAATTATGAATAAGAATGTATTTTTCTAGCACAAAATGATGCGACAGGGAAGGTGACCTTTGACTTTTTGGGATATTTGAAGTTCCATCACGTCATGGCTTTATGGCATTACATGTATGTGGAATATCATCTTAATTAGCTCATTAATTGTTCACGCTAAAGGTGAGTGTGACCTTCAACCCACTCTATTCTAAACAGCCCGGCACAGCTGAAGCAAATATTTGACAATTTTATATCAAGGCATATGCAGTGACAGATGGGCAACTTTAGCATATGCTATCTCCTAATAAACTAAAACTAATAAATGCTACAGACGATACTATAATGCAAGTCACAATTTCATCTAGAATCCATCACTCATAAAATCACAAATGTTAATGTATTAGCACCAAGAACAATATAATAATTGTCAATGAAGACATAATTACCTCAAGTATATTACTTTTTTTCACTGGATTTAATCCATTATAATTCCATTTATATAGCACACTTCTGCTGGGTAATTATGTTCCATGATATTTTTGACCTCCTTACATTAAGGTGTTCAAACATCTGTTCATTGTTAACTTTGCTAAGGCATAGTTTGCTTAAAGCCCATTCTAAAATAATTTAAAATACTTCTAAATGTGCCTTTATTTTCACAAACACATTATGTAGAAAGACAGTAAATTGAACATTGTAGTAGAATTTACAATTAGTCTGTAGAAAAACACAAATTTTTAATTAATTGTTTTACATGTATATTTTTTTTTAAATCACCCAATAATGTTTACTGAGGAAAGCAATGGCAAAGCCCTTTCCAAGAGCAGATGAGTAACAGGCCTTGGACACTGTTGTACATGGTCTAGTGAACAAGTTTTGATGTAGGTACATATGTGTGGGCTAAATACATGCTTTTTACCAAGTCTTCAGGGCCTTAGTAAATAATATTTTAAGGCTCGATATGAATCTTTTTTAAGTACGTCTGTATCACATCTTACATGTGTCAGAGCTGAGGACAGTATATATGAGGCATAAACTACCACTAGCCTCACCACATGCTAACACCCAGAGGGATTTTCTTTGTCTTCTGTTGGGTTTCTCTTGGCAAAAGCTGGACAAACTTTTCTTACAAGATGTATGTCCTGTTATTAGGTCACCAGCACAAGCCTCCAGACATGTTAATGAACATGTAAATTTTGCATTGTAGACTTGTGCGTGACAGCATGGACAGTTTGAAAGACTTGCCATTCTTTGTTTGACCTCACATATGCGTGCATTGGACTGACAAAAATCCAGGGCAGACGCAGTGAACTTTAATAAAAAAAAAAACTTATACTCATTCATTCATTCAAATCGTGAAACACAACCTTACCTCCTAATACATTGTACTATCTTTGGCCTGTTTACTCTATGGCTTGTTTGATATTTTTTTAAATTTCTGTATTATCTTTGTTTTTGCTGTAGTGGCCTTAGTCCACACTTGATGATTTTTATTTAATGTTAATGTTTTCTTAAATGTTTTGAGGCCAAGTGTTGGAGTGGTCCACTGTTCAAGTATTCAAAGCTTTTCCTGTATAAACTGTTGCATTGTTGAATTTTCTGCATGTGAATATAAATGCAAGTAACATCTAACTGTTGTATTTACAGATTAAATAGCTTAACAATGAATAGTAAGATAAAGTCACAGTAATAAAGTAGAGGTTATTGATTGGAAAATGGCTAGCATTTGGCTACCAGTCAACTTCTATATTATTAAATCAAGTAAAGCTTACTCAAATCAAACAAGCAGTTGCAAATCACTACTCTTTAGTAAATGTTACTTGATAATTTTGAGTCAATGAGTTTAGTAGTTTAGTTTTATTAAGTACACCTTACTTATCACATTTTACAGTGCAAATCCTTGGAGCCTCAAAAAAAACTCTCAGTATTGTGTTCAATTTAGCAAGTGGAGACTGCTCTCTGACATGGCCAATCTTGAGCACAACAACACTTTCTTGACAACTCCCATCTCAGTAAAAAATGAGACAATGGTTTGAGAATGCAGCAGTTCAACTAAGCACAGTATAGTTGTGTGTATGTGCGAAGGACGAAGTCACAGAGCGAATATTGTCTTGCAGCGAGGCCAGTTAACACCATTATGGCTTCCCAGCGTGTTCAAAAGCCGCCTGACTCCCTCATTAGCAGGATGTGTCAGTAGTTGGGCATTTGCTGAAAGGGAGCCCTGCTGTGAAGGGAAACAGAGAAGTCCAATGCTGCCTCCAACTGGGGTTGCCCTTGGGTGCGGCTGCCTTTACTCACTTTCTGCCTTTGTCTCCAAACCAATCCATCACGGCTTCTGTCCTCTTTTATCCACCACTGGAGAAGTGCTTAATTAATGCAGTCATTAAACGAAGAAAAAACAAATGTCACAAAGCGGCTGGAGAGGCATGTGCTAATTCCACATTCACTCCATTGATTGGACACTCTGAATGTGGCATTCCTTAATGAAAAAATCTAAATATAACCATCAACTTTTTAATGCTGTAATTTATCCATTTGAAAAGCCATAAAGACTTGTGTGAGAAATGGTACTGCACTTGATAAAGTAACTGACTGTTGCCTATGAGCTCTGCAGTCTCACATTGAGAGTGATTAAATGGAACTTAAATGGAGCTGTCACTATTACTCTCGGCAAAACAAACTCAGCATTTCCTTCAGTTTTCAAAAAGTAATAAGATGGAGTTTTGAATGAAACATGACACCAAATTGTGGGGTTTACTAGAAATGTTCAGCTTTTTAGTAGCAACTGTGAATGTTCACTGTATCATCATCTTTAATAGTCCATTTCAGTGGTTTCCAACTTTTCCAACTCTCTAAAAACACATTTTTTCTAAACTCATTAACCATATTTCAAAATGTCAAATGAATTACAACCCAGTGTCAGCATTTGGTTTCTCATTTAATGATTTTTTTTCTGTTTATCTTAGCATTTTCCTCGTGTACCCATGTATATTCATCTAAATCTAAATTTCCCTTTATTTTGGCCATATTTAGCTCTTTAACATCAGTCTAGCTCTTGTAGCCACTATCTATATAGACTGTTTCATTCAACATTTTGGGTGACTCAAATGAACTCTACAACCGCCTAACATTCATTTAGTAAACACTAATTCATTTGACTTGTTTTACATTTGAGTGTTAGGCCCTTAAATCTTAAATCATATTGTTGGGTCTGTAGGAATAAGTAGGTTCTTTACCAGTTTCTTCATGATTGGCTGACGTTAACAAACAATTTCTGAGCCAACAATGTAGCATTAAGGCACAGGTTTCTTACAGTTATATAAATATTTATACTGTATGATATAACACTTGCAAAACCCAATAAATGTGAGTGTCATCAAAGGTCAAAAGTATTTTTTTAAAGTACACTTAAAGGGCTTTACAACTGACATAGTTGATCCAATTCAAATAAACTAAAGTCTGGTTCACTAATTAGTATGGTTCATTTGTGCAGGTGTGAAAGTGGTCCATCAAACTCCAATGAAGACTGACAAACAGAACAAAGTGGCAGTAGCTCAGTAGGTAGAGCGCTTGTCCTTCAACCGAAAGCTAGGCAGTTCAATTCCCTCCCTCCCCATAGTTCATACTGTTGTTGTGTCCTTGGGCAAGACACTTAACCCAACTTGCCTCCAGTGGCTGTAACACTGGTAAGTACTGTAGAACAAGTTGCTTTGGATAAAAGTGTCTGCTAAATGAATAAATATAATGTAATTACCCCTGAAAGCAAGCTACAATACAGTCTAATGTCTATGTGGTAAGAACATAAATCGGCTTCAGTTCAACCCAACTACATGAATAATGGCTTCCTGTGGATTCAATGTAGCATTTAACTTATAATGTTACACTCTGCTACAGTGGGTCAGTGGTTGAGCGGTTGTCCTATAACCGGAAGGTTGGTGGTTTGAATTTCACTCTCCACAGTTCATACTGTTGTTGTGTCCTTGGGCAAGACACTTAACTCTCCTTGCATCTAGTTGTGTTCCAGCTGTAACACTCGTGTATGAATAAATGCATGAATGATTGAGTGCCTGGCAGGTGGAAAAGCGCTATATAAAATCCATGCCATTTACCATTTTAGATTACTTTCTTTACCACAACTTTTTGTTGTTCTGTCACAGTTAACAGTAGTCCTCTCTTGTGACTGTTCATTCTGCCTGATACTGTTTTCTTAATATGACGTCCATTTGACAAATTAAAACACAAGTTCAGTGCGTTGAATAATGATAGCCTGTTGTGCTTTTTGATCATTCATTGTCTCTGCTAATCAGTAAAGATGTGCTCTTGATATAAACATTTGGCTCAGAGCCTAGACACTTTGCAATTCTAAATTATTCAGGTGCCGTGCACAGGAGGACAATGCTCACCTGCAAATGACACTTGACTCTTGCATCTCTCTGCAAGGCTACTTTGGAAAGTATTTTCTCAAATTCTCATCATTTTCAGATGTGTTATGAAATATATTATGTTGTCTACCCATTAATACTGTAAGACAAAGTTGAGAAGGAGATACTAAATTGTAATTTTTAGATGTTATCTCAACTATTGGTGCTTACTGAAATTGGTACATATTATATTTGTCCTAAGCTTAAAATGTTTTGGCCCAATTGTTTGTCTTAATAAAAAAAAACACAAATATTAGCAGGCTTGTACTACCTATTTTTCTTTTGTGTCTTGCGTTATTTTGGAGCCTGATGGGCCAGTTAAGCTAAAGGTTGTAGAGATTATGTGATACCCTGAACATTGCTCCAAACAGCATGTTGAGGATGGCCCATACTGTTTTATATACAGTATTAATCAAAATAATAGCAGTACAATGTGAGTAACCAGAATAAATCCAAGTTTTTAGTATATTTTTATTGCAAAGTGGCAAACAAGTTACCAGTAGGTGCAGTAGATTCTCAGAAAACAAACAAGACCCAGCATTCATGATATGCACGCTCTTAAGACTGTGCAATTGGGCAATTAGTTGAAAGGGGTGTGTTCAAAAAAAGCAATGTAGCATTCAATCACTGAGGTCGTCAATTTTGTGAAAAAACAGGTGTGAATCAGGTGGTAAGGATGAAGCCACCAGCACTTGTTGAACATGCATTTGAAAGCCTGAGGAAAATTGGTTGTTCATGACAGTGTTCAGAAGAACAGCGTACTTTTATTAAAAAGTTGATTGGAGTAGGGAAAACCTATAAAGAGGTGCAAAAAATGTATAGGCTGTTTAGCTAAAATGATCTCCAATGCCTTAAAATGTAGAGCAAAACCAGAGAGACGTGGAAGAAAATGGAAGACAACCATCAAAATGGATCGAAGAATAACCAGAATGGCAAAATGATCAGCTCCAGGATGATCAAAGACAGTCTGGAGTTACCTGTAAGTACTTTTGACAGTTAGAAGACATCTGTGTGAAGCTAATCTGTTTTCAAGAAGTCTCTGCAAAGTCCCTTTGTTAAAAAAAGTCATGTGCAAAAGAGGTTATAATTTGCCAAAAAAAACACATCAGCTGGCCTAAAGAGAAAT
The DNA here is from genome assembly GCA_024349245.1 of Neodontobutis hainanensis. NCBI lineage: Eukaryota > Metazoa > Chordata > Actinopteri > Gobiiformes > Odontobutidae > Neodontobutis > Neodontobutis hainanensis. The sequence continues at coordinate 202,457 of JALDNG010000024.1, forward strand.
GGAGGAACATTTTGTGACTGATGAGAGTATAAATTGTTCTTTTTGGGTCCAAGGTCCGCAGACAGTTTGTGAGACGACCCCCAAACTCTGAATTCAAGCCACAGTGCACGTTGAAGACATTGAAGCAAACATTGGCGGCGGCACAGTGGAAGAGTGGTTAGCACTCTGGCCTCACAGCAAGAATGTCTTGGGTTCGAGTCCCATCCAGGGCAGGGCCTTTTTGTGTGGAGTTTGCATGTTCTCCCTGTGTCTGCGTAGGTTTCCTCCAGGTACTCCGGTACTCCTACCACCACAAACATGTACAAAATAGGACTACAGATGGAAATTAACTATTAGGCTATAATCTGGTACAAGCATCTCTGCTCCGGCTTAATCTACATTGTACACTGTCCTAAAGAAATAAAAAAACTAATTCTATCATAATATGGGCATGTTTCTCCTACTATGGTGTTGGGCCTATTTACTGCATACCAGGGATCATGGATCAGTTTGCATTCATCAAATTACTTGAAGAGGTCACGTTGCCTTATGATGAAGAGGACATGCCCTTGAAATGTTTGTTTCAACAAGACAATGACCCCAAACACACAGTAAACAAGCAAAGTCTTGGTCCCAAACCAACAAAATTAATGTTATGGAGTGGCCAGCCCATTCCCCGGACCTTAATCCAATCGAGAAGCTGTTTCTGAAGCAAAACCAAGAAATCTAAATGAATTGTGGAATGTTGTTAAAGAATCATGAAGTGGAATAACTGAGAGGTGCCCCAAGTTTGTGCCACTTAGATGTTAAGCAGTTTTTAAAAAACTGTGGTCATACAACTAAATATTATTTTAGTGATTTACAGGATTGCAAAATCCTAGAAACAAAAGTGTTTGTACAAAATAGTTTTTAGATTGTACAGTCAACGGCAGACATTGCTATTTTTTTTTAACACATCCTTTCAACTTATTGCCCAAATGCACAGCCTTAAGATTATGCATATCATGAATGCTGGGTTTTGTTGGTTTTCTGAGAATCTGAACACAGTTACATGCGGGGTCCCTCAGGGGTCAGTCCTTGGACCCATTCTTTCCATCATTTACATTATTCCTCTCAGTCATGTCATTAGCCGCTATGGAGTCTCATTTCACTGCTATGCTGATGACAACTGTACATTAAATCAGAAACACACACATCTGCAAATTCACTAACATCATCTTCGTCTTCAACACTCACTGCCTGTCTGCAGGAGATAAGGGTGTGGATGAAGCACAACTTCCTCCAGTTAAACAGCTCTAAAACTGAGGCAATTCTTGTTGGCACACCACATCAAACTCAGTCTTCCTCCTTAACTGGTATAACTATCTCTGGTCAGGACATTCCCCTCTCCACAATTGTCACCAATCTTAGTGTAAGATTTGACCCACAACTCAGCTTTGAAGCCCATATCAAAAACCTCTGCAAGACACCTTTCTACCATCTCAGAAATATTGCAAAACTTCATCCAACACTAACCTTTGCAGATGATGAAAAGCTGCTCCATGCCTTTGTCTCCTCCAGGCTGGATTACTGCAAAGCTTGCAAAGACTGCTGTATGTTTAGAATAGTGCAGCGAGGATCCTGTTGAGAGTTTGTAAATATGATCATATCACACCCATTCTTCATTCACTTCACTGGCTTCCTGTTTCTGCCAAGATTGAATATAAGGTTTCCCTTCTAATCCACCAGTGCATTTATGGAAATGCTCCCCTCTATCTGAATGAACTACTTAAACCTTCAACCACAACTCTATCACGTCGTTCAAAAAACTCAAATCGTCTCTATTCTCCCAAGACTAAGCTCAGCACTATGGGTGATCGGGCTTTTTGTTCCGCTCCTCGGATTTGGAATGCCCAACCCGACCAAAATTTTTTATTTTTTCTAAATGATCTTAATCTGTATCAATTTGAGATTTGTGTCCAAATGTAAAGTGCAATACAAATAAAATGTATTATTATTATTATTATTATTATTATTATTAATAAAGAGTAGAACTTTCCTCTCGTTGTCAAGTTGTTTTTTTGGAATGAGTAGCACATTTTATCATTTGACCATCATTAGTACATAATATTTGGACAGGGGCATGGGACAATCTTATTTTATTAAATGTATATGGCCCTGTGCAGATGTGAACAGAGCAGCTGTGTGAACGCCTGTTTCCACAAAGGCAGCCATTTAAAGCCAACCCACTGTTCCACTTATTAGCATTGCACATTTAGCCGATAAGCTCCAGAACCTCAAACAGCTGCAACGATAAGCTCTTCAATGTGGAAGCCATGTCTGCTCTGTGCAAGATTACTCACAACAATTTATAACCTTTTTTTAATATTCACTGCTGACTGAGAGGTTAAATAATTAAGCAGATAAAATATATAGTGGTCAGTGCAGCCAAGCTGGTGTGTGAGTGTGCCAACATAGTTGCCAATATACCACCAAACACTGTTTAGCCACTCAAACTCCACAGCTGTGTCTCAGATATTTGCAATTTATTTTAAAAAGCATACATGCCTTTACATAAAAATAGTTTGTTGGAATAGTGTGGTATCATTAGGACCTATTATTTAGATGTCACTAAGTATCTAGTACTTGATTCAAATATACTGTCTATTCATAAAAGTCATATTAACAGTGTACCACATAAGCCTATTCTCATTCACAAGGGCAAAAACACTAAGTTATGTTCACTGGCTTACACTGGGCGCTTTCAAAAAATGAAGACCTGAATTTCTCTTGGATTTAATAAAACATGTTTTTAATGTAAGACAGTTTTTGTAATGTGGTAAAAACGTTCTGAGGGAATGATGATCTAAGAAGCAATGTTCTTGGGGGATAAACCAAGTCGTAGGGCCAAACTATGACTTTGGGGTGGCAGTGGCTCAGTGGTAGAGCGGTTGTCTTTCAACCGGAAGGTAGTGGGTTCGATTCCCGCTCTCCCCACAGTTCATACTGTTGTTGTGTCCTTGGGCAAGACACTTAACCCACCTTGCCTCGTATGAATGTGTAAGAATGTTCAGTGAATGTATGTGGTGTTGGTCGGAGAGGCCATAGGCTCAAAATGGCTGCCACGTCTCAGTCAGTCTGCCCCAGGGCATCTGTGGCTACAGTTGTAGCTCACCATCACCAGTGTGACTGTGTATGAATGAATAATGGATGGCCTGTAAGTGCTTTGAGTCCCTTGGTCCCTTGGGAGAAAAGCAATATACATCCAATCCATTATTATTATTATTAAGATTTTTTTTTATTTTATCCCCCTCATCCGTTACCGGCTACAAAGCTGAAGTCTAGCTGCTATGACCTGGGGTGGGATACATGCAGGACAGTCCTGCACACCCCTGGACTATCCAGTAGTGTGCAGGACTGTCAGTAGCGAGGGAAGAACATGCAGACCAGACTTCACATAGGTAGGACCGTAAGGTGATCTTGCTGTGATGTAAGAGTGCTAATCGTTTTGCCACTGTTTACTCAAAATGCAAGGTACATTACAATGCTTAACCTGCCTTCAAGAAGGACTTTTGTAAAAGGCTCATCTCCACACATGGCCAGACAAAGCAATGTGATGGATGCCTTCCAGTGGGACCAACAGCTGCAGAAAGAACTTAACTGTCTGGTTGAGTGTGGAAAATGTAAACGTAAGCTGACACCACTGAGGTTAGCAGCAGCTAGCTGTGATAACTGAACCAAATGCACCGTAAACCGTAAACCTGAGTACGTTCAACAAACTCAAAACTAATTTTATTTATTTATATATATATATATATATATATATATATATATATATATATATATATATATATATATATATACACACACACTTCTATTAACCACAACTTTATATTCAAAAGATACCCATGTACAAATACAGAAGCAAAAAAAGTTTGTTTTTGTGTTGTATCTTATTTTGAAGCCATGTCTAATTGTTACCATAGCGACCAGAAAGTGTTAGGGGGCAGGGAGGATGTTACTAATGTTATGTTGTTGTTGCGATATTACGAGGACGCTGCTAATAAAGTTGCATATGAGCACACAGTGGATTCATGTTTATTAATTAATTTAAAAAATATTACAGTTTTTTTGTCATTGTATTTTGAATATTTATCTGCCACAACTTAAAGGCTGGTCCGTGAAAATATTGTCTGACATTAAACCAGTCCGTGGAGCACAAAAGGTTACGGACCACTGCTCTGGGAGTATGGGGTCTGGGGCCCTCTGCTTAGGGCTGTCTGTTCCCTGTACGACTGGAGCAGGAGCATGGTGCGCAGAAACTTTGAACTTTGTGCACAATATTGATTATACTTGTTGGGAACAGTAAAAATGCATTTCTAAGTAAGGACAGCTGTTTGGATGCGCACTACCCATTCACATACACACTAATTTCTAAACACACACATGCAGACCACACTATGACATCCCTAAAATACGCCCAAATCATTTTAGTTCTTAATATTTATTGAATTGGCCCTACAGGCATGATAAAACACCCATTAATGGAGTCATTGGCCCATTTTGAACTCTATCTCTCAAACATGGGAAAAGGAGGCCATCTGGTGGAGATACTAAATACTAAAATTTCAGTCCCTCACTATCATGAATCCATTAAAAAAATATATGTATATATATATAAATACCCTCTCCAGGGTGCTGGAGGGTTTATGGGAGTTTGCCCAACCAGTCCACATGTGCTTTGTGGATCTGGAAAAGGCATTTGACTGTGTCCCTCTTGGTGCCCTGTGGGGGGGTGCTCTGGGAGTATGGGGTCCGGGGCCCTTTGTTAAGGGCTATCCGGTCCCTGTACGACCGGAGCAGGAGCTTGGTTCGCATTGCTGGCAGTAAGTCAGACCTGTTCCCGGTGAATGTTGGACTCCCTCAGGGCTGTCCTTTGTCACCGGTCCTATTCATTATCTTTATGGACAGAATTTTTAGCCAGGGGCCGGAGGGAGGCTAGTTTGGGGACCACAGGATCTCAGCTCTGCTTTTTGCAGATGATGTTGTTCTGTTGGCTCCATCAAGCCAGGACCTTCAATGTTCACTGGGGCCATTTGCAGCCGAGTGTGAAGCGGCTGGGATGAGAATCAGCACCTCCAAGTCTGAGACCATGGTTCTCGGAAAAGGGTGGCTTGTCCCCTTCAGGTTGGTGGAGAGCTCCTGCCTCAAGTGGAGGAGTTTAAGTATCTCGGGGTCTTGTTCACGAGTGAGGGAAGGAAAGAGCGTGAGATTGACAGACGGATCGGTGCAGCTTCTGCAGTAATGCGGTTGATGTACCGGCCAGTCGTCTATGTATTTCAAAATGTGTATGGAGTTGTAGAGAAGCCAGAGCCACATCCATGCATTTTGTATATGCAGATCCCCATCCTTCTTGGGAACTAGGAAATACTGGCTGTAAAAGCCTGACCATCTGTCTGACAGGGGTACACGTTCTATGGCCCCTTTGCTCAGCAGAGTCTGTAATTCCTGTGTCAACGAATGCACTCGCTCCTGTTTCACAGAAGTGGAGACCGCGCCGTTGAAACCCGGAGGATGGTGCACAAATTTAATTGTGCAGCCTTCCCCTACAGTTTTTTCTAGCAATTGGGAGATATTTGGCAGTTTATGGGCAGCATCTCACAGTCCACGCACTCCCCCAGCAGACCCAGCATATATATATATATATATATATATATATATATATATATATATATATATATATATATATATATATTTGTTGATTTTTAGAGCAAGTGTTTGATGTAGGCTACTGATCTAAGTGTTGGCAAAGTATGTTTGTTCTCTTTCTGTTTCACACAAAAAGCTGAGGTTTGCTACACACAACACAATACGGTCTTGAAGACATAAAAACCTGAAGACAAAAAAAAAACAAAGACGCTTCCGTGTCATGTGCTTTTATAGCCACTGGCACATTCACACCCAGCTGTGCTCTCACGCAAGTGCGGTTGATCAAACTCTGTTACCAACCGAGGTAATTTAGGCCAAATCTTGGTGTGTTTGACACACGTGCTTCACACAAAGAATGCTCCCCATAGCGTATTTCTATGCAGCATTGAGTGTAGCTTTTGATAGGAAGCAGTGTGATGTATCCTATGTGTGTCAAAAGAGCTACACTGTTTCTTACATTTCAACAGGACAAGTGGGGTAGAAACTATCCTCTTTGTATTTCTATTTCTTCTCAGTCAGTGTGGCCTTGACTACAACACAAATCTAACTAGAGAATGCTTTGACATGTTAATATTAACCCATTAAGTGACCACTGATGGTCATTAATCCAATTAATCAGTGCCATGTTACGAGCCCATTCACAGACGTGACAAAACAGTGTCAGCTCCAACCAGGCGTCACATAAAGACTCTCCTGGGAGCCCCTCAGCTGACCACATACAACATGTTCCTCACTGCTGGAACAATCAATTGCCAAACACTGTTCTCCTAAAGAACAATAAGCTATGCTCAATTCTGTAACACTGGCAAGGACAAAGCAAATGTGTCTTATCAAGTTTCCATTTTCTTTTCTGTATTGTGTAAATGGGCGTCAGATTAATTTAGAGCAAAAGCGCCTGTACTTTCCATCTAAGAATTTAGTACACTATTGTGTTGAGGAATACAGCAGTTTTTGTTAAAAAAGATTGAGGAAGATGGATTCCTTGATGCTTCTTTTGGGGAACGTTTGAATTGAAATGGGGCAATCTGGGACGACCTGTTATGATGGATTCACTGCTGAAAGTGGGGCTATGAATGAGGACACAACAAATAGGGTGTTGTTGTCCAAACTTGAGTGTTGAAGGATGGTTTGGTGCATAGTCTTGTGTTGCACATTCATTCTTATCAGCTAAGTGGGCTGTTGTTAAGTGCTCTGCCAGTTCAGTACTATTTGAATACTAAGGGAAAGTCTATGCAAATATGGATATTGTTGTTGTTTTACAGATACAGATATACAGTAGGCTACTGGTAGTTTGCATTCACACTTATTCTTATGTGTAAAGATCAAGATAAAACCAGCTAAAAATTAGATTCTTTGAAAGACCCAGGAGGCACAAAAATTCTAAAAAAAAAAAAAAAAAATCTGAAATTTGTGTTCATAAATATTAATACTTAATATAAAGTATATATACTTATTCTTGAAAAAGTGGCATTACGTTGTCAGTTGTAAACATACACACCATAATGTAAAGTCAATGTGACCCCTGTTTTTTTTTTTGTTTTTTTTTTGCAAGACCCCTGTATAGGGCTGATGAGAGATAGTGATACCTATAGCTGTCAACCACTTGTAATTATAAACAATGAGAAATCATGTTTTTGGTTGCAAATATTAACACAAAACTGTGACATCCCACATTTTGTTTGATTCCCAACCTATGAAACACTACTCTTCACAAGTACTGTTAATCACCATCTAGTTGTTTGACGTATTTGTCTATAGTTGTGTCAAATACAGGGGTGGACTGGCAATATGGCAATATGGGGAATTCATCAATGGGTTGGTGGGCCGGTGAGTCGGGCGGTCGACCCTGCTGTCATGCTCCTATTCTATTTTGCGGCATGCACAAAAACACAAGCTGAAGCACTGTAGGGAAGCCCGGCTGAAACAGGGAGCACGCAGGGCAATAAAAAAAAACTCCATGTGTGTTGTCCATTAAGCCTTTGGCCGGCCCGCGACACAAGGGGTGCTTATTGTGCTTTTTTGTGGGGCCATTGCTGTGCTCCTGTTAGTTCGGGTTCTTAATCCCAGGTCAATAAATCAGTGTCTCAAACAGGAAAAGCTGTTTCAAAAAATAGTCCTTGATCTGAGGCAGTACAACCTCCTTCCAGATACATATACGACGGCTTGCATACAAGTTTGTGCTCACCCTGTCTAAAACACAGGGAGCTTGTGAAAAAAGCTTTTCCTAAAAAAAATCAAAAACAGGCTTAGGTGCTCTCTGTCACAACTGCACCAAGAGGCCAGCAAAAATGTCAGGGATTGTTCGGGATAGAAAGAAAAACCCACAAATAACTTCAGCTGAAATTCAAGACTCTCAGAAAAAAAGCGGTGTGGCTGTTTCAAGATGAAGATCATGGGCTGCATGGTTGAGAATATCACAAAGCATCCCGCTTACAATACACAAAACAACACAGAGACAAGCTTCAAAACTTCTGGAACAAAGTTGTTTAAGGTGATGACACCAAAATTAAATTTTTGGCCACAACCATAAATGTTACATTTGGAGAGGAATGGAATAAAAAAAATGGTGTACCATTTTTACTGTGAAATATGGAGGTGGATTGCTGATGTTTTGGGGATGTGTGAGCTACAAAGGCACAGGAAAAGATGAATTCAGCATGTTATCAGAAAATACTGGAGGAAAATTTGCACTCATCAGCCCCGAAGTCATTTGGGTAGTTTCTGTTGTCATTATGATTTAAAAAGAGTAAACACAGTTGTTTGACAATAAATGGCTTCACCCAATAATAACTATGAGTGAAAGAAATGTTTATGTGTTATGATTCATATTCTCTGAAAAAAAATTACAAATTCTGGCAGGGTATGTAAACTTATGAGCAAAACTGAATCTATATACATGTTAAAAGCAATTTAATGACACACGTGTGAGAGTCACAGTGTAAGCACCTACATGTTCTTACAGCGCTGCCATACACGGATCTTTTGTGCTTACATTACTCTTATGAGGCTATAAATAGCTTCCAACATTAAATTAAATATGATTTTGCTATGAGTGGTTTAAGACATACTCACATCCATCCCAGGGCAATTATTTATTTCCATTTGCTGTGCTGATGTTATGTGGTTATACAAACATTTAGTAATGGTCAGATTTTTACACTCTGTTATATTGGACAGAGATAGAACAGCTCCACAAAACATCTGGCAGGACTCCTGTTGAAAGCCTTTCTAAAAGGCAGGGATTAAAAATGAATAACTGGTCAATGATTAGAATGATCAACTGCAGTTAACCAATCAGAGCAGCATCATGTTGTTTACGTTTGTAAGTCCTCAGTACTGTTACATCATTGAACATAACGAGCCGGTTAATGCCAGGGTTCGGACCATGAATGAAGTATCCCAGCTCATGGCTCTCATATCATGCATTGGGCCAAACTAATCTGACGGTGGCCCAGTTTTGGCTTATGGAATGAAAGTTTCCTAACACAGTGATATCAAAATTGAAGTACCAAATTCCTATAGCCTGCCTGCAAAGCCAAAGATTGTCACTGGCTTCTTGGATTATTTCTGTGGTATTATGTTTGATTAAGCGTGGCAGTGGTGGCTCCAATCCAGAGATTCATTGATCATATTTCAAAACCCATTGGCTTTTTTACTTTGTCGTGTGTGTGTGTGGTCTGATGAGGAAGACAGTCTGTCTTTTGAGGAAGACAGTCTAGCTTTTGAGGACTCCATTCTCCAGATACTTGTGCCAAATTGGGACAGTGCCTGAGTAGGTTAAGAGGAATCCGTTACTGAGAAAGCCAAATTATCCTTATTTCAGAAGCTCCTCTTTTCTTAAGACACAGTGCTGCAGGCTATGCACGACAGTGGACAGAGGTTAGTGAAGAACGTGGAGTAGAGTAATGGATTCAAATGTGTAAAAACTGTGTAGTGACTAGAATACAAGCACACATAATGATGCTGTTATACAGTCTGAAGCCTGTGTAATGTCCACTGGGAGCGACCAAGGCTTAGAGACCAACAACCACATGATGCTACACATCATCCCACTGCATCGCTGGAAAAGTAGCCATGCAAAATGTTACCACTTACCAGGTAAAGTCTCATTTCTAGCACTGTTATTAAAATATAAGATTCAGTATGAAATGTATAATTCAGATCAGGGGTAAAATACTAGCAAATGACAAAAAGGCAAAGCATCTGGACTTAGTATTCGAAGTTGAAGATATTTCACCTGGATGACTGAGAACCTAGGTATGCCATATCTTGAATCTGTGACACAAAAAAAACTAATGGAGCGTAGCTTGTCTGGTATGATATGTTTTGAGTAAAAACTCTCTGAAGGAGCTCAGTGAAAGTTCTCAGTTCACAGTTCTGAGATCAGCTGGTAAGAGAGCTGAGTTTATATTTCTAGAGGGAGGGGTTTTGACCTGAAACTAACTCTGATAGGACCAGGTTTTCTGGTCTCATAGTTGTTAGCTAAGAAAGAACAGTGTGACTCCTGATGTGAGAGTTGTTAAAGGCTCAGAAGAGTGGTTAGTGTCACTGTTCCATTCAGGTGTCTAAACTGTTTAGATTTAGGTTTCAGAACACTGTTGTAAATACTAGGCAGCATGAATCTAAAGCCACCTCCTCTGTTCAGAGAGGGCTTTTTAACAACTCACCTGAGCCTTTAACAACTCTCACATCAGGAGTCACACTCTCTTTTTATAGGGTTACACTTAAACATAACTACACACTATTAAACATTAGTTAAGTATTGATAACTACTTAAATGGTTAAAAAGGTTGAAGCAAAGGCATTTAAACTAGGTTTTCAAGGTGAAGACATTTTGTCTCAAATACAAAGAGACTTTTTCAATTAGGATTCTTCCTAATTGCTCTTTTTCCAGGCATTACACCTACATTAATAAGCACCAGAAAGTTATAAACATTATTAATGCCTGAGTCATGAATAATAACTGTATATTTTGTTCTTTTAAAAAATAATAAAAGAGCATTTAAAAATGGTTTATCCAGTAATTTATTGTTAATTACACATTTGTGAATCCTTTATTACAAGCGCAATAGTGTGTAGTTATTATAAAGTGTTACCCATAGAAGCATACTGCAATAGGAATCATCTGAAACATTTTAATAGATGAGTATGTTCAGCAAAAAATGGAGGTCTCAAGTTTGAGAGGCTCCCATTGGTCACTACACAGCTTTTAAGTGTTGAAGTAATGGATAACATCTCTGAAGGAGTGCACGTGGCAGAGGGGTTAGCACTCCTGCCTTACAGCAAGAAGGTCGTGAGTTCAAAACCCGGCCGACTCAAACATTCTTGGCCGACTCCATTCTTTCTGTGAGGAGTCTGCATGTCCTCCACGTGTTACCGTGGGTTCTCTCCGGGTACTCCGGCTTCCTCCCACCGTCTAAAGACATGCATGTATAGGTTAATTGGCAACTCTAAAGTGTCCCTAGTGAATGAATGTGAGAGTGAATGGTTGTCTGTCACTGTCTGTCTCTAAATGTTAGCCCTGCGACTAACTGGCCACTGTCCAGGGTGTACCCCGCCTCAGGCCCAAAGCTGCTGGGATAGGCTCCAGTCACCCGTGACCTCTAATGGGACAAAGCGGTAGAAAATGAATGAATGAATCTCTGAAAGAAAAACTAAAAACATAAAGACAGAAAAAATTAACATTGAAATATTTATTTTTATGCACTGTCCCTTTTTAATAAATACACAAAACTAAAAAGGATAGCCAAGTCAAACACAAATAAATGTAGGCAATGTATACATAATGTTGGGGAATTTAGTTCTACTTAAACTTTTTTTTAATTGCTTAGTGTCCTTAACCTCAGTTGGGCCTTTCTCTTCATTTAGGTCAGCACACCCTGTGAGAGATAGTACAAGCCTTATTTCAGCGCCAAGGCTGTGGCTGTGTCTTTGCTTGTGTTTCAGCTCAGTCAGGTGCTCTCTAGTCTAGACTCTATCTATCTGACACATGACGGACACCATGACATTTACATTTATTCATTTAGCAGATGCTTTTATCCAAAGCAACTTACATTAAGCTTTCATTCACCAGTGTTACAGCTGGAACACCACTGGAGGCAAGGGGGGTTTAAGTATTTTGCCGAAGGACCCAACTGTAGTGAGAGCAGGAATTGAACCGCCAACTTGACACTGTGTAGACTTGTATTCATTTCTACACTGTGTTGAGTGTCCACTGTCTCCAGGTCTTATGTCGATGGTCAATAAACTTCTCCTGCTTAAGACAATCAGAAAGTCCCCAGTCTTTCTCGTGTGACTTCTCTCAGCTCCAATGGCAGCTCAAATATTCCCTAACACACGAGCTATTTAACATTTTGTTCTGTTATCTTACCTTGTATTTAAGATATGTATTGGTACAGTTCAAGTACTAATTTACTTTAATTTACTAAATTACACATAAAATATACTGTACATAAAAATGTTTTTTTTATTACCAGAAGTTAAATTAAAAGAAAACTAAAGTTATCCCAGACACATTTAGTTTTAACTGAGACTACACTATTGATGTCATACAAGTTTCTCACATTATTTCAGATCCTGTGCTGAGGTCAAACAACACAGATAACAAATGTATAATGATTGTAAATGCGTGTGTGTTTCAATGGGTAAAAAATGAAAAATTGGGAGCAGAGATTAATACCAAAAAAGAGAAAAGAGAAAAAATCTGGAGCTGCCACTCAACATATATTAAAGTATGTAGTGTAGGCTGTATTCTAGAAAAGACGGCAGATGGCTATGGAGTATGTGGTGTCGTAGTGTGGCATTGGGGACAGTGAGACACCGAGAGGAGGAGGGAGTTGGATCATTGTCTCGTGGTGGATAATGATATCCCCTGCAAAGTGATTTTTAAATAAAATCTAATTATCTCCACAAGTAAAAGAGGTATTACACTAATTAGGCCATGGACATTTCACCTCACTCTATTAGGACATCACACTGTCCCTGGATGTGGGTGTGTGTAGATAGGATGCGTGTGTGCGTGTGTGTATGTGTGTTCTTGTAAGTGGTACATAGTGAGGGACACTGTTTGAACACACTGAAGTGAGGACAATTTTAAGACAGGACATTTTGCCTTTACTTGCCTTTTAAACCAACTGAATTAGAGTTTATTGGCCCAGACATTGATTAAGTGTTAGTAAGGACTTCAGTGAAGGTTAACAAAGACATTTATTGGAGCCTCATAAGTCCTCACAAAGATATAAAATTCAGTTCAACCCTTTTTATTTGTGAAAAATCATTAAGTGGTTACAATGTAACCAAAATAACAAAATCAACCTGAAATAAAATGGGATAGTAGTATTACATAATTAAGTATTAAACCATTAGGAAAATTAAATCATAAAAGATTTTTGACAAAGACAGGTCTTGTAGGAGTTAATGCAAATTTACAGGTAGTTAAAGTTAAAACAAAAAAATATATACTCAAGAAAATATGCAGAATCTCATATGCTTTCTTTGGTTAACATAACAGAAAATACCTGAAAAATTGTCAGTCAATGTTTCTCGGGTCAATTTTACTTACTGCAACTTGATTTTGATGTAAAAAAGTATTAAAATAGGAAGAGGACTGATGTTCTGGCGAGAAATATATTCACTTATACTACATTTTTTTTCCAGGCAGAATAGTTTGGCTATTGGCATTACATTTTTCATAACCTGTCTGCTTTTATGCAGAGGTAAAACATCTACCACTTTCCAGACTTAGAAATAATATACACATTTTTGTGATGAATGAGAAGCTTTACATCAACAACTGTTTCATCAGATTCATGTTCAGCCCACATGTGCAGCACATAATGCACAAAAAGTCCCACACTAATAAGAAAGATAAGACTTTGGGAGAGTAGTGTGTATCATCAGAGTGCTACATGAAACAAAATGACTCTGCTGTGAAACATCATATTTGCCTCTCAGCCGCTATCCACTGATGAAATAATCCAGGCAAACACATTCTCACACAAAAAAATGATGATCCTGAATAAATGCTATACTTCTCTAAGTTATTTCCCCATCTAATCTTTTATCTGTCTTTGCACAATCTCACATTATTTCTATTTCAGAATGATTTAATATCAGCGACTGGTTCTAAATCCAATGAACGGCAAATTGTGCCACAAAAACGAAAAACGCTGTGCTCCGTTTAATAGATGTGATGCTTTCTAATCCATTCAATGTGTTATTAAAAATGGTGGTGACATCATAATTCTAGACAACATCTAATCTAATCCAGTCAGTGCCGCACATCACGCACTGTGCCTATAGGGCACCAAGCGCCCTCCCCCCACCCCTTCACCGGACCTCCGCAACTGAGTTGATGATGAGAGCGAGAGGGATCATTCTGTGAAGAGACTGAGAGTAGGAGTCGGAAGAGCAGCGAGGAGTCACACAGGTCGAGCGACTCACATGACAATGTAGGCCTCTAAACAAACATATAACATATAAAAATTTGTATGAGTGTATAGTTGTAAAGTTGTATAAGTATTACAGTTACATTTAAATTTAGTCATTTAGCAGACACTTTTATCCAAAGCGACCAAAGTGCACAAAAAACTAGTCTGTTAAAACCTAGCACAGCATACAAAGCTAAGGATAAGAAATCATTTTTTTTTTAGATGCTTATATTAGAAGTAATATAATAATATTGGGGTACTATTTCTTTCACCTCTCGACTCTCCCCGTGATCCCCTTCCTCGTCTCTCAATGGTTTGTGCACAAAAAAGTGCACAATGTGTAAAAATTAGTACATTATTATTTTTGTAATGAATGACATCACATGGCATAAAAATGACAGCACAAATTGGGGGCTGAAAAGAAAAAAAAATGACTCTTCTTATTTACACTTTTTGGTTTACATTTATATGTTGTGTTTTTATTTGTATTTATTTAGATTTCCATTAGCTGTAATGAGTCGGGTTGTTTTGCTGCAACCCTGTTCCCTGGAAAAGCAGGAATGAGATGCTGCGTAGAAATACGCTATGGGGAACATTCTTTGTGTGAGCGGTTGTGAAGCACATGTGTTAAACATGTTATTTGGTGACGTGGCTTGATCACCCACAGCTGCGTGGGTAATCAGCTAGAGGTTATAAGAACACACAACGCAGAAAGCGTCTTCAGGTTAACTTTGTCTGAAGGACATCAGAGACACACTTATAATGTGGCGTTGAAGTGCAACATCATGTTCCCACTTTTTCAGGGAGCAAGGTTGCAGCCAGGAAACCCGAGATGTTCCCATTAAAAAGCTATACTCTAGGCTTCGAAGAAATACGCTATGGGGAACGCAAATACAAATGTTGCAGCACTGTAAGTGTCCGGACCCCATGGAGGTCGTGTATTGTGTTCAATATTCTGTTATATACCTAGAGGGAAGGGGGGCTGACCACAAGCCTCAAAGGCCTAGCCTGATATCCTAGAGGGAAGTCAGAATGAACTTGTGCAGGAGTGAGGTGTGTCTGTATCGTGACCCATATAACCTCCAAATATGTTGTCCTCTGGGCAGTAGCGAGAACGTTTTTTTTGGCGCCTCAAACCCTAGAAATTTGAGATGAGCCAGGACGACATCCCGATGACAAAACGCTTGCTCTTGAGACTGAGCTAAAATAAGCCAGTTGTCTATGTAATTCAAAAACTGGATGCCATGGAGTCACAGAGGAGCCAGGGTCACATCCATGCGTTTGTGTACGTCAAGGGTGACAAGGCTAGACCGAATGGAAGAACTGGTAAGCTTCACCTCCAAAAGCAATATTTCTATATGGAAATAGGTGTCCTAACAGAGGTTATATAAGACAATTCTTGCTGTGTTTGACACATGTGCTTCACAACCAGTCACACAAAGAATGTTCCCCATAGCGAATTTCTACGCTGTGTAGCGTTTGGAACCGAACTGTAGTAAAGATACTCTTCCTGGAGTCTATCTAACATGCTCCTCACACAACACAAATACATAATTTTCTAACATGAAATGATCAAAAGACAGAAATAACACTAAACAAACACAACAAACAAAAAAGCAAACAAACAAAAACATGTTAATATTTTCCCAGAATAATAGAGAGATAACATCAGTCATTGTGGACACACACTAATCTAAGCTACAAATTGGAATAAGTGATGATGATTAATAATAATACTAATCATCAGACATAGAGCTAGTTTTTTAATTATGCTCATCAAAACTAAAACATAGCTCTTGATAAAGCACTCTAGGAAATTAGGTTTTTGCATTTTTTGGGTAAAATTAAGCAATGGGGTGTTAGTCTGTCTTTTACTCAGAGCAGGAGTCTAAATGTTTTTACAACATCTTTAACCACAGTGAAATGTAAAAAGACCACCTCCCATCCTAAGTACTTCTGTATTGATATGTTTTGACCATGTTGTCGTCAACCACTAAACTAAAGTAACACTAAACACTAAAGTTTGGTCTCCTTTACCTGCTCAACAAGATTACCTTTCATTACTAGATTTAATTTGGGCTCATCCAACAGCATATTTCTGGTTCTAAAAACAATACACTTTGTCTTACCAATTTTTAATACCAATTTATTAGCTGTGACACATTTGAGTATCAAATTTAATTCTTTCATCAGAAACATTTGAAGTCCTTCATTTGTAGTTTGTGAAAAATAAATTGTGGAGTCATCAGAATATATATTGCAATTTTTGCATTTTGTATATATAAAAAAATAATAATGGACCTAAGCAGCTTTCCTGTGGAACTCCACAGAAAACTGATTTTTTTTTTGTCTAAGAAGCTTCAATTAAAAAATACTGTTTGCCTTCTGTTCAGCTGTTACTGAATGTTATGGGTTCAGTCTAACAAAAGACTAGGATCAATGAGGTCAAACACTGACCTAAAATCTGATAATAGTGCTCCTTCCAACCTGTTAAATTGTTGGTTGATATTTATTTAATTTATAGGTATTACAAAATTTGTCTCCCATGTGTGGTTCAGTGATGAGCAAGTTTTTCAAATGAAAGTTGTGTGTTCATCAAATATAAAGTGCATTTGAAGTTGCAGTAAATAAAATGCCAATTAACTGCTTGGCTATAGCTATATCAGACTTTCCAGTTTTTAATATTAATAGTATGTTGGTGTGTACTTTCCACAATTAGAGGAACTGTCAGTTGATGCTTTCTACGTGTTATGTATGTTGATAGCTGGCACGTAATGGTCCTTGTTGCATGTAAACTTTGAAAAAATGAAGCATTTCTGTCTTTCTCAAAAAAAAAAAAAACCTTAACTTGAGGCATAACCTAAACAAAATGCTACACATAATCTATATTAGTGCAGCAACTGCTACTAAACCTAGTTTATCTTTACCCAAATAGCCTAACTGGAGAGACTCCATTTGGCCTACTTTATTTCCAAAATATTACAACCAATTACAAGCTTTACTCTCAGAATATCAAGATTTGTCAATTTAGTTAGGGTGTTGCTGCACAACATAATTCCACCATTTGCAGGCAAAGTCGAGACTCTTTGATGATTTAAGCACTTATTTGGATATTTGAGGCTCTTTTCTGCAGGTAACAAGCAAATTATGAATCACCTCTTTAGCTTGCATCATTAAGGACACAGTGTCAGTGCCAGAATGACATATTGTAGTGTATAAGAGGCCTGTGAGTGGTAGCTAACACTGATTTTAATTACACCATGAGATTGGAGCCAGGGCCTGCGGCTGGAGTTCATTTGGGAATATTGCGGCGTTATCCAAATAACTCTCCTCAAAGCTAGTGTTTACTTTCATGGGCGTCCAGCTTTTCCACAGCGGGAGACGGAGAGGCTTTTAAATTGACCAGAGCATGCAGTAATCTGGCTCAGTGAGACATGCCTTAGGTGCGGCTATTTCACTCCGCGGCTCTCTGCAGATTATCGCTGCCTCAAAGCTAATTGAAACATGAATAATTTTTTTACTGTCCTGTAACCATAACCAATAATCAAATGTTCCAAGTTGAGATAGTTGCTAAAAGTTGGTCATAAAAAGATTGTATATGGTCTGTCTATGAGTTATACATCAAAAGCTTAACTGTGCTCATCATTTGGTTGCCCTCTGTGATGAGTTTTTGGTTGCATAAAGTATTTCTTAAGTCTTTGGTATCATGCTACTAAGGTGTATTGTGTCAAATTATGTTCTATAGGATTGAATTAAATGTTTGTTTTCAATAGTATGTTGTCTCAAATAACACTTTTTTCACATTACATTTTTACATTAAAATGTAGGTTCCCAGAGAGGACAAACTGAGCACTGGTGCAGTACTGTGTTTAAATTAATGTTTAAGCACTAACGTGAACTCATTAGTGTTTGGTTCTCTGTATGTTCCTGCAGAGCTACAGTAGATACTCACAAGCTGCAGAAAGAAGGGGTCAGTTATGTAGTCTGTTTTTAATTTGTAATAATTCTTTACTGGACCACCCCCTGAATCACCTGACAATACACTATGGCTGACAAAGCCACTACAAAATTACATAATGCACGACATAGTGATTAGTGTGTTGATTCAGACACAGCCAGAGTGGATGTTAAAATACAATGCGGTAGAAAATTTGGGTGGACCTTTTGCAAAAGGTTCTAGATTTTCTGGAGGAAATCTAAATATTCCAAAAAATCTAAATATAACAAATATATTAGAATCAGAATCAGAATTACTTTTATTCATCCCCAAGGGGAAATTATTTTTGTTACAACATGCAACCGACCAGTACAGGAAATAGAAATTTCTTTATAAAGTAGCGATAACTTAACTATAATCTATAAACTATGATATCCCTAACAAACAATAAACAATCTTTTTACATATTGACATGATGTAGAGTTTACAAGTGGACTTAATATTGTACAGTAGCAGGTTCAGAAGTTTGATGGAGACTGGCAGGAATGATTTCCTGTTTCTCTCGGTGGAGCAGAGTGGCAGTAACATTCCTTTGCTAAACAAGCTCTTGCAGCTGACCAGTACTTTATGGAGTGGGTGGGAGGAAAAGTCCAGAATAGTCCTGATTTTGGACAACATCCTCCTCTCCAACACAACATTCAGTGAGTCCAGCTCCTCCCCTACAACGTGTCCGGCCTTCTTGATGATCTTATCAAGTCTATTAGAGACCCTCGCGCAGACTGCAGCCCCAGCACGTCCACACTAACCCCCTGGATAGAGATGGGGGTCACAGCGGCTTTAGTCCTCCTCAGGTCCACCACCAGTTCCTTAATCTTTATCACGTTGAGCAGGAGGTGGTTCTTCTCGCTCCAGGTGACAAAGTTATCCACAGCAGTCCTGTACTCCTTCTCATCACCACCGCTGATGCAGCCAACCACTGCAGAGTTGTCAGAGAACCTCTGAAGGTGGCAGGACTCTGTGCAGTAGTTGAAGTCTGTGGTGTAGAGGGTGAAGAGGAAAGGAGAGAGGACTGTCCCCTGCAGCACCCCGATGTTGCTGATGACAGTTTCAGACACACAGCTCTTCAGCCGCACATACTGTGGTCTGCCAGTGAGGTAATCCACAATCCAGGAAACCAGGGGAAACCACATGCATCACCTCCAGCATTTCAGCCCCGGCCTGATAGTGCCGAACGCACTGGAGAAGTCAATGAACATAATTCTCACAGTGGTGGCCGGTTTGTCCAGGTGGGCGTAGACTCTGTGGAGCATGTAGATGATGGCGTCGTCCACACCGAGGTGGTGCTGATAGGCGAACTGTTGTGGGTCCTGTAGATGCAGCACCATGGGTCGAAGCTGCTCCAGGACAAGTCGCTCCAGTGTCTTCATGACGTGGGAGGTCAGTGCCACGGGCCTGTAGTCCTTGGGGTCGCTGGGACACTGCGAGGCATCCCAGCAACGAGGCACGACGTCTTCCACACCAGGGGGACTCTCTGAAAAATCAGGCTTAGGTTGAAGATCTGATGCAGAACTCCGCTGAGCTGGGGGCACAAGCTTTCAGGACTCTGGGGCTCACCCCATCAGGGCCTGCAGCTTTACCTGCTCTGAGTCTCTGCAGTTGTTTCACCTGTTCAGCAGTAAACGTCAGTTTGGAGGTGTCGGGAGGGGGAGGGGTGCTGGTGATCAGTGTGGAGGGGTCAGACGGGTTTGGGGACAAGGTGTGAACGGGGCCATCTTGCAGATGAGTGGGAGGAGGAGGGGGAGGGAGGGAGATAGGAGTGTCAGCTGGCTGCCGCTCTGCTGTGGAGACAGGAGTGTGGTCAGAGACCGCAGTGTCATAACTTTTGAAGAACCTGTTAAACACATTGGCCTTGTCCACACTGCCCTCGATGCCTCCACCACTGGTTGGCTTGTATCCACTGATGGTCTTCATGCCACTCCAGACTTCACTCATGTTGTTCTGCTGGAGCTTCCACTCCAGCTTCCTCCCATGCTTCTTCCTGGCCAGCTTCATCTGCATCTGCGTAGCTTGCACCTCCTTGTTTGTCTTGTTAAGTGTGATTTTAATGCTTAGCAATCCATGGCTTGTTGTTTGGGTAACAGCTCACAGTCCTGGCTGAGATAATGTTGTCCTCACAGAAGTTAATGTAGCTGGTGATGCACTCAGTAAGCCCATTTATGTCCTCTCCGTGGGGCTCAGTGAGTACCTGCCAGTCCGTCAACTCAAAACAGTTCTGTAGTGTCTCCAGTGTCTCATCAGTCCATCTTCTCACTGTCCTTGTACTCGGGGGCTAGAGGCACGTAGGAGGTGGTGAGGTGCACCAGGTTATGATCAGAAAAGCCCAGCAGGGGAAGGGGGTCTTAGCAGTATGCATCCCGAACATTTGCATCCCAGCTCTACACAAATCATAACAGACTTTTTCTTTAACATAGTCTTATAATATTTGGCTCCACAGACAGAGAAATGTAATTAAAAGCATACCAGAAGATAATGACATAACCAGCATTCACCATTTAGATTAAAAAGGTTATGTATGTGCAACATTTTTAATATACTGTATGTGTGTTGAATATGGGTTCAAAGATGAATTGTTTTAGAAAGCCCATGCCTGAAGTGTTCTTATGAATACATCAAAACAATAGAACAAAACCTTTGCTATTGGCAACACATATTGAAACACAGCAGGGATTACATTTCAAAACCCATATTTTTGTGGGCATCAGTGTTACACATATTTCAACCTGGATTTTCTAATTTAAATATTAAAGTACAATAGAGCTGGAAATAAAACAAAGAAATTGGAGTGGAAATAAAATATGAATTAATGAACACAGAACTTTTTTTTATATATATATCTTTAATATGTGTTTATATATCAATAAAAATTACTTTTAAAATACCAAATTTTTACAGTCCAAAAATGTTCATTTGGTCTTCCATGAAAGTTTAGAGTTAACAAGGTCAGGTTCAGTGTCTTGCCCAAGGATACTGCAACAGCATGAGTGTGAGAAGCAGGAATTGAATTGCCAACATTTTGGTTTTCACACAACCCTGTTTACCACCTCACCCACTTGTCTCTGACCTATTTTGGATTATGCCCTGGATAACCAATAATCTCTACATGACATACAAATAAGTAAGAAGCAACCTCGATTATATGTTATTTATTCCTGGGCTCACAAAGCCAAACTGCAGGGCGTACCCTGCCACATGTCCAAAGCAGGTAGGATAGACTCCAGTCCCCTACAACCTGCAGCAGAAGATACAATTAATATAAAATTAACTTTCATCATTATGTTGCCTACTTGTAACCTTTATAAATGTAGGCCTGGCAACCCAAGCAAGAATCTGGCAGAAATTTTCCTGGTCCCACTGTCAAAATTCTTCTATGCTAATGGATACCTGTTCTCGTGGAAGAATTTTGGAAATTTGTTCCTGTTACTTTATGTAAGCTTGTAGTAAATGTTTAATTTCGTACATACTGAAGCTGAATGCAAAAATTCAGGCTGAAAGGCTCCTCCCCTCATCTCTCTCTCAACGCATTCAGTAAGTCCACCCTATTTAAAAGTACCCTCACTGTTCTGCCTCTCAGCTGTTCATGCCACTGCCACAAACCTCCTCCACCCCATCACCACCTCAGCATTCCTCCTCATCATCAGCACCAGCAGCTCTTTCCATCTTATCAGCACCACCAGTGTCTAGGCTCCGGGGGAAGACTTCCCAGAATATCCATTCTGCTTTTCTCTTATCATTCATCGCACAACATCTGTCCTGCCGGGGTCTAAGTCTTACCTTCATTAAACATTATTAGTGCAATTTCTGCAACTTCCGGCAGGTTGTCAGGGGACGGAGTGTATCCCAGGTGCTTTTGGCATGAGGCGGGGTACACCCTGGACAATCACCAGTTAATTACAGAGATTATTATATTACTACTATTTAATGTAATAATTAGGTTAATGAAGACGAGGTCTAAAGTGTCTGTATGAAATGGCACCAGTTTTGCCTGCAGCAAGTGACAGCAGCCCTCTCTAATTCTAATGTTAAATCTTATAAAGTTATCACTGAGAACAAGTTTATTTGCAGTTACATGAGTCACTGATTAAAAAATGAATTAAAAAAAATAAAACAGATAAAAGGCAGGACGTAAACTTCAGCTTTTGCATAGAGACATACATTTTCTAGTATCTGTTTAAACAGAAATCCTTCTCGGAGTCATTCCAAGTCACCTGTGTACAGTCCTGAAGAGCATCACTAATGTCTAGCCCTCTGCAAATACTGTGTATTACAAATGTTTTGTATTATTTACATACATTTATAATAAAGTCTGTGCATGTGTTACCAGGTAAAGCTTTGTATATTTTACATCTGCAGAAATTTTCACAATATCCTTTAGAGTAATTCAACACACAGCATGGTTAGAAATATAATTCTAGTAAAAGTAGACATATTCCGTAAACATACAGTTATATGAAGATAACATCAGAGTTTTGTAAAAATAACTTTATTGAAGCAGAGATTTGTCAACAATGACATACAGTTGTGCTCCAGAAAATACTGGAGGAAAATTTGTACTCATCAGCTCGGAAGCAGCAAATGGAAAGTACTTGTACGTTCCAACATGACAACGATCCAATGCACAAGGTCATTGGCTACAGCAGCATAAAGTGAAGGTTCTGGACTGATCATCTTAGTCTTCTGACCTCAATATCATTGAGCCACTCCGGCGCCTGTGTAAACTTCCAATCGCTATAGCTCCAAAAGGATAGACTTGCAATAATTATATCTTAGACCATAGAATAAGACCAGAAGGTCAGTTTTAATAATTTTAAACATTTGTCACAATTTTCCTGATTTTGAAAAGTTACAAACTCCTGCTTTAAGAGGAGCAATTTTTTACGTCTTTCTACACTAAACAATTAAAAGCCTTCAGAAGTATGGCGGCATGCAACATTTATATTAGTGGCTGCGTCCAAGATCTTGATTTCAGCACTGGGGCAGCCAGTATTGTTGTTATGCGCACCCACTCATGACAATGTAACTATAATCTTAATACAAGTTACAAAATTCAGTTATATACTTTAAGTGGTGACTACACAAACCATCATTAGCCAACTGCCCTCCTACCGCCTGCAAACAAAGGTTGTTTTTTTAGGTCATCCTGTTATATTTTTCATCTTGGACAATTATTGGGAAATGTTAAAATCACGCAAACCATTGGCACATTAACACTCTCTGCTATCTTCAGTAAAATTGCTGCGTGCCCTCCATCTGAATTTGGCACCATAGCATCTCCAGGAAGTGAGGACGATGAGGATGACAAGCATGCAAATGAGCTTCCCTGAGATGGTTTCTGACAGTTTGGGCAGAATGTTTTTGGTTATGCAAACAAATGTTTGCAGCAGCTGTCCGGGTGGCTGGCAGTGTTGTTTTGGCTGCTTGTTTTAATTTTGTTTTTTGTTTTTGTGTAAAACTATAATTTTTATTGTTATTTATACTCTTTCAAGTCTAGTCAAGTTTCAGTCAACTAAAAGTCTTATTTTAGTTAGAATTATGACTATTATTGTCTAGTTTTAGTTGACAAAAACTGAGGACATTTAGTCTAGTTTAAGGAACACACGGAGTCAGACAGGTAGAAACCCACTTTATTCTCTAAGCTAATATACACACACGTCAGTCACATACATTTGTATATATATATATATATATATATATATACACATATATATATATATATATGTGTATATATATATATATACACATATATATATATATATATATATATATATATATATATATATATATATATATATATACACACATATATATATACACACACATATATACATATATATATATATATATATATATATATATATATATACATATATATATATATATATATATATATATATATATATATATATGTATATATGTGTGTGTATATATATATATATATATATATATATATATATATATATATATATATATATATATATATATATATATATAAGGAGATCATTTTCCATGATTGATAGAAGCTCATATACTAAAAGGTTATAATAGCCTATATGTTGATATGTTCACGTTGATTGTTGGTTTGTACAGTTTCAAACGCAGAAGTCGCGTCCACGCCAAGCAAGGCCCAACGTATTGCACACCCTCCCTTACTGGCTGAGTCCGGTCTGATTCAGATGACAGGTAAGTTATTCGATTCTATTTTTACTATATCCATTTCTTTTTTTCTTCAGACATTTCAGTGTTATATTATTTTGTGCAGGGCTATAAATAATATATATTTTCTGGTGTTGAGGAAATGTTCACAGAAACCGAAAAGATTGATGTGTTGGAATCGTGTTTTTATAGTTCACCTTCAGTATGTTTGTACACTGTCTATCATTTTTTCATTACTTTGTTGGCAGTATGCACTCACTGAACATCTCGAAGAATGATGAAGAGCTGGATGACCAGGCTTTCAATGATTTAAGAAATAGCATAAAAGTGCTTTGCATTTTTATGTAAATTGTGTTTAAGTATGTATATAGTAATTTTTTATGTGTATTTTTCTGTGAAGAAAAGCAAGTGGAAAGGCCTTCCTAGGAGAAGAAGTCTTAGGGATGATGATACCAGGCGCCTTGGACTGGTTAATTCAGCAGATTTTCCACCACCCACAGCTCAACTAGTAGCAAGAAACATTCAACCAGGAGCAGCCTCTCTGCTTGTAGAAGAATAAGTTACTGCCTCTTTGAAATATTTCTGAAAATACTGTATTTTTCTATTCTTTGTTAAATCTTATTTTTTTATTTTTTATTTTTTTTTGGTTTACTCTTCTTGCAATGTAATTGAATAGAGTATTACTGTACTAGCCATTTGTTTTTAGGGATGTACTAATACTGAAATGTGTAAGTTGTCAATGTAAAAACAAATACAATAATGCTGGCAATGATAGAAAAAGAAAAAGAACAAAGACAATATATTACACAAAGTACTTTATCGCGCACAATCAGTGAAGGCAGCGCACCCTAAAGCCAGTGTACCGCCCCATGGATATGTGTCCCACACTCTCTACACACAACAGTTTGGAATTACTGCTCTATTCCCCTCCCCCTAACAGTCCATGCTGCCACAATACAAGCTGTCGGTAGGCAGAGAGCTTGTTTTGACACTGCGCCTCGCCAGGTCCCAGGTTATTGTGTATTGTGAAGATGTCATTCCACACAGTACGGGCAAGACGCAAAAGCCCTTCATCCAGGATGTTGTCCATGTGTGGGACTTTACTAAAGCATCTGGTAGAATTTTAAGTACAATAGACTTTCTCAATGTCTGTAGCCTAATCTCGACAGTTGAACACACACCAGTGAAGCCTGCCAGCAGCTGAAGGAGGTGAGTGGGGATTGTCCTGCAGTGTCAGAAGATCAAAGAGTAGTCCTGGCAGTCGGTCCAGAACTGTTTGAAGCAATGCATCTTTTTGGGGAACATAGATAGACTGAGGTTTGGCCTACATATGAAATACATCTATCAAGATGCATACAATTCAAATGAAATGTAAACATACCTTCTTTGTTGAAGAACCAGGACCCTTCCATAATCAGCTGAGCTAATCCCTCTTTTTCTATTTGCTCCACCACAGCCTCTGGAGCTCAAACCTCCCCCTGCCTCCGCATCTTCCACTACCCCCATACCTTTTCCTATTTCTGACAGCAAATCTGAAAAAGTTGTTTCTTCATATGGCAAAGAGACTGACGATGATTTACATTTAGTCATTTAGCAGACGCTTTTATCCAAAGCGACTTACAAGTGAGGAAAACAATGGAAGCAATTTTAACACAAGGTAACAAAAAGCATAAGTGCACAAAAACTAGTCAGTTAAAACCCAGCACAGCATACAAAGCTAAGGATAAGGATAAGGATTTTTTTTTTTTTTAAGAGAAGAATTGATAGAAAGGAAGTAGAATTTAGTGTTTGTCAGTCAGGTGTTGACATTTTATGGCGTTTTTTTAAAGATGGCTACAGAATCTGCTAATCTTGTAGCATGATCAAAAAGATAAGATATAAACACAAAAGCTAATGCACTTTTACTGCAAACATTGCTTCAAGTGCTCCTGCACTCAGCTCCGCTAATTTTTTTGCAGTATACTGAGCTTCCACATCATCATTAGTTTCCATGACTTTGTTTGCCTCAGTTGTAAGCTACTTAAAACTTTCCTTTAGTTCCTCTTCAGACGTCATAATGTGCATTCTGATCATGTTATTGGCCAGTCAGAAGAATTGGTGCTAGGCCAACGTTCTGCTGGTTTTCAGCTGCTCTGTCATTACGGAATCAGCCATCTTAGATTTTGCAGGACACAAGGCCGCTGAACTGACTTTGTTGTCTTCCAGGGCTTTTGAGTGCCTAGTACAGTTGGTGGAAAAGCGCTATAAAAAATCCATGCCATTTAGTCCATTTTGTGCCAAAACTCTAATTTGTCCTCATCAAAAATTTAGACCCCACAATTCAACAAGAAAAATGTAATTTGAAATACAACCCTGGTTCCCAAAAGGAAAAACTGTACAAATTGTGAATAAAAACAGACTGCAATAATGTGGACGTTTCAATATTTTATTCAAAATACAACACAGATAACAATAAGATTAATAAGGTTGAAAGTGAGACATTTTAAAATGTAATGCCAGATATTTCATTTTGGATTTCATAAGAGCTGCACATTCCCAAAAAATTAGGACAGGTAGCAATAAAAGGCCCGAAAAGTTAATGTACATATAAGGAATAGCTGGCGGACCAATTTGCAACTTATTAGGTCAATTGGCAACATGCTCGGTATAAAAAGAGCCTCTCAGAGTGCCAGTGTCTCTCAGAAATCAAGATGGGCATTACCCCAATGCTGCAGCAAAAAATAGTGGAGCAATATCAGAAAGGAGTTTCTCAGAGAAAAATTGCAAAGAGTTTGAAGTTATTATCATCTACAGACCATAATATCATCCAAAGATTCAGAGAATCTGGAACAATCTCTGTGCGTAAGGGTCAATGCTGGAAAACCAGACTGGATGAAGATAATCTCCTTAGACAACATGGTACTGTAATGGAAATCACAACATTATCGTTGAACACAATCCACCAGGCCATTCACCGTTGCTAAAACTCTAGGTCAAAAAAGAAGCCATATCTAAACATGTTCCAGAAGCGCAGGTGGAGCCAAGGCTCAGTTAAATGGACTGTGGCAAAGTAGAAAACTGTTCTGTGTCAGACAAATCAAAAAATCTGAAGTTCTTTTTGGAAAACTGGGACACCATGTTATCCGGACTAAAGAGGACAAGGCCAACCCAAGTTGTCAGCGCTCAGGTCAGAAGCATGAATCTCTGATGGGATGGGGGCATGAGTGCGAGTGGCATGGGCAGCTCACACATCTGGAAAGGCATCAAAGCTGAAAGGTATATCCAAGTTCTAGAACAACATATGCTCCCATCTATCGTCGTCACTTTCAGGGAAGACCTGGCATTTTCCAACAGGACGATGCCAGACCAAATACTGCATCAACTACAACATCATTGCTGCGTCGAAGGAGGATCCGGTTCTGAAATGGCCAGATCTTTAACTCATAGAAAACATTATGATGAAAGCATCATAAAGAGGAAGATCTGACAAAGAAGACCTAAGACAGTTGAGCAACTAGAAGCCTGTATGAGACAAGAATGGGACAACATTCCTATTATATATTCTAAACTGGAGCAGCTTGTCTCCTCAGTCCCAGACGTTTACAGACTGTTATAAAAAGAAGATTGGAGGCCACACAGTGATAAGCATGGCCTTGTCCCATCTTTTTTGAGATGTGTTGATGCCATGAAATTTTAAATCAACTTATTTTTCCCTTAAAATTATACATTTTCTCACTTTAAATATTTGATATGTCATCTATGTTGTATTCTGAATAAAATATTAAAATTTTAAACTTCCATATTATTGCATTCTGTTTTTATTCACAATTTGTGCAGTGCCCCAACTTTTTGGGGAATGGTTTTGTAGCCTAAGTTCTTTACTGTAATTTGATCAACTCTGCCATTACCTGTTACCAAAGTTTTGCGCATCTAACAGCTTGACTGTAAGTACTCTCATTTTCTCAACCCCAAGTGTTTTTAAAGTTTATAGTCCCAGAATCAGGCATTAGCACAAAAATTACTCCAAACATTGTCAGAAATAAGAAAAAGATGGCTGATAAAGCCATTCTGACAGACATTTTAGCTAATTCCATTTCCCAAATTTTGTGACCAATATTCATTACCATTTTTTGGCTAGTGCTATGATTAAAATAGAGGACAGAAGACACGCTGTATTAAGCTGGTATTCTGGCACTTTTCACGGAGCCAGATGGGACATTTAACTGTAAGTAAGACAAATCTCAACCCATGTTTCCATTTTCAGAATTATGTCTATTCTATTAGGTTTTTAATAACAAATGGCCCATTAAAGCTCATTTATTCCGAGCATATGGCGAGTGTAGTCCTGGCAGTATTGATACAAATAAAAAGCTTGCTCCCGATCTTTGAGGCAGTCATAATAAAGAGATATCCCTGGACGGCTCTCATCGCACCTGTCTGCTGCTCCCAATTTATAAACTGGCACGGAACAGCAATATTTTTAACGTTAGAGCCAATTTTAAAAAGTATGATGGGAAGGATGACTTATTAAGCAAAGAATTAATATTTGTGTTTTTTTTACAAGGTTGTAGGGAAGTGCAATTTTTAAAAAGCATTGGGTACTTTGACAAATTTCTCTGAAAGCATTGTGACGGAAACAATGAAAGTTGACAAGCAACTTTCATATATTTTCATGTGATCAAATTTTAGTCCGCTTTGCTTTATGTTTGAAACTGTCTGGATTTTTATTAAAAAGTTTAACACATTTTAGAAATACTATGATAAAAATGTTTAGGCCATTATGTTTTTCAAGATTGTTATTATATATTGTTAATCTGGCACATTTAGCTTGAACTCATCACATAACAATTGGGGTGTTCCATAAAAATAATGAGAAGTGAGGATTTTTAAACTGTTTGGGTAATTTAAGTTTAACTTTGGACTCTCTAAGGATGATGTAACAGGTATACATACACCAGGCTTCTTTATTCTGTAATCATTAATGTATTTATGAATATCAGTGGCAACACTCAGAAGGACACACATAAACACAACCCCTGTGCCTTCCAATGAGTGCATCAGTTCATTCTCTTAAACCTTTTATGTGATAGACCAAAACAAACACTTAAAACGTTTGGCCAGTGTCTGAGTGACCCAAAATATTATTTTTCCCCTGAAAATCAGTGAGTATTACTGGCCTTCGTTTTTTTTGTTTGTATTACTCTGTGCCGCTGTGTGCCTTCGGAGCATGTACACTCGCTGCTTCTGAACTCATTTGGAGTAAGTCGATCACATGCCAACAAAGAATCACATTATTCAGATGGGTTTGACCTGGATTAAGCTCAATTTAGAATTCTCTCTTGCGTGTAAAAGTTCTGACTGTTGTGAATTATGATGATATATGAAGTCAAAGCCATGGAAATGTCCTGGAGATGTCTTTACTTTTTTCTTTTTGAATTTTAAAATGGTGGTATGCCTGATTCAAGTGCAATTTCACCAACCCCCAAAAACTGCACACAACGGTTCCAAGTGGCCCAGAATTGATTTTCCAACGTCAAACCAACTCAAACGTCTGGAAGTACTATGTGATAAATTAGCATAATTGAAAGTCTGTATATGTTTGAGCTTTTAGTGAAATAAAGCAATTACTCAAAGTCTGTAGTTGCGTGGGGTGTAGGGGTCCAGGCCATTTCCAACTCATCAGAACATGTTTGTGCGCGCATTACTAGTTCTCCACACATTTTAGCCTTCGCCTTCCTTCCCACATTTGAACAACCCCAATCTATGTCTTCACACACTTGCACTCACTGACCTGTTACAGACTGATAAACACACCCACACACTGTTTAATAGCAGTGCATGCTTTGGAGCACTTCCTGTCATGTATCAGATTATTGTTGCTCTGCGAAGGGTTAACATGTACTTCCAATTAGCAGCAGTTGCTATAGTGCTCCATATATGATGCTCCTTAAAAAGTTAGTGTCTGTCTTGCCTCTTTCATGTGTGAAATGATACTCTTAGGGCCTGATTCACTGTGTGAGTACTGACCCCTTATCTGCCGCTGCCGTGAGCGCACTCATAAAGAGGTATAATGAACGGAGGTGTGGGTCAGTTCAAGAGATTTGGAGTGTGACAGTTCTTAGAGCTGCTACGTGGGCCATTTGGAGAAATTCAAATGTATTCACTGCATTTTTATCAGCTACATTGCCCCGCAGTCTTATCGGCAGTGTTGGAAAATGTGAGTGAAAGCTAATGTGAAAATTGACTGCGTTGCTGTGGCCTTGCACTTGTCACATATTGCACCTTATTATTGAAATAAAAAGGAAAAGGTTTGACTGTTGTGTTGCAAATGACTAGGTGTCATGGCAGCGCTCTTCACAGAGGACTGGTTAAATGGCAACGTCGTCAGCGAAGGTTTAGTGGCTAGCCTGGAGACAAATGTGGAAATGGGATTGGCTTTAGGATGCTTGACTCTCATTCCCAAAACCTAATACAAAAAAAATAAAATTCAATCACAAATTAATTGGGAGAAGAAAGCTATTTCTTTTTTTTTTTTTTTGTTGCACTGACAAATGATTGTTCAACTTTAAATGGAATATTCAATACGAACATTGGCATTGTTTTTGCAAAATAGATTATATTTTTTCAAGCTGAGTTTTCTGCCATTGTCACCTAAAATAAACACCAAGAAGCCTGCTCATGAATCATTTTACCAGAACAATGGAGATGTTCATGGTACATTTGACTTTGTTCTTTGTTACTACTTCTGTATTTGTATCTACATACAGTATGTCTAGTGTGGGCAAGGTCATACTTTATCCTCATCAATCACTGAAGATGTGGCGTCTGGAAAGTGATGTGACAAACATAAAATTAAAGCATGCCACAAAGTTAATAAAAAAAATACTTCACTGTTTCCCATCAACTTTCAAAAGTATTTTCACTTGGCAACTGGACTGAGATAGAGGCTATGTCTATGTAGGCTGTATGTAGGCTTGTTCTGCAGGTCCATCTCCAGGTGATACTTCTGTTTAACAAGATTTAAAGACAATCTTATAATGCTTTTTTAAAGGCAAAGATTATATTTAAGACAAGCAGCTCTACTTTGGTACTTTACTCACTGTTAGCATTACTAGCAAGCAATAGCTAACTTTGTGACCATTTTGCATCATGCTTCCTAAACTCTAAAAATTTTCTAAATTCTTGTTCTATGAACTCCTCAAATATTCTTAAAAAAATGAGCAAGGCCAAAACTAAAAAAAAAAAAAAACTAACATTGTTACGGAGTTAGACAAACCCATTGCCCCCAAAACTGGCTAAGCAATCCAACCTGACAAAGTTTGACATGGGCCCATTTCTTCTTGACATCTATCACAGACTAGAGCATATCTAATGCCAGATGCAGGACAACCCTTCAAAAAGCAAAGGTGAGTTATAAAAGGTTGCATTATGATTTTTCATTGAGACGTATGTGATACCCACTTTTTGTTCATATATAAAGTCTTAGTATGTATAATATTGTTTGTCTTCCTGACCTTGGTTTGGTTTCAACAGAATTCCTTTTGCTTATTAGAGTTTGAACACCGCTGATTGGCATTCTCAATTTCTTGGATATCTTTTTATGTCTCTTTTCTGTTTTATACTTTTACCCGCAGATCCTTTCACAATTATTTTACTTTCCCCATGACTCAGACAGAAACATCAGTGCAGCACTGGATGAGAGATGCAAGGGTCTGTCAGGAGCACAGAAACTCACTGACCTTTTATCCACACACACTGTTTAAAAGCAAACAGGTCACAGGTGAGGATGGTTACCTTTAGTAGCCAATCAAACCTGTTTGTGTCACTTGTGGATGTTGTCAGGTCAAAATTTAGCAAAATTAAACTTTGATCAGGGTCATTTGGGTAGTTTCTGTTGTCATTATGATTTCAAAAGAGTAAACACAGTTGTTTTATAATAAATGGCTTTATCCAACCACATAACTCTGAGTGAAAGAAAACATATTCTGTGAAAATGGACAAAATATCACAAATTCCACCAGGGTATGTAAACTTATGAGCACAACTGTATATACAGTTGAATGAATGATAACACAGGGTTAGGGTCTTGTTTGTCCTCTTTGGGCACCCGTAGAAACATGAACACAAAGCAATTGAACTACTGTCTCTCTATACTGGGTTTTCAAAGATAGAGAAATCCCAAAAATTATTTTATGTTATTACACACAATTGGAAACAAATGTTGACTGATGTATACAATTTTCTTCAACCATATTCAATACTTTTGCACACACTGCAGCGAGTAATGTGACTGTAGAATGACTGTAGAATACAGTACATTATAAAACTTAAAATAATGTGTGTGAGACAATATTGCACTTTTGTAAACTCCGCTAACTGTTTATAAAAAAATAACACTAAAGAGAGCCATCATTGAAAACGTAATTCTTCTGTTCATTTCCACCTACCTTGAGAGATGAGCATCTATTAAAATGACAACGACCATGGCAATAATCCACTTTATGGTCTGTGAAAGTGTCTCAATTTCTACTGCTCATATTCACTCAAGGCTGTTCAGAGCTCTATACAATTTTAGACATGGCAGAAGAAATGCACATGGTTGGAGAAAGCTATAGCCCCAATGATGGTGTTAGAGCTGAATGTATTTAGCTTTGAATGACATTAAACTAAATGCAAAAAAATACATAAAAATAAAAGTCTTGCTTGTCATTTCTTGCAGGTGAATTATTGTCAATTTCCACAGTTTGCAAGGTGCTATGTAATTTAGAATGTATAGGCCTTTGTCGAATTGTTTCAAGAGTGTTCCCTGCAACAGTCGTTACACTTGTGTTGTCTCAAACCAGATGGATAACATGCCCGCTTTCTTATATGGTCCATGATGGGCTCAATACCTCAGTCCCAGTGCAGTCTGATGCTTTGGTGCTGTTAGGGGCTGTGTGCTTTCACCTGTGGATCTTTGTGTAAGAAAAATGGAAAGTAGAGACATTATCTAGTATCTGGTAATGCAAGCCAACTTCTAGTGGGACATAGAGAAAATCAAAAAAAGAAAAATAATATATTATACCTACTACCATGACATTGAGTACTAGCCATTCTTTTACAGCGCCAATATTCTTTTTCAATGGTAATGATGTCCAGGTGCCATGCCTAAAACTAAACAAAGTGTCATGAAACCATTGTATAACTCATTCCAGAACAATTTACTGTGTATGGCCATTTTCTGTGTTTCAAGTTGTTTAACTAGGTGGATGTGTTAGCCTATTTAAGTGGAGGTAAAGTGTTTTTGACCGTGTTATGAAATATGACTGTATGTGGTGTTTGATGAATGACAATAAGTGTGCCTAAAAACGGACAGAGCAATGTTCCTGTCAGCGCAGGAGTTCAGAGCGCTCAGGACACACTCAAATTGTGGTTTTGAAGAGCGAAAAAAAGAAAAAGCTCAGGCCCTGTTAAAATCTGTGGCAATGTTTTGAATCTAGACAAGACATTTATTTTTGTATAGCCCTATATCACAACAACAGCTGCCTCAAAGGGCTTAACAGGCTGCACTAGACAACATCCCCTGTCCTGAGACCCCGGGAAAAAGAGAAACCTCAGGGAGAACCACAGAAGGCAAGGCAAGGCAATTTTATTTATATAGCACTATTCATACACTGGGTAACTCAAAGTGCTTTACAGAAATAAAAGACAATTTACAAGATTTAGATTTAGAAACATAAGAAAAATTAAAAGCATTATAAAAGAAGAGTGCAGATAAAAAAAAAAAACACGTTTACAAGTTGTAGTGTAGGCGGAGCTAAAAAGAAAGGTTTTTAACCTCCCCTTGAACATTGTTAAAGTTGAGGCTGTTCCAGGTTTTTGCTGCATGAAACTTAAACACTGCTTCACCCTGTTTAGTTCTAACTCTGGGCACGAGCAGAAGGCCTGTCCCAGATGTTCTCAGAGTCCGAGGAGGCTCATAAGCTACTAGCATTTCAGAAATATATTCTGGTGCTAAACCATTGAGAGACTTGTAAACCAGTCGTGCTGTTTTAAAGTCTATTCTTTGAGCAACAGGAAGCCAGTGCAGAGATTTTAAAACTGGACTGATGTGGTCGTACTTCCTGGTGTTAGTTAGAACCCGAGCAGCAGCGTTCTGAATAAGCTGCAGCCGCCTTAACCCTCGTTTTGAGAGACCAGTGAGCAGGCTGTTACAGTAATCTAACCTGCTGGAGATAAAAGCATGAATAAGTTTCTCTAAGTCTGGTTGAGACATTATCCCTTTGACTCTGGAAATATTTTTAAGGTGATAAAATGCAGATGATGTAATTGACTTAATGTGACTCTGGAAATTTAAGTCTGATTCCATGATGAACCCTAGATTTATAACCTGGTTTTTAGATTTTAGAGAAAGAGACTCGAGGTGACTGCTGACACTTTCTCTTTGTTTCTGTCCCAAAGATGTTTAGTTCAGTCTTGTTTCTGTTCAGTTGGAGAAAATTATTTTGCATCCACACATCAATCTGTTTGATGCAGTGACACAGTGAATGGATTGGTCCATTTTCACCTGCTGTGAGTGAAATATAAATCTGAGTGTCATCTGCATAATTATGGTATGATAGAACAGGACAGAAGCATGGATCCACTCCAAAATTTTATTGGACAGAAGTTTAATTTGATGGATTTTTGATTTTTTTGAATGTCACGTACAGCAAGTCAAAGTTGGAGGCTCACTGTCAGACAAAATGACCACCTCCACAGGCTCTCCCCAAGGAAGCGTCTTGTCGTCTGTTTTATTTATTTTATACACAAATGCCTGCACTAGCACTTCCCCTTACAGGCACTTCATCAAATATGCAAAAGACATCCTGCAGGATGGAGAGGAGGACCACAGCCCTGTCCTGGACTGGTTCCTGGACTGGAGCTTCTGACCACTGACAAAACAAAACTTCAGGAAAAAAAAAAAAACTCCAAACCCACAACAATAAGCGGTCACTACATTGAGGATGTAGTGAATATATATATAGAACTTTAGATTAATATTATAGCCTAGTTAATATCAAATTGTGGGGCACCATCTCAAATTACAGTTTTGAGAGAACTTTTATATTTTCATAATCTGAAGGAGAATTCTTTTGTTTTCGAATATGTGCTCACATAAACAGGAAACAACCTTATTACGAAGTAATATTAAAGATTACAAGAATTTTAAAAATGAATGATAATAGGATATGAAAAGGGTCATAGTTATGGGAAAATGATGATCACAATTAACACAGACTAATAAAACAATTATTCATAAAGGATTGTGAAACAAAGGGGAAGTTTTGCGATCCTAATAGTCTAGTACTCTTGAACTAAAGGGGCATTCATGGTGAAGGATAGGCCAGGGCGTTAAACAGTGTACAGTTATTACGCCAAATGTATGTCTTTGTATGTCACGGGCAAACTCACTCTGGTTGTCGTTGAACGGTACCGGCAGGTCCTTACGTCAAAGGTCCAAAGGGTACTTAGAACAAAAATGTGCACACCACTTCCAGACGGGGTCACTGTGCGGCTGGAGTAGAGCTGATGCGAAGGCGTTACTGTCTGGAGGTCGCTAGGCTGTTTTTGCATCAGACTCCACCAATCGGATACAAATTAAAGTCTTTTAAAAATTATCACTGGACCACTGAAGAGGGTCTGAGAAGTAGTTTTTTTAGTTTTAACTTGCTTTAGCGAGATTGCCTGGTTTGGTCAAGTCGACTCGTTTAGAAGGCAAAAGTTGTTGCAAAATAAAAGACGAAAACAACTTCTGTCGGAAGCACTTATACTGTAGAATTATACAAAAGGGATACATATTTAAGCATGTTGTAAATTACACACATTCATTACATATTTTATAAAGCTGTAGGTTGTAACAGGGATGAAAGATGTAATTTTATCTGGTCAGAACAGGACAGGTCATTAACACATTATCACCATATTAACCAAAACTTTTCTTTTAATTAAGTAAACAACACGTCGACGATGCAAAAGTCATTCGTCAATTCAGCCACAGATGGTCATATGTGCTCGTCTAGAAAGCTCAGGGTTTCAGACATCATCAAAGGCATTCCTACTTTAGTCTCTGGAGAGTTTCAATACACAAATCGTATCTCGGAAAGTTATGGCTGTCTTGACAGGGCTGTCCTGGTCGAAAATGACCTTTGCTCTGGTACCTGGTAGACTAGCTCGCATCCTGATGTGAAAGCAAAAACAGAGTTGTTAATTAAATCTTCTTCAGGCTCCTTGAGTTTAAACAAAATTTTTGAGTGTCTGAAAAGAATCAAAAGCATAAATCTTTAATCCGGGGGGATTGACCGGAACTCGAAGTGGGATCCCTGACGGCTGTTGCTAGTAGCCGGTTAAACAAACCCAATAGTAGCAAAGTAAGTTCTGAGTTGATAAAACCAAACAAATCCAAACTGGGTAACTTTGGGTTCATCTGTTGCACGACTCTGGTTGTCAACTTTCTTTATCAACCTTTTGGTTTAAACCCTAAACCAATAATTAGCCGGCATGTTTGTTTTGTGCAGAGTATAATAAAGTAACCTATATTCTTTTTGAAATTGATGCAGAGTCAATTCCATGTGTCTTTGTTCACATCTGATTGGTCCACTTTGGTTTTGCAAACTCTAAACCAAAACTAAACCTGCTCCAGAGCAGGGTATCAAAACCAAACCACTTTCTGGAGACGAAAAACTCAGTTTACTCAAACTAAACCTGAACTTACCTGGATCTAAACCTAAACCGGCCTCTAGCAACAAGCCCCTGGACAGACTGTGTCACGGCCAAAGCACAACAAAGGCTGCACTTTTTAAATGCTTTTAATGTTGAAAAAAAATGCTGCTGCGCAGGTTTTAATCTAGTTTTATTAAAAGTATTCTAATGTTTTGTCTTATATGCTGATTTGGAAATAGTTCTGTGGCCCAGAAAAAGTGCTGAGAAAGAGTGTAACTGTGGCCTGTGGTTTGAAAAAACTGCTGCCGTGACCTTTTTTCACCTGAATGCAGCGTGACAAAGACGACACGATTCAAGATAATTGCTGATTGATATGTACATTTGCCACCAACTGGTCAGGAGTAGGAATTACAATAGATTTCTCTCAGAATAATCCGTCAAAATGATGGATGGCATTCAGATTTTTCTGTCCCTGCTAAAAGAAAAACGTCAATGACGGAAAATATTTGGTTAATGCGACCTCTGGTCCAAGCAATCTTTCATCTCACAAGCAATAAAATACCTGCGTCAGAAGACCTTTTAAATTTTGACGCCTAGTGGGGTCACTCACCTCTACAGGTAAGTTATGTCACATTTTTGAACTTTTTTTTAAACATTTTGTTGCAATAACACAGATTCAGCAGTGGTGGGCAGTAAGGGCCAGCAAGGCCTTCTCTGCTGGCCTAAACAATATTACTGACTAGTTATATATTTATTTCCATAATTTGTATCAAATTATTCCCAATTGTCTAGTCATTTTATTTCATAGCTTTTCTCTTGGTTGTGCTGCTCCCCGCAGTGTATGTTTATGTTGGAGCTTTTATCCAATCAGACTTGCATAGAACCTCCAGAGTTAAAAACAGGACCAGTGCTTCCTCCTCAAAGACTGTTAAAAGGAAATCTGTCTGAAGAGATTTGTAAAAACACAGCAATAGCGTTTCAGCATATCATTCCATCTGCTAATGGGACATAATTGCTGCCTCTAGAATACCTAGGGTGACCAGATTTTCAAACCTCACAACTGAGACACTTTATAAACACAAATCAAAGGACAGCACCTTAACGGAAATTCTTTAATGGAAAATGCTGCGTGAAAGTAATATTGAGTGCTTTGGGGGCGCAGTGGCTCAGTTATAGAGCGGTCGTCTTTCAACAGGAATGTAGGCAGTTCGATTCTCGCTCGCCTCACAGTTCATACTGTTGTTGTGTCCTTGGGCAAGAAACTTAACCCCCCGCCTCCAGTGGTGTTCCTGCTGTAACACTGGTGAATGGAACCTTAATGTAAGTCGCTTTGGATGAAAGCGTCAGCTAAATGAATAAATGTAATTTTTTTATTATATTAACATGTAACAAACATGTACTTTCCTAAAAGCAAACTGTTGTATTGTTTCTTAAGCTCATTAATAAATGGAGACTTTCTTTTTGAAACAGTGAAAGCTGCAGAAGGAACACTTAGCATTAGCCTCAGGGTTAAGCATGTAAATGGAGCAATCAGTGTTGAGTTACAGACATGTGAAACACTGTTGAACTTTCCCAATTGGTTAATATTGCCGTAACCATGGCAACTCTGTGATTGACACTCAGACAATCTACTGACAAATAAGTTACAAGCAAAGTGCGCTGCTTTGGCTTTACGATTGGCATTGACGATTAAAAAAAATGGCACAACTGGGACAGGAAGAGGGAAAAACTGGAAAATGTTTGTGTTTTTGCAGATATCCCCCACGACACAGGGCTTAAAATGGGATTGTTCTGGCTACAATGGAAGTTATGGTCACCCTAGAAAATGCCTAATTTACTATTGTGCATGCTCACAAATGAATGGGAAATACAGCTGTTTTTGTTGCCACAGCATCCTTTAAATTATTTTGCACTTTATTTTGTTAATTACCATTCTAGGGCTTATATGTGGCTGACCAGCACACATTCTCTTATTTACTATTTAACGGCTCAAGTATCTGGCTCTTCTTTATAACTTTGCCACATCCTCTTAATGATGAAGACTACTTGCTCTCCTTTTTATTATGCTTTCTGACTTTTTGATGACCCGTTTCAACATTTTGGCCTCAGACTTAGCGCCAGCCGTCTTATACTGGCGGCTCTCCCTGGCTTCATTTGCCTGCTAATTGTCACAGTCTGCCAGCCCTTCCACTTGGTTCATTTACACTTGGGTTCACTTAAAATATTGAGCCTTGAAACTTGAAAAGATAGTGGGACAGTGTGAAAGTATTTTTCACTGCTAATACTACTATTTTACCACTTCTGTTTCTTTGCTATTACACCATGATCTATTTATTATGGTTCATGTATTTTGTGGAGGTTACATCGACCCTGGAGAATTGTCATTACCTTGTATTTTAATTATAGACCGCAACATAAAAAGATAGAACACAATCAATGTAAATCTGTGTAAAAATACAAATTTACAGAGTACATAAATTGTTAAAGTAAGAGAAATCTTTTGTGAGCTAAATGGGTATGTTGGGCACGCTAAAACTTACCTGAAGCTAACATTGGGGTTTGTTGCTTTAAGGAGGATCTGCTGTTCTTCAGTAGCATTGAACAAAACATGGGTCAAAATCAGTGCAATTAGTCCATAACACCTGACTTGTGCTTTCATTTGGCAGCACTTCCGTTGGTTATAAAAATCTTTGGCCACAGATTTCCCTCAAACTCCGTCGGGGCTGTGTAAATCCCTGAGATTTTTACATCTGTTCATCCCCCGTCCCATTCATTAGGCCTGTAGCTAGCACGGCTGGCTCCTGGGATTAAACGGATACAGACGGGGGGTGGGGAGTCCGATTGGAGCTAGCTCGCTCAGCTCTTGCTTTGAGGATGATGGTCAGCGGTCGTTATGTAAGCCAAGTGGATTTCAAATGCAGAGTCGAGACATTCATCCCAGTGATGCACGCTGCCTTTGTCTGCGCTCTACTCCCTGCAACACTCATGCACCGGCCTGAGCATGGCCTTCATCCAGCCCACGTCCTTCACTTACTGAAGGACAGCTGAGCATACAAACGCTTCAGAATGATCACCATGAAGTTTGTTTGCATGAGATATTTGATTGCATGTTAAACTATGTTATGCTTATTGGTAATGTGCTGCATAAAGACTTGCATCAGAACTGGGCTCCAAACTGGAAGGATCAGAAATGAAAGGAACCGACTAGAAAAAAAATATTTAACATGTTGTTTTCCAGTGAGGTTAGTTATGGTTCTGGCTCTGTAATGCTCACTATTTGTTGTGATTTTTTTTTTTTTTTTATTTGATAGTTGTCATAATAAATTGCTTGCATAGTAGCATTTGTACAAAAACAAGAAACGTGTGTCTAAACCACATTTATGAAAATAAGCCACGTCATTTTTGGCTTCTGTAATATTTATTACTTTTGCACAATTGTGTAATAGTTTATGTGGCACCTATATTATACGCCACACTAGACATTTACCTACCCTTTTAACAGAGCATAATGCATCATTAGGTGATGTAGCTCACTTTTTTGCTGCATCTTTCTCTCAACATAAGTGGGGCATGCTGAATAAGGTGGAATATTAAAAGGTTAACTGAAAGCATTTTGGTGAGGCTAGTCCACCCAGTCTTGACCCACTGAAAACATTTCAGATTATTTTAGGTTATATAATTTCAATAATTAATTGCAGTGACCAATTGGACTCAACATGGTGTCACGCAACTCCATATTCAAGCATAACCAGCTGTAGAGCTGTACTTTGTACAAAAGCATTACAAGACAGTTTCCTTACAGTTTATAGTATATTTGTGATAACATGTTCCACCAATATTTCTCTGTCTGCGTCCGATTTATACATTAATATCCACACAGTATACAAGTATTTTTATACAGCCATCCAAAAGATCCAAAAATCACATAATTAGCATAAACCAATACAGCAAATATGGCATGCTACATGCTATAGGTGTTAAACAGAAAACTAAAGAGGTTAATGTCTTTACCTCCTGTGACACTGTAGATAGCTTTTAAGTTGTGGACTCCAGAACTAACCGAGAGAAGTGAAAACCAGAGAGAGCATAGTGCTAAAAATTATATAGAAAAACCATGGAAAATGGAGCAATTGGATCCTGTCAAAACTCAGCTGAATAACCACCTCAGACCAGGAAATATTACAGAATACAGTTTCTCTCTTAATATCTTGTGTCTTACATTACACCTACAGCCTCAAAAGCCTTAACCACACTGCTGCTTTAGGGAAGGTAAAGTGAAACAAAGAAAACAGTCCATGTCTGTGTGCAGTAGGTTTATGTGATCTGTCTCAGCTCTTTTAATAAACATTTGCCTTGTGCATGATGAGTCAGAGATACTTGTCATACTTTGTGTCATATATTTCTTTATAACTGTGGTACTCAATGAACATAAAGAACTCCAACAGTTTAACATGTACATTGGCAGTATGCATTTTCCACTCATTTATCATAGCGTGCATGACATGACATTTGGTCCTCCACACTTCAGGCCAAAACATCCTTCCACTAACTAATGAGACAGTACTTCAAGAAAATTTGTGTGAGTGACTCAGCGGAAGAAACAGTTCTGAGATATTCCGTTTTTTACCCCCGTTAATTAGTCACCAGCTAATTTGTTTGAATCCCCGCAGAACTACTTGAAAACTGAATCCCCAAGTAAATAGATAACTTGTATGACAAAGAAGCATACCTCCATTAAATACAGATAAATGTGGAAAAAACAAACTGAACTTAGTTGTTAAGGTATATCCTCAATCAATATCAGATTTTATTTTGCATATGAAGAATTCCTGATATCCATGCATACAGTAAATGAGCTCACAGGGTGGCAGAGACAGAGTGAGGTTTTTCTACTAAAATATATACTCCACCTAATGAAAGGGACAGTATTGCAAGGTTTCATAAAAATAAAAAAATAATATTAAGACAGCAGCAACCCACATTGTTTGCACTCAGTTAGTGTTACAGTGTCACAAAGAAAGTTGATAAAAATTGGTTCTTTATTTATGTAGAAACGTGTCTTTATATTTTCACCATATTTTGTAGAAAGTTTCAATGGCCTCAGAAAACGTCTTTATTTCAAGTGAATGTTAGGGTTTTTCCTCTGTAGCATCGTACGTGGATGTCTAAATAGTGATGGTAATAACTTTAGTCAATTTAATCAATCTGGTTTTAGAAAACTACACAGTACAATAACTGCTGCAGTCAAAGTAGTAAATTATATCATTGAGGCTTTTGATTGTAAAAAGTTTTGTACAGTGTTGTTTATTGATTTGTCAAAGACCTTTGACACTGTTGATCATGTCACCCTGTTAAATCAGCTTCATAAAATTGGTCTGTCTGACACTGCTGTTAGCTGCTTTTCTAACTATCTATCAGGTAGAACTAAATGGTCTCTTCTTATAAGTATTTACGTTTAGTTATTGATGAAAATCTGTCCTTCAAGCAACATATTGATTATCTCGTACGTAAACTGAAGCTAAAGCTCAGTTTTCTTTTCAGAAACGAATCCTGTTTCTCTGTTTTTACCAGGAAACATTTAATTTCGGCAACTTTTTTACCTTTATTGTATTACGGCGATCTCCTTTTTATGAATGCATCTGATCGTCTTTTAAAAAAGCTGGACACTGTTAATCATTGTGCTTTACGTTTTATGACTGGTTGTGGAAATCGTGTTCATCATTGTACATTGTATGCTGCAGCTGAGTTTCCGTCCCTGTATGTTCGCAGGTGGTCTCATTTGCGCTGCGTTCACAGAAGAACATTCTGATGGTGGTTCCCAGAGTCATAATGGAGTTGGGTAAGGCAGTGTTTCAGTACACTGCCCCCTGTGCATGGAATGAACTGCAAAAGACTTAAATCTATCCAAACTTGTGACTTTGGGAGAATTTAAATCTATTCTAAAGAAGCGTTAACTCAATGAGCTTGGAAAATGTCACTGTTTTTACACTTGTACACATTGACTGTAAATATCATTTGTTTTGTTGATGTCATGTATGTTTTTTTTAATTGTATGTAAATGCTGTTGTCTTGGCCAGGTCAGTCTTGAAAAAGAAATTTTTAATCTCAATGAGTTTTTTTTTTAAATCTGGTTAAATAATGGTTAAATAAAAATAAATAAAAATTAGTAGCTCTAGCCCGTGAAGCAGAAGCAATATACAAGGCTTCAGGAAGCAACATTTTAAAGCACTAATTTAAAGAAATGAGGGGTAAAATTGCTCAACAGCTGATATTCTGTATTGACAGAAGCATTAGATAAGTGTATAATGTCTTATGGCAACCCCAATTTAATTTCTTGATAATTTAGATTTATTTTATTTTTTTCCTTTTTTTAGATTTTGAATGTGAATACAGTGAATCAGCGAACATTAAGACCAAAGTCAGAATCAAAAATTCAAATTTATTAAACTACATGTATTTGATTTGGTAACTTTTGGTCTCATATTTTTATTTATTACCAATACAAACTAATCATTCATTCAGGGGTGGATGAGTTTATTTAAAATGTGCAAGAACTGCTCAATGTGGAAATTCATGTTTGTATTTAGAGCCCAACTATCGGATTTGGCGTTGTATGCCTCAATTGACAATTGTTTTTTTAATCAATTTGTGAAGTGTAGCTAAATAAAAAAAAAAAAAGTTTTGGTCTACTGTGATCTGGACCGGATTTTTTTTTTTAGATGACTCATTCATATGGCAATTAATAGTTAGCAAAGAGTATGTACATTAGATGACTAAAAACTGAACATTTAGTGTTTGGCCTTGAAGATTAGGGTAATGTTTAGGGTTGGGCTGATATAAATTTTTTAAGCCAAAACCAATATCCGATATTTATCTGTCTGTTTTGGCCAATTGCCAATATTAACTAATGTTGATATTTTAAATATTGATAGCTTTTGTTTTTTTTAACCATTAAATTTTTTCATTTTTTTTATAAATATATACATTTGCCCTTAAACTGTGCAGTCACATTGTATCTCAATCATTTATATTATCTTGGTGATAGATTTGGCTTTTGCAGAATTTCTGCTGAATTTCTTTGTTTTTTTAAGGGCTTGTTGTTGGGCTCCATTTAGCAGTGCTTGCTTCTTGTGTTAGGAATCCCTGCATGCTAGCGCTAGCATATTGTTTTCAAAAAAGTTATTAAGTTGGTGGTATTTAATAACTTGACACAGGATCCTCCTCACATAACTTTACATTGCATGCGTTGAATATTTCAATCCATCTGTCTTCTTTTGACACCTCAAAATACATCCTAAGGCAGACTGCTTATTTTTTAGATACTTTTTAACCTATTGTTAAATGTATCTATGGTTCTGAAGCCAGTGCAGGAAAAAATTTATTTGTAAAAAATTGCCATTTTT
Source organism: Neodontobutis hainanensis (assembly GCA_024349245.1). Lineage (NCBI taxonomy): Eukaryota > Metazoa > Chordata > Actinopteri > Gobiiformes > Odontobutidae > Neodontobutis > Neodontobutis hainanensis. Next base: position 246,763 of record JALDNG010000024.1, read on the forward strand.
TCTTTTTTGTTAATTATCATTTTTGTACCACCCTGTCAAATTGGTACATAACAGTATGAATTGAAACGCCTCTAAAAGCACGCCATACCATGTAAACCTGCACTGTACCGTTCAAGTGGAAACGTGTCCATTGCAAATATATATATATTTTTTTGCAGAAGCTGGACACTTGAACATAAAAAAAAAAAAAACTTCCTGGTTTTTCAACATGGATTTCATCATTGCAGCATGTGTGTAGCTTTTCAACATTACTAAAGCTAATTTAGTAGCACAAACAACCACGTAAAACCCTACTTCCAAAAACCCAGACATTCACTTTGACCATACACATATATTTTTGACCATATCTACAGGTATGATACATATATACCATCTGTAAACATGAAAACAAAACGGATATCATATTTACTGTACCACTGTGAAGTCAAAACAAAAGTGCCTGATAAACAATTATAATATGCACCCTTGCTTTTTAGTTTTTTTCTGTGAATGTTTTGAGGTCAGATAGCACCATTTAACAGTTTGAGGACATGTTGAACAAAAAATCCATTTCAGGTCCATATTTGGTATTTTTACTTGTTCTGTAACTCTGAATCACAGTTAGTCCGATCAGTTCTTGAGCACTGGCTCAAACCGAGTCCACTTTAACCTGGTTATTGTTAGTCATCAGCGGCGACGGCTTGCTTTTTAGCCGCTCCCCCGCGTCGTTGGAGCTGTCCTTGGAAGAAGATTCTTGCTGTGCAAACCGACACGACGATGCGCTTGTACTCGCGCCGGAAGTTCTGATTCAGCACACCGTACACTATGGCGTTAAGGCAGCTGTTGAAGTAGGCCATGAAGTAACTGGCAACAAATAACCACTCAGGGATGAGGGGTACTACCACTTCGGGTTTGATTGCAACCGCTAAGCCAATGAAATTGAGGGGTGCCCAGCAAACGGCAAACAGCACAAACACAACAAACATTGTGACAAAGTTTCTGACGTCGTGTGGCGTCAACTTGGGCCGATTGTCCGGCTTTACCCTCCTTCTCACCTGAATGACCAGTATCCATATGCGTAAGTAGCAGTATGTGACAATCATGATGGGTAAAATGAAGTGAAAGAAAACCACGGCAATGGTGTAGGCCGAGCTAGCCGACTGCTCAAAAGTGCAGGAGTAAATTCTTGGGTCGTATTGCAAAGAACCCACAAAAAGATTGGGTACAATGGCCACGACAGTCAACGCCCATATCAGCATGACATAGCAGACCGAATTTTTGTCGCTGTACAGTTTGTCGTATTTCAGGCTGTGGCAGATGTAGCAGTAGCGGTTGATGGCGATGCCGGTGATGTTGAAGATAGAGCCGATGACGCTGATGCCCATGAGGAAGCCGCTGATCTGACAGTGCATGTAGCCCAGGCTCCAGCCATTGTGAAAGATGGAGCTGAGGACCAGAGGGTACGGATAGATGGCCACCACAAGGTCGGCTACTGCTAGGCTCACCACGAAAATGTTCCCTGTGGAATCAAACGAGACAAAGATGAGTCAAATGGGTAAATAGAGATGATATTCATTCATGTACCTGTTGGAAATTTCTTCTGGCTGCATATACTTGATATTCCAAAGATCTGTGAAATGAAACATATAAATCCCAACAAACAACACTAATCTGCAATACATGTATTAAGTCTTGCCTTATTTACATAGGCTTCATAGATTTTCTATAGTGCCCTAGTGGTTTGTCCTAAAAGTATGATTTTATAATATTGTGTATAAGAAAACAGAGTGTGCTTCTATGTCAGTATCTTTGATTACCTGTCTAGTCTTAGAGTTCCAATGAGATTTCATGCAGAAAATAGCAATAGGTGTTGTTTGTATTTTTCTTATTTATTCCTTTTTAAATATTAGAAAGTGTATCACTATATCAATATTTTTGGATTATACCTGTGTCTCTGATTTGGCTCTGATTTTAAAACAACCAATTACAGTTATGAATGCCCAAAGCCTTGTTCCTCCATTGGAAATAACTGTAATGAATAAAAAAATGCTCTGAACCAACCTTTGCTGCCAGAGTACATAATCAGTAAAACGTTAAAACATGCAGAACACCAAAAAAGTCCTTAGAGAAAGTAATGTACTTGAAATTGTCCTTTGATCCAAAAAGCTGCCACGGGGTAAATGGCCCATGGCATGGTATTCACAGTATGCAATCACCAAATACATTTATGCAAATTATACCCAGCATGAATTGAACCTACATTGGAAATAATTTGCATAACATTTGCATAAATGTATTTGGTGGGATCCCCTGATAATACGCCGAACCTCTGTTTAATAGTCACTTTTAGATGTTAATTAATTATGAAAAGGCCTTTAGTTGTAAGTGCTTGAAAGGGGTCCATGCGGTGCATGTGCCAGATTAATGTGATTTACAGGTTGGGGCCGCAATCAAGGATGAACAAGTCTTTTCTGTCTGATCAAATAGATTATATGTGTGTACTGAAGGACACTGGCAACAAGGTAGCAATGTAACACCCCTGTTCTACCTTAATGTTTAATATAAAAGGGTATAATAAAGATTGGGAAGGCTTTGTTGCAACTTTTGAGATAAACAAAGAATATTTATGAAAAGCCAAAGAGATACACATTGACATCCTTTGTCAATGTAGAGGTATATGATGTTCCCGTTTATTTGGCTTGCAACCAAAATGTTCCCTCAGCATGGTGTGCTATTTGCCTTTTACACTTAATCCATAATCTTTGAATCAACATATGATAAGAAGGCAGTTGGTGGGGATGTCATAGAAGATAAGACAAAGCAGTTAAAAGTCACTAAAAAAAGTTCCAAGTTGTCCAGTGTCCAAGTTGAGTTCAAGTTGAGTCAGAGTCACCAAAGTGAGTTACAAATCTGAAATCTGTGGGAGATCAGATTGAGTGGGATTTTAGTTTTGTATAAACCTTTTTTGTTAAAGACATTTCATTAGCTCAGTGGTTAGAGCGGTTGTCTTTCACCCGGAAGGTAGGCGGTTCAATTCCCACTCTCCCCATAGTTCATACTGTTGTGTCCTTGGGCAAGACACTTAATCCACCTTGCCTGTCTGTAACACTGGTAACACTGTAGAACATTGTAAGTCGCTTTGGATAAAATGTAAATATTTTAGAAATTAATTTATTTGGCCTCAACTGTAATTAAAGGAGAGCAGCTAGCTCCAGGCAGAAGTTGTGCAGTGTTGTCTCTGAGCGTGACTTATGAGTCCATTGTGCTCAGGTCCGAGTCATCAGTTCTCAAGTTCGATTCGAGTCACGAGTCATTGTGTCTGAGAATAAATTAGTCCAAGTTTGTGAGTCCGAGTAATTGAGGCTTTCACTCGAGTTGAATCTCAAGTCACAAAAATATGCCTGATGACTTGAGTCCGAGTCCAGGACTATAGTAGTCCATCTCTATACAGGGCTCCAGCCAGTGTTCATATGTGCATGCTGCGGCCACGGTCCTCTGAGCAGGGCTGCCTGACTGGAGCGGAGAAGCAGAGAAGGCGTTCTCAGGGGTATTCTTGTTTTGATCGTTTGAAGGTGTCTGTCAGTCGAACGCATAAACACATCAAATAAGCTAACCCTCTTCACTTGTGTCCACAAGAGTAACCCCTAAGCTTGCAGGGCCCTATATACAATTGCGTGTGTTGAGTGGTGGTTAAAAACGCTACTGTGTTAGCTTTTTTTATTTGAGTTTCACCTTGGCATCTTTAATTACAGTTTGTCATGTTGTACATGTTTATGTGCTAGAAGGGAGGAAATATCCGGTAAAAGTTACGGCCACCTTGGTGCAAGTTTTCACCCCTGTTATTAATAATGGTCTGGCCTAGAGGGCAACCGAGAAACTAACAGTGAACTCACCATCTGGGAATTCTGAAACAAAATTGACCAGGATTCAAGCTCCTTAACCTCTGCACAAAGAACCAAAGCACCTGCCAACACGTGCTGGAATGCATCTCTGGTATGTTCACACCAGTGACACATGCTTAAACGTCATCCAATTCTTGATGTCCATAACATGCTATTTTAGAATTGCACAAGAGTAATTGCACAAAGGCTTGCGGACAATAGTATGAAGTTGTGCCTTGATAGACACAAGATTAAAAACACTTTAGTCTGCATGATCTATGATGATCTACATTTTCCTTTGATTCCAGTTGTATAGTTATTCCTTATTCAAATCTCCAGACCATACCTGTTAGATATTAGCAGAGGTGGGTAGAGGTGTCATAATCTGTATATAAATACATCATGGTTACTTTGAAAGAATATTAGTTGCCAAAATAATGACATGAGCAGTAAAAAGACTACTCAATTACTAAGTAATTGGATTTATTCGAATGAATGTATTGGACAAATGTTAGATAGGTTGAGCTCTGGGTCCTTCTTGAGTAAAATGAAAATGCCCCACCACAACAAGAAATAAATAGATGATGTAACATTCTGAATTTGAAGTTAAATATTTTTTTTATATCATAAAGTCATGCAAATTTTGAAAATTAGAGAATATATAAATTTTATCCATCAAAACTATTGTAAAATTAGTGTTTGATTTACCAAGTAAATGTAAAGTGTTTTTTTTACTCATACTACCCCTATTTGACCTTTTGTACCTCTGCATCTGTGAATTATTTGGTGCCATGTAGCATTTTTAAAACTTTTATCCAGGCTGCATTTTCACAGCTGTCACTCGTATCAGAGGTCTATAGGGTAGTAAGCAGCACCATCCTCATAACACGCTCTGGTTCACTTTCACTGATGTGACACCCAATCACAATGACAAGTTGCATTCCTTGTATGTCAGATGGGAGCTAAATACATTCTATATCTCTACAATCGGCGCTGTGTGAGAGGCAGTTCCATTTCTGTGCTGACATTTTGTCTGTCAGCATCAGACACGATCCCGTGGACCAGCCCTTAGATCTGTCATTCTCACCTGAAGATTAGCAACACCACTGATCAGCCTGTCGGCCGATTATCTATTGTGCCATACTGCTTGGCTGCCACACTTCACATTTGACTATTAATTAAGTTTTGTCCTTTTGTTTCTGTCATTCAGATGCCCTCTATTGGGAATGTGGTGCACCTGCTGTTGTCACCAGATCCCAGGCTTTGGCAAAGCTTAGCAGTATGTGTATTTGAGCCGACATTATGATTGTAGCTCTATCTTTGTGAGGAGCTTAGGGAGAGGACGTGTTATTCAATCCTCCCCATTTTGGGAGGGGAGGGTTGTTTCCCATGTGGTCATGTGTGGACATGTGCCTCAGTTTGAGACAAACCAAAACAGTGCTCTTGAGTGCCACTTTTGTCTATTCTACAACTATACTACTAGATATTGTGGATTATAACAATTTCTATCCTAGTTGGGAATGTTTATGATAGAGTTTCACAGATTAATCTATAATGTGCTGTACAGGGTGGTGTATACATTGTATAAGTTGACCACCAGAAGGAGTCACAAGTGTTACAGTGTTTTGTCTGAAACTAAACAATTCCAAGAGAGTTGATTATTGCTTTTACTGTAATATAATCTCAACTGGATAGTTTAATGTCAAAATGTAAAGTATAGAAGAAATGTGTTTGTAAAACAAAAGGTTATCATGTTTTTCAATTGTTTGTCAGTTTTATATGTTATCATAGCTGGACGGCAGAACTACTAGCAAGGGAATGGTGATTTTATATTATATCATAATCACAATCATAATCATAACTTGCCATAAAAAACAAGGAGATGAATGTAGACATTAGAAGGGGGAGGAGGACTCAATTGATACCATCCGTTGATACCATTCCAGTGCCCTGAATGGCAGTGGGATGGAAGTGGTTTCTAACCACAAGTACCTGGGTGTGATGTTTGACAATAAGCTGGACTGGAGAAGCCATATGGAAGCCATTTACAGCAAGGGAAAGAGTTGACTTTATTTTTTAAGAAGGCTGAGGTTATTTATTATCTGACAACCCTTGCTGAGTAGCGTCTACCATACGGTAGTGGCCGGTGCACTGCACAGTTCTTTGCTGTGGCTTGCTGGAGAGGAAGTGTTTGCACTGGAGACAGAAACAGTAAATAAACTTATTAACAAGGCAAGCTCTGTGTTTGGTTCTGGACTGGGTACCATGCAACAGGTGACAAAAGGAAGGATGCTCTGCAAGTTTAGAGCAGTATTAGCTAATCCCGCATAACCACTGCACGCTCTTTGTAGCATTTCAAAGACTTAGCTCCGAAATGCAAGTCTGAGAAGGAAGTTTTCAACCTGCTGCTTAGATTTTTTTTTAATACACAATTTTGACTCAACTTGGATGAATTTGTTCACACGATGAATGTTTGTGTCAAACTGATTTTAAGATAATAACAGCATGGATAACAGTGGGACATAGGTAAACAATAAGAATGATTGTAAATGTCAACAAACTAACAGTAAAGGAATAAAAACAGGTTTGTAAATGATTACATGGCCAATTTTTATTTTTTTGTGAATGCCAACAGACTATGGTAGGCGAATCGTGAATAAAACAGTAACTTTTTGTGAATGCTTGTGTGCCTAATGGCAGCTTAACAACAATAAGCATAGACACTTTTGGGAATGGCAGCTGGGTAGATGGCAGGGTAATAGTGAATAAAACATAATGCTTTTGTGAACTCCAGTGATATATATAATCATGGAAATGGTTCAGACAATGACCTCAGGACAAAAGTGAATAGGTTTTAGGCCCCCTAGGTTACTATGTACCTAACAACAAATAAACCATACATTTATTGGGAATGGAATCAGGGCTAATTGCAGGGTAATGGTAAACAAAACGGTTCACCATTTTACCATTCACCACTAAGCATTTTTTTCAGAATAGCGACAGTTTAATGGCAGCGATATAGGAATAAAAAATAATGACAGCAAAGTTCAAAATTCAAAGCAGTTAAAAAAAGAAAATGAGTTAATGAAAATTATAAAGACATATATGACTGATATATCTTTCATTCTGGCATATATATATATAAAAACAAAAAAAAAAACTTTGTCCTTCATCCTCATCCTTCAAGCTTGGGTCCTCTACCAAAGGCCTGGGAGCTTAAGGGTTCTGCACAGTATGATTGCTGTTCTTAGTACTGCAATTTTCTGGACTGAGATGTCTGGTGTTCTTCCAGGGATCTGCTGCAGCCATTCCTCCAGTTTGGGGGTCACTGCCCTGAGTGCTCAGTGGTTAGACCACAGGCACCACTGTTGCCTTCACCTTCCAAGCCTTCCCTGAGTATTTCTCTAGTTTCTCATGTTCCTTTTTGATGTTGCCATCACTTGGTATTGCCACATCCACCACAACGGCTTTCCTCTGTTGTTTGTCCACCACCACGATGTCTGGTTGGTTCGCCATTACCATTCTGTCAGTCTGAATCTGGAAGTCCCACAGGATCTTGGCTCAGTCATTCTCTAACACCTTTGGAAGAGTTTCCCACTTTGACCTTGTTGGTTTCCAGTCCGTACTCTGTGCAGATGTTCCTGTACACTATGTCAGCCACTTGGTTATGGCACTCCATGTATGCTTTCCCTGCCAGCATCTTACACCCTGCAGTTATGTGCTGAATTGTTTCAGGGGCCTGTTTGCACAGCCTACACCTTGGGTCTTGTCTGGTGTGGTAGATCTGGGCCTCTATTGCTCTGGTGCTCAGGGCTTGTTCCTGTGCAGCCATGATGAGTGCCTCTGTGCTGTCCTTCAGTCCGGCCCGCTCCAGCCATTGGTAGGATTTCTTGATATCACCTACGCCCTGCAGGTATGTTCCTGTGGTACATCCCATGTAGTGGGTTTGTTTTCCCATGATGGTCCGTCCTCCAGCCCCCATTCGTCTGTTCACCATTGCAGACATCCCAACCTGCAAAAAGTCATTTCAGGAAGGTATCCCAAACCAATTTGAAACACTCTTGCATTCTTCGTGGCAGAATGGCTTTAGCTCTGTCATATTCTTTGAACATCCTAAGTGTACAGTATGGCCCTCTTCAAGTCAATCCATCGCTTCTCTATTAGGTTGAGGTCTGAGATCTGATTTGGCCACTCCAAAAGGCGGATTTTGTTTTTCTGAAGCCCTTCAGTTATGGACTTGATCTGGTGTTTTGTTTTTTTTTGTCCTGTTGCATTACCTTCTACAGTTTCAGTTGACATTCAAGACATCCTCATTATGCTGAAGAATTGTCTGATGTACTTGGGAATTCATATTCCCCTCAATGATTGAAGCTGGCCAGGCCCTGATGCAGCAAAGCAGGCCAAAATCCTTATGTCTCCTCCACCAGACTGGATGATGTTTTCATAAATATATGTCATGCACTTTCTACGCCAGATGTAGCACTGTGAGTGTTTTTTCCAAATAGTTCAATCTTAGTTTCATCAGTCCACTAAACATTTTGCCAACACCACTGTGGATAGTCAATGTGCTCTTTTGCAAACTTCAGGCGTGCACTAATGTTCATTTTAGTAAGCAGTGGCTTCCTTTGTGGTGTCCTGCTTGTTCAGTGTTTTACGTATTGTAGACTCATGAACAGAGATGTTAACAAATTCCAATATTGCCTTCATATATTTGGCTGTCATTTGGTGTTGTTTATTTACCTCATTGATGAGTCTTTGTTGTGCTCTTGTTGTTACATACTTTTTCCACAAGCACTATGAGGTTTTTTGGTTGTTCTCAATAAAGACATGAAAGATAAAACAATATGTGTAAATATTTTTAGACACATTATGTTTGGCAATACCCTTGACATAGCTGAAGATCACATTTTAAGAAAAATTAATTCAGAAAAACTTGAAATTCTAAAATATTCAAATACTTCTTGCTAACGTACATACTTTATATTCTGTATATATAATGATAAATCTAACGCAGGAGTTGAATCACATAAAGCATAACTGTAAGGGCACAACCCTTCTGTCCAGGATGACTGAAAACCTCCACAGACAATAGGTTGAAATATGCCAAAGATGCGATATGTTAAACAGAATTGGAGAGTCAGGTGATAATTCTCTGGGGATAATTGTTTGTAGATTCATGTCTGTGCACAACAGACTAACTGCATGCATTCTTAATGTAAAACAAATTGGTTGTAACTCTGGGGCTGTGTCCAATGGTCCAATCATGGTAATAAATGAAAACATGTTTTCCAGGTTTAAGGAAGGTGCAGAGACAAGCTGCAATTACACAGCACAGTTAGATGCCCTAGCTTTTCTATACTCTATTAACAGTGTTAGAGAATTTTAAACTCCAGTCAGTGAGCATTAACAGCCTTGACCTTGACAAGGTTGTGTGGTGAGGGCCCACGGGCAGCTGGCTCTTTTGACTGCTGAACTCTCTCACTGTCTCTGTCACTAGTCCTGTGATTGACGCATGGCTCCGAGTTTTCATTTGGCTTCAGGAGAGATATGGCCTTTTCATTTCTGCAATCCCGCACTTTCAAGCAATTTCTGTAAGGATTTAGGTCCAACAGAAGCACATCTGAGTATGTTTGGCTACAGCAGTTTGCAATAAATTTGGACATAACTTAAGTGTAGGGACATGGTTTGTGTGACAATTTACAAATGTATGAGGACAAGACACATACATAGACCTATGAAATGAGCTCTACCAACACGATGAAGCTGTGCAATATTAAGGGAATTAATACTATATTATAACTATGATGAATATTGTGAACTAATATTTTATTTGACACTACACTTGATACATTGTATCTACCTCATTAAGTACAATGTAACACACTGTATAACAAACTGTAATAATATGTAACTACATTGTACATACCAGAGGTCGCATTAATCAAATATTTTCTGTCATTGACGTTTTTTTTGCCATTGTATCATTTTGACGGATTACTCTGAGGGTGGTCTCCTGTTCAGCTAGTGTTGAAAAAACATATTAATTAGCAATTATCTTGCAAAAAATATCCTTCTGCTGTCAGTGTAGAAAAAAATATTCTGCTTAGTGTTGATCATGAAGTGCCGTTTTTGTTCATCTGTTGTTCACACACAAAACAACTAATCTGTCCTCTATCTTTATCTTGTAGCCTTAATTCTTAAAATGTGAGTAAAATGAAAAGCTATAATTATTATTTAAGTATGAAAATTAAAAATTACAAGTAATAATTTTACAACTTTGTCCATCAAAATGACAGAGAGTGAGAAAGTCTAGCACAATCTCACTACATACATAACCTAACCCTACCGACAATATGTAAGTCCACATAATTCACTTATGTATGTACTTTGTTGTTACATTTTATTACAGTTTGTTACACAAGGAGGTAGATACAATGTATCAAGTGTAGTGTAAAATAAAGAGTAACTTATTGGGTAAATACAAGCTAAGATATTTAAGTCGTTGCATTGTATCATTAACTTATATACTTGGTGGGCAGCAACAAAGCTCTTGATTTCATTCTGTTAAAACCAATGCAGGTATGTATCACATGATCATATTTTAGATATCATCAGAGAGTTATTACTAAACATTATAATTATGACTAGATCAATGTTTTTTAAACCAGTGTGCCGCGGTACACTAGTGTGCCGTGAGAGATTGTCAGGTGTACCTTGGAAAATTATTCAAATTCACCTGATTGGTCCTTAAAGTGGGGAACCAACCAGGCCAAACTATTTAAGTTCTGCTCCCTTTCTCCACAACCTAATTCTGCGAGATGGGCTTTTCAAGGATGATGGCTATAAATACAAAAAAAAACAGAGAGACTCAGACTTAAAGATTTGTGTGTGTCTGTCTTCAATTCCTGTAAGAATTTTAACTTTGTGTTTAACTAAACAGGCCCAGGTTTAAGTAAACTGAGTAAATTGAGACTAGATTTTCATTAGATTTAAATAAATATATTATTTCAAAAATAAATTTTGTGCCATTTTTGTTTGGTGGTGTGCCTTGTGACTTTTCTAATGTAAAATGTGTGCCGCAGCTCAAAAAAGGTTGGGAAACACTGGACTAGATAATAAATAAAAAAGAAGTCAATGGATGTAACTCCAGTTCTATGATTATGATTGTAGCACTCACTGGGTATTGGTTAATGGTTTACACAGAGACAAAAAAAAGAAAGAACTGAAATGCTTCCTATGTAACACACAATAAAAATACAAAATAACAAATAATAAAAAACACACATTTTCAATGCACAGCCCAGTGTGGCTGGTTGACAAGTGACTGTGAGTGGTTGGAGCCTGGACTTTTGGCAGATTTTCCAAAAGGATTTAGGACCTGGCTTTTACTGGGTCATACAGGGGCTGTCACTTTCTTGTCCTCGAGCCATTCCACTGAGATGGAAGCACTGTGATTTGATATGGAGCTTAGCATAAGTGCAGTCTGTCTATTTTCTTCCCTTTAAATCTTTTGCCTTCACTTGTTCATTCACTACTTCCGTCTAAGAATTTAAGCCCACTTCAGCTCCTCACCATTCAGAATTTTTCCACTTTGTTATTGATCAACTCAATTAAAAACACTAGACTCGACTCATATTCAAATATTATTATTATTTTTTTTATTTATTTATTTAAGAACCAGTTAAGCAGTAGAGTCTACCTGATTTTAGACAAATGGTTAGGATTGGTCTGAGGGGATTGGGTAGAAATAGTTGCAAAGGAAGGGGATTCTAGACCGGTTTCATTTTGCAAAGTAAATGGGTTCAGCAGGGCAGGATAACAATAAAATAGTGTACTATAATTACAGATAAACTGAACACCATTGCAAGGCAAGACCATAGGATGATTGGCATTAGATAAAATAATCCTATGAACATATTTGACATTAGGCCAACACTACCAATGTTCATGTTCTTGCAAATTCCTCAAGATTTATAGATTTCAACACTTTTTATTTCAGCAAATCAAGTTAGCTTTCTCCGTCCAGAACTGGTAAAACCCAATGACAGTTTGAAAACGTAGGAATTAACAAACGTGATAAAAAACAAAAAAAAAAATGATTTAGGAGACTAAAAACAAAAACATTAAGGTCATGGTGAATGCACTTTGTGCCACATTAGATAAGCACCCCCTAAACTGATGTCTTGAAATCATTTGCATTATATACAGTACCTTTTCTAGACTTGCATTTTCAAGTCTCTGACCCCAAAAGGTCGACATTGCCCCCTAAATTGGGTTCTGTTTTAGTCTATTATTGTTATAAGCAGTGTTGTGCAAGTTACTTCCAAACTGTAATATATTATAGATTACTTATTACTGTTATTTAAATGTAATACTTTACATTACAATATTACTGTCTCAGAATTGTAATACATTACATTACTCCTGTATTACTTTTTACTTTCACGAAAATAACTATAAGGTAGAACTTAAAATTCGAAAATGACAAAATGTAATACAGAGCATTTTACATTCAGTAGAAGACATTTGATGTTCCATAATGACTGTGGGCTATCAGGCTACTAACAATAAAGCATATAATTGGCAAAGTGAAGGCTCAAGACAAGAAAAGATGACAGACAAAATCACAAATGATTAAAGTCTGTATAAAGTATGGTCGAGGTAAAATTATTATCTGGCAATAGCTTGGGTCTATTAACATTAGACATAACATAAGTAAACTCTAATGCCATGACAAGATGCACATTTGTTTTACTTTATTCTCTTTGAATTCAAGAGGTTCACAACACAAAACTGTCATGCACAAAGTGCACATGATGAACATAGCTTAGGCTGTGCTTTCTCAAGTATAAAGTGCACTTGGAGGACCAACCCCTTAGCCTCAGTCGTTTTAGTCCACAGGCTAAACATAACCCAACTGCTTAGTAAGATAACACAGAAGAAAAAACCCAGGGCCAGGGGTCTTCAATTAAAATCAGCAGAAGTCCACTTAGTTAACTTTACTCAAGTGAGGGGTCCGGAAAATTAAAATAAAAGGATATGGGTTTGAATATAATTCTTTAAAGTAAAGTCTCATTTATTCCACACCTACAGCCTCTTAAACAATCTGGATATGAATGTCCACTGTATTCTGTATTTTATCCTTTGTTTTCCCGTGTAACATTTTAATTAATCCTAAATGCTGTAATAGCATGTCACTCATCTCCGAACCCTTCTTTAACACATTTTCTGTATTTAATCTCCCAAATGAACACGTGTTGGGTTCAAATGAACGCGAATAGCGTGAGCTATTACTAATACTATTACTAATATGCGACAAACGAGTCAAGTACCACACTTACAACACAATAGAGAAGATGACAGACAAATGTACAACTCACCACATTATTAGACGTCCTCACTTTCCTCTGAGTCTTTTTAATCCAGACATGAAAACTGTCCAGTCCTGGTTCAGTTCTGGATTCATTCTGATTATCATGCAGCCTGGACTGGACGATAAAGGGCTGTTGTTCAGCTTTGACTCTGACACGGAGCTTAGGAGAAGATTAAACTAAAATAAACGTTCCCTCTCCGTCCATAACGGCAGTGAATCTTCGTTATGTTTTGCCAAGGCTCAACTTTTAGATTTTAGTCGTTTCTAACGCATTATCAGGCTACGCTAAACATGTTGAATTTCCCGCCGCTCTGTCCGTAACCATAATAACCTGAGGACCCGAGTGTTGACCTAGCTGCTCTAGAAGTGCCGGTTCAAAAATATGTTTTACACAATGCGCTTGTAATTATGAATAATGTCTTGCGGTCCAGATCAAAGTCTCTCGGGTTCGGTTCGGACCGTGGCCTTTGCCTCTAAAGACTAACATTCACGAGGTGGAGCATACGTCCACCTCGTGAATGTACAGTCGTCTTCTGCCATCTTCATTAGCCGCTTTTCCACTGGCAAGCGCAACCCGCGAGCACAGCAGGGGCAGAAATCATGCCTCGCGCCACTCCTGTCACGCAATAACAAAGTTACACCAACAAGAGGGACATTAATGAAATCTCAAAAAGTTTTTTTTTTTTTTTTGTAACGCAAGCTTTGCTGAAAATGTAACGAGTAAAATATTACTAAAAAATAATTTGTAATGCCTTACACTACTGCGTTACAGGAAAAAGTAATATATTACTGTAATGCATTACTTTTGTAATGCGTTACTCCCAACACTGGTTATAAGTATATGCTGTTGTTTATGATTTTTTGAGTGTTTTTTTTTATGGATTTTTTTAATATAGGGTCAAGATATGGTGGGAAATTTCTACTTCACCTGTTGAGACCACGTGATTTTGGGGAATTTGGCCCACAGACAAATACAGCCATGATCACAATGAAGAACCACACACTTAACGCATACGTTTTGAAATTTCTCCAATGGCTTCCTGTTGCTCAGAGAATAAAACGGCACAACTGGTTTACAAGTCTCGTAATGGTTTAGCACCACAATATATTTCTGAAATGCTAGTTGCTTATGAACCTCCTCGGACTCTGAGAACATCTGGAACATTCTGTGGTGCCCAGAGTTAGAACTAAACATGGTGAAGCAGTGTTTAAGTTTCATGCAGCAAAAATCTGGAACAACCTCCCAGATTATGTGAAACAAGCCTCAACCTTAACAATGTTCAACTTAAAGTGTTTTTTATCTGCACTCTTCATTTTAAATGTTTACATTTTTCCTTATGTTTCTTAATCTAAATCTTGTAAATTGTATTTTATTCTTGAAAAGCACTTTGAGTTAACTAGTGTAGAAATTATGCTACATAAATAAAATTGAAAAAAGATGTAGGCTAAGCCTATACCTCCAAGTTTTAGGGAGTGCACTCGAACATGCCATCAATGCATGGCTCGCTTGGCTTTTCCTCGCCCTGTGACTGGTCAAACTATTTTATAGACACATTCATATGGACTTTACCTTTATTATTATGAATAAATATTATTATCAGACCTACACCTAAGCTTGTGAATTCACCTAAGTTCATTAAAAAAAATATCAATCTCTGGTGAAAATCTTTCATTTTGCACACAGTTAAAACTCTCAACAAACCAGTTCAGGACTGGCATCTGGTCTGTTGCGGGGGTGTGGGCCTATCAGCTCTCTGTCCTTGGGAGGGGACCTTTGGAGAGTCCTGTATTGTCCGAGAGAAGTGCCAAAGCCCACAACGGAGTTGAGTTATTACTTTTTTAAGTTGTCTGCACGTGACCAACAGGGTACCACAAGACATTCCAAGTGGTTTGGTGTTAAACATGCGTCCCCTACTGACAAGAAGAGCCATGTTGCACAAAATTCCGGTGTGACAAGCTGTGGAGGACGCGGACATATTTGCACGGTGTTCGTCATACGCTCTACAGTGAAAGGGTTATAACACACCGCTGGAGAGTTGAGGACTGAGCTAAGTCCGAGTGGACTCAGAGAATAATGTCAAAAATGTTTTATGTTATTTTTGCAGCCACAGTCATTATATTCTGACTTGTATTAAAAGTAGGTTTCTGATTGCTTCTTTATACATTTCACTGCCATTTGTCTGTGGCCAAAATTCTCAAACACTGCCTAGCGGAACCTCTGGTCTGGCCATTTCTTCAGTGAGCATTTTGACCAAACCTTTGAGGATATTTGTTCTCTGCAAAAAGTTCGATCACTTGTTGTTGACTAAACTGTAGCTGGTCCCATCGGGCCTAAATTTCTTTGTAGAGGATTTTCACTGATGATAATTGGCTTCAAAACCTCTTACCTCTAGTAAACATAGTCATAGGCGACAATGCTGTTCCAAGAGAATGCTCAGGACTTATTGTTTTTGAGCAGAGTGTTGTTGCTTTTGATGTCTACCCCATAACAATTTTAAACATTTGACTATATAATTGTCTAGTTCTCTGTTTTTTTTTTTTTTTTTGTGTTTTTTTTTTTTTTAAGATGGCGTGCAGTGCAATGTTAGATACTGCCCACAGTCTCAGAAAGTCTCCATAACAATACAGCATAGTGACAATCACTCTACCTATCTACCCAGGTGACCCCATGTAGCCGATTTGGTTTGTGGGAAACCTTTCAGAAACACTAAAAGCTTATGGTAATAGACAATTAGCTTCTACAAACATTTTAATGGCTAATTGTTGTTTTAAGAGTTAGACACAAGCAACACAAAGGCCTTCCTCTGACCTTAGTTTTCCAGCCATTAAAAGGCATTGCCGATATCCTAGTGTTGTTTTGTGACATCTATTTCAAAATGCATTTTTATCGATGCCTATGCTACCTTTGCACTAATGAACCGTATCACAACAAGCTCTCTCTTGATTTTCCATGGATTCATACATTAAAAATGACGCACTACAAATTTGCATCATACACCCTTCGACAATACCAGCAATAATAATTTCTCCCTCACGCGTTTTCCATTCTTTCATACTTTTAACACCACAACCAAGACATTTCATTACCATCATCCATTGAAAGCAATAACTTGTTAACACAAGGCTTTTTTATGCACAGCCCACACATTTACTAACAGCCTGACCTGGCAATTTATGTGACATATTTGCCACCAAGCCATTAAAGCCCAGCTTCTTTCATGAAAACATTTGCTTTCATTAGTATGGCAGGTGAGCCAGAGCAGAGCAGAGTCAGATGAAATGAAGATAGACTGCAATATATTCAGCTGTTTGGGCCGTTTTTAAAGTTGTTCAGAAGTAACCTGTTGTTAGCAGCGAAAGGAAAGCTAAATTTATGTAGCAACAGTTTGTTGGAGTTTTACAAACTCCTCCCTCTGAGCGTTACCATGGAGACCCTGACAAAGCCTTTATTGACCCATATGATCTACATTAGGTAAGCTTTAGGGAGCTAAACCCTGGTTTGTTAAATAAAGATAGAGCTGTGAAGGTTTCATCACAAACAAATCATGATATAAGTATAGAATACTAAATTATCCTTCGCCCTACTGTTACTGTTAATATTGTAGGTCCACAGTTCAGCTTAAGTTCAGCTTGTAAGCAGAGAAAATAAAAGTTGTAAAAATATGTTGAATGCATTTAGTCTCTGCAGTAAGATATTGTAGACTATATGTTAGATGAATTATTATTACTTTTACCTCTCCCTGCTCCCAACCCCCCTTTAACAGATAACAGGTGACCTTTGACTAGGCCTGTCACAATAATTACGATACCGACTCAGGCAATATCTACACGAAGACAAAATAGTTTTCGTTTCAAAAATGTCTTCCGTAAAAACGGCACTGTTTCAAAAAATGTGTGTGTCCACACGTGTCTACGCAAAACCACTAAAAACGCTGTAGTATACATGCCAGTCCTGTTAGTGGCGCTGTAACACTGCCACAGAAATACACCAAAACAGAGAAGAACACATGGGGCATGCGCCAGAAAACATTTGCGATGTAAACAAAAGAAAAAAGAAAAAGAAAAAAAAGAATGTCTCCATGTCCTCTTGTTGAGGAGCAGAAGGTTTTGTTGTAAAATACATAGCAAGCTAAGTATATTCTGCAGCACAAACACAACAATGAGACGCCATTGTTGTTGTTGCTGTCGAAGTTTAGCGCATGTGGGTTAAGGGAGAGTCGGAGCTAAGGTGTCCATGGGGTTGTAAACATGGTAATGTGGAAACATCATTTTGAAATCTTTCCACTCTGGGACCTGGTTTCAAATATGATCGTATTCGAGCTCCCAAAATGCTGGATCAATGTGGTTGAAATGGAGAGAATGTGAGTCGTAATTTGTGTTAGAAAAGAGACTTAACATTAAACAGAGGCTCTTATCCCGAGTCTGAACCATCTCTGCCTGATCCATAAGTTATTATTTTATAACACAGTCAGACCTGTCTTAAACTAAGTGTTTGAGGCCCTTGTCAGAGAGATGTAATAATGTTCTGGTGGATCATTTTATTTTATTTATTATAATATAAATTTTATATAGCGCTTTTCCGGGGACGCAAAGACACTTTACATATCAATTATTTATTCACTCCACAGTCACAGACTGGTGGTGGAAAGCTACATCTGTAGCCACAGCTGTCCTGGGGCAGACTGACAGAGACGTGGCAGACATTCCGCGCCTACGGACTCGCCGAACATCAACAAATACATTACCTAAACATTCTTACACATTCATATACCAGTGCCACAGACACTGGAAGCAAGGAAGGTTTAATGTCTTGCCCAAGGACACAATGACAGTATGAACTGTGGGGAAAGCGGTATTCAAACCACCTACCTTCCGGTCGAAAGACGACCGCTCTACCACTGAGCCACTTAATCACGGGACGGAGATGAAAAATGTTAATCTGGAGCCCTGCCACAATTCCATCATCTTAACGTGACAAGCAGCAAGAAAGCCACCAACCTTTGATGTCTGCATGTAAGCTTTCCGAACGAAGTGGGGTGTACTACACGTGGTTTGCAGCTTTTGTGACGTTTCTTTTATATATTTTTACTTTTAAATTTGCCAAGTTCAATAACGTTCTAGTTAAATACTTCAGATTAAAAAAAATATTGTCTATCAAAAAATATATTGTTCATGAAAATATTTTATTGTGACAGGCCGGCTGAAGATTGCCCCCATTAGGTCCTGTCGATGGCACACAATTAATTGCTGCAGTAGCAGCTCTGACACATACAGCCACACACCAACTGCCCTGCCTCTGTTAGCGTGATGCGGGCCGGCCACTGAGGACAGCTGGGCTTCGCAAGGTGTTCCCCAATCTGTGTGCACCCAAAGCCGGCCTTGGTGCGCCCAATGAGTCGGCATATACAGCTTATTGCATTCAATTTTACATTATAGCAAAAATATATAAAAAGTCTTACCTCAATAATATTGTCTAACGAGATATTTTTTAAGGCCATATATCATCCAGCAAAATATTTTATTGTGACAGCTGCTTACTTAAAAAACAAACATCTCACGTCCCTGTTTCCCGTTTGTCCCTCAAGTCTTTACTCAGCAATGATAGAGGACCTCTCTCATGTGTCTCATCAGCTCATAACACACTACAGCGGGTAAACGTTAACTGCATGCGCTATTGGTCTGTGTTATCCAGCTCAGCGCAGTACAGTCCAAAAATGGCTTGCTTCTTTTATTAACGCTGCTTTTGTGGCCGACATAGTGTTTAGTGTCCTGCTGTGGTCAGGTGGATGTGGGCCTGAAATGAGAAAGACTGGGACTCACTGAAATCTTAAGCCCCAGGAAAGAGATGCTACTAGAACCAGGTCCAGTTACCACTATTTTTGTAAAATGTCCAAAATTTTATACAAAATTAATTCTTTATTTTAACAAAGTATAAGCTTATACAATATACCATATAAGTATGTTTATTTATTAATTTTTTTGTTTCGTTATACATAGTTTATATTTGGTTAATTTATCAATCTCAAATAGCACACTGCTTCGATGCCTTCAAATACATGAGCACGGTGGTGCATGGCAACTTGTCCACACATGAGACAGGTGGAAGATGGCAAATCAGCCATGCCTCACTGACTGTAAGCCTGTCGTGAGCCGTAAGACTGGGCCCAATGTGTGAACATGGGTGTCTAGAGGCTACGTAGTTAAGTTGAATGGAATTCACTCAACATGTCTCCCGGCTACTATGACAGGGGGAAAAAAATGGGATTATGAAGGCACTTCATCAAAAGAAAGCAAGGTGGTAGCTTCAGGGCACAAAATTGTAACCAGAAACCATAGAACTTAACTTACACTGGGGTTAAAGCACCCAAATCCCACAATATTCATTGTCGTTCAGCAGTATTTTTTTTCGTACAGATAACCGTGGTAGTAAAACTAGTAATTAGCCCTTTTATGCTCCAAAGATATATGTGCAAATTTGTCCCACCATTATCCTAACTGTCAGCCTTGTGTTCCATTTTTAATATAAAAATAGTACAAAACGCTGAATAAGAAGCAACGCAACTTCAAAATGCAAAAAAGCGGTAACTTAAGACCAATCCTATGTTTAGTTAGATAACTTTGTTTCTCTTGTGTCAGACTAAGACTAATTCTTACCCGACAGTGTGTTAACTTGATCTTGGACGGACTGATTTTAAAAAACCATAGCTGTCCACATCACTTTTGTGAAAATATTCACTCAAACTGTGCCTTCTTTTCCAAACCTTACTTTTTTATTAGTTTGGACTTGTCATAATTTAATGACTGTATAAAATATGGATGTCTTCCATCCATTGCTCCTCTATTCACCAATATTGTTGTTACCATAGAGCAATAAAATGGCAGATACATCCGGGCTTTTCAGCTTTTACTGCATAGTGAAACAATAGTTTTTTGATAGCATAAACAAACATATTAATCAAAGATTCACCCCCCCCCAGAGTTGTCATGTAGTAAAAACTTAGCTCTAGAGATCGGAGCCATCTTTTGTACCAGGCTGTAAACATGATTTTTACTCAAGTCACCATTGGATTTCTCTTTATATTTTCGCTTTTGGAACCTGCCCTCTGGTGGACGGCAGTATATCGCTGTAAATCGCTGTATGGTGGCGCCCTTACTTGAGGACCTTTTAGGGGTTCCATGAGAGAAGCTTGGTTAGAATGTACATTTTCAACTCTATTCCGGAATCTCTCAAACTCTGGCCTTGCCCTGCCATGGTTTGGGTCTTAACTTTGTCTTAATCTCTAAAAGTCTAGTGACACATTCTGGTCTGCCTTCTTGGTTGATGTGGTTTTGACTGCAACACTAAGAAGAGAATTTCTAAACACTTATATGTGGTTCAGATTTTAATTCTAATAAGAAATTGTTTTCCTCATGTGATCTTTTTGAGAGACTTCCCATCTCTAAGTGTGCTATAACCAATAGTAAAATGAAGTGAGAGAGAAAGGCAAAGAGAAAATGGCATCAGCGAGTGATTATGTCCCTGGGTCACTATTTGCATATATTGTGTTTATGAATGAAATCGCGACAGCGTAGATGATGGGACTCCCAGGAGGTTTAATCTCCTCACTGCTTAGCTATTCTGAGAGACTAGGAAGAGCAAAAATAAAAACACAAACAGTTGGAATAAAACTGGCATCAAAAAGGAATCTGCCAGTAGCTTTGTGAATGGCTGGAATGATTATGATAGCTGAAAAACATGCACATTTGACATGATTTGTTGAGAAAGCGTGTTTGACATAATTTATATTGAAATAAATACATAGGTGGGCATGGGTTTAGACGGAAAACAATAGGAATAAATAAGGCATTTATAAGACAAGATCCATCAGGGGCTTTGCAAATGGCTGAAAGGGTTGAAAGCCCATTTCATATGAGCTGTTGAAAAGATGCTGAAAAAAGATCAGTCTGATTTCAAACCTAACAAGAAATGTTCTAAATCTGGCAGCACGGTAACCTACAAAAATTGGGCTTCATCCATAAATGTTTTCCTACGATCCTTCTTAAATGATCTTGGATCTAGGATAATCTCTATGAAGGCTCTACATGGGATTTATAAAGCATTCTCAAAAAGTATGATTTATTTCTTCTGCGTGTGCTCGCCTAAGAGTGGGCACAATGGCATAAATAAAATAAATTTATTATAAAATCACAATTTTGATTTTATCACAATTTTTTTATAATGACAAAAAATGCAAAAATTTATAAATATTTTTTATGTATTTTAATTTACAGTAAACACAGCACAAGAACTGGTATTTATAGCAAACTGACATAATAAAACCACAAAAAGAACTTTTAAGTAATACAAACGTGAATTTTACAAATGTAAAAATGCAATGAATGAAATATATATAAATCTTAGGTTGTCTAGCAAAGTTAAAAATCAAAACACATACAAACAAAAGAAAGCAGGTCACATCATGTCAACATGTTAACAAAAACCCAATAAAAGTAAGCCACCTGTTATTCAAACAAAGCCTTAACTGCTTAAGGTGCGCATCAAATAAAAAATCCACCGCAACACAATGAAATTGAAATTAACAATAAACTTTAAAATATAAAACTAGAAATAAAATAACATGCAGTTGAAGTTCAAGACAAGTAGTGAGTGTAACACTGAGCATAGTTTGTCTACTTTGTTTAAGGATTGCTCTTTGGCATGTTACTATGTTACCTCTCATACTAAACACCCGCTCAGAGGGAGCACTTGTTGCAAAGATGCAAATATACTTTTGAGTAAGGGTTAATGAAATGAAAATGTGCTGACACACTTTCTTGCAAACAAATGTTACTTATTCAATCCATGAATCTTTGACACTTTTTTCTAATAACAAAGAAAGTTTTTTTATCAAACACTCCTAAACTAAAACTAGTTTGTGCAAAGCAAACAATTACATAAATGTTATGAGAAAATTCAAATCCATTAGAAAATAAATAATGGTAATAATCATCATTATTATTAACTCACCAATTGCAAGGTGCAATAAGTGACCAAAGCACTGAAGTTGTGTCCAGCCATCCAATGCTTTTACAATGTTGGCCCGCTGTCTATTTTTTCCTCAAGGTCCCAGGACCTTGTCTGCAGCTATTAGCTCCCCTGTGTAATCTTCTGGGAAATAGGTGCAGGGTTGATTTGCAAAGCTTCTATTAATCAATATAATGTATGATCTCTGACTCGACCATAGGTTACTGGTGGTGGTAAAGAATTGCACATTTTTTCTTTTTTGACTGACATTTTCATGGCAGTCTGCTTACAAACGTGGCAGCAGTGTATGAAAAAAAATTGCGGCTAGGAAACTCTATAACATTCATCACCCAAATTTTCCACTGTTTAGAGAAGGCATAAATCTTTTACAAGGTGGAAAGTTACTGCGTTTGTTATATCATTCCATTAATGTAGAGCAATTTGCGTGCGCTAGGTGGAAAAGCTCTATATAAAATCAATGCCCCTAAGCACCAAATCCTACCTGAAGCGTTTGCTAAGTTGAAACCTTATGATAGGAGTAGCAAACGCTTCAGGTAGTTTGGTGCTTAGGGGCATTGATTTTATATAGAGCGTTTCCACCTAATCGCTTTACATTAAGCTTCCATTCACCATTGTTACAGCTTGGTCCTTCGACCGGCGGGTAGACAGTTCGATCCCTGCTCAAAACATTCCAAAACATTACAACATCCCGCTCTCCCCCAAGCTCTCGATATACCGGTTAATCTACGTTTCTACTCTCACCTATGGTCATGAGCTTTGGGTCATGACCAAGAGAACAAGATACTAAAATGCCGAAATGAGCTTTCCCTGCAAGGTATCTGAGCGCTCCCTTAGAGATAGGGTTAGGAGCTCGGTCACTCAGGAGGAGCTTAAAGTAGAGCTGCTGCTCCTCCACATTGAGAGGAGCCTGCTGAGGTGGCTCGGGCATCTTTTCCGGATGCTTTCTGGACGCCTCGATGGGAAGGTGTTACAGGCATGTCTCACCAGGAAGTGATCCTGGGGAAAACCTAGGACACGCAGGAGGGCCTTGTCTCTCTGCTGGCCTGGGAAAGCCTCAGTATCCCCCGGAAGAGCTGGAGGAGGTAGGGAGAGAGATTTCTGTGCATCTCTGCTTAGACTGCTGCCCCCAAAATCTGGCCTCAGATAAGCGGTAGAAGATGAATGGATTTCACGAAATGTTTCAGTGATTGCCAACCATGATCTTTCAAGATTCTTTTGCGACCACATTTTTTCCTCAAAGATGATGGCTCCCCACTATCCTTCCAGTTTTTAATAATGTGTTGGACAGTTCTTAACTCAATTTTAGCGAAGATTTCTTTGCTTGATGCCAATATTTTTAGGACCACTAGATGTGTTTTCAATCATGGATGTTTAAGAAATGAGAAATTAGTCACTGCATCAGCTAGGATCAAATCATTTGTTTCCAGCTAAAACATAATCATTACTCTTACCTATTTGCTTAGTTAAATCCAGGTGGTTACATTTTTTTAGACAGTGTAAATAATTTGTAAAACTTTGTAGTCAACAATTAATTAACATTCATTCATTCATTCATTCATTTTCTACCGCTTTGTCCTGTTAGGGGTCACGGGTGACTGGAGCCTATCCCAGCAGCTTTGGGCCTGAGGCGGGGTACACCCTGGACAGTGACCAGTTAGTCGCAGGGCTGACATATAGAGACAAACATTGACAGACAACCATTCACTCTCACATTCATTCACTAGGGACACTTTGCCGATTAACCTGTACATGCATGTCTTTGGACGGTGGGAGGAAGCCGGAGTACCCGGAGAGAACCCACAGTAACACAAGGTGGACATGCAGACTCATGTAGAGTCCTCACAGAAAGACCGGAGACGGCCGAGAATATTTGAGTCAGCCGGGTTTTGACTGCACAACCTTCTTGCTGTAAGGCAGGAGTGCCAACCACTCTGCCACGTGCACCCTTTAATTAATTAACAATTAAGTTTTATTTTTAATATTTGGTTGTAATGGAAGTCTCATAATATTATAAAACAGCATTATTTTAAGAGTTGTGGTAGGAGTGCTTCACCATATTATTGGGATTTGTTCTTCACCATGTTTTAGTTAGACTCGATTGACTCAACACTTGACATCAGTAGGCTGGTGAAGCAAGGCACTATTGGAGCTTATTAAGTCTTACTGCCGTTAGTCTGGATCTGAGTCCAGACTAGTCTTCATGCGACACAACTTCGATGTTCATAGTAATGCAAGCTACAATTGGGGCCATGTAAAAAAGATATCTTTATCCTTCTGCCAACACAAGCAGTGAAATAAGCAAGCTCTATTAATCCCCTGCAATTCACAGCTGTGAAAAACTATTACAAAGCTAGTGATTTATTTGTTACCAATAAACTACTTTGAGTCATTGTCAATAAACATTCTGTCCTTTCTGCCACAGTCAGCATTGACTGCCATGTTCATTGTTGCTTTTAACAATCTACACAGTTTTTTCCCTTAATTTTTGGTATGTGCTTTTCTATACCATCTACCTTTTTATTGTGCAAAAGACAAGCACTATCAAGAGCTTTGTGAATGATTGGAATGAATGGTTAAAAAAAAACATTAAAAAACATTAGCTATGAATTGTCAAAAAACTGTTAAAAGTAAAAAAGTATTCTTGGTGACTTGGTTTAGAAATGTACTTATTTTAGGTGGTAGAAATGAAAGGCAGGGTCTTTACACTATCAATAAAACAATGTGTTGAAAAGCAAGCACATTGGACATGGGTTATAGAAGCTTGCGTTCATCAGTGCTTGCTGTATCAGTAACAAAGTGGCCTTTCTGCAACGATAGCATGAAAACATGCTGCAAAACATTGGGATTCCAAAGAAATAAATGTTTCAGTAGCTTTGGAATGCTTTTTGGTTTTGAAAAGCTTGCGCATTTCAATACTTGGTGTGGCACAAAGAAAAAGAAGGGATCTTTACATATCCACAAGTGGCCTCACAGCTCTGCTGGTGTATAAGGTTTCCCAATGGCTCAGCTCTAAGCTACATCTCTGACATGTTAGTTCCATAAAAATCCTCTGGGACACTGAGGACCTCAGGGACAGGTCTCCTGGTGGTGCCCAGTGTCAGGACTAAACATGGTGAAGGAGCGTTTCAGTTTTATGCAAATAAAATCTGCAACAGTCTTCCAGAGGAGGTGAGACAGGCCTCTAATCTGACAAGGTTCAATTCTAAGACTGAAAACAATTCTGTTTAACTGTGCATTTGTCACTCTTCTCTTTTAGTTTGGTTTTAAGTGATATTAATTCATTTTATTAATGATTGTTGTTTTTGTGCTTTTAACCTGTCACTCTTCTTTTTAAAGCACTTTGAATCGCTGTATGTATGAATTGTGCTATTCAAATAAACTTGTTACTTGTTACAGAAGCCTAAAAACAAACAGTAAACATTAGGAAAAAGACAATATCTACCACTAGATTTGTGAGTGGCTGGAATGGATGCAAATGGTTATATAAGCTAATATGCTGATATGCTTTTTTGACATGAATTGTTTAAAAGCAACCTCATGGAATAAGACAAGGATGTGTCAGTGCTTGCTGTGGCAGAAAGAAAAAAGGGCAAAAAAGAGAATGAATGCACAGTCAACTTTAAGTTCTTAAGGGCATCTATGCAGCAGCTGATTGCACATAGCACAACATTGCCTTCAGACTGAACAGCTAGAATGCTAGGTTTAGATGGGGTTGGATAATGACAACACAGCGGTTTTTGTGGGCTGCCCTAAATCGAGATTATTTCCCGGCTCTTGATATGTGGCCCTATTTATCAACACGTGCCCCTGGTAAGTGCCTTTATCAGATGCTGGGCTTTCTTGTTAGGAGAGATTTTCCTTCAAGGCCTCCCAGGTTTCCAAACAATAAGCTTTATTCACTGAGGGTATTAAGAAATTTCAGTTAAATGGTCACGACTGAATTGCATTGGCATAAAGAGTTTTATGTGACCCACTGTGCATGATGTTACCTCTTTTGGCCCTATACAGTATATTGGCATTTAATAACAGTTATTGTCCTGTGAAAACTGACAAAACAGAATACTTTCTGACTATTTTAGATGTTTTGTTATGAAAGTGGTATTTGTTTACCAGGTATGGACACAGGGGGAATTGGTGACACAGAGTTGGAAGATGTTACCGCATCCAATATTAGCTTGCCTTATGCAATGCTTGGTGGGCTAACAAAGAAAATATTTTTTTTCACAATGATCTGAAGTGGACTTTCTGCAATTCAGCATGAAAACACACTGGTAGAAAGTCACCAAATTAATACCTTATATTGATGCTAGGTCTATAAACAATTCCACTGATGAAGAAAAGGTTGATCAGTGGAATTGATTAATCCTCACAAATAATGTAAATAAATAAGAAAAGGTTAAAGCAAAAGCATCTGGACTCAGTTTTCAAGGTTAGGATGTTTTGTCTCTAATTCCAAGAAACTTTATAAATTCTGAGATCAACTGTATTTACAACAGTGTTCTGAAACCTACATCAAAACAGTTTTACTCTAGAACAACAACCACAACACCTGAATGGAACAGTAACACTAACGACTCTCCTGAGCCTTTTACGACTGTCACATCAGGAGTCACACTGCCCTTTCAGCGTAACAACTCTGAGACCAGGGCAGCTTGGTCCCATCAGGTTTAGTTTCAGGTCAAACCCCTCCCTCTAGAGATAAGCTCAGCTCTTTTACCAGTTGATCTCAGAATTAATAAAGTCTCTTGGAATTAGAGACAAAACGTCTTCACCTTGAAAACTGAGTGCATCTTTTCTTCAAGATGACCTGGATGACTGAGAACCTTTACAGACAGTTCCACTGATGATTTTAAAGGCAGTTATCTGTTATGTGTCTTGGTTCAATTTAAACATATAAATATAACCACAACGACATGTGAGAACTCTCTTGGTAAAGTATGGTCTCAATCTTGTAGCAAACAGCTCCAGATTCTGACTAAAGATCTTCTCTTTAAATGTACCATGCCATGGCTCGCTAACCTGACTCTGCAAGATAGAACTGCTCCACAGAACATAGTTTGTTCCACAGGACCATCTGGGAAGGCTGCTGTTGAAACCTGGTCGGTGATTGGATTTATCAACCACAGTTATCTTATCAGAGCAATGTTGTTTATGTCCGTACAGGTAAAGTGGTTGCTACAGCTTCAAACCTAATCGCGTCCAGACCCTTTAGTACTGCCACCTCATTGGACACAACAAATAGGTAAAGCCAGGGTTCGGACGACAAATACTTTGCTTGAGGCGGGACAAGATGTATTTTTCAGCTGCAGTGCAAGGTTACTTGATTGCACCATTGAATGGAAACAAAATGTACTGTTATTTAAAAACTTTACAATGTTTTTGTAAGCACTTCCAGCTTAACCTCTTATTTGCACATGGACGTTTGAAATGCTTCAGTCTCTTGCCTGTTTATGGAAATTGGCAAGGGTGTTCTCTGTGTAAATGTAGACCAACTGGCATAATCATCTTTCTGAGGGGATTTAAGAACTCAGATGAGAATAATTCCTTTGTTCGGAAGCTTGCTGTGGATCCCTCATAGGTGTCTCTTGGGAAGTGTTTGAGGTCTTTATTGAAACAGGAATGTGTTGATTAAGAGAAAATTTTATTAAGATAAAGTGAGAGGGGGAATAATGGGTCCAAGACAGATTTTAAACCAAGCTGCAGTAGTGGATAGCATACCGAGGTCCCTCTTGTTGTTAGAGTTTTTAAAATTTATACACACTGACAACTTATGAATAAGCCCCATTGTTCGCGTTCAGTTTTTCTAAACACTACAGTTCTTTTCTTCCTTCAATAAAAAGGAATTTGCCGACAGCTACAGTTTTTCAAGTAAGTATTTTGTCTTAGCTTTATTTAAGGAAAGATTAATGAGTTCCTGTTTTGGAAAGCACAATAATATCCTGTGGGGTTTAGCAGTGGGACGCATCCCAAGTGAGATTTCACCAACACCTCAGATCCACTTAATGCTTAACCTTGTTAAACCAAAGACAGCAGCCCGACTCACATGATCTGAAATTGCTAACTATCTCTTTTTAGAGCAACAACTGCAATTTTGAGCATCATGTGTTGTGAAAATACCTGTCTGCCACACTTACTTGCTGTAGTCAGAAAGCGGAGATGACAAAAGACCACGGGTGGTGTCACACTGGATGTCAGCCGGGCCCCCACAGCTGGTGGCCTGACACAGCCTGACAGGTCCAGTCACATCTCCACATAAAGCCCCTCAGACAACTTGTCCAATGTCATGTTGTCAATCTGATTACACAATCCTTATGTGTCATGAAGCAGTGGCTAAACACAGCAGTAAAATTAACCTATCTGTCAGAGAATAAACTGCTAATATATTCCTTTAGAAGAAAAATGACATATCTGAGAACCTCCACAGATATACTTGAGATAATTAGCTGCATATTCAAACAGACATACAGTAAGTCTTATTTTGTAACTTGGCTAGGTCAATTGCTCCGGGAGGGCTTCCGCAGAAAGCGCTTGGAAAGGGCAGGCACAAGATGAATACGTAGAGGTAATTGGATGCAACATCATGTTGTTTGACATCGGTTTCAGTAAAATGATCTCTTTGTCGTAAAACTTTAAACACACCCATACCTGCCATAGCTTTGCACAACCCGAGAAAACATTTACAGGTATCCTGTCCCCAATCGTTCAATAGAAGAGAGAGATACTCTAATTTTTTTTCTATTCTTTTTTTAATTTTTATAATTATTTTATTATCTTAGTGGGAAAATTCACTATCGGCAGCCACCACCAGGGCATGTTTTGATGTTGGTTTGGGAAAATCTGTACAAAGAATCCGTCTGGTTTCTATCTGGTCTCTACTAGGGTTGTGCACAAATATTTGAATATTCAATCTGCAATTCTAAATCAAAAAATAAAAACACTATTCAAAATTTACAGATTTTTTTTCATATTTTTTTTATAATTTGCTGGCCATAAATTTAATGAATCCATAAAGAGCAAATATGCTTTTTTACACAGGTTACAACTGGCTCGTCTTGTTCACGGCTTTGTTATTTGTGCCGCTGAGTCATGTGACAACACGGTGACACACACAGAGCAGGGAAAGGAGGCGGAGGGGACAACTGCACAGACTCCTCTCCACTGTTTAAATGACCAACCCTACTGTTCTCTGTCTCACTTAGTGGAAATGCAAACATTATGTGTGAAAAAAGGACACCTCTAGCCTAACTGCGCCTCGATTGTGAACGTCACAACTCTTATGTTTAGTAGAGTATTTCATGACAAAATGTTGCCCTCTGCCTGTAAGCATAGCAAAGTTTGGAATTATTTTGAACAGTTTTTGTGTGCAGAATTTGTCAGGTGAAACTACATTATCACAATTGCAAACACTATGGAGATAAGTGTATGAACTGCATAGCTTAACAGCATATTGACTATTATGTTAATTAAAAGTTTACTTCTTAATAACAATTAATCAATTATTGGTTAACCATCAACATCCTTATTGCAAATACAATAGTCCTAACAATGATTTTATGATAAAATTTTTTCCTTTTACAAATTGCTCCAGTCTCATACTCCACACCTCATACTTGTTTTAGGTAAATTAACTACTCCTCCACTACTTAGGATTAAGAAAAATGCCAGAGTTACTGTACAAACTGACAGAAAGTTTCTTCCTTCTCCTTTAACATCACTTGGAGTTAACTTTGCGTCACAGCTCTACTGACGAACATTGTGCGATTGTGTGGAGGAATACTGTGCTTCACATCCCCTCAGGAGTTGTGGGCTGGCCGACGTGGCTCCAGCTTTGGCTGCCAGTGCTGCTGAGGTTTACAGTAAGCAGCTGCTCCACTCTGAGCAGCCCTCTGAAACTCAGCTACAAATGTGTTTGAGCGAATAGGGAAACTCAAAATAGTATTTGCATTTCTGAGCATCTAACCTAACAATGGCTGACAATTGGAACATAAAAGTAGGACAATGTGGGTCTGCAAAGAGTACACAAAGTCCCAAATGAGTAATGCTGCTGTATCTGAGCCATCAAAGTCTATTGTCCGCTAGCTGCAGCTTATTTGGCTGTCGCTACATTTCTTTTTAGAATTGAATGACACAGGTCTGACACTGTGGTTCAGCCACACTGTGTGCCTTTAACACTTAAGAATTAAAACACTAAAGGTTTATCAAATTTTGCAAATCAAACTGTACTCCTGTAGTTAAGACCGACATCTACTCAATATTTAGTGGGATTGCACAATATTTTATGTAGTAAATGTTTCATTATCGCAATCCAATTGCAATATCTATCATAAAGAACAGCTCAAATGCAATAATCCACACTATGTTGTGAAAATACCTTTTAACACCTAAAACTCAAAACATTGAAGGTTTTACAAATATTGCAAATGTAACAACAGTACTCCCAGAGTTTATGTTTTTGCCAGTGTCTGAGACCGCTAACTTGTCGCTATAAATGTATTATAAAACTGACAATTGTAATATTCGTATTGCAAAGAAGTACTTGTTTCAATAATGTTATAGTACTATACATGGCAAATTTTTCTTTATTACGACTCATAATATTCGAATTGCAAAGTACTACCTATGTTATAGTCACTTGTGTGTCAAAATAATTTACCAATCAGATCCTCAATTTATTGTGGTGCAGTAAAATAAAAAAAACATTAAGGAAGTTCTTGTTTAGACCTAGCTCTTTCAACTAATCTTTAACTTTGTCAGATGGGGCGTCATTTTGTTACTGCGATACAAAACACATATAGCATGTAATATTAATATTGTGCAGTATTGTGGTGTATTGATAACTGTAGCTATTACACCATTTTGCATAATGAAAACTATAGAGCAGCGATGGTCATTCAACAGCCAATATAACCCTTAATGCTTTTACAATTTGTTGGACAATGTGACACAACACAACAAAAACATTTTTGAATCATCAGTACCACAAAGTTGATAAAATAATGGTGGAATACACTGTCAAATTTAGAAAACACTAACAACAGTCATAAGTCCATTTTTCATACTACATCTATAGTTGTGCTCATAAGTAGAAACACTGGCAGAATTTGTGATTAAACACATACTGACACTTAATGCTGTATATTGCCACCTTTAACATCAATAACAAGTTTTTTTGTGTTTTTTTGTGGATGAGGCTCTTTATTTTCTCAGATGGTAAAGCTGCCCATTCTTTTGGCAAAAAGCCTCCAGGTCCTGATCTCCCCAGAGTGGCTCAATGATATTGCATTCATCTTTTCCTGTGGTTTTGTAGCTCACACATCCCCAAAACATCAGCGATCCACTTCCATGTTTCACAGAAGGAAGAGTACATTTCATCATAGGCCTTGTTGACTCCTTTCCAAATGTAACATTTATTGCTGAGACCAAATAAAATTTTAGTCTCATCACTCCAAATGACTTTGTTCCAGAAGTTTTGAGGTTTGTCTCTGTGCTGTTTGGCGTATTGTAAGCGGGTTGCTTTGTGGCATTCACATAGTAATGGCTAAATCCTAACCAATTTTCAAAAATGTTATAAACCCTTCACAACAAAAACATCCATATTTAACAGTTTGATTGTTGATTGTGTAACATTGCAGCAATGTGACACCACAAACAAAGTATTCCCTTCCAATCTTGACTCTGAAACTGGCCAAATTGTGACTTTAGAGTAGACAAACATGGCAGATAATACATGTTGGATAATTACATTGTAAATTGAAGCAGCTCCAACAATTGAGTGGATTGGATCAGTTGTAAAATAACAGAAAAAAGGTTAAAATGGTTCAAAAGTGTTTGGACTGATTTAGCTGTTGTCTGTTTGTCTGTTTAAAAAGCAAACAGCTTTGTACAAAACTGCAGTTTTCCACACAAATGAGTCACATACATTACAGTAAATACTGTATAATATAATGTTAGAGCATTGAATTTTGCGAAGGTGAATTACGCTCATATTTAAGAGTCGTCTGCATTGAACTCAATGTCTGCTCTGCACTTACTGCTCTGTGAAGGGCTCAGACTCTGCACCTGCTGCTGATCAGCTCACTCCACAGAGTCCTGCTGCTGCAGGAGAGCTATGAGAGAAAGGAGATGGATTCTCTTGGTGCTGTCAGACAGTCAGGCAGAATAGTCTGCAGGTTCAGGACATGCAATTATTCTCGCTATAAAGGTGTGTTTATTCTCCAGAGAAAGTAAGGATATGTTGGCAATAGCTGTAGCCAATACTACAACTCTGCAGAAAACCAGCACTGTCTCACACAAGCAACAAGTGGTGGAGACAAATGAGCGGACATCTATTTCTTCAGTAATTCTGTTGCACCGAGCTTAAAGATCCTGTACTTGATTTTTTTTCTCAAAAAGGAAAAATTAGCAGAGAAGGCACGTAAACAAGGGGCAATGTATAATGCAGATAAATACTGTTAATTCAATTACATAATGTAATATAATTGCTGTCCTGACGCTAAGTTTGCAAGCTAATCTAATGCTAAGCGCTAAACTTCAGTTTGGTATACTGTATTAGTATTTTGTAGATAAAAAAATTTCTGTTTTTTTTTTTTTTTTTTTTTCATTTTTTTTATAAAAGAGAAGCAGGAGAGTTCCTAGGCTGCTTTTGGGGGAGAGTGGAGTCTGAGGCAGGGATGACAACAGAAAATCAGGTAGTGCAGTTTCAAGCAGTGCAATACATGTGTTTATGTGGGAAATTTGATTGCAATTTTGAAAATAAAGCCTTTTCATGTTTCAATAACTTATTAATATCAAAAATAACAAACAAAAGGCAGACACATGAACAGAAAAAAAAGATAAAATGGAGAGTATGTTTGGACACAAAGCAGATAAACAGCAAGTGATTATGTGGAAGTCTGTGCACCTCGGTATTGCACGGCTGATCCAGGTGAAGGTGCAGGGGTTGAAAGGCTGGACCTGGCAGGGGGGCTGATGGCTTGACCTAGATAGTCAGACATATTTACAGTTCACCTGGGACACACAGCATGCCTTTGAATACAGAGTTGTTATGATCGCTGCTTCTCTGTTTAGCCACTGACCTGACTAGAATAGTTTGCAAAAAACAACCATTGTCATCTGAAGCATGTGCACTCAAAATGATAATAACATTTGTAATTGGATGCTTTAGTATTGATGTTTTTTGGGGTTAATCTGTTTATTTGTGATTTTTGGTATTATATGCCTCCTTGTACATTAAAAATGGAAACGGTGAAGTGAATACTTTTTTTGGGAGAGTGTTAAGGTTAAGGAAATATGGCCCAAAATTACTTGTTGCTAGCTAGCAAAGATAAAAATTAAAAAGTTCATACGATAAATGTAATGATAATGTAATAATATAATTTGTATTCTATCAATCCAGCCATTCATCCATCTTCTACCATTTATCCCGGGCTGGGTTGCGGGGGCAGCAGTCTAAGCCAAGATTAAGAGGTCAAACAGCAATCAGGGGAGAAGGGCCTTAGTGACCAAGAACCCGATGGTCACTCTGACAGGGCTCCAGAGTGCCTCTGTGGTGAGAAGAAAACCTTCCAGATGAACAACCATCTCTGCAGCACTCCACCAACAAGGCCTGTGTGGTAGAGTGGCCAGACAGAAGGCAGTCCTCAGTAAAAGGAACATGACAGCCTGCCTGAAGGTTGCAAAAAGGCACCTGAAGGACTCTTAGACCATGAAAAACAAAAGTCTCTGGTCTAATGAAACAAAGATTGAACTCTTTGGCTTGAAGCGTCATGTCTGGAGGAAACCAGGACAATACCATCCCTACAGTGAACCATGGTGGTGGCAGCATCATGCTGTGGGGATGTTTTTCAGTGGCAGGAACTGATTGACTAGTCAGGATCAATGAAAAGATGAATGCATCAATGTACAGAGACATCCTTGATGAAAACCTGCTCCAGAGTGCTCTGTACCTCAGACTGGGGCAAAGATTCATCTACCAACAGGACAACATCCCTAAGACACAGCTAAGATAACAAAGGAGTGTTTACAGGGCAACTCTGTGAATGTCCTTGAGTGGTCCTGCCAGAGCCCAGTGTGCACCAAAGCTCACCACCCAACCTGATGGAGCTTGAGAGGTTCTGCAAAGAAGAATGGGAAAAACTGCCCAAAAACAGGTGTGAAAAGCTTGAAGCCTTATAACCAAAAATACTTGAGGCTGTAATCAGTGCCAAAGGTGCTTCAACAAGTACTGAGCAAATACTGTTGAATGCTTAAGTATTTTTTTTATTTTTTTATTTTAAACAAATTTGCAAAAAATTCAAACAACCATTCTTTCACATTTTTATTATAACATTTGTAACATAACAAGTGAAGTGCTGTGAATACTTTCCAGATGAACTGTATGTGCTGATACACCAGAGTTAAAGATGCCAATATCCTTTGGACTGGAACTATTGTAATAGTATATTCTGTATCATATAGCATTTGTTTTTTTGTGTTTGTATACACATGTCGTAGTATGCAGTAGTAAAGCACAACATAGGAAAGTAGCGAAAAGCAAAATGAAATCATCCAAGTCCTGATTCTGTGTTAGGGTTCTTGCCCCATGCATTAAAACAATTGCAAAACCAGTGCATGTTTAGAATGGCATTAAAAAAAAAATAAAAACACAAGCCACAATAAACAGCAGGCAGAAGTTAAACTTTTGAAAAAAATCCAATGGTATCCTTCAGACTCAGACAAAGTCACACAAAGTTATTTGCTTTTCGGCAGTTAAAACTTAAAGCAGTTTAAACCGAACCATATCTGAAACATTTCAAAGATTAATCCTCACTTTACATTTTAAACAAACAGAACATACACAAACAAAATTCAAACATAGTCTTCCACGTGTGGAACAATTCCATCTGCAATTCAGAAAGCAGCACAGCTCAAAATGGCTCTTCTGCTTATATGCCTGCTTGCCTCCGTTATTGTTCCTCTAATCCAGTGTTTCTGGGGGTACGCAGAACCCCGGGGGTCTGTTAGGATATTTCATTCATTCATTCATTCATTCATTCATTCATGAGCCATGCTGCCGCATGCTTTTGTGCTTTGAGAGGTCGTCAGTTGTGTCGTGGGAAATTATCCAATATTACCTAACTGTGCTAAAAAATTATTTAGTTACAGGAAATATATTGCAATTTTTGAGCACCCTGTAACCCCTATTCAGGTAATGACTCATTCAACAGAATTTTGGCTCTCCAGTGGTTTAAAAAAAGTTTCCCCCTAATTAGAAGCTGGTGTTTGCAAGATTCTCAGATTTCCCACTTTTTTGTCCCATGCCTCGGGAAAAATTGAGTACAACACTTGTTTATGTCTGTATTAGACACTAATGTTGTTCAAAGTTGTTAGATGTTAGTTGTTAGAGTTAAGTCGTGTGTACGTCCATTATCTGACTCTGATGCAGGTCCTAGAGAAAAACTTTAGTCTGCATCTGTTGCTGCACAAACACTCTCACTGCCCGTCGCACAGTTTCTAATTAAAGGCTGTAGTACTAAATTATCGTATGTGTCTTGTTACGATGTGTATTTTTTTAAGTTTATACTTTAACTGCTACAGTTCTACAAGATGACAATTAGACTTCAGCTGCAATGAAACAATTTAGCCCTTTAATAGTTTTCTCTTTACTTTTTGTGTTGAATAGTTTTAATTGACATTTTTTATGTTTCTGAAGGAAATGACTAGTAATGAATTCAACAATCAAAAAAGCTATAAATAGTAGTACTTGTTCTCAGACACATTATTGTTGTTGTTTTTAGTTCTTTCTGTTCAATATATCCACTGAAGTTGAACAGCCCTGGCCTGTGTCATGTAGTGACTGTCCCATAATAAAAATACTCCTGCAGGTCAGTAGTTTCAGTCGGTAGCACAATAACTATATTATTCTTAATGACAGCAAAGCCTCATTGAATTAGTTGGTTCCGACTTCACCTTGGATTTTACAGTTTTACAGTCAGCTATGATACTAACATGATTACTGTATGCAATTTCTGTTGTTTTATAGTATCCCAGCAGACGTTTTATGTCCTTTCCACAAGATAAAGTAAAAATTTGCAGGAAAAACAATAAATGTTGTGTTTGTTACATAAGTGCATAAACATCCGCTGCAAAGACAGAGTGCTACTGTATACATGAACAGAGGTATTGTCTGCAGACGGTCACATGGAGGCTGCTGAAACAGCCCATTCTGCTTCGAGTCCTGCTTCAAGTCCAGTAGGTTAGGGACTAGGGATAGTCACAATACATAAAGTTAGCTCTGTCAACGCACCATTGACTTTGTCTCATTTGCTGCTGGCATGGGGCCCTCACCTTTAGCACGTACCACCACAGATACATAGAGGGGTGGTGTGGTTTGAGGCACTAATGATTAATTCTTATGATAGTAGGAATCACATTCTAAGGAGTCCCATGAGGGGAATGCAGCTTAAATGACAGTTGCACAAATCCCTTTGGCTCACTAGAGTTGTTTTGAAATTTAAGTTAAAGCAAAACACCTTTTTGTTTTACATAATTTAACCACACTTTTGTCTAAGATTGAAACTTTGATAAATGTGAATTTAACATTTTAAGTATTGATGCCTGTAAACATGACTTGAACGCCCTGTTTACCACTTTAAATTAGTCTATACAATGTATAAACGGTTTATGTTTATTGAGGTTCTTCTGTGAAAACATAAGTTTTTCAACATTCTCTGAATCAACGTGAGAGTGGGTTGCACTTTAAATATCTCCTGCAGTAGGGGGTCTAATGATTATTTATATTATCATATGTAAAACTAAAACTATTTTGTTATTGCACACCTTCAAAAAAACAATAACATCCAGGCCCAACATTTATAAACCAACATTTATTAGGAATATTTGATATAAATCACCAAGGGCCAGATTTAAAACAGACTCACATTTTATCAAACCTCAATAATGTCTTAGCTTAGGGACCGGATTACTTATCCCTACTGACTGGAAGTTCAAACAGCTAGCACCCTTGTGTGACAACAGCTCCTTCGAGTTCCATGCTGTTACCATCACCCACCCTGTTAAAAGTCACTTTGTAGTTATCTATCGACCCCCAGGTCAGCTTGGACATTTCTTGGAGGAGTTGGACGTGCTGCTTTCATCCTTCCCTGAGGATGGTACTCCTCTGGTGGTCCTCTGGTATTAGGAGACTTCAACATCCACCTTGAAAAGCCACAGGCTGCTAACTTCAATAACCTGACTGCATCATTTGACCTCAAGCAGGTCTCCACATCAGCAACTCACAAGTCTGGTAACCAACTAGATCTCATCTACATAAGGTACTGCTCCGCTCGGCATACTCAGGTCACGCCTCTGCACACTTTGGATCATTTCTTCGTAACTCTTGACCTCGATCTAACTTCTCCAGACACCACAACAGTTTTACCGCTGGTCACTTTCCAACGTAACCTGCGTTCACTCAGTCCCTCCCGCTTTTCCTCTGCCGTCTCTGCTGCGCTCCCCCTCTTGAGGAGCTCTCGCTTTTAAACACCAACATTGCCACTGACACTCTGTGCTCCACTCTTACATCCTGCTTGGACAACCTATGCCCTCTTATATCCAGACCAGCTCGTACATCCTCGTCTGCCCCCTGGTTATCCGATGTTCTACGTGAGCATCGCACCAGCCTCCGGTCAGCTGAGAGAAAATGGCGCAAGTCAAAAGATCTCACTGACCTCTCTATCTACCAGTCTCTCCTCTCTAATTTCTCTGCTGATGTCACTTCTGCAAAAACTGACTACTACCATTCTAAGTTAATCAACTCACCTGACTCACGCACTCTCTTTAAAACCTTCTCTGCCCTCCTTTGTCCGCCTGCTCCCCCTCCTTCATCAGAGTTAACAGCTGATGATTTTGCGTCTTTCTTTGTAAAGAAAACAACTGCCATCAGCAGTCAGTTTTCTGCGACAGCACCTGTTGAACTCTTTCACACCCCTGATACGTGTTTGCTCCCTTCTTTTTCTCCTCTAACTGAAGTGGACGTTTCCAAGGTCATTAGTTCTAACCACTCTACCACCTGTCCGCTAGATCCCAGGTGGTAGAGTGTCGGACAGGTGGTAGAGTGTCCAGAGCGGACATTCCACCGAAACTGCACTGCACTCAGTCATCGAAGCCCTGAGACTGGCAAAGGCAACATCCAAGTCATTTGTCCTCATCTTACTGGATCTGTCTGCTGCCTTTGACACCGTTAACCATCACATCCTCTTGTCTTCTCTCAGTGCGATGGGTGTCTCTGGAATGGCGTTACAATGGTTCAAGACTTACCTCTCGGGTAGGTCATTCAGAGTATCCTGGAGAGATGAGGTCTCTGAGTCCCAACATCTTAATACAGGGGTGCCACAGGGCTCAGTGCTTGGACCGCTACTCTTTTCCATATACATGACATCCCTTGGCTCTGTCATTCAGAAGCATGGCTTTTCCTATCACTGCTGCAGATGACACTCAACTCCACTTGTCATTTCAACCTGATGATCCGACGGTCTCTGCTCGTGTCTCGGCATGCCTGAATGACATCTCACTTTGGATGCAGGACCATCACCTGCAGCTGAACCTTGGAAAAACAGAACTGCTAGTGATTCCTGCCAACCCAAAGACCCGCCACAACCTCTCCATTTAACTAGGCTCATCAACCATTACACCGTCCAGCACTGCTAGAAATCTGGGAGTGGTAATTGATGATCAACTTAACTTCACAAGTCATGTTGTCAGCACCACCAGGTCCTGTAGATTCATCCTCTACAACATTAGGAAAATTAGACCTTTCCTATCGGAGCACTCTACGCAAATCCTAGTTCAGGCTCTTGTCTTGTCCAAACTGGATTATTGCAATGCTCTTCTGGCTGGACTCCCTGCCTGCACAACCAAACCTCTGCAGCTCATCCAGAATGCAGCAGCAAGAGTGGTCTTTAAAGAACCGAAGACAGCGCACGTAACTCCTCTCTTCATTAGGTTACACTGGCTCCTGTTGACGCCCGCATTAAGTTCAAAGCTATGCTCTTGGCCTACAAGACCACCACTGGCTCTGCCCCCTCATATCTTCACTCACTAACACAGACCTATGTTCCTACCAGATCCCTGCGATCTGCAAATGAACAACGTCTGGTGGTACCATCCCAAAAAGGAAAAAAATCACTCTCGCGTACTTTCTCTGGATCTGTTCCACATTGGTGGAATGATCTACCTGCTGCTACAAGATCAGCAGATTCTGTAGACATCTTTAAAAAACGCTTGAAAACATATCTCTTTTGTCAACACCTGACTGACAAACACTGAATTCTTAACTTCTTTTCTATCAATTCCTTCTTAAAAAAAAAAAAAAAAAAAAAAAAAAATCTTTCCTATCCTTAGCTTTGTATGCTGTGCTAGGTTTTAACTGACTAGTTTTTGGTGCACTTATGCTTTTTGTTACCTTGTGTTGTTGAAATTGCTTCTATTGTTTTCCTCACTTGTAATTTGCTTTGGATAAAAGTGTCTGCTAAATGACTAAATGTAAATGTAAATGTAGCTCAGCCTTTCTCAAAGTGGGTGCCGCGGCACACTGGGGTGCTGCCAAAAAATTACGTAAGCTAAAAAAATAAATAAATAATAAAATTTCATATATAAAATATATTTGAATTAACATAAATACATTCTTTTTCTTTTTAACCCTTTCGCATGTACGATCACACATTCACATGTGATTAGAACGGTCAGTGCATTACGTTCATTCAAAACTAAATTCAAATTTGCTTTGCTTTGCTTTTTTTTGGCTTGCACTGAGCCAGAGACAGGCGCGCTCAGAGCTGTATATCACAACTTTTCAGTGTTTTCAGCCACATAATGTTTATTGTAGGTTTCATACATATACGTAACATAAAAACAATACATTTAGAGTTCGTAAAATACACAATGATAAAAAAAAATGAAGAGGCAATAATAATCCTTTCCATTATAATTAGTTTCATATCAAATACACATTGTGTAAGTAACTTTAAAGTTTACTCTCTCCCAGTTCACCTGCCACTTACTTTTATGTATTTTGGGAGAGGATGAATTTATGTTTTGTAAATCCAACAGATCCGATTTTCTGAACTGCGGCGGCGATGGCGGCGTCCATCATGCATACAGCTCAACTAACGCAATCGTTATAAAAGGTGTTTAAACGACAAAACACTATCCACTTGTATATATTTGACAATCGGAATATCAGATATTTCAGGCCATATCTAACAAATTTGTGAATATTTTGAATAAAAAAAGAAAAATGACATAAAAGCAGATCATCATTCATTCAGCTGTGTTGTTGCTGCGGTGTGTCACGTGACAAGCAATGACGCGACACCTCATTGCAGATTATTTTTTTGTGTGTGTGGGTGTATGTGGGTGTGTGTGCATGCGCATATGGCACAAATGAAAACAAGCACTATATGGAAAAACATTCCTGCTTATCTCTGGTAAATGGAACATGGATCTTTTTCTTGCCGTTTTGTATCCGATTTTATTTATTTTTGTTTTGTCTGCCCCTTTTAATTTTATTTTAACTGCATCCTGCACTTCAATTTAGTTCTCCTGGTCAGGATTTGTTGTTGGGTTCTTGTATTGTGCGGTCCACCTCTTACGGTTTTATGGCATTTGTGTCTCTGATTTATTATTTTGTGAATTACTTTGCAAACGTGTGTTTTTAAAGGTGCTATAAAGTTGCTATAAAGTTGTTATTATAATTGTTATTTAAAGTTTGTATTATGCTCTGTTCATTACTGTCCTGTCTAAATAAACAGGACATTTGCATTTAAATTTGGGTTATGCAGTGTTTTTAAATTATATTTTAAACTGGGGTGCCTTGAAATTTTATGCACTTTTGAAAGGTGCCCTGACTGAAAAAAGTTTGCGAAAGACTGTCGAAAGACTGGCTGATGTGCGATTAAGTCAGACTTGTTATGAAATAATTAATGTGTCAGACATTGATAGTTTAGACAAGCAAGGACCAGAACTAAAATGATTCTCCCTCTTTGACTGCAAACAGAATATTTAGAAATTAAAAATTTTTCTACTTTCTGCAAGTACGGGGGCAGCCTCAGAGGCAGCTCTCGCTAATGCTGCTCTGAACAGACCAGACTCCAGGTTAAGCCAATGTTTACAGGGGGACATTACAGCGCAAGTGGTTCTACTTTCACCATGGAGTCACGTAACACAGCATGCGTGAGTAGGGCACTGACGCTTTTATCCAAAGCTTCCATTCCCCAGTGTTACAGCTGGAATACCACTGGAGCCAAGGTGGGTTAAGTGTCTTGCCCAAAGACACAACGACAGTATGAACTGTGGGGAGAGCGGTAATCAAACCAGGTACCAACCGCTCTACCACTGAGCCACTGCGCCCCCTACCTAAAGCAAGTGGGCCTTCATTAGTCTTCGCAATTGGCAGGTTTGGCCAAAGCAGATGTGCCGCCTAAACCATAAAACACCGGCAGAGTTGTGAATAATTGTTCACTCACAGAGGCATTCCCTAATCCCAAATTATTTAAAACCACACACACATGCGCACACACACACACGCACACACACATCTCATCTCAAGTGAAATATGCTGCATAAAAAGATGGGGGGTTCCAAACGGTTCATAGAATCATAATCTAGAAAATTTATTTACAGTGGCAAGAAAAAGTATGTGAACCTTATGGAATTCCCAAGTATATCAGACAATTCTTGAAGCTATTGTAAGGGTGTCTGTGTGTCAGCTGAAACTGTGTAGAAGGTGGGTGATGCAACAGGAGAACAACCCAAAACAACAGAGCAAGTACACAAAAGAATGGGTTTAGAAAATCAAAATCTGCCTTTTGAAGTGGCCAAGTCAGAGCCCAGACCTCAACCCAATAGAGATGCTATGGATTCACTTGAAGAGTGCCATACACATGAGACGTCCAAAGAATATGACAGAGCTAAAGTCATTTTGCCAAGAAGAATGGGCTAAAGTTCTTTCTCAACGATGCACAGGACTGAACTGCAAAAAGTTCATACACTTTTTCTTGCCACTGTAAATATTCAGGTTAACAATTTCTCATCCTTCAATGGTAAAGCCCTCATGTCCTATGTCCCATCCACTGCCCTAACCTAAAAAGCTATCACCAGAATAGACAATTTTGCTCTTTCACATATTTTCAAATGAGGAAATGTTATAAAGCATATAGAGAATAAAATCCAAAGCTATCCTAAATACTTACTACTCAAATTAATCTGTCCTGTAAACAATTACAACCCCAGCAGCGTCATTAATTCCTCATAACCACATCCACGCAGGCACACACACGAATTACAGTGTGGCTTGGACTTCCATTAGCAATTACCAGGCAGCTTGATCCTGTCAGAAGATTGGACTTCTCCCATTTATATCATTTTGGTCCCATGAAAGCCGATCTTTAAAAAGAAGCTCCTGTCACTCATTATGAAATGAGCACACTCATCAGGCTTCAAGGTTACTCGAGACAGGCTGCAATAAAAAAGCCAGGTTTAGGTAAATCTGGAATGGTTCTGCCTAGGGATGCACCGATATGGAATTTCTAGGTCAATACAGATACCACTGTTTAAATTAACATAATGGCCGATGCCAATGCCAATATTATTGTATTAAGTATTTTCTTGTATTATCTTTCCTTTGGGAAACAAAACAAAATCCTAATAAGAAGTACGGCTTTAAAGTGATTTATTTATTAATTATGCCATAGATAGAGTGACTATATAAAAAAGGACAAAATATTGTAAAATAGAATCCTATAAAAGTTGCGGGCGGGCTGCTGCAACCTTGGCAGCAGCTGGATTCTCGCAAGATTCAGGACCAAACTCGGGTAAATCTGTCTTGTATCGCGCCAAGATAACCTTTTGAGTCGAAAACTGGGCTCACTAGCCTCCTGTGACCAATGATATGGGAGCACAAACAGGAAGA
This sequence comes from Neodontobutis hainanensis, assembly GCA_024349245.1. Taxonomy (NCBI): domain Eukaryota; kingdom Metazoa; phylum Chordata; class Actinopteri; order Gobiiformes; family Odontobutidae; genus Neodontobutis; species Neodontobutis hainanensis. Next base: position 289,968 of record JALDNG010000024.1, read on the forward strand.
AGCAGGTTTTTAATTTGACAAATGCAACAAGTGTCCTCTTCTCCTCTTTGTTATCAACATCGCTACACTGAAAAACGTTAGTGTTGATGCTAACGTCTTTTGCTAATGCAAAAAAATGTATTTTCTTTGTTCATTCATTCATTTTCTACCGCTTTGTCCCGTTAGGGGTCACAGGTGGCTGGAGCCTATCCCAGCAGCTTTGGGCCTGAGGCGGGGTACACCCTGGACAGTGGCCAGTTAGTCACAGGGCTGACATATAGAGATAGACAGAGACATACAACCACTCACTCTCACATTCATTCACTAGGGACACTTTAGAGTTGCCAATTAACCTGTACATGCATGTCTTTGGACGGTGGGAGGAAGCCGGAGTACCCGGAGAGAACCCACGGTAACACGTGGAGGACATGCTGACTCCTCACAGAAAGACCAGAGTCAGCCGAGAATATTTGAGTCGGCCGGGTTTTGAACTCACGACCTTCTTGCTGTAAGGCAGGAGTGCTAACCACTCTGACACGTGCACCCTATTTTCTTTGTTTCATTTACCAATTTAGTGTTAGTTAACGTGCCTTTTATCCGCAGATTCACTTTGCAAAAAATGTTACTGTTACAGCAGTTTATTGTTTCTTCATATCTGCTGCTCTCAATTATAAATTATTAATATATATTCATATTTGATCACTTAACAAGATTACAAAAGAAGGCGCCTCCCTTTTGCACTTTCACTGGGAGCCTTCCCAGATTTTTGCATTCTTATTTTAAAAAGGACCTTTTTTAACATGAAAAGCAGTTCCAAAATTTCAACTTTCCAAGTTTAAGGACAAGAAAAGAAAATAAGAAAATAAAGACAAGAAAGTTGGAAAAACATATTCCTAACTCAAAACTCGACAATAAGGTAGGACTACATGAAAGCAGAATTACATTTTTAGGGCCGTTTACGTGGTAGCCTCCCTTATCAGACCAGCAAAACTAGGGAGAGAGAGGGACCCAACAGAATAGTTGTGTTCTGATGGAGCCAGCCGTCGAGACAAAAAGGCACATGGGAGGAAATTGAGGTCTGAGGTGGCTCGCTGGGAAAGGCCTGCACCAACTCCGCCTTCACAAATAGTTTGTTCACCAATAACTTTTGTACTACCTGATGGACATGTGAGTAGATGAGAAAATAATCTAGGTAGACAAAAACAAACGTGACTGTAGGGGAGTCACAATGACTTCTTTAGGAGGGAGAGCTGAAAGCAGACATGAGACATTGCAATTAGAACTCCAGCTTTGCAAGATGACCAGTCCAAAAAAACAAGGGATTCCTAAAATTACTGATGAATGTGGTGAAGTTATTAAGTTGAAGCAAACATTCTCATGATGCTTGCCTGTAAGTGTTAGGTGTACATGTAGCCTACCATAGTCTCCCATCCAAGTATTGGCCATTAAAGCCACCTGTAGGGCTTGGAGGCCAATTTGGTGAAAGTTGTCATCATCACCGGAGTCAATGAGAACAGAAATAGGAATGAAGAGATTCACCTTGGAGTTAAGTAAAAGAGCGTCGCAGGTAGTTGAATTCAAGGTGGGGTCTGAGGATGGGACTGAGTTTTGCTCACCAGTACCCCCACAATCATCATCTGCTGAAGGTCCCCCGGTCCCGGTGCAAACAGTAGGGCGATCATTATTTTGCATTGGTCGGTCCTAAACTCTGGAACTCTTTGCCCATTGAGTTACGTTCCATCACTGACCTGCCTCTGTTTAAAGCCAAAATTAAGACCTACTTATTCAGTATGGCTTTTGGCACTTAGTGGCTCGGAGACACTGCTGTTTTATTGTGGTATTGTGCTTTTAAACCTATTTCTTAATTTTTCTTTATCTATTATTTAAATGTTGTACAGCACTTTGGTCAATCTGTGGTTGTTGTAAGGTGCTATATCAATAAATAATTGATTGATTGATTAATTGATACTTGGGATTCCTCACGTGGCTTCCAGATTGTAAAACTGTGACGACAGCACGTTTTTGATCTTCCTACATTGTCGTTCGTGGGATCTGACACTACACCCAATAACACAACAGTTTCACCCCATTGCTGAAATGATTTAGAAAATTTCTCTGTCGTATATTATTGCTGTAGCACTAATGTGGCCAAGGAAAATTGCACATTTACACTAATATACCAGAGCTGTGTGCTGATGTTGTGTCAACACCAGTAGGGTTTAGTGGCCATAATCTCATTGCTGTCAACAAGAAAGCTAAAATCCCTAAAACTAAAGCTATTTATGCGCATAAAAGGTTTTCTAAAGTATCTGCTATTAAAATGATTGGGAAGAGTAACAAATGTTGATGTATACAGTGGCCATATCTCAGGAGTTTTCTTGGTTGCTTTCAGGAGCATGCTTTTGAGCAATGTTGATAAATATGCCCCACTGGAAAAGTGGGGCATACACACTGCAAAGTGGATTGATGCTGCATTGAAAAAAGTTATTAGGCTAAGAGATGAAGCCAAACAAATGGTTGTGAAAACAAGATTATTAGAGGAGAGATTAAAATGATTGTAAATTAAGGAACAAATTTGCTAAATAAACTAAATAATAGGAAGAAGAAGCAATACTACAAATCCTATCCTATCATATCCTATAAATTATTAAATTTCTACCCAAAACAAAATTATGGGTAGAAATTGATTTTTTTTTTTGTGGAGTCTGACGGAGGTTTTTCAACAGAATTTTAAAGATATTGGTAGACTTTTTTAATGATTATTTTATTATACCCATTATTATAAAAATACTACGGAGCCCCGGAATGGACATGAGAAAAATAAATAAATAACACGTGGCCTCGACTTCTTGCGTGGGATGCGTGGGAACGAGTTATAACACGGGGGTACGTGTTTCACATTACGTGGGTACGACCTGCAAAACACGTGGGTACGACCTGTAAAACACGTGGGTACGACCTGCAAAACACGGGGGTACGTGTTTCACATTACGTGGGTACGACCTGCAAAACACGTGGGTACGACCTGCAAAACACGGGGGTACGTGTTTCACATTACGTGGGTACGACCTGCAAAACACGTGGGTACGACCTGCAAAACACGGGGGTACGTTATTTGCTTAAGTCAACGCGGGAACGACAGCACAAGCAGCAAGACCTCTAAACAAGACAACCACACTGTTAACGTTATCCGATAAGAGTTACACTACAAATCAATTAAGGTAAATACAGTGAACTTTTATATTATATAATGCAATGTTTTTTTATGAAATGATATGTGCTGACACTAAAGCTAAAGGATTAGAGTCAAGTTTGATTTATTCTGTAAGTTTTTTTGTCCTAGCTAGGTGGTGTTTCATGTATCCCTAGCACTAACGTCTGCTATTCATGGGGACTGTTCCCCAGTTCGTTTAGGTTCGTTGTCCAAGTCCCAGAATATGTAGGCTAAAACATAAATATGAGCGAGACCTATACGACCCAGTTTTGCCAGCATTATTAAAAGCACGATAAAACATTTTTTAAGATCAAACATCTAGGGATTTAAAACTCTTGAACCATAGCCATTGTCAACATGTCAATTTGGTTTTAGTTTTTAGACGGTTTAGGTTAATTTATACTCCTAATATGGACACCTGTCTGTGCGTACAAATGTATTTACCATTCTTCTGATTACATTATTATGCTGTATTACAGGAACAGCTTTAAAATGGAGAGTGAGGAAGATGACCTTCTGACTTTTCTCAGGAACCGAGATGTAGAGAATGAGATCATTAATAAACTTAAAAATGATAAGGTATTTTATCTATTTTTTTTTAAAGAAGCAAGACGTGTATATAACAGTTAATATTTGTTATAGCTCAAATTGTGGTATGGGGACCATTGGTGGGAGTTGAGATCTTTGTGGTATGGGGAGTTGTGGCATTGTGGAGTCTTCTGTAGTTCAGGTATCTGGTAGACAGCTTGAATTTGAACTTTAGGTTCTGTTACATAACTTGTTTAGACCAGTTTTAGACTTGGTTAAGTTTTGATTCAGGTCAAAATTGAATCTGGTTAGTCATTTTTTACACCTGGTTTAGTCCTTGTTATGAACAGGGTTTAGACTTTGTTTAGATGTGTTTGTTTTTATTCTAGCTCAATTAAGTGGTACTTGAAAAGATTTTCTTTTACAGATCGATTCTTCTGTTATTAAACTGATGTCGGACGGAGATCTCGCTAAATATATTCCCCATTTTGGGGACAGGCTTGCAGTTATTGCGTTCTGTCGTCGAGGGGAAGGAACATCAAGAAGTCAGCTGCTTGAGAAGATCAAAGCAAAGGTTACATCAAAGAATGGGGAAAAAAGAATCCAGAATGCACAAAATAAAACTGGAAATGCAAATGCTAAAAAACAAAAAAGAAAATTAGAAATTGGATGGATGAACTTCAATGAAAAAGACCAACAATATAAACAGGTACGAGCCCCAAAGGGAGGTGGAACCAGACATCTGTGTGTTGACAGACACACTACAGTCACAGAAATTCAAGATATGGCGGAATCTCTTTTTTTCCCAGATGGAAGGTATAGGTCATTAAAATTGGAAGAGCATACCCGGAACATTTTTGACTTTTTTGAAAATGAAATTGATCCTACATGCACAATTGAGCAGCTTTATGAACAAAATAAGGTTAAAATGCTCAGATTGTATCTGTACACAAAACATCATACCAGGCAGTCTAATCAAGCAACAACAGAGGTCACTGATGATGCCCCGGAACCAGATTTAATTGAGTTAAATTTCGTGGGTTCTGATATGACAGTCATTGAAGAATCTGTGGAAGAATCAAGTGTGGTTGAGGCTACTAGTGCAAATGCAGAGACACCTGCTGTGATCCATGACACTGAAAATGAGATAATTATTGGTGCATCACTAGACACTTCAGTTTATCTGGATGACACAATACCTTGGGACGAGTCAAAGACCAAAGTGGTGCTTGTGATTAGAAGGGGTAATTGTCTTTGTGAGCTTATACAAGCCTTTACTGACCCAGAAATAGTGCATAAAGATGTACAGATCAAAAGAAAACTCCCAGTGGACAACTTGAAGAAGGGGAGGGTTCAGGTGTGTTTAGGGATTGCCTTTCAGAATTTTGGGGGGAATTTTATACCAAATGCACCCTTGGCAGCAATGTGAAGGTACCATACCTTAGGCATGAGTACCAAATGCAAGAATGGCAGGCAGTGGGAAGAATTATTTTAGTAGGTTGGAAAATTGTAAGATATTTTCCACTTCTGCTCCCTCTTCCTTTTTTGGAAGAAGTGTTGTATGGTACATCTTACACCTCTTTGATCAAAAGCTTCCTCCAGTATGTCACGAAAGAGGAAAGGGACATTCTTTCACTTGCCCTAGATTCATTTGACTCTGTTAACACAGATGAGCTGGTTGATGTACTTGATGCCCATGAATGCCACTACTTTCCCACAAAGGAAACTACAAAGGAAATAGTTTCACAATTAGCACACAAAACACTTATACAGACTCCCATGTATGTCATTGATTGTTGGAGGCCAATCTTGAAAGATATGGCAGACACTTTGTTTGCACAAAGGCTGGTTGAAATAGTAGAGGAACGTGCACCAACACCAAAACGCGTAAAAGAAATGCTGAATTTTCCTGAGAATATGTCTGCGCTTCAGAACACTGTGGCAAGACACTTGAAAAGGTTCATAGGGGAATGTGACAATAACATGCTTAAATGCTTTCTGCGCTTTTGCACAGGTGCAGATATGTTGTTTGGCCAGCCTATAACTGTTCAATTCGTTGAGACTTCTCAATTTCAGTGTAGACCTCAAGCACATACATGTGGGTGTTACTTGATGCTACCCATCAGCTACCAAAATTACCCAGATCTTCGCAGTGATTTTGATCTGGTGTTAAAAAGCTCCATCTGGGTTATGGACATTATCTAACTTACCAAAGTTAATTTTTGACCTGCAGTAATAGTTGTTTATTGTTGTTTGTTCAAACACATGTTATCAAGGTCATTAAAAGTGCTTAGGTTTCACATATAGCCAAATAAGAATAATCAGGTCTAACATATTTTATGAATGTCCTGCACTGTTGCATTGTTAAAAATGATGAAGAAAAACACACTTTTGTTTAGAATTGGTGTTGACAAGTCAGCAGGGTTAATAGCTGCCTAATAAGTAATATTAAGCAGGTCACACCAGCATTAGCCATGCCTTTAATTTATATGAACAGGGAATACCATGGTTGATTTTTTTTTTTTTTTGTGAAATCAATAAACAGCACTTCTGTTGATTGTTCCCAGTGTAATTGAGTTCAAGTTTGTGTTGAACATTTTATCACAAAGAAATCTAGTTAAACCGTTCCTTATTAAAAATCAAATTAATTACGCTAACCCCAAATTTAAAATTTAAATTCTTCCAAGAAAGTACACCTTTAACAGCACAATTAAATTTAATCATTTTCAAGGATGTCGAGCACAAACAAATGATTTATCATCATGGTCACATTAAAAAATGCATTTGTAGGGCACAATTGTACTGTAAATGAATAAAACAGAATGGATCTGTACACTAACAATCAAACATTAAAATAACTTTCCTGGCTCATTTTACTCAAACACCTGGGACCGGATATTATCCCTAAGTGAAATATATAAATCAAGTGCTATTTACTGGGAAGTCCTGACCTAACTGCCCCATAGTGATTGTACACAAATCAAAAATGTCCTCATCACAAGGAAGTGAGGTTAGGAACTTGCATTTGTCTTTGCATGTAGAAATGTCTTCATTCAGTGGAACAAGAAAGTCCATTGTTCCCCACAGGTGAGGCACTTGGTACATGACATTTGGTATTCCTGAAGGGACATTTGGGTTTTTGGAGGGCCTGATGCGATGTGCATTCCACACATTCCTTATATTGTTAAGGTCCTCCTGTGGGTTAAAGTTAATTAAGTTAGAGATAATCAAAAAAGGAAATAGGTGAACATGTCATAACAAGAAAAAAATCATAATATAAAATGTCTCAGTAGTTTAATTTTTTTTTTTTTTTACCTGAATAATTCCCATAAAGCAAAACTGGACCAAAGCTTTGTCGATGAAATCCCCGCTGAAGTGTCCTTCATCTCTCAGATCATTCAGTAACTGTATCCAGTGTTCAACTCCTCCCTTTCTCAACTGTCCCCACCAACTCTCTATTCTCTGATTTGCAGTACTTGCCCCCGTTAGGTAGCTCTTTGCTCCAGCTCGGTCATCTTCTCCATTCCGGCGCAGATATTGTTGAATGTCTCTTAGAACAACGTTCTCCGTCCCCATGTCAGTGCGTAGAAGCCTAGGAAAACCACCCACTTGTTCAATTGCTTCAATAAAGTAACTGCCAATAACCCTAGGGTCGCTGCTGGTAAAAGCTGCTCTTAGCCATATAACCTTTCTTGAATATCCGTCTATGCATCCGTTAATGCAAATTCCGAAATGCTTGAGCTTATCATAAGAATCAGCGTGCCATATAAAGTTAGGTCCTTGAGAAAAATAGCGTCTCCGAATGAGACGTCGCTCTGGCGGCTCTCGAACGCTGACTGGATCAAAGAGAGAAAGTATTAACCTCACGTCTTCTTTCCTGACGCGGATACCTTGCTCTAAACATTTCACATACATCCAACGATAACCATTAAGTCTTCCTGGTCCTTCCAGTTGATCAAGTATGACGTCAATTGCTAGCTCAAGACTAGCATATTGGCGATGGTATAATCCATATGAGCGAAGTATCCTCGTCAAATGTCTCTTACTCAAAATTCTACCGTCTACAGCAAGTGCTGCTAGTATATCATCGTAGCCCATCCCCAACATAAAGTAGTACTTGATTTTAGAGTCTGTTCTGTCTCGGTCCATTGCGCCTTTCTCAGTCCCATGAGTTGACTCAACGTCACTTCCCCTAAAAACTTCCGGTAAAATACATTATTCACATTAGTGCCGCCGCCACCTCTAGGTCGCCAGTAATAGTGCATTAGTGCTTTGTCGTACCACGCGTAATGTGAAACACGCACCCCGTGTTTTGCAGGTCGCACTCACGTGTTTTACAGGTCGTACCACGTGTTTTGCAGGTCGTACCCACGTAATGTGAAACACGCATTCCCCGTGTTATAACTCGTTCCCACGCATTAAGAAGTCGAGGCCACGTGTTATTTATTTATTTTTCTCATGTCCATTCCGGGGCTCCGTAAAATACAGTTAGTAATTTAAGAAGAGGTTTTTGGTACAAAGTACTTTAATTACTGTGAATGTATCAAAAATTAAATCTTGGACAGTCTAGTGTTAAATAAAAGAGCTTAATATATGCTGCTACGTTGTGTGTGGGATTTATCCCACCATGAGGAAGGAATGGATATATAAGTATTCTGCCCTGCACTTAGTAAAGTTATGTAAATAAATATTTATACACAAATTGTTTCCAGAAAAATTTTTTGATGACTATGTTTCAGCATGCATATAGAAAGGCACAATCTACATGTACAGCGCTCACACAGATGACCAATTGATTGCTTAAAGCTGTGGATTATTCTGAATTGATGGGTGTGGTCATGTTGGACTTTAGTGTTGTGTTCAATGTAAATGCGCATCATATTTTAATTGAGAAATTGAAGAGCTATGGCTTTACTCCTTCTGCCTATAAATGCAAAAAAATGAAATACGAGACTAAAAGACTATTAAAGAAATAAAAAAAAATGCTGTCTAATAGAGCAAGACAATACATTATATTGCATGTTCTTTGTCATTGATATTTAAGTTGGGGGATATTGTTCATACAACCAGGGCATGCGGATTTAATGTCAGTTGACGTCTAAAAGTGGCTTTAGCTGCCACAGGCAAGGATGGTTTGGCCTGTTCATATTATTGAGATAAAATAAATAAAACATTTTTCTAATCAAATTACTAGATTTCTTCAGTGAATCGCTTTAGCTCTAGTATAAAGCAATATAGTAGGTTTTAGAATTATGAATGACGAACCTTAGACATCAATACCTCAAAAGAGATACTTTCAATGTGCATTACTTTTTTTCTGGAGCTATGTATGTATGTATGTATGTATGTATGTATGTATGTATTCTGTGTCACAAAAAGGTCAATAAAAGCTTTTACTGACCTTTTTGTGACACTGCCAACTGAACTCCATTGGTCTAATGTCTGTGTATGTTGGCCATTTCGACAGTGACATATTATGGCCAGTGCGTAATGTAATCTGTAATGTAGTGTGTTATATAACAGTGATAATCCTTTGCCCATTGTATATTTGTACATATTCTCAATGTTCCCATGAAAAAATTAGGTCAGCCCTGAGCTAAAGCATGTGTTGAACTTTATTACATATGATTAGTTTGTGCAGTAGCTATTCCCATCGTCTTCTCTGACCTCAATTGACCTGAAAGAGCTCAATATAATCTCCTTAAACCATAGCTGGGATTCTTTCAGTGTGTTTTTATGTCAACTTTTGACTGTTTTCCGAGTTGCATACAGTTATGAGCTTTGATCAAATGAGCCGCATTTGATTGCTGTGGTTAACGGCTTATGTTACCATTGCTTGGACTGTCACAGTAACCTTTCAAGTATTGGACACAGTCTCTGATTTCCTATCGACTGCATGCAACATATCCTCTTCAAAGTCACATCAGAGGCCATCAGAATGTCATATTTTCACTAAACACATATTAAAGACAGAAATCTTTTGTGGATCACTGCAGTTTTCTCATTGTGCATCTTTAAATCTTCTCTCACATCCCATGGAACCATTCCCAGACTAATTACGATAATGATGAGATGAGAGGTTTGTATGTGCAAGTCGTGTACATAAAAGTGTTTACACTTGTGCAGGCATCTGTACACAGAAACTGTATCAGTACTGTAACAGGATTGATGGGAAAAATGAATAAGCCTGATGAGTAAACAAAGAGCAGCTGGAAGACACACATCAATCACCCACCCACGTTTGTCATCATGAACCTCTTTGTCTAGGCTGCAGCAGTCCATAGCTGCAGACACCAGACATTAGATGATCTCTTTGGTTTAAGAGATAGAAACAGGTGTCCTTGGCTCAGAATACTTATATAGATTAGTCTAATTAGATGTTTTAAAATAACATTTTTAGAGAGAATAATAAATATTATCAAAATGTTTAGAAATAGGTGGGTATGCCAAAGACATCAGTGTGTTTGGGAACAGAAATATTAACAAAGGGACAGCCTATAATGTCACTTTGAACTCCACTACATGAGTTAGTGACAGCCAACAGAGAAAAGATTAAAGTAAAAGCAACTGGACTAGGTTTTCAATGTGAAGACGTTTTGTCTCTTCTCCAAGAGATATTGTCAATTCTGAGATCAACTGGTAAGAGAGCTAAGCTTTATTTTCTAGAGGGATTCATTTGACCTGAAACTAAACCTGATTTGACCAGGCTGTCCTGGTCTCATAGTCGTTAGCTCTGAAAGGACAGTGTGACTTCTGATGTGAGAGTCGTTAGGCTCAGGGGAGTCATTAGTGTCACTGTTCCATTCAGGTGTTGTTGTTATTCACGAGTGAAACTTTTGATTTAGGTGTTGAAAATACTAGGCAACAAGAATCTGAGGCCACCCCCTCTGATCAGCAAAGGCTATTCCATTTTAACAAAAAAGGCTTCCTTCACACCCCTGTCAAACCATCTGGCCTCTATCTGGCCTGGATTTCTCCTTATATTTCTTCTTTTGGAGCCTGCCCTCTGGTGGACAGAGGTATATCACTGTATGGTGGCGCCCTTACTCAAGGCCCTTTTAAAGGGTTCCATGAGAAAGGCTTGACGTGAGCTCTCAGCTGAACGGACTTTTGTGACAGGATGTTGAACTGTGGCCACACTCCGCTGTCTCTTTGTGCAGTAGCCTACAGCTGGACATTGCTCGTCTATAAATCCATCATCCATTATTAGTTTATTTTTTAATTAAATTATTCAGGTCCTCCATTCTTCACAGACCCAGCAGCTTTACTGGGAACTATCAAGTTAATTAAAGCTAATAAATTGCGTCAATAAGCAGTCTAGTATACAGCCCTCTTTTATGTAGGCCAACGTAAACACTGCACACACGAGCAACACGCAACCTATTCAACAGAAATACTAAATGTGACGGATTTTTAGATATGTTCTGTTTGGGTTTAAATTGCTGATACACTTAAGTTGTGAACGCAATACATGTCCAATTGTAAAATCAATTGTTTTATTTTATTTAAAATATTGTATTTATACACATAATTAATATTGAAATACAGAAAATATATATTTTTAACCCCTGCCCCGCCCCAACACTGTGCCACTCCCAGTAGTTGGTCCTTTACCACCGTGATTGTAAAAAACTGCCACTATCCCAGCCCTACTAAATATTGGCAGTAACAAATAAGTTCTCTCTCCAGTTACGAACAAAAGGGAGACTTAATATAGAGGTATAAAGTTACTGCTGTGCTCAGTCCAGTTCAAATATATGTCTTCTTCACAGGACTTAAAAATATATTTTAGGACATATAGAATGACATATAGGACATCTTGGTATTGATGCAACAGTACATGTATAATTTTCTGTAAAATACTGGCATCTGGTTTTGATAAACTGAATGTGTTTTTAAAATAGCCAAACTAGAACATAATTTGATTTTGAGTTACTGTTGGGCAACTACTGTGATCAAGTGACATGTTTACTCGAGACACGCTAGCCAGCCTGTCACCATCACTGTCTCCACACCTTATTAGATGACACATAAAGTAAAAGCCTGGTCTAAACAGAAGAAAAATATTGATTGCGGTTAATAAAAGTTAAAGGATGGAAGGAACAGAGCAAATTACTCTTCTTTGCAACCACACACACTTTTTAGGGAACACATTGATGACAGGATGATTTAGCAAATGTAAAAATTATGGACACTGATAATAAATAATTGATCAATTACTCATTTTAGATGTGATGATACAGTATTGAAAGTGTAGCAAAGAATAAGTCTTTGCATCTTCTGTAGTCATTGCAGGGCCTAATTGAATTACAAAAGATGTCCATGACTGATTCTCATATTCTGCTGTTGCTACACTTTTGAGACGACAGCGCTGCAAACGTTTTCCACTCTCAGCTGGAATGCTGTTTAGATCCTCTAGCAACATCATCAACCTTGCCCAGAGGTCTAAATTACCTAAAATACAGCTCTCTACAACAACTCATGTAGTGCCAAGTTTGAGAAAACAGTAAGCATCATAATTTTTAGCATTATATTACTCTTGAACAATAGGGGCTGTAACTTTAGTGCGTCTTATTCAATATCAGACCATGCTAATGATATTGACATCTTGATTTTTGTTAATGACACCTAATTTTGTTAACAGTTAGGCGTGTGGTTTTAAAATTTCTTGGTTACTTCTGATTCCAGATTTCCAAACTTTGCCACATTCATTTTAACATGTGAACAGCTGTGGTAGCTCTGTGAGGACATGTTGTTGGCTATCAGCAAACCCAGAGGAAATTGGTCTAACAGGGATTTGACCTTTTAAACAAAATTAGTTTAGTTTGTGAATGCACCAAAACTTGCATGTGCTTTACCTTTGGCAGTGCTCAGTTTGTACATTCTGGGCAGCTGTAGAAACAGACATTTCCACGTCTATAGAGCTTTATTGTATGGAGTCTACTTTTCCTAGACAGATGGAAATGTGTAATTTTGATGCGTAAGTTTTGATTTTGATACTGAAAATTGTGCTCCATTGTGTTTAAATGTGTCTTAAAATACATATATTTGCATTACTAGCCTCAAGTTTTGATAGAAATAAAACGTAACTAATCCTATATAATAGAACAAAAGATGAGGAATATTAATCTTACACATATGAATAGTTGCATGGAAAGAGGTATTTTTGAACAGTTTCTATTGCCTATTCACTATTCTCAGCATTGTTTTGCCATGTTAAAATTAAAGTAATAATAATAAATGAACACGATTGCTAATAGTACTGAGACCACTATGAATAAACAAACACAATCTTTTTCCATTAGATTTTAAAAGATTTTATACTATTATGACTGTTTTGATGCTAGGTTAGTGGCAGTTCTCACAAGGCAAAAATCCAAAATAAACAATTAATATGTTGAAAATACCCCAAAATAACAATAAAATAGCTGGCATTGTCTATTTTCAAGAGTACAAGGGCTACACAAGGGTCAATAGTGCATATTAAATGACAAGTGAACTTGGAAAAATGTTGGCATGAAGATCTAAAACAGATAATGCTCTTGTGTTTTGTTTTCAACCTCGTCAGAGCTCATTTTGTGTCAACAAAATATACTGAATTTACACATTAGAAGCTAACATTTTTCTGGACTCTTTGGGAATGAGTTAATATTCATCTTGTGACCAAAATAGTGCACTAAAATAGTCAATAGGAACGGGTGTATCAATAGGTCAGCTATTATAAACAAATATATAGAAAAACTATTTTTGATTATGCCAATTTGGTTTTCTCATTTTTATATTGCTCCTGACGTCTTTGGTTGAAAGGAAGTGCAAGTTAATGTTGATAAATGGAAAAACAATGAAATATACAGACTATCTACACTTAAAAAGGATCTTGAGAGGTTAGCAAACTTTAATTCTACCTTAACCCCTAACTAACCCTAACTAGGTAGTTAACGGTGCAGGATGCTGGGATCTGTTATCGTTGGTGCATCAGGAGGTTGCCATGGTTACAGTAAAGGTTGTACAAGGGGAACAATTGCTAGCGGTTGTAAGCACAAGTCTGGTAGGGAAGAAATCAGAATCTTATAGCATTAAAAAAAACTATTCTTCCTCAGAAAGTCTTGATGAGTGCGACAAGCTACTGAAATGTTGTACCAGTCTATGAAGTAAGTGCAAAAATAGCAAGCCATGAAGCAAGGAAGGATGGGGAAATCTGTTAAACTAGAGGCTAGGATAGAAGATAGTATACAAATTCAGAGCTACACTCAACAATCCCAACAACCTGCTTATTTTTTAAGGCCAACAGATAGGGGACATAACATTAAAACTTGAGTTTTACTAGGATAAGAACATTTCTGTCAATGTTTATAATTAAAGTAAATCTTTACTTACTACAGTGTCAAGAGTTTTTATTTTACATTTTTTCCAAGATTTATTTTGGCCTTTATTTGGTATGAGAGAAGGAAATAAATGACATTCTGCAAATGACCCAAGATTTTCACGAGCCATTTTCAGAGAAAATGACTGATACACACACAAAACCTGGTTGTGGGTAAAGCCATTTATTGTCAAACAACTCTGTTTACTCTTTTAAAAAATCACATTGACAACAACAACTACCCAAATGACACTGATCAAATGTTTACATACCCGAGTACTTAATACCATATATTGCCACCTTTAACCTCAATGACAGCTTGAAGTCTTTTGTGGTAGCTGTGGATGAGGCACTTTATTTTCTCAGATGGTAAAGCTGCCCATTCTTTTTGTCAAAAAGCCTCCAGTTCCTGTAAATTCTTGGGCTGTCTTGCATGAACTGCACGTTTGAGATCTCCTCAGAGTGGCTCAATGATATTGAGGGTCAGGAGACTGAGGCCAGTCCAGAACCTTTCACTGTCATGTTGAAACGTCCCATGGGCAGCTTTTGGGCTGATGGCATATTGGCAGATTTTCCTCCAGTATTTTCTGAAAATATGCTACCTTGGCATCAATTTTGGCTGAAATATTTCTTGGTCTACCCTTGGTTTGGTTTTAACAGAATTGCAAATGTTTCAGTTCTTTATTAGAGTTTAAACACTGCTTATTGGCATTCTCAATTCATATACTTTTCCTCTTTTATACACTTCAATTACCTTTTCCCACAGATCCTTTTACACTTTTTTTCCATTCTGTATTCTGAGTAATTCTATGACTCAGAATACAGAAACATTAGTGCTGCACTGGATGAACTGAATGACAGATGCAAGGGTCTGACAGGAGCCCAGAAACTCACTGACCTTTTATTCACACACACTGATTAAAAGCAACAAATCACAGGTGAGGATGATTACCTTTAGTAGCCATTGTCAACTTGTGTGCATGTTATCAGGCCAAAATCACCAGGGTATGTAAACTTTTGATCAGTTAATTTGGGTAGTTTCTGTTGTCATTATGATTTAAAAAGAGAAAACACAATTGTTTGACAATAAATGGCTTCACCCAACCCCTAAGTATGAGTGAAAGAGAAGTTCATATTCTCTGAAAATTCCCCTCTCCCAAAAAAATACAAATTCTGCCAGGGTATGAGCACAACTGTAGCTTTCATGTAAAATGCTATTGTTAGTATTCTCTAATTTACTAAAGCACAAAATAAGATATCCAGAATCCCATCTGTAAAAACACTTCCATATACTATTTCAACAAATTGAACCTGGTCCTTTCCAATTTCCAGATTTTAGTTTTTGAAAATGTATGCAAATTAGAATAGTATATAAGGCCTCATTTGAATTTTAAAACATAAATTTCCACAAAACTTGAAATACATTTTTTTCTTATCTGCATGCCAATCACAAGCTGTAGAAGTTTAACAGAGATATTGTCTATTTTCCATATTCACCTATAGTGTATAGCCTTAAAATGTTAACTAAGGAGGCACATCAAATGGGCCATTTACATGAGAACGCTGGTCAGGAAAATGCAACATTCATGGTGTAGCCTTTAGAGATGCCACTTGTGTGTTGCCTCGTTTTCAGAGACGACGACGGCTTTACAACCTGCCCGATTGCGGGGCTGCTGCTGCAGCAAAGCCAAAACAACTCCTCAGCTGGTTGTTTAAGAGAAATAAAAATGTTTTATAAAGTGTTTGAGAATAGCATTGCTATTTTACATACAGAAAATTCTCCTATGTTAATAACAGTACAAGTTTTCCACAAAACTGCATCAGGTTATTCCTTCATAATGCTGTCACATGAGTTTGCTACCACACTCGGGAGACTTGGAGTAGGTGGCTCGACAGCTTCCTAAATGCATAATTCCCTGTTGCTTTTGGAATGGGCCCAAGGAACACTGCAAGGAAGTCAAGCGAAGTGTGAACGTGTTTCAATGTGTGACAAAATACACTCATTTAGACAATAATCACAGCGAGCAAGTTTGTGGGTCATTAGGGGAGAGAGCCCTGTGAGATAGGCAAAGCTCACACACTAAGCTCCTGCTCATTAAGGGCGCCGAGGACTCCACTAATGACTTCATGAACATGACGGGCCACAAAGATAATCTGCCTCCTGAGAACGGGCGCACACCTCTTACTATTTCAAGTAAAAAGAGCCTACTCAAAATGAATGTTCACTACTGTGTATGTACAAAGAAAGCGTTCAGGATGTTGTGTTTGGAATAGAGCAAAGGGAAGTTAAGTGATAGTTAATGACTCAGAACAATAAATTGCATTCTGGAAGATAATGTTCCTGTTTAAATAACAGGTGATAACAGGCCACACATCTATAGGGATTTTGTAATATCTAATTATATTTGTAGTTTTCTAGCCACTGTTACTTAAAACAAGAGTGTTTTTGTTGTATTAATGTGGAAGTAAGAAACTCAAACTTGTTAATAGATTATGCAGAAGTGTATGACAGCTTTAGTGAAAAAATATTTTTTGTTGACAAAACAAATTTTAGCTTAAAGCGGTGTTTTACTGCAGAGAGCATCAACAGAGAACAATAAAAGTCAGGTATAAGACGCTGTGGGTCTAGAGCAGTGTCTTTTATAAACCGTTTCTTATGCAGATATTTATAGAAAAGCGTAAAGTTGATGCATACCAATGGTTGTATCATTGCTCCCCTATTCACCAATATTATTCTCACCACAGGGCAATAAAATGGCAGTTACATCCGGGCTTTTTGGCTTTTACTGCATAGTAAACAATAGTTTTCAGATAGCCGATAGCCCCCCACCCCCTCAGAATAGTCATGTAGTAAAAACTTAGCTCTAGAGACCGGAGCCATCTTTTGTACCAGGCTGTAAACAGGATTTTTACACTTGTAAAGTCGCTATTGGGTTTCTCCTTATTTTTCCGCTTTTCTGGTGGACGGTGGTATATCGCGGTATATCGCTGTATGGTGGGGCCCTTACTCGAGGACCTTTCCATAAGAGAGGCTTGTATGTTCCGGTACAGGAAAAATGTGCTTGGGCGGACGCTACTGCACTACTTAATAAAAAAAGCTATTTGATTCGGAAAACGATTTGATTCGGAAAACACTGATACTGCCTAACACTGGTTCTTTGGGACAAAACATTCAACTCATTAAGATCTTCTGATTACACTTAACTCCCCACTGCTAAATTCTAATTTATCCACATTGTTGTCATGCTTCATCTAAATAAAGCTGGAACTTTGTGTGTTAAAGTTTAATTTGATCACAGGGAGAACGTTTGTAGGGCCTTAATGAACAACATACTGCAATAATCAAATTTCACACACTGACATCCTGCTAATTGAAAAAAAAAAAAAAAAAGCACCATGAAGGCTGTTGTTACAGTCACACCTCTGTTGCAGACTGAACAGCAATTTCATTCTGTCGTGGGTATGTTGCCACTTTGTGCTGCTTAAGACCGCAATAATGTTATTTCTGTCAGCTGTCAAAACTGTAGCAAATGGTGTTTAAAAGTGATTAATTAGAATTAATATATTTGATATTGTTGAGTACTCAAATTCATTATGGAAAAAGTGGTATTTGTACATCACAACATCCCATACATTTTCAGAAATATACATAGAAATAAACATGGATGAACTTTTGTTTTTTATTTTTTAAGTGAAATCATCATCAGTCGTTATGTCGCTGCAGGGCCACTATAGCTGTTCAAATGCACCAAAAAGGAGGAAAATAAAGTGTGGAATTCTAATCTTTATTTTTTGACACAAAACATTTTCTCATGATTTATATAGTGGGATACAATCTAGTTACTTATTTCAAATAGATATTCGGTCTGCATTCCAGCGTTTCAGGAGGCAAAGTTTATTTAGAATCCCAGAACTTATAAAAATATCACTTAGACTCTTGGGCCGAGGATTGAAAACCTTAGAGGAGGTCAGCGCTATAATTACATTTACTCTTGAGTATTGCTATTTCACATCTTGTCAATCATGTCTTTATTGAAGCTAGGCCAATACAGTTTTATGTCAAAACGGCCTTAAATAAATGCAGTATTGTCTTTTTTAACCAGGTTTGGAATATTATTCATTTATGTTTAGGGCTAAACCAATGTCCTAGAATGGCAAACTATTATATCTGTCATCTTGGGAATCCAAACCTATAAACCTAATTAATTTTGGACACAATTTATTTATGATGTCTAATATCCCACTGGGTTGATTTATGTACAGTACATTTTATCTTAAACAACAAAAAAATGGTAATAGAGCAAATGGTCAAAACTTGTGCCACCTTTTGTGGCAATTAAATTGTTTACTGAGGTCAAAAAGTATTGATTTTGTTTTTGTACTGGACTGCCAATTACCTTTCTCAGACAAAAAAAACCAACAATTACGGCAGAACTACTGACACCAAAGTCTTGTATGTTTAGGTGAACTGTCCCAGAAGGTTAAAAAAAATGTATGTATTCTGCTTTTGAATTTTCGAATAGTTTATCCAGAAGTTGTCAAAATTTTTAATAGCAACTACTTTTTTTCATCTTATCTGGCATAAAAACCCATGTTTCCACTGAGAGGTACGGTGTGGGTTGGTATGGCATGTTTGGAAAGAGAAACACTGTTGCTAATTAACATTGGCTTTGTTTGAATTTATTTTACAAAAGGTATAACATTTAGCTTTTTTTTTTTTTTTTTACTTTTTTCTAGATTGAATGTAACTGTTTGTCACTAAAACAAGTTGACCTTTATATTAATGTTTTTACCTGAAGATGCTCAGTAATTTTACCGTTTAGTAACTATAACCCAATGTTTAATCTAGAGCGTAGGTTTTACCAAAAGTCTCACAACACTTGTACCATGGAACAATGGTCACAGAATTAAGATTATTATTAGAGCGTTGCTTCCAGTTTGATTATTTGTAGTAAACACTTTTACAGCATGGAGTGTGTATGTGGTCCTAGATTTAAGCTGTGATGCTGAACATGGAGACAGCAGTCTGATAAGGCTGAATGGGGCAGTGTTCACAGGACTACACCAAGTGGCATTCATGCTTGCCATAGTGTGCCATTTAACTGAATGATCCCAGTGGCCCAAAAAGAGCGATGAGGCTTTCTGATAGAGCTGTTAGCTGAGTGAACTGGTTGGGTTTTACAATGCGGGAGTCATAAATTCTATGTAACATTTACACAGAACAGTTGTTAAATATAGAACTGTGCATTTACGTATGTGCATTTTTAACAGTTTTTGTGAATCTCATTTTGTCTACACCACTCAGAGTTGCATAGTGAAGTGGATCTGTTAGAATTGTCAAAGTTACATAGACATTTTTTTTTATCAATTTTGAGTAGTGTTGGTCTGCTTCACTTAGAGATAGCGAAGTGATACCTAAGTGAAGCAGAAATATCTAATATTAAATATCTAAATTGTAAATTAACTGGTGGGATTGGCATGTACTCCACTCAGAGTTACATATTGGGGTATAAAGTAAGGGGTGTAAAGCATTTACAGTTGCATAATGAAGTTGCATATTGGAATGTTTGATAAGACTCTACTCCTCTCTTAATTACACAAGTATTTGATGAGCCTACACCTCTCAGAGTTGTATAGTGAATAATTAAGAGAGTGTACTTGTAGAGAATCTGGTAAGAAGGAAGAATTTCTACACTTACAGAGTAGAGTGTTTTGTGAGTCTTTCTGAGTTACATAATGTACTATCAGCTGAGAGTCAATTCCACTCAGAGTTACATGGTGAAGTAGTAGGGTGAGAGGAGGTTGTCTCCACTCTGAGTTAAACAGCAGAGTATCGTTTAACACATCAGTGAAGCACTCACTGGGGCGCCATTTTCTTCTGGTTTTCATCAGTGCAGCTTTAACAGTCATTCAATGTGATGCATTCACAGCTGGAAGCCGCCAAGTCCAACCACAGTCTTCCACTGCTGGAGATGCAACAGGGGACTAAGTGCTTCATTGAAAGGCACCTTAAACGAGGAGCTGGCTTTTCTCTGCTTTTTTTCTTGTTTCAAAAGGGATTCAAACTGGCATCCCTCTCATCAGCAGACAGTGTCTATAACCTCTGAGCCTGCTCCTTCTCACTCCGTGTGGAATCAGAAAGCGTGCTCTACAGTACGCGTGCTACAGTATGGATGTGTTATGCAGAGTTCCCCTCGGATGAGCATTAGGTTTTACTTGATCTCACTGCCCTAAGCTTCCCGCTTGCGTCATCCCTAGCTCCTATCAAGCAGAAACAAGTTTGCACTGTATAATATTGTAAATGATTAAAAATAGCACAGAGGAAACATGTCAAGTAGAGGGGAATATGAGTGGGGGAGGTGTCCTCAATGGCTGCAAACATGCTTACTTTTACACACTTGTATTGTGTTTCTTTTTAATTTAAAATAAGTGATAGTTTTGATAAAATTGGGATTAACTATTTTGGTACTCATATATTCACAGTTATAGAGTGACAATAACCTGGGTGTCATTGCTTTCAAAAAGACAATACAACTTATGCAATCTTGTCAGTTTTTATTCAATTAGAAATGGACTCAGCAAAAAGACTGTTTCATGTTTCAAAAAAATAAAAAAGTGAGAATTAAGTAATGAAAAAACAATTCTCTATTTACACACAGTGGCTTCTTGTGTTTAATTATCATCAGCTCTTTTTTTGTTGGCTGTGTTTAGGTGGCGTTTATGGTTTATTCATCTGTATATGATACATCAATCCTCACAGACAGAGCCAAAAAAAAAAATATTTTTTTGCAAAATTTGTTGCTTCTATTAATAATAATCAAATGTGTTTATGGAAACTTGTGCAATTATGCATTTGGATGATGTAATGCATTTGAGATACATATTGCTCACATTAACTGGTTTGACTAACAGTTTTGCTAACTGCAAAAACTGACATAATGTAAGCCAATTGAAGGAGTCACTCACTTCTCCTTTAAGAGACTTTGTTCTATGTGATTAAGACAGACAGAGACATAATGGGAGCAGGAGAATTTGCACAGGGGGCTTGTGTAAGAGAAAAGTCCAGATTTCCACTGGTTTAATACTTAAAACATTTAGGCCACAACAGTAGCAGTTAAGTAACGTGTCATGGCCAGTGTTGATAGTGTTATAGTCGTCTTGTTGCCTGAGTGGCTTGATACAAAGTGCTATTGGCAGAATTCCTCTACAGGTATGCAGTCTGACAACATAACGTCCTCTGAGAACGGTGGGGGTGTTGGCTCAGAGTGATGCAAACAGACAGGGTGTCATGGAATATGAAGCCCGGAAGGTCAAATTTAAGTGAAAGAAGCAAAAAAGAAAAGGAGAGTGCGTGTGATGGTGAGTAAGCTACGGATGAGTACAAAAAGCTGGGGACTGAGATGACAGGCAAAAGTTGAGAATATGCACATGCCCTTGCTAGGACAATTTTACCGTGGTATAATAAAGTAAACACATGTTATTTAGTGCATGTAGTATACATTATTCCAAATGACAGGATGTCCAAATCATAAATATTTGTACAATATTGAAGAGATGGTGAAAAACGGCAGACAAAATAATGGCCAACATGAGATGTTTACATAGCCTGGCACAGCCTGACGTTAGCTCTATGTATATTCTATATACACAGGAGCTCAGTCTGGCAAAGCTCCATAAGTGAGTCAGTTCCTCGTATGTTCCATACCAACCAATCACATTCGAATGCCTTGCGTCACACTTAGGCAACCCAAGACCTTTGTTGAAAACAGTCAAGATGGTGCGCAGGACTGCCGAGAGTTTGTTTGCCTCTGCTCTTCAATCAGTTAAAAATAATCAATAGTCAACGGCAGACAGCACTAAGAAAATCCCTTTTTAAAGAAGATGTTTTTCCACGCCATGTTTGTTTGTTGACAAAAATGAGCTGGCATTGAGCTTTTCCAGACTCCTTATAGGACGACTGAGCATGGTTGAGCCATTACTACACAAATGCTACAAAGCATTTCGCTAACATTACGCCAAACAGAAGAGACAAGCCTTAAAACCTCCGGAACAAAGTAATTTGGCGTAATGAGACACAAATGTAACTTTTTGGCCACAACCACAAAAGTTACAAGAGTCAACAAGACCAATGATGAAAGGTACATCATTACTACTTTGGAGGTGGATTGTTCATGTTTTGGGGATGATAGCAGGATGCATGCAGCATGTTATCAGAAAATACTGGAGGGAAAATATGCAGCTGTACATGGAAAGTACTTGGACGTTTCAACATGACAACAATCCAAAGCTCAAGGCCAAGTCACCCTGTCATTGGCTACAGCAGCATAAAGTGAACGTTCTGGACTGGCCATCTCAGTCTCCTGATTTCAATATTATTGAGCACCTCGGGGACTCAAGAGATCTCAAACGTGCAGTTTATGCAAGACAGCCCAAGAATTTACAGGAACTGGTGGCTTTTTGCCAAGAAGAATGGGCAGCTTTACCATCTGAGAAAATAAAGAGCCTCATCCACAACAACCACAAAAGACTTGTCATCAATGTTAAAGGTGGCAATACACAATATTAAGAACTGGGGTATGTAAACTTCAGGATCTGGATCAGGATCAGGATCATTGGGGTAGTTGTTGTTGTCATTATGATTTTTAAAAGAGCAAAAACGCAATTGTTTGACAATAAATGGCTTTACCTAACCACTAACGATGAGTAAAAATAAAGATGGTTTTTTTGGGCATTCTCTGAAAAATGGCCAAAAAAAAAAAATCACCAATTCTGCCAGGGCATGTAAACATATGAGCACAACTGTACACAAGTATTTTGTTTCAAGCCTTTGGTCACGAGCCCAAGTCAATTTACAAGTCTCTTTTTAAACGTAGTTTAATTTAAGTACTTGAGGCATAATACTGCTGTCTTTTAATAAACCTATATGAAGGTTAGCTACCATATTGAGAGTATATTCCGAATACTTGTTGCATATTTAACATGTTGCACATTTAAATAATTCAATTTATACAGTAGTACATTCAATTACGTAAACGTACTGTCTCTTCTTAGAAATAGATTATGTCAGCTGTTATTTGTTATATATGATAATTTTGAAACAGTTATTTTCCTATTTGGAGCGAAACATTATTAATGAGGATAATGAGGAAAAAGTAGTATGTTAACTCAAAACCACAACACACTAGTATGAACACTAGTACTGTTTTTTTAATTATATATATATATATATATATATATATATATATATATATAGTATTAGTTTATACATACCTAATATATTTTTTTTATTTTATTTAATTATTTGGATCTGTTCCTTATTTTTTATTATGTCCTTTAATGATTAATGAATTCATTAATTATTAAGCCAGGGGATATCCTCACTGAGAATAAAAATCTATTTTTCAAGAGTGACCTGGCCAAGATGACAGCATTACACAAGGTTTCTGACAATACAAGACATTATCAAACACACAAATAACAATATTTACAATCAATAGTTACAAAATTGTCCGTTACATACCAAGCTCATTGATTTCACGGTTCTTTAGTATAGCTCTAAATTCTCCTAAAGTAACAAGTTTATAGGGAGCAGCGTACTGAAATAAATCTATGGCTTGTTCAATTGAAAGAGAGGAATAAATGTGTCATCAGCATAAAAGTGAAAAAAGGCATTTAACACATTTTGACAAAGATTATTGAGACAGCTAATCTTCCTGGGGTCCCTTAGAAAATAAGTTTACAGTTTACATAGTTTTAATAGTTACATGTGAAAAGATATGTAATATAGATTACAATAGATCATTACATTACATTATATTACATTACAATATATAAAGATTAGCTACCATATTGAGAGTATATTCCAAGAACATGTATTGATATAGAAAGTCTGACAATATGTTGCACATTTAAATAATTCAATTTACACAGTAGTACATTCAATTACGTAAACGTACTGTCTCATCTTAGGAATAGATCATGCCAGATATTATTTGTTATATATGATCCTCAAATGAACTGTTTAATTTGTCTTTAAAAATGGCAGCTAGTTTAATTTTCTTTAAACTTAATGGCAATTGCATGCTTTTATTGCTCGAAAAAAGTGTGTTTGAAAAATCAAATTTTTGCTTTGGGGATCAGAAACCAACCTTCCACCTCAAGTTGCCTGTCTTGCATTTCTGTTTCCATTTCCATTTAGTTATTTAGCAGATGCTTTTATCCAAAGCAAATTACATAAAGCTTCCACTCACCAGTGTTACATTTACATTTTTAGTTGACGCTTTCATTCAAAGCGACTTGGTTCCATTCACCAGTGTTACAGCTGGAATGCTACTGGAGGCAAGGAGGGTCAAGTGTCTTGCCCAAGGACACAACAACAGTATGAACTGTGGGGAGAGCGGGAATCGAACCCCCTACCTTCCGGTTGAAGGACGACCACGCTACCTACCACTGAGCCACTTGTTGCTTATCGATGTGTTTTTAAATATTTTTTTCATTGATAATTGTTATAAGGACATATAATTCTTTATGTCCTTATATTTATCCAGAGAGACACGTAGAAAGAGTATAATTTAAAAGCCATGGGCAGGTATATTCTTTCAAGAAGAAGCAAAGCAGACAGACATGTAGCAATGGTACTTGGGAAGGTTTGCTTAAAGAAGTAAACAAAACATGGGATTTTATATCCAGCAGCGCACACAGTGTTTTAGGAGGAGAAGAAGTTTACCGCCTCCGCAGACCCCTAACCCAGAGGCCAGGTGGTGGTGGAGTCTGGTTTGGGGACCACAGGATCTCATCTCTGCTTTTTGCAGAGGATGATATCCTGTTGGCTCCATCAAGCCATAAACTTCAGTGTGCACTGGGACGGTTTGCAGCCGAGTTTAAAGCGGCTGGGATGAGAATCAACACCTCCAAGTCTGAGACTATGGTTCTCAGTCGGAAAAGGGTGGCTTGACCCCTTCAGGTTGGTGAAGAGCTCCTGCCTCAAGTGGAGGGAAGGAGGGAGCGTGAGATCGACAGACGGATCCGTGCAGCTTCTGCAGTAATGCGGTCGATGTACCGGTATGTCATGGTGAAGAAGGAGCTGAGCTGTAAGGCAAAACTCTCGATTTACCTGTTGATCTACGTTCCTACTTTCACCTGTGGTCATGAGCTTCGGGTCATGAATGAAAAAACCGGGCCGCTTCCTTAGAGATAGGGTGAGAAGCTCTGTCACTCGGGAGGAGCTCAAAGTAGAGTCACTTCTCCTCCACATCGATAGGAGTCAGCTGAGGTGACTCGGGCATCTGTTTTGCAGTGTTGTGCCTGAATGCGTTCATTGAACGATAGTTCATGAATGCGTTCATATTTTGGTCGAACGTGAACTGAACGTGCGGTATTACTGCCTAGTGAACGTAACTGTGAACTCGTTCATTCTGGTGTCTGTGAACGGCGCACTCTCTCAGGTTAACTTCGTTCAATCGGGTGACAGATTTCTATAGAGCCTTCAAGGCAAAAACCCGGCTAAAACACACCGCAAACGGGTCTTAATATGTAGCGGAAAAACACCAAATCTGGCAACACCAGCCACCAGTGTCGTCCGCCGCATGTGTGACGCGTCATCAAAAAAAAAAAAAAAAAAAAGTATAAACCCTGGTTGGATAAGGATTCAAAATTAGATATGAAGATGAAATCTGACGCATAGCTTCATTGTTAAAACTGATCAAATAATTGCTGTCTGTGATTCTACTGTATATGGGCTGTGGCAATAATTTTGAAAAATAATAGCTTGCAGCAACATATGTAAAAAAAAGAACTAAGAAGTAGTTCATTTTTGGAACTGTGAACTTAGTTCAAAATTTTGAAGTTTGAACTATGAACTAAACTAGTTCATTTTAAAATTTGTGAACTGAAATTTGAACTAGTTCTTGTAGAAAGTGAATTTTCCCAACACTGCTGTTTTGGATGCCACCTGGATGCCTCCCTAGGGAGGTGTTTCGGGCATGTCCCACCGGGAGGAGACCCCGGGGAAGACCTAGGACACGCTGGAGGGACTATGTCTCTCGGCTGGCCTGGGAACACCTCGGTATCCCCCGGAAGAGCTGGAGGAAGTGTCTGGGGAGGGTGAGTCTGGGTGTCTCTGCTTAGACTGCTGCCCCTGCGATCCGGCCCCGGATAAGCGGTAAAAGATGGATGGATGGATGGATGGATGGATCAACATGTGTGGACCAGGTCAGTTGACTGTTAATGCATGTATATATCTAGCAATTTTGCCTAATTCACCATGAATAATTTAAGCTTTTGCTCCTTAGTTAGTGGCATGTATCAGTTACTAAGTTTTGGACAAATTAAGAACCAATGTATTGTCCATGATCAACTTTTCTACTAATCTCAGGTCAGTGTTAAGTAATTTAGTCAACTCTCCTGATGAAGTGGCTGATGCATAGATAGTTGTAACATCTGCATAGATACTAATTTAAAAAAATTAATGCCGGAAGGTCAATTGTAAATTTAATACATCAAAGGGCCAAGACAGCTTTTTTGAGAAATACTGTATTTCACTTCCAGACTGTCAGAAAATCTCCCATTAAAGAAAACTCTCTTTGACCTTTCAGTCAAGTTACATCTGAGCAGAGCATGTTGAGTAACTTTTCCTGTTATTGACGCTTTCTTGTCTTTTGGTGGTGGAATTAACTTAGCTTCTTTCCAAGACAGAGGAAATTTTGATTTCTTTATACTGCTATTAAAAAATTGACAAATGTACAATATTATTTGCCTTGGGCTCCGTTTGCGATGCCATGGCAAAACATTACAGACATTCACTGACATTGTGGACAAAGTGGGAACATTGAGTTGATCAGAAAAATATAGCTCCTGATGTTACAATCACAAAATGAATCCAGAACTGAACCATGACTAGACATTTATCATGTCAGGATAAAAAAGACTCTAAATGATGAGTTGTACATTTGTCTGTTAACTACTTTATTTTGGTGTAAGTTAAGTACTTGACTTGTTTGTCGCATATTTGACATAATTTAAACTTGGGAACAATGTCATTAATTAGGTCACTTCATTCACGTTAATCTGAACCTAACATATGTGGGTGATTTAAAAACAGAAAAGGTGTAACAAGAAGTTTTGGAGATGATTGCAAAGATTAGATGTAAAGGAATGTGTTTCTCCTTTCATGACAACTCCTCCTTCCTATAGTCATTAAACACATAATTTCACCCCATGTCTGCTGGGGATTCAAAACCATTGAGAAAGTGATGATATTTTTCAAACATGGCAATATGTAATAATGTTACTTTAAAACAGCACACACACCTTCACAAGATATATCAGAGAGTAATCAGAGATATGAAGTCCTCCGTGAATAAAGTCATATATACAGAATGGACTACTGTAGGCAGCCTCTGTGTGTGTAGCTAATCCTTCGAATATTACCTTGTGAAAGGCAGGAGAAGTCAAATGAGCACTTCCTGAGCCAATCTTTCCTTCACATAGGCCTAGAGAGAGACACAGCGGGACAAAGCGGCACCTGCCAAGGCTACAATAGAGCACTCAGGTGGAGAACGCCAAAGCAATTTTCCCATAATTAGCAAGAATGTTGCAAAAACAAAAACCTGGTCGCCTGTGGCAAATACAACAAACTTTGCTCTGACTGGTTTTCACAAGTCAAAATTATAAGCAATTTTTTTTACAATGATTGTAGGCTTTGTTTGTGTCGGCTTGATTATTGTCTTGGTGAACCTCACTATCACACTGAGTGGAATAATGAGCGTCAGCAACAAGCAGGACAAGTTTGGAAACACTGATAACATTGTGCACACAGTTCAAGCGCTGGATCTTTAACCTTGCATATATTTCCTTCCTAATGAGCTCTCTGTGTGTTTGCATTTTAATCCTTATGAGTCAAAAAAACCTTCTACTGGAAATCAGTACAAAGTTAATCTGCAGTCAAGATGTAATTAATCAAACCGCATAAAGTCTTTTACATCCGGCGAGACAGCGGCTAAAAAAAAAAATAAACTCACTAAAAGTGAGTGTCAATGCAGAATGTAACTTATCAGGTGTAAAGGAGCCTTGGGGCATGCTCAGAGGCACTTCTTTTTTATGTCCCAACTGAGAACTGGGGCATTAACTAATCTTAAGATCTGATTTAAGTGCATCAAGAGTAAAAGAAGATTCTTATCCATTTTCTCTCTTTGTCTTTGTCAGCGTAGACAAACTAGTTTATGTAAACAACATAAGTTCTGTATGCATTTCATTAAGGCAGGTATACAAAAATATATTCTCAATAGACTAAAGGGTATTAGCCTCCAAAAATAACAAATTCGGCAAAATAAAGATGCCAACTTACAACTAACATGCTGTTAAAGAGGTGGGTAGAAGACCATAGAAAAAGGCTCAGCATTTAGCTGCTTTTTTAAACAATGCATTTAGGCTACACCAGCTAAAAGGATAAGGATAAAATCTAAAAATTACTAAAGTACTGCATGCTTAGAACTATGTAATTTATGTCATTGCATAGTGCCAAAAAACATTACATGGCTGTAACCAAAACTAAATGTTAAAGGCACTACTGTCATCCTTGGAACATTTTTTGCAGGTCTTTCCAAATTAATATTATCAACATAATAGCACAGTAGCAGTTTTTTTAATTTTCAGAACTGTATTAATGCCTAAATACATTTTTATTTTAGTAGTAAAGCAATCATTGACTATAGAATTAAGCTTTTAATTAAAAAGAAAGTTAGATTAAACCTAATTTCTATGTTAAACTGTTGAACAACTATAATAATATGTTTAACGAGATTCAAATACACATTGCTAAAACTGCAAAACCTACATTAAAGTAAAATGCTAGTTGGCACAATGAACAAAAGTACACACATACAGTATATGGTTTGAAAGTTATGCAAAAATACATAACATCTATAGTTTCTTTGATTCTTACTGTATCTGCAGTCAACAAACTTGAGTATAACTTAAGTCCATCAATAGCCATCAATGCCTATTAAGTATTTAATTTAGTGTTTTTAACTTGCACACTGAATAAATGCTGCTTTTGTTGCTGTGGTGAGCACATATTGTTTTTAATTATCAAGCTTGTAGGGTCTACAAATTAATTGCTACATCTTGACCTCCTGGCAGTTGTGGGTCTCCAATTAGTGTGCGATTTTCACCCTGCCGAGCTTTGTGTTTTTCAGTCGTTAGCTTCTGCCATACTGCGCCGCTCTGATGCTCTGATTATCACAGCTATCACCCCAGAAACTGACAAAGCTAGTGAGCGACTCCTGAAAAACACTAAAAACAAACACTACTGCAATATAAACCCTTGTATAAATACACCTGCCATTATTTTATTTCACCTGATGCTTTTCTTGAAATGGTTCTAAACGTAAGGATAAACTGTTCTGTAGTATCAAATTTTAAACAAATATTTTAATCATAGTGAACTTGCTAAAACATTCGTCCAATGCTGGTGCTTATTTTATTAGAAGTAAAATTGGATTATGTCTTGGCTGCATAGTTTCTCTTAAGTCAACAGTGGCTTAGAGGCCTTCTCTTTAGCCCAAATATCAATAACTACTAAGCGCCTCACATGAACTTGCTTTATATAGATACAAGGAAACTGTAGGGACATGCTTTCCTTGCGTTACATAGTTTGCAATGGTCAAGAGTTCACCATTTTTGGGGGATGCAAATAATAGCCATGTTATGGTTCAGTATGGGACATGAAAATGTGTGGGAATTATGTGATTATAAACAATTTGCAAGACAAACACAAATGTCTGCAACTGCTGTAGGACTGGTCAACAACCTAAAAGGTGCAACAACACTGCTACAATTTAAAAAGTTATTCCGAAAATGATATAAGACTAGTGTCATTATGAAATATGAAGTGCAATAAATTCAAAATAAATTACAAATTTATTAATTAAAAATAACTTGAAAAAAATCAAATAAAGAATTTTATTAAAATGAAATACCTTTTCGGTGAATATAAGTTATGTTTAAAAGAAAATTGGCCAAACTGAGTCAAGCGTGTGTCAAATATGTGACGTTACTTTTATTTAGTTGAAGAATTGCTTTGGTAGAATTAGAAGACTATTTTTATTGGACAAACACTAATGACAATGGGGATGGGAAAGGACTACAAGGTCAAAATTGAAACAAAGCTGAAATTGGATCCAGCTCGGGTCCATTTGCTTTGTGTCGTTCCCTTCTCTCAGACCCTGTTTCCTGTCTGTACTGGCTCTATCAAAATAAAGGCAAAATATATCTTAAAAAAACAAAAAAGCAAACAGTGATAGTGCAGCATTGTTCACCCTTAAAAAATGAAACCTAAAAATATATTTGCTGTAATGAACTAACAACATATGCAGTATTTTACGTAGCATTAACACTGTTCAAATTAAAAGCAATTATTTGAAAAATAATGTTGTTAAGCTAACAGACCAGTATTTTGATGCAATTCTGGTACCTGACCAAATTCAGAAAGTGACTACAAATCAATGAGTGACAACGCTATCCACCTTTATTAGGCCAATAGTGCCATGCTAAATAAACAATTTAATGCTTAAGGTGTGTATATTATAATGGTGCATTCATTAATTCTGTCCATACAGGTATCTATTTTTATTTTATGAATGGAGTTCCCCGACTACTGTGTTTCTAAGAATTATTTGTATAAGATGTCAGCTGCATCTGTATAGTTAATTAATACATACATTTTTAATCAATACAAAAATTTGAAAACTATAAAAGCATAGTGTAGTTTTATACTGTTGATGATAGCTAATGAACTATGATTATTTATATGACTGTAGTTTTGTATTATTTTGTGTTTCAATTTGAAATATTTTTTAGATTCTGCTTCTTCTGTAACAAAAATGAACTAAACAAACCAAACTGAACCATGACTTTATTGAAATGTGGTGCCCGGAGTGTTAACAAATGCCAAATAGCTAGGAGACGTATGCATGCACCATTTATTTCTGTGTAGGAACATTCAAAGCATTTTACTAAACAAAGACAGTTCTTAACAGTCAGCGCTGCATTTCTTAGACACATTTTGCTACAGACAGAGCTCACCTGGAAGTGGGACAATCACACCAGGTGAGGTAAGGAGAGTCAAGTGAAGATAAGCCCGGGACAACGCAGCGGAACAGCACCATTAGTTGCAGTCGGTGAAACTTTAGCGGAGAGAGCCACAGGGGGGGCACAGCAGGGTTCACTGGCATCACATGATACAGCCATGAGATCCTGATACTGCTGACTGAGGATTCATTATAAAGGCACAAAACAAGTCCTGCTGCTAGGTTTTAATGGACTTTATATTTACAAATAGCACTGTACTCCAACTTAGTAACAGAAAATCTACCCTTGCACACTGTAAAGAAAAATAATAATAATAAAAGCGCAACAGCACAGTGTTACACCGCATTCTATATATATTTACATCAAAGGGACACACAAGGAAAGAGTTGGTCACAAACCATTTTTACTGGGGACACCCCAGTGGCTCACCTGGTAAAGCGCATACCACATACTTTATCCAAGGTAAAAAAAAATAATAATAATAATTTTATAATTATTATAATTATAAATATAATAATAATATTTTATTCAATTAAACATTGTATACCATGTTATAATTTATCTGCTGACTGCATTATAACATTGTATTTCTGTTAAATGTAGCCATTGCCACAAAATGAATTTAATTTTATTTACAGGGACACATATTCATCACCTTATAGGCATATTGTTTTTTTTAACTGATTGAACATAATTAGTACAAGCTTCCAGGTTATTCTTTCCCACTGAAAGGTTTCTAGTGACTGTCCTGGAGTCGTGTCTCTGTCTTTCTCCTTCTTTTGTTGTCTTTTCTGGAGCTCATTGTTTTCTTTGATGTAGTTTTGTATGAGTTTGTGTGAGTTTATCATGTTGCCACATGAGCAGATAGGCTTTTTACACAGATTACAACTGGCAGAGTATTTGTTAACTTTAGTAAAATAACTCTACAGGGTGGTTGTTGCTACCCTTGGGCGACACACAGGGAAGGGAAAGGAGGCCGAGGTGACAACGGCACAGACACCTGTCTACTGTTTAAATGACCCGCCCAGCCCTACTGTTGTCCGTCTCAGTCAGAGTAGTATCAAAGGAGGCGTTAGTCTGCAAATGTGTGTTGAGTAGGTTCAGTTCATTTGTGAATGTCACCACTCTAAAGCCACACTCACTCGTTTGCTTCTTCCACGGGAAAAAAGACAACGTCGAGTGGCGACGAGTGCGCAAACACTGTAGCAGCTGCTGCTGAGTGACAGCAGGAGTTATGAAAGGAGAATATATGTTCCTAAATTAATGCATTAGAACACACCAACGTTCAATGGTTTTGACTATTCTAAAATTCTGGCCTACAGTGCCTTGCATTTGTCTGCAAGTCCATATGTTTTCATTCATTCATTTTCTACCGCTTTGTCCCATTAGAGGTCGCGGGTGACTGGCGCCTATCCCAGCAGCTTTGGGCCTGAGGCGGGGTTCTTGGACAGTGGCCAGTTAGTCGCAGGGCTGACATTTAGAGACAGACAGTGACAGACAACCATTCTCTCTCACATTCATTCACTAGGGACACTTTAGAGTTGTCAATTAACCTGTACATGCATGTCTTTGGATGGTGGGAGGAAGCCAGAGTACCCGGAGAGAACCCATGGTAACACGTGGAGGACATGCAGACTCCTCACAGAAAGACCGGAGTTGGCCAAGAATGTTTTGGGTCGGCTAGGTTTTGAACTCACAACCTTCTTGCCATATGTTTACCAAGTTTTAATACACTAAATCCACAGACAACACTAGTTTACATCTCAAATTTAACTTCAGTAACAGATAAACAGAACTTGATAAAGCAAGGAGGATCAGGAGGAGAATCACAATTGCTCATAAAAATAAGGTCCTTAAAAGGGCTCTCCTCGTGATGAAAATAAAACAGGATGCTGTGAAATCAACATTTACTGTATAAAAGGCCTATTTGTTTTCTTTCCACACACGTCTTCTTTATTAGGCTGCGTATTACTGAGCCAATTTCCGTTCCGAATCTATCAACAAAGCAACCCGATATTTACAAACCTGAAATATCCATTTTAATTGGAGACTCATGGAAAATGACAGTTAATTCTCCACTAATGCTTCAAAAATGTTCATTATACTACTGACAATAACACTGTAACAGATACTGGTGGCCTTAATAGTGGTGAACAATGGGAAATTGGTAGCGGCACACAGCCAAGAAGAGCAGCGCTGGAAAAAGATAAACTGTTTGTCACACACACAAACAGACAGAGTGCTCCAAAGTGGGGCTTGCTACAGCTCCCCAACACCAGCGTATCTCAGATCTTCCTGTTCCCTTTTATCTGACACTGACTATATAGTGGGTGAGGCACTGCTCTTGGCTTTACAAAACTGTTCGGATTTCTGACCCGATTACAGTCTCTACCCCCAGAATGTTAGTACATTTTCAACAGACTGTTGAGAGATGTTAGGGATAGCACAAAACTTGTCCGATATGACCTTCAATCAATATGCAAATATTACTAAATGCATAAAGCCACAAGCATGTGTCTTACAAATGACTCTACAGGTACAGATATATGTTTTGTCAAAAAACCTTAACTAAAAAGTGTAGTATTTTGCTGTTTGCTTTAATGCTGTTATCCTTATTTTAAGTTAAATATTTCCACATACAGCTGTATTCGGCTCATACACATTAAATATCTAAAGTATGAGTATGGGTACAAGAGGTTTTGATACTACCCACTATTGAGGACTGGAATCTGTACGGAAGACAACCATACAATATATGATTTATAATGAATTTAAAGATTAACTTTTCCATTTTTCTTCATCAATTGGTCAGCTCAACATAACACTAGTTTTTACTGTCCGATACTGTTTCTGTAAAGGGCATGTGATCATTGAGAACGGCACGTAGCCAGTAGGAGGAGCTAGTGGTTCATTCCATACCAATCTGATTGCCATGAGTTAGTTGTTTACAAACTAAAATTTATACAGCCATCTAAACACAGCATTTTCACACATTTTATTTGCGTGAAGAAAGAAAAATGCACAACATGCGTCATTTGTTTTTGGTTAGCAGGCTAGCTTAATATGTTCCAGTTATCCAGTTGATTTTTAGCCGGTACTGGTATATATTTAATAATTATTTCAAGGGGTTAATAGTAATAAATAATTTTATAATCTTTTGTAAAATAATGCTTCATTTATGGACAATGCTGTATTACAAAGTTCATGCCTGCATTTGAAACACATATGCTATAGACTGTCTTTCTTACATGCATATGGTGCTATCATCATCCACTACCGTTTCCACATGCTTTAGAGAATCATTAATAAAAAAAAATTCACAATGTGGGAATTTCTGGAAAAATGTGGGACTAAAATACAGTTCAGAAACAACACAAACAGTTCAAATTTTAAATTATTTCAGTTTCAGTCCTGCTTTGGTTCAGGAGTTGAATGGAACAGAATAGGCTGATTGCCCAAAAGACAATTTACGCCTAGGTATTGCTTTAGGACATCCGTATTACGAAGTACTTTTTTTAACAGAAGTTGACAGCAGATGATGAGAGGGGAGGTAAACGTTGCCGCTCTTTGCCAAGAAAGACTGCAGACATCTATCCCAGCCGCCATTGTCAGACTTAACCATCTCCCATTTTCCACTTTTAAATACAACCACTTTCCAAAAGCATGGCCAGTCAGTGTGATGTGAACGGCATGTTGAAATCCTATCAATAAGACTGAGTCTGTTCTGTGAATTAACCAGCCAGATGTAGCTTCTGTGGCTAATTCAACAATGGTCTTTATCTCCAACCAAACAGATATGTTGGAGATGTTTTATTGGCTTTGAACTGATTCCACGGCGACCCATGCAGTTCCGACAGCTCGCCGTGTGGTGCTAGCTTCCGGCTCACAAGCTCACTGGCTATTTCATGCACTAGCAGAGAGCTTGAAGAAAACAACAGTGAAATATGTGCCTGCCAGCTTCTCCACTGAGGATCTTTCATTACCTATTATTTCATTCTGTTATTGGACAGCTGGGTAACCTACAAAAGCCATGCCAAAAGAATTATGTTTGTTTTCCATACATTTGACACCAGGACATTCAATCTATCTTACAATCTGAAATTAAATTCTTGCTTGACAGTTAAAATACACTTCTGAGAGTTGAGCCCGTTACTCGGTCCAAGCTAAATGTTCACCCCTGTTTCAGACAAACGTCGAATTCCTACCAATGTCTGCAAAAACAAACCCATTAAACACAGCAGCATTCCAACAAAGTATGAATGGAAATGCGTCAATCAATATGTCTGGCAATTTCCATTCATTTTCCTAAAGATTCTTGCAAACTGTAAGAGCTTTGAGTTAAGCACGCGCTGCTTCAGAACTTGAATGGAAAGTGGCGAATGTGTAGCGGCATCACTAACACAATTAAATGGCTGGTTTTGATCTCCAGAGTGCTTAGATAATAGAAATCAGCTTGTTAAAAATAGAATTATTCAACCTTAACCAACAATAAAGCCTTGAAAACAGATATATACGTTGAATGCATGCGTGATTAACCTCTCCTGCTGCTGTTGCATTATGACCTCCTTACATGTAATTAGCTGTAATTAATGGAACATCAAAGATTTCCTAAATTTATCGTGCCTCATATTATTGTTAGAATTTAAGATGCAGTGGCATGACTTTGAAAATCCCATAGATATATTAGGGTTTGTACAACTTTTTAATTTCAAATTAAAGCACTTTTTAAGCACCTTCAAGTTATATATTAAGAATCAAATAACTGAGCCTAAACACTGGAGCAATGTTTTTTAAGTGGATTTGATGTACTAAACCAAAACTAAACCGGGACAAAACACGGACTACAGGCTTAGACACAATATTTTTGTTCACTTAGTTTACCATATTAGTTAGCTAGTTAATTTAATAATTTGACTAATATTGCCAAGTACATTTAACCAGGAGCAGTTAACACCCTTTTGTTACTTATCTTTTATATAATTTACAGTCTCTACAGTGAAGCGTCAGCCTCAGTGGCCTTTAAGAGGGCAGGGTAACACAAGTCTGGAAGCTGCAAAGCTAAGGCATTTAGGCACCACAACCTCTAGTTTGGGATATTTGTCCATATTAACAATAACAACATTCTGTCATTTGCTGTGAGCAAATATGGTTCAAACTTCAAGCATTCTCAAGCAGGACATTTAAAATTCAAGCACTTTTCAAACCTTAAAAACATAACTTTAAAATTTAAGCATTTTTAATGATTTCAAGCCCATGTACAAACCCTGAGATTTTATATATATAACATATATATATATACACCAGGATTTTACAAATGTATACCAGCTGTTCGGACAGCCTGGTGCCATCAGGTTTGGTTTCAGTCTAAACCACTCCCTCTAGAGATATAAACTCAGCTCTCTTACCAGTTGATCTCAGAAATGACAAAGTCTCTTGGAATTAGAGACAAAATGTCTTCACCTTGAAACATTTTATTTTTGTTACAAAAATACACATCAATCAGAACAATGAGGAAAAAAAATGCATCTTCCTAACCAGTCTCTCAAGTAAAATACTGTTGATCACATTTATAAACCAAAATGTAGCAATAATAAACTGATCCTCCACAGGTCTTGTCTCTTTGAGAACAAATGGCAAGGGAAGAGCGGTCATCTCCAACTCTATATTAATACTAATGCACAAAGTAAACTAATTAAACTAATATTTGCAAATTTACATAAGACAGCTGCTGAAGCTTCATGTGTGTCTGTTTGCAGATTGCCACTTATAGCACAAATACTGTATTTCTCTGTCATAATAAATACATCATGTCAGATCTGACATGTCAGAAACTGCATGTGAAAATGCTCAAATCAGCAGTGATTGAAGGACTCATATGAAAACTTTGTCACCAGTAGAGTGTAATTGAACTACAACTTAAATAATAATAATAATAAAGTTGTCTACTTGCTATATGTTAGAATATTTCTAATATTTACTCCTGCATCCATTCTGCGTAAAATAGGACAAAAATAACTGATAGGATTACTAATACAAAATACCAAGTCACATATGAGTTGAGTAACAATCACAATCTCCTGGTACACATCACGTATAATGACTTTGGTTACAATGTGGATTAGAACACAAATACTGAAAGACACCACTCAAAAAGTGTGTTCCTCTAGTCACACTGCTGCCTGGGGCAGTCTATATAAAGGTTTCAGAATGTAATATTCTTGTTGTCATTATGATTATTAAATTTAAGCTCCCGCTGAATGGTGGAAAAGCCTGGGAAGCATTAGGATAAGTAGTGTTTAGGTGAGGGCTTGGCTTTCCCCATGGCCAAGACTCTTGTCACTAACTACTATAGTGTTTCTCTTGGTATTGCTCTCTCCCGTGAGCCTGCTTAGCTGCCTGCTCAGTGTAGGTCAGGGAAATTATATCCGCTTCAAAAGTAGGCTATAGCTAGTCGATTTAAACCCATTACAACTGCTGATTACTTGTTTAACCAATAGTCAGACACTCCACAATGGGGTGCATGTGTTTCTTTGCAAAAAATTATAAACACTATTTTTGTAACATAACACAGTAAATTGAGTAGATAAAGAGAATGAAAAAATGGTATCACATTTTATTAAACATATGTTTATGATTAATATAGTTTGAATGCTGAAAGGAACATAATAAAAACATTCTTAATGAGAATAAGATTTAATAAGAATGACTACTTAAAATCAATCATTTACGTTGCTTTTTTAACAATTATAATCACATTCATTATTATTGTGCTTGTTTCATTATAATATTATATATATATATATATATATATATATATATATATATATATATATATATATATATATATATATATATAATCTTATGTATGTGGCTCAGGTTTAGTACCTATATCTGTTTTTAACAAAATACTGTGTGCCTGCCACCAGTACTCGCGTGTGAGTGCTGGAGCTGACTTTGGCTGTAAGCAGTCCGAGAAGTCAAAACAGCTAAACATTTTCCCGCGTTCTTTAGAAAGAATGTTTATTTGATGAAACTTGACATAGACTGAGGTCATGAAAACATCAGGTAAACTAAAGCAGATAAGGTTTCTTTTGTCTGGTATCAGCAGCCAACGGCAAAAAGTAACTGTAAGTTAACTCTCCCTCTTTGCTTTCAATTATATGCAGCCAGACTTGAATTACAAAATTCATTCAGTGATGTCTTTACATGTTGAATGACAATAAATATTATACCTTTTATCTACATAAATATTAAAATATAGAAAGCAGATCTGACTTGGTACTGTATGTGAACTGCAACACTCAACAGTGCTCTGTGAATAGAGAAGAAAACCCCATCAGAAGTGCAGAGTTTACATTTCTTATACAACTAGGCTATGATTTAAAACCATTTAGGGCTAAAGAAGCCTATCTTATTTTTAATTATGTTGCTTTTCTAATAATTTCGACTCTAACTATTTTAGTATTCCAATCTTTTAACAGCGGCAATTTCGCTTTGGAGACAATATGGTGTGCGTAAAACTGGACAAAGATACTGTAGCTGTAATGGACTAACTGACACATCACAGCTATTTTTGGTAGGTGAGTAACTATCGCTATCTCTAGGAACTCCTTTGATTGTGTGACTAAAACAATTAAGCACATTCCTGTTTATATCTACTGCGCTAAGTTGAATGTGTACCTTTATTTGACCCCAAAGTCTCTAGAAACGCCACTGACTACAGTTCAGAGCAAGAAGACGGTACGTTAACTGCTTAAGGACAGAAATAAAAGATATCCCTCCGCGCTGCTTTATAGCGGTCCCTTTGATGTTCGTTTACAGCTTTAGCCTATTTGAATAACAGCCAGCTAGCAAAGACAAAAAAATGTAATAACAAAAATTAATAAAAACATTTTCCTCGCTGAACAAAAGAATAACCAGTCTACAAACTGCCACGGTTGTTTCTAAGTGTCCCCTTTCCTAATGTAAGTGTAACTGCAACAGCAGGTGTACTTTATATTGAGTTCTTTTTGATCGCTGGATGTATTTATTCACCGGCTCCACTCACCTGCGTTCCTTAGCTTCTTGTTGCGATAGACGGAGAAGATGACCAAGAGGTTGCCCAGGATGTCGACAACTATAGTAAAGATGAGAAAGCAGCCCAAAGTTGTGGTAACCCAAGGCGGCCGGTTCAGGACGGTGTCAGCGGGTTCTGGCGTGGAGCTGTTCAGGTGAGACCCATTTATAACCATTGTATTACAGCCGCGGAACTTTCACAAGCGGAGCCAAATCGAGGGAAGGCAGCGAAACGGGGGAAGCCTGGGTTCGGGAGACGCCGGTGGAGGAGTAGTACTAGAGTCCCCCGCGGCTTTCATCCTCTCACCACTTCTACTGCTCGGTGCTCGCTGTGGCTCTTTTATTTTGGTGAAGCAGCTGCGGCTCAGCGCTTGCGGTTAAAGCTACCCTCCTCCGCGCTCTGTCGCCTCGATGTCACTTCTGCTCCGCCGTGCCATTCACTTTGTCGGTACGCGTGTGTGTGTGTGTGTGCGTGTGTGTGACATGAAGCCGCAACTTCAAACCTTCCCAGCATGTGACCTAACAGTCTGGGTAGGAGCGCTTTTTATTTAAAGGGAGAAACACGGCCCCATGCTGGCGGTAAGTGGGAACTGCAAAAGCTCTGAGCGCGTCCTACTTTTTCCGCCTAAGTAGCGCGCTTCATTCATGGCTTTGCTGTACATTAGATGCCCATTCATTACTATTTGAACAAATCATTCACGTTTCCTGACTCGTTTAGTAAAAGACCCACACGTGTAAAGAGATGTTAAAGATTAAACGTGATTATTTGAATGTAATATAGAAGAGTAGCATAGGTTACTTGTAAAGGTTTAATTCTCCACTGCATCTTATTTAATTACCTTTGTAATAGTTTAAATTGTGGTTAGGTTACCCATTCTACTGGACTGAAACACCTATAAACTTACTATATTTCTTAGCTCTTGCATTTTCTAGTTGTATTTGGATCCTCGTTTGTATTTGTTTTGAACTGACATTTATCTTTGTCTTTTCTCTGCTGGTGACTTCAGCTTTTTTAATGTTTTCCCTCTCAAAAGTTCCACAACCACAAGACAGCCAGCATACCACAGTTTGGAAACATCGGCACAGGAAGACTATGAATGCATAAGTTGTTTATGATTACAAGAATGTATAATAATTCAGCATTTGAATACCACATCCAACATTCAAGACACGACTATAAAATAACATAAAAATACAGTTAAAAATAATAATAAAAAACAATAAAAATACTGATAAAACTTTTCTGAGGTTTTGGAAAACCTGGAACAAACTTGATTATACTGCACATTTACATAATGTATGTATGTACTGTATGTATAAAGGCCATTTTTTAATGGCAAGTTTTGGTCTTTTCCTTTTTGCACATTTCCTGCCTTTATGAGACTAAAATGGGAATCATTACTTAACTCACATTCATATTCTATTCAGATAATGTTTTTAATACTTGGCTTTATATTGTATTAAATTGTTGTGCTACTGGAAATAAATCAACTTAGAAATGATATTGTCACAGTTTTTCTCCGTTGCTTTGGTACATTTCTCAGATCAGAATTTAAATACTCAAATCTACCTGTTCAATCTTCACATCATTGTGTCACTTGTGCACATCAAAATAGCAGTTTCTCATTTCTTTGAAGAAGTTGCAAGTACTTTGGTACATCCACGCAAATGATTATGGACAATTCTCTGCTGGTTTATACATTATCAATTACTTATGTCATGTTGATCAACAATTAAAAGGTACAGAAATTAACATAAACACAATATTTAAAAAAAATCCTAAATAAATACATCTCCAACACAAACAGATACACACACACACAGAGACAGGCACACAGAGTTGAGCAGCTAGATAACCATACAGTATTGTTCAAAATAATAGCAGTACAATGTGACTAACCAGAATAATCCAGGTTTTTTGTATATTTTTTATTGCTAAGTGGCAAACAAGTTACCAGTAGGTGCAGTAGATTCTCAGAAAACCAAAAAGACCCAGTATTCATGAAATGCACGCTCTTAAGGCTGTGCAATTGGGCAATTAGTTGAAAGGGGTGTGTTCAAAAATAGCAATGTCTGCTGTTGGCTGTACAAACTAAAAACTATTTTGTACAAACATTTTTGTTTTTTACGATTTAGCAATCAAGATAACGTCCCGCATTTCCAGACCTGCTATTTTCAGACCCGCTTTTTCCAACTGCTTTAACCTGCTCCTTCCAGCGGAGTCCAGCCTGCTCTCCGGTCTTTGGCCTCTGCTCTGGTTCCGCACCTAACTGCCTAGTTCCAGTCCTACGGTCCAGCTCCGGTCCAGTTCTCCAGCCCCAGTCCTAACTTCCAATCCATCTGCTGTTTACTACTTTTCAATAAAACCTATTCTGAACCCTTTCTGTGTTGTGCGTCTGAGTCCTGTGCCACACACTACAGAACACTCCCGGCCAGGATGGACTCAATCAATGCAGACAGGGTTTTTAACCTGTCTGCATCGGGAAAAAAGGGGTCCTGCACCATTGCTGACTACTTTTCTGCACTCTTGCCAGTAGGAGTAGATTTAATACCCCGGCACTGCTCCAAAACTTTAACCTGGGTATGGCGGAGTATATTAAGGATGAGCTTGCATCCATGACCCTCCGCAGAAGCTCGACAACCTAAATTGATTCGGATGCCTCTTTGCACAGCCTACACCTTGGGTCTTGTCTGGTATGGTAGATCTGGGCCTCTATTGCTCTGGTGCTCAGGGACTGTTCCTGTGCAGCCATGATGAGTGCCTCTGTGCTGTCCTTCAGTCCGGCCCGCTCCAGCCATTGGTAGAATTTCTTGATGTCAGCTACTTTAGTTATGTTCCGGCGGTACATCCCATGTAGGGGTTTGTCCTCAGTCTCAGGGTGCTGGATTTGGGAAGGAAACCCTCCATGCATTTCTACTTTACACTTATATTATACAAACAATTACCATACACTATAAAAGCATTATACATAACAATATTTACAACTATAAACAGTATTCAAAAATACCAATCCAAGTACATAACATTCATAAACTCATTCACACCATTTCCTCACCCATCCAGGACTTACCTTACTCGTTGGAGGTATTTAGCAGTTGCTGTTTTCCATGTTACCATTTGCCTGTGGTATTCCAAGGTAACTTTAGCCATCCTCAATGTCTGCTATTATGCCTTCTGGGAGTGAGACCCCTTCTGTGTGGTGTGGACTACCTTCCTCTCTTTGTCACCATTCGACTACACTTCTCAAGCCAGAATGACATCCCAATGTCAAAGCTGTAGATCCTGGTGGTGTGGATCAGTGAGTCAATGTCCCGCTCTCTCTTAGCGTAAAGCTATATATATATATATATATATATATATATATAAAAAAATATATATGCTGCAGTAAGTCACTTGTGTCGTGGGAGGTAGACTGTGATAAAGTGCCCCCAGGAATGTCATCGACCAATGGAATCTTGACTTTTTCTAACAAAAGTGCATATACATATGAACCATCAACTGGCAAGTATATAGCCGGAGCACAACACAATGTTACAAAGTCTGACAATGGAAGGACAAGGAATTGGACAAGGTCATCATCCAGAAAGAAGTAGAGAAAGAGAAAGAAAGAAAGAAAGAAAGAGTGAAGAAGCTGTGCTACCATGCAGCAACTGTGCCTCACAGTAAACAGCACAACATCGTATATTGATATACAGTACAGTAAGTGTGTCCTTTACACACTTGCTATGGCTGTTGAAAAGATGATGAAATATGTGCTGTATTTATTTGATGATCTTGCTCAAAATAAAAATACATGTAATTTATAAAACATTTTTTTTTTGTTTTCTGGATATAGTGTATAATGGAACTGAAAGCAAGTGAACCACCGAACAGCTTTATCTACATTAATGAAGCTGGCTTCAACCTAACAACACGCAGAAGGCGTGGGTGAAATATTATCGGCCACTAAGCTACAGTTGATGTGCCAGGCCAACTGGGCGGGAACATAACCATGGGTGCTGCTATCTCTGAGAATGGTGTTCTAACACATAGTCCCATATTGGGCCATACAATACAAAGCGTCTAGTCACCCTTTTTAGACACTCTATATAAGGAAGGATCGCATCACTGAACAAGAGAGGAGTCAGATTGGAGATGACCTGCAAAAGTATGTGATAGTTTGGGACAATCCCATCCAGTAAAGGGCCTTTCTGTGTGGAGTTTGCATGTTCTCTTTGTGTCTGCGTAGGTTTTCTCCAGGTACGCTGATTTCTCCTACCAACAAAAACATGTACAATAGCCCCCCACACACATAGAGGGCTTGTCTGCAATAGTGGAGTAATCAGGGACTTTCCTGGATAAATAAAGGTTAA
The DNA here is from genome assembly GCA_024349245.1 of Neodontobutis hainanensis. Lineage (NCBI taxonomy): Eukaryota > Metazoa > Chordata > Actinopteri > Gobiiformes > Odontobutidae > Neodontobutis > Neodontobutis hainanensis. The sequence continues at coordinate 333,548 of JALDNG010000024.1, forward strand.
ATACTAAAAATTCAATAAGAAGGTGGCAACAGCAGCGGTAGTACAGCCGCTGGATGGAGCAGAACAGGAGACAGCAGCGGAGGTAGTACAGCCGCTGGATGGAGCACAACAGGAGACAGCAGCGGTAGTACAGCCGCTGGATGGAGCAACAGCAGAGATGGTACAGTATGTTGTGTTATAGTTGTTGTAAACTGTTCTTAAGGTGTCTCATAGAACACATTTTTTACCCTGTTGCTCTCACTGAAGTGAGGGTTTCAATCAACACCAAAACTAATATAAATATACTTAATCTTCACTTCTGTTACTAACCAAAGCTGCTAGACAACCATCTTCTTTTAGTTGATTTTGTAATTTTTTTGTTTTTCTTCATTCAATGAGATTAGCTAGCTGACTTATCATTGGACTTACTTTAGTGAATTGAAACATTACCTGATATCTCTTTCTTTATAACATGCCTGTAATCTTAGACTTTGGTTACCTTGCAAAGCGGCTGGAAGGAGAACTTCATCTTGTCCCTCTCAAAGCTAGAGATTTCCACCAAACTATTTCTGGGTTGATCTAATGCTATTGACATACCAGCCCCCTTGATGAGGTACAAGTAGGTGTGACAGCAGCAACCCTTGTTACTGGCAGCAAGGTTCTGCTCTGATTGGAGAAAAGGACCTTGTGATTACTATCAGGGTACAGCAGTTACTTCCTGGTGGTTCACCCTATCAAATATTAATCTGAAAGGGTCCAACAGCAAAAAATAGGTTTATGAATTAGGTCACAGCATTTGCTTTTGGGAACATATTTGTTAACATTGCAAAACTCCATTAATTCCTTAGCCTTGTCTTGATTGCGGTACAGGATTGATACAACACTACAGTAACCAGTTGACAACAAGGCATTGTAGGTAGGAATTTGATCAATTCAATTCATCAAGTGCTGCCCTGAGCAGTTACTTATTTGGATTGTAGAGAGGACTCTGTGCACTTAATGCATGCCATGGTTTCACTAACTCATTTATGTCAGTCTTTTGCGGTCCACTGTATACAGTACATTTGGTTTAAACATCACAACTAATTACTATTACTCTACAAAGTATTATACATGTGTCTAATATAAAAAAGTCTAAAGACAACATTTAACTGAGTGGAAAATAAAAGTGAATGTCTCTCAAATCGCAATTCATGTTGAATCAATTAAATTCTGCTAATCAAAATGTAGCAGTGTCAGTTTATCAAGAGGAACATTTGAAACTTATTGCTTATGATTTTATGGGGAAATGTATTTTTTTAACTGATATTCAACCAAGATGAGTATTTGATGATTTGCATAATGAAGCTTAAATATTAGTCATATCTAATCAGTCGCACATCACAGAATTTTCTATGCAGTGGGAACATTATTATTGTGGAAAATAGATAACTGTTTGATGTTTTACTACACTCATCTCAGTTTTTGTAACAATATTTGTGATTACCTGAGGCTTCTAGTATGGTTCCTCTTTGCAGCCCATGATTCATAGATTTCCCTGCTGTGTATAATCATCATCATCATCATCATCATCCCAAGCAGCCAGGTTCTTATCTAATGGATAATTGAAGGCTTTATGAATCAGTCATTCCATTGGTTAAGCAACACGGGGATACTGTGTTTTGTTTATGCTTTTAGCAAATCAACTAATGTCAGGGTGGTGTAAAAATGTAATTTTAAGAGAAAAAACACGGATGTGAAAAGATAACACAGAATTCTTTTTGAACTGTCTGCCAAAGAAAAACATAATAATGCATTATGTATAACAACAAACAAATTATTTATGAACACCTGCAATTTTAATAATGAACAACCTGAAGAGAATATGCAAGGCATATTAATTTATGTTTAGCAGCACTTGTTATTGCTTTTGCCTGACTGAGAATCGAAATCTGTAAAAGTACATTGAAAACTATAACAAATAGTCTCTTAATAAAATGTATCATTATTGTAATCAACAATACACAACTTACAAAACTTAACTTGAACTACAACAAAATACAATCAAATGTTATAGTATTTAATTTGCCATTCTCAATCTATTTGACCCACCTTTAAGTCAACTCATAGCAGAATGACATTTGTCAAAAATGTATCATTTCCAAGTGAAAAATCAGTTATTGTAATCCATGACATTGTCACATAACATAATAGTTTTTAATATCAGGTCAACAATGCACCTGTATCCTGTAATAGTGCACTACTGGTACTGGTATGCACTGTAATAAAAAGAGTTGAGAGTAGAACAACCTCTGAATTCAGTACCAACCACCACAATAATCACTCTTTGCACAAAATGTGTGACTTGTGTCAGTTATAAAAAACTTTTAAAAAAAAACATACTACATAACAGAAAATGTACCACTGTATTGCATATGTTTCATTGTTTTAAATGGTCAAAGGAACTGCAAGGCAAAAGCCAAAGAAATATTATGTGAAAATATGTGCTTAAAATAGCTTTAAAATGCCCTTATATACTATGGATGATGAATACTATTACAAGTGAGAGCAAGCATTACGATGGGGCAGTGTGGAGCTTGCTGGAGTGGCTCATATAGCTGCATGGTTACGAGTTAATACAGCTGGGCAGAAATCAGCCAGGATTCCAACACACCTGTCTTTACTCCTGAAACAGAGAGGGGAGGGGGAGATAGGAGCCACTCAGGAAGTCTGGGCAGCCTGCGGAGCTGCTGTGACAAATACATAAATGGAGAAGTTTTTTGTGGGGGAAGCAAGCCATGGAGAGGGGAAGGGTAGAGTGGGAGAGAAGTGGTATGTGTGGGGGAGGGAAAGGGCAGACGCCAGTGTGATGAAGACCCAGTGGCGTCGGATTGATGATGAAGTAGTGAGGGACATAACCCCTGTTACGTCATACCGTTGGCAGTTCTTTACAGTTTTACTTCTGATGTTTTTTGTGGTAATGAGGTCATTGTTTTTTTACTTCGAATCCACCAGACAAGAGAAAGATACTTGTTGAACAGAATGGAAATAAAAAGAATAAGCAGTGTAATCAGAATAGCAGTACAGCAAAATGTTACACATAACGCATTATTGAATAAAACATGATACAAATTTAAACGAAAGTATGATGACGGTGTAGGGTTTATTGACAATAGTAGCTATGAAATTCTGTTCATTCAAATTACTGTGTTGCAAAGTTAAATACAGCATTATGTTGCCTTAGGAAATGCAACAGGAGGATGTGATTTTTGAATAGGTTTGATTTACACAGACTGTATACAGTACAATAAGAACATGCCTCTACTGTTTATGCACCGTTTTGCACCCCTGATAAAGATCTTTAACCCTCACACAGCTTCCTGAAGAAGTGTCAGGACTAAAGTCCCTGCTGATCCACTGCTCATCTCCACGTCCCACAGAGAAACAAGCAGTAGCTTTTATCTACCGAGGCCCTGCCCCCTGTGCCAGTTGCCTTGACAACTGCTCAGCTCCACCCAGGAAAGAGCGTGTATGGGAGAAAGAGGATTATTGGGGTCAGTGATCTCTACATGTGTGTGTCATTGCCTCTCTCACGCACACACATTTTCTCACAGCACATGATTATGAACATAACTGTACAGTGACACACAAAGAATGGACTTATTATTGCTACCTTAAAGTTAAAAAAGGGTAAATATAATCATGAAGATGTAAATTTAAGGTAAGGTAAGGTAACGTAAGGTATACCTTTATTGTCCCACTTAGGAAAAAAATGTTTTGGGCACATGGAGTTGCATCATAACATTACAACAACACAACAACCAATATGACATGACAATGATAATAGAAATGGCATGTTTAAAAAGACCTAAAAAAAAAAATACATCAATTAAGAGACATGTTTGAACCAGATGCTAATAAATATTCTACAAACATGTAAGATATACGTTTAAAGTGCTTGTAAGTTAAAGTCATAATGTGCTGCATGCATTTCCATTTATTTACCTGTTGGAAGACAGAATGAACGAGTACTTGTATCGATTCAGTCTGGACATAGGCAGTCTAAACCTCGACCCAAGGGTAACCTTTTAAACTCTGAACTCAGAACATGAGCGCGGTCATTTAAAATCTGCTCAGCCTCTCTGTATAATGACTTTTTGTAAAGGACTGACAACGTGTGTGCAGAGGGATCTTCTTTTACTTGTAATACTCCAACAATCTTTAGAACAGTTTTAACCAGACTGGAGAGTTTTGTTCCAGACTGGGCTGACAAGGTTCCAATACCACACATAAATACTGTAACATGCTACACTTTCTAAAATAGCTTGATAGAATAAAAGCTTAATTTTTCCATTGACTCCAAATATCTGAAACCTCTTGAAAATTCAACTGCTGTTTTATCCTGGAGCAGAGGTGATCAACATGGACATGTCATGTAAAAACATTATCGACACCAAGACATTTATAAGACAATTGGTGTGTTGTCAATAAAAGCAGAACTGTGACCTCCGATAGATTTAGGATCAAATATGATTTCCTCTGTCTTTTTGATATTCAGTATTAAGTGGTGAGCCTTACACTAGTTCATAAACTGTTGTATCTCACTCTGGTACGCTGTCTCATCAGAATATTTAATTATATAGCTGATGTTATATATAACAGATTCTTGTTAAATTATGTGGACAATGTCTAGTTTTTTCAGGGCCATTATGAACAGTAAATATTAGACTTGTAGAAGCTGATATAATATGGCTGTTTCTATTAAGTGTCTGGTTCTGAAGTCAAAGTATAAAACACAGATCCTGAGATGTGGCAGACATGAGCTTTATTTTTCAGGAGCTGCAGGTGAAGCTGGTCCAGGTTCTTCTTCGTCACATTCACAGGTTTGACACAGGTCCAATCTTCTCCATCCTGCTCTTCCTCACAGGCCACACAGAGCCAGGGACAAAAACTATACAGTCATTAATGTTTAGCCGTTAAAACAGAGAAATACATGTTTCTGCAGTAAGTAACCAGACTTTGAGACTCTACATGTGACCAATGAATATATTATTGTGGAATAAGTTTGAGAGAAAACAACAGATGTCTTTTGGTGATTTATTTAAGGAAAAAGGAAAAAAAGAATTCAGAGACATCTTTTGCAAAAGGAGGAATGGAAAATACAACTCTGTCTGTGTACAGAGTTGCATGAACAGTCCCAATGTTAACTAGGCGGGCTTAGAATTTATACTGAAATCACAGCAGATAAGAAAAATGAAACACTGGCTCTCAGAGAGTGAGCCGTCTAACATGAATCAGCATTTTACTGGTTTTCCCAGAAAACAGAGTTGTCTCTGTATAAGACAATTGTATCAGTTTGAAAACAGTAGCACAGGTGGTGCACATATCATTCTGCTGCGGTCAAGGACAGCACAGAGCATGTGAAAGAGGAAAATATGATTTTCCCATTACAATTCCCTCCTTTTGATCAAACACAATTGATCAACCAAAATCAATCAAAACTCAATTAGGATACAAAACATAAATCAAATTAACCTTAACTTTGTGAGTTGTACTAAAGTTTGTGGTGCCGAAAAACCCAGCCGAGGGCTGACTAAATCAAGTAGAAACATTTCATACCATCAGTAGCTGACCTAACGCTGGGAAAAGAACACCACAGCCCCTCCCTCACAGGCGGCGTAACTCACTAGGGTTAAACATAAGCATTAGATGAAAAATATTCACAAAACAAATCAGTTTGTAAAACTTAAAAACCTTCAAGTCATTTAAGACTTTACCTCAAAGAAAGCATTAGTGAAAAAAAATTAAAAACACCACAATTTTAGCCTTAGCGTGTCTAAAATAACAAAAATTAAAATGATCAGGTTCAAAAGCTGTGATTGCTTCGGTGACTATATTTCACAATAACTATTTCAAAAGAAAATTACATGTGGATTACACAGACATAGGAACATACTTAGTCATACTTAGTCTTCTTCAAATAGATGAGCAAATAAAACAGAATTAACAGAATCACAATCAAGAGCAGAGGTGTCTGGGTTGTGGTCTTTGTCATGTTGAGGCAATTCAACATAGAGTTTAGCTAGTTGCAGGTTAAAAAGAGAAGTCACTAATCTTCGGATGAGCGGGATAATGCAGCAGGAGACAAGGAAAAGAAGGATAATAGCCACTAAAAGTAGGCCTGCGAGTTTAGTTAACCATGTTTTCCAAACACCGCCCATGAACCAAGACCACCCGTCTGGAGTGAGGGTATCAGAGGCTCGTTGGCGAATTAAAAGGTCATTCATATGTGAGATGATATGTGTCAGATTGTTAAGATCCTCAGGGGCCCAGGTACAGCACTCTTGGCCAATGACGTGGCAAAGACCTCCTGAGGCAGCTAAAAGATAGTCAAGGCCCATGCGGTCCTGTAGTTCAGTATTTCCTAATATTTTCAGTAATTTGGTAGTTTGTTCAAAACCTTGCGTGGTGAGACTAGTCAAATTCTCAAGGTCTAAAGCAAGTTTATCAATGGCATGGGCGTTATTAACTGTTCCCCACCAGGGAACAAAGCCCCCAAATAATTTTAGGTTTGGGGATGTGGCTAAATCGATGCTGTTTTGTATAACTACTGAGGGAAGATGAGCAAGCAGAAGACATGACTTGTCTTTTACTTTGACACAAATTCAGAGATTTTTAATAAAAATCCTATTTTATCTCTTATAAGGATGAATGTACAATTTGTCAGTGTGATATATACCAAAAGAATTCTCCGGGTTCGATAAATAATTGTATTTAAATTTTATTGGGAATTGAAAAGGTCATACACGGTATGACACACATTCTTTATGTGCTGTTAACATGCCTGTACTACAACAGATTTCTGGTCAAACATTTGGAGACTTTTATACTCTAATAAAATGTTTAAGTAATATAACACATAGTCTTTTAATTAATGAAAGATAATGTATATATCAGGTTGTGCGCAATATGACATGACTGTCTTTCGGTTCATACTGTAAGTAAAATCACGAACCAGGTCGTGACGCTGTGGTGTTGACAAGGCCGCCCCCCACTGCTGCTGGACTTGTCCCCCGACTAACAAGCCCCTTTGTTTTCCCACAGCACTAAACTATTGTCTGCATTTTTCTGCCTTTTTGGGGCAGCAGTCTGAGCTACGTCACTGTTAATAACAAACACTTTCTTTTTTATAGATCAGACATTTCTGGGACTTGGGTAGGAGGAGGCGCTTGCCATAATTTCACATGAATGACTGGTCAGAGTTAAGACCCAGGGGGTACACTTTGGTCTAGACAGTTAATGAGCAGCAGACATCTCAAAGCAAACCACCACATCTCTGTTTTTAACCTCTGTTTGAACACATCATTTTGATTTGAGTGTGCTAAGATAAGATGGTGAGTGTTTTTTCACAATACAATGGGTGTATATACTTGGGTTAATTCTTTGTCTTAATTACATGTTATCAAATTATGTTGGCGGTATGCTGTACAAAAATTGATTCTGTATCTAATAACGCTACAGTAAAAATTGGATTAGGCAATACTACTCTGCAGGAATATGTTGTATATTCAACATTTATGCTATCATGCAGCAGACACATGCATACAGTAGGCCATATAAAACAGGAGTTACAGATTTATGTTCTGGTACCTGGATATTAGCTCTAACTGCATGTTATTTCTAGTAATTAGTCAATGTATATGTAATTTGTATTATTAGAGTAAAGTACTGACTGAGACACACTAGACATTTTTACAGTCCTGAACAAAATAAAAATGTGCTACGTGATAGACCTAGCCAATTTTTATAACTTATCAGTATTAAAATCACACTATGGCTAAAACAATTTATCAAATAAATTGAGCAATTCAATTGGAAAATTGCCTTTATGATTTGGGCGGGAACTTCCCTCCATGCTTGTGGAAGCTAAACAATGACAACTTCCATTCCATTTGGACAACTTCTGCCCATTTGTCCCCGATTCACTGATATTGTCATTTTGACCCACCCAAGAGTTGTCACGTAGTAAAAACTTAGCTCTAGAGACCGGAGCTATCCTTTGTACCAGGCTGTAAACACCATTGGGTTTCTCCTTATATTTCTGCTTTTGGAGCCTGCCCTCTGGTGGACGGAGGTATATCGCTGTATGGTGGTGCCCTTACTTGAAGACCTTTTAAGGGGTTCCATGAGAGAGGCTTGCAGCTTAAGCCACTTCGACACGTCCACTGAGATCTGCACTGTGCGCCGATTGTATCCATGTGCCCTGGTTGTAAGAACAAAATCCCACCCAACTTTCACACCTTTACCAGATCCTCCAGAGACCCTAGTGTCAAGTCTGAATATTTACAGTGTGTTCTTCAGTGTGGTCTCCGCGGTAAGCTGATGATTAGAACGCTATGTGCCCGGAGCTGAAACGTCGTACTCTCTGCAGCTGTTTGAACTTTACTATTAACTGTTTGAGGTCCTCACGTTCCAATAACTATTGTTTCAATATTTGTGCACGAATCACCGTCTCCGTGAAGGACTCGGCTCATTTGTTTGTTAGCTTTGTGTTAGCACCGTCAAGCTAATTGAGTGTTCTTCTCTCCCCCACTCCGAAAGCTTCACACCCCATGATTAATACATTAGTTTATGCTATCTGAAAACTATTGTTTAACTATGGAGTAAAAGTGAAAAGCCTGGATGTAACCGCCATCTTATCGCCCTTTCATAATGACAGTATCGATGAATAGGGGACCAATGGGCGGAAGATATCTATATTTTTACAATTATTGATTTGAACATTCTCCTCACACTCAATGGATTTATGTACGTTATGGATGTAAGGCTTGACTAGACAACCTGCTAACTACTCACTGACAGTACGGATGCAATATGTTTTTTGTTTTTTTTATAAATTGGGGGCGCTGTTTCACCCTCTTAGGAAAGTCTAAGGAAAGCCTTGTAAAATGTTGCATAGGACATAAAAGAACTGCTTAACTATAAAAATGTTAGATAAGAACAATACATAAGTTAAAGATAGTGACCAAAATAAAACCTGAAATGGTTAGGTTTGTTTATTTGAAAGGGCTACAGATGTTAGAGGAAAGAGAGTTTGTACCTTTTGCTTTTGTGTTGTGTTAAGAATCCTTTAAACTAGCCTATACAAAAAAGATCTGTCAGACGTATATCTACATAACAAGAATTTTACTTCTACTTCAAGACTATAACTCCCCCCACAAACTATAATCACATGACTGCTGATTTAGACAAATAGGTTTATTATGTCTTCAAGGATATTTATGATTTGCTCATTATCGTGGAAAAGCCCAGTGGAATAGGTGAGTAAGCACTCTGTTGTTTTTCCCCTGTGCTGGTTTATATTGTGAGTGCGCTCTCTAAATGACACATAGCCCCCTGCTTCTCAGGACAGTCACCAACGTACTCACAGAACTATTCTATTGTTTTAAGCAAATGAAAGTGTTTTAATTTATATGCACATCACTAAATGTACTGTAAACTTTAAAAAGCAGCTTTTGAATTAACCTTCGTTTTATTTTAAATGTGTATTTAATGCCATGCTTTAGGCAGAGCCTGAGCCTTTAAAATGCATTGAAACATACAAAGGTAAATTTCAAAGATAATGGATGTGCAATATAATGCATTGTCATTCGCTTTTAGAAAGCTTATTTATTTAATGCCTTTTAGTCTCAGGTATTTTTTTTTGTGAAATGTTAGTGCCATTACAATGCTGATGGATGTTTAATCAAGAATAAATACATGTTATTGTTTTTTCAAACAGAAAACCTAATGTGTTATATCTGTTTATTTGAACTGTGTTGTTGAAAAAAAATGCAGTCACGCTATTTATCTGAATACTTAATTAATCAAACATAATAATTAATAGATCATTCAATAACTAAAATAATTGATAGCTGCAGCTCTAAAACACACACAATATACAATTTTAACAGGCCACTGGAGTATTTGACTCTTGTAGTGACCAGTGCACAGTGGTTATTTTACAGGTTATTTTACAAGATCTCAAAGAATGTGGCTTGCAGTCACTCACATTGTCCATTTGTGGCTCTAGCCAGTTTCTGAATGTCCCGTCAGGAGGGAGCCCAATTTAGAATTGTACAAAACATGTTTGATATTTAAACCCATTTTAGGCCCTGACCTGACCTGAATCAAGTTGTCTTTCATTTTGAGAAAAGATAGATGAAAGATAAATTCTAAACCTTTTAGAATTTTATGATTTTCTGAATGAATTTGTTTGAAAATCTGATCATATCTTCATCCAAGTCAAGGGTATTGAAAAAAGTAAAAAATCTGATCTCTCATGTCTTTAATGAGAACAACCAAAACAAACTCATAGTGCTTGTGGAAAAAGTAAGTGAAACCTTGAATTAATGACCTTAAAAAAACTAATTGGAGTCAGGTTTTAACACACCTGGAGTCTTGTTAAGATAATATGTTTGGAAGTGTGGACTACAGCTACTTTGACTGATGAAAAAACCCTCAAACCCCGCCCAAAAAAGCTTGCAGAGGAAACAATCTACAATCAGAATTGTTGCTTTACATAAAGCTGGAAAGGCTTACAAAGTTATTTTGAAGACTTTATAAATTCACCAGTCTACAGTTAACCTACAGTTAGGGAAACAATCTACAAATGGAGACGTTTTGGGACTGTTGCTACTAGACTCATCTGTGAGGTAAAAAAAGAACTCCGAATGACAGCCAAAAAGTTCAAGGCATCATTGCAACTTGCTAACATCTCTGTTCATGAGTCTACAAAACGCAAAACACTAACAAACAAGCAGCACCTGCTGGTTACAAATACACGTGACACTTTGTCTGAAGGTCCAGGACACGCCCACAGTGCAGCTTTGAAGCACGCAATCTTGTTTCTGCTTTTTCAGGGAACAGGGTTGCAGCCAAGCAACCTGATACATTCCCTTTCAAAACTACACTCGAGGCTGCGTAGAAAGACGCCACACTGAACAGCGCCGCACTGGAAGTGTATGGACCCCCCGAGGGTTGTACAGTGTGTGTACACAAAAACATCAAACAGGTGACGTGAAAGGCAGAAGGCCTCAAAAATGACCAGATTCGAAGGCAAGAATGGAACCTTCGGGAGATAATTAGTGTGAGGGCGCTAAATAACTTTGACCAGCCCAGGGGCAAAATCCAGGCAGGATGGCGAGACCGACCTAGCCTGCAGGTCTCTGATTCTCTTCAGAGTAGTGATAGCTGTCAGGAAAACCATCTTAAAGGTCAGAAGCCTAAAAGGCTCTGACCCCAGAGGTTCAAAAGGGGTGTAAACCAGCCCCTCAAGCACTATAGACTGTCATTCTAGTGGGAGGCCTCAACCGCTTGGCTCCTCGAATAAAGTGGGCAACTGGGGGGTGTCTCCCCACCATCAGAGTGTGGCAAGCCGAAATAGCAGTTCTATACGCTCTGAGTGTATTAGGGCGCAAATAAGCCTTACTGGTGGTGGGATGTGGCAGCCATTTTGCATCTACAGACTCCAACCTCCAAACATTCTCACACATTCATACACCAGAGCCACAGACACTGGAGCCGAGGTGGGTGAATGTCCTGCCCAAGGACTTGCCCAAAAGCCATTTAAATGGCACTGAACTGCACTAAACAATGAATTATCATTAAATTATTAACATTAAAAGTAATTAATTTACATTCATTGAACATGTTTCTGATCAGACAGATGGTCTGTGTTCTGCAGTTGAAAAACAATTGATGGTTTTGTAAATAGCAGATGTGTTTAGCTGTTCTGTAAATGTTTTAAGTTTTTTACATTCTTTGACTCTACTACTTAAGTCATCCAGTAAAGTCTAATGTTGCAAAACAAAAAAAATAATCTTCAAATTTTGTCTTTAATTTTAGAATTGTCAATAACTGCAGAATTGCAATGCAGAATGGACTTTTATGAACTGGGACAAACTATAAGTATGATAAAAATACTAAGGCCAAAAATATGTCATACATTTTAGCTATTATTTGTATGACCTCACTTTGATGGATCCAAATACCTCTTATGGGCAAAGGTAGTTTATGCAAAAGTGAAATCTCTTTCTGTAAATGTATTCCAACTCTATTTCTATTTAGTTGTATATTTAGGACTAACTTTGCATCAGTCAGAATCTGTGCCTGTATGAGTAGATGTCTTCTGCCATCTTGTGGTTGTCCTGTTGCATTGCAACTAGACTCCCCGCCTGCTCAAGTTCAAGCTATTAACCACAGCCCTTGAAGCAGAACACCCACCCCCCCAACAGCACCGCTTTTCCTGCTTCCATTTATGAATAATGCATTAATGGGCCTGAGAACCCTCATTTATTTAATGGAAAAGTACCTGATGCTGTTTCCACATAAATTGGATCCACCAAGCATGAGATGAAGGAGCACACAAGCATTTTCAAAGTGGTGTGATTACCAACCTCTGCCACTACACCACCAAATCTTAATGTTGGTTTTAAAATACTTTCATGGCACCATGCAGCTCAGGAAGAATTGCAACCTTTTATCAAATATAAGTGATAGATACCAAGGTCTTGATTGGATACAGAGAGGTATTTCCACATTCAAAAACATTCAAATACATTTACTATAATATTTTTGTACTAAAATATGCCTTCAACCTTCAGGTCTGAAAGCTAAACCTCTCTGCCGAGGTTGGTCTTTTTTTTGGTCCAGCCCTTGTTCTAGTTTTAGGTTTAGTCCTAAATTTAGATCTAGGTTTAGTCTTGGAAGTTAAGGATTTTTGTATCACATAGATTTACCACAAAAGCATGATCTGAGTAGGAAATAAAAACATTTTCAGTACATTGGCTGTAATGTGTTGTTTTCTCGAGGTCAAAGGTCACTGTACTTGTGCAAGGCTCTAAGGGGAGAGCAGTCAAACATTGTGTACAGCTGTGACTAGAAGCATGATGACGGCATTTCTGTTCAGCACAATGCCAAAGAGTCAGGCATTATTGCCACAGGCAGCTGCAGGGCTCTGAGGCTCATGACAAAACTCCACTCCACAATGCAAAATTTCAGATTGTTTTCTTTGTCATATTGTGTCTAAGGCCCTAGCTACACGTACACGGGTATTTTTTTATAAACACATACTTTTTGTCTCCGTTTTTAAAGATTTCTCTGTTCAGACGAGAGCGTTTGGAAAAATAACTCTGTCCCATAGATAGTACTACTACTGTAAATGCATAAAAACACTACAAGATGGCGGTAAACACTCTGCCAGAAACCACAGAGTAACAGTTAGAGCATGTGCAGTAAGTATGTTTTGTTTTGGCAGTGCTAATCTCTTTTTTAAAAGTATCTGATACTGAGTCTGAAGTAAGTGATTGATTTGTGTCACAGACGCCGTTGTGGAAGTGTTCAATGTGTTTTTACAGTAAAAACAGAAGAGTGGAACCATTCCCAAAGGATTTTCAGATGACGAAGTGGTGAGCTTACGAGTACTTCAAAATTAAGAGATGTTTATTGTTAATTTTTTTAACTCCTCATTAGCTGTCACAAAATTTAACAGCAACTCTGTGTTTTGCAGTGATTTCGCAGTGATATGTAGTAAGTTCTAATAGAGCCTGAGAAATGAATAAACAGCCACTGTGGTTGTAAACGTTAAATACACACAACGGCGATACTTAGATCTCCGTTTTGTCCGTCCACACGTCTCTACTGCATCCAAAGGTTTTCAAAATCTTCACTTTGGAAGGCATTTAGGGCCTAAACCAGTAGAGAACTGTGTTCTGGAGTAATGTTCACTTCACATCTGAGGCTGTTACTTTGTATTGCTTTGTCAACTTTACAAGTTGATAATGTAATAATAATACTATAATGATAATAGCTAATAACTTAACCAATAACTAATCCATTTGTATATGCACTTTGCTTCTAATGAAACATTACCATAAACATTCTTAGAACCTAATGGAAGGAACCTACTTCTTAATGCTTTTTGTCCTGACAGCTGTCCAAAGCAGACAAACCGAGTACTGCTGGAGGACAGGCATTTTCACACTCTAGCATTGATTGTTTTGTTTATAAGTATAGTTTATGTCCCTGCAGGGCTGATCTAGGTGCTCCCAGACTGTGGAAAAGACATGGTACACACGGTATGCAATTTTTAATCTTACCCCCCGTTTTTTTTGTTCCCAGAAATTTTTATGTAATAGCCATGTATTGTTTTTATTGTTTGTGGTCTTGAATTGAAATTAATATAATATCAAAATATATGCAGTATGTTGTACTGATTAGTACTGATTAGTACAACATAACATTAAAAAAAGCAATCATAAGCTCACAACACAACAATACCACTAGGGGGCAGTGTTGATATTGAAAAACCTATATAGAATTTTAACATCTTAACGTGTTTCAAACTTAACACGTTTATTTTCTTCAGCCAAATACTGAACCTTAGAACCACACAAGCCGCATAATTATATAATAACACCCAGATCGTGTCCACAAAATATACAAACATGCCATCCTAAGAAGATAGAGATTGAAATAATAACATTCCAGCTACCATTGGGCGTTCATAAAAAAGTTACATGTATTTAGATCAGATCACTCACATGAATTTAGGTGGCGTCCTGAGGAAATATACAGTTGTGCTTATAGGTTTAAAGATGCTATTGAACATCAGCTCACAATGCAACAAAAATGCTCCAGACCACTAGGGGGCAGTGTTTATATTGAAACACCTACAGTTGTGCTCTTATGTTTACATACCCTGGCAAAATTAGTGATTTTTAAAATAATTTTTGGCCATTTTTCTGAGAATTTGAACGATAACACACTCATAGTTAGTGGTTCACCCAACTTTAACACTGCCCCCTAGTGGTCTGGAGCATTTGCGTTGTTGTAAGCTCTCAAGTGCACCTTTGCTTCCTTTGCAGGTGACATCACTGTTTGCTTTTTTTTATTTCGTGTTGTGCTGTTTTTCTCTTGTTAGCGTTTAAATTTGGTTTAACACTTCATAATGAAAGTATAAAGCAACAACTAAAAAAAAATCCTGAGCACTAACAATAATTAAACAAATTGATACATAAACTACAATGCACGTGAAATAACTGCACACAGACAGTAGTGTATTTTTTAGGAATAATTTATTGCCAGTAGGAAAGCGTGAGCTTGTGGCAGTATTCAATAAAAACCTTAACAAGACCATAGCATTGCTCACACACACACAGACACATGAAAAAGTCACGTGTCCATGGATAACTATAAATATATTGGGTCCCGTTTTCTTGGTGGAAAAATAAAGAGGTTCCAGAGTCAAAATTTACAAACAAATAAAAAAAACAACAAGAATATGCAGTCGTTCATTGAAGACCCTTTTTGAAATGAGCAGGAGACGATAAACTTCTACAAGTACACTGGTATCAGAAAAGCCACGCTCTTCTCTTTTTTTTTATAGTGAATGTAAGCACAGTAAGGCTGATAATGTCACACCATTTAACTCTTCTTTTTGAAAATAAAAGCATAGAATATCTACAAAACCTAGTAAACTTTGAAATCAAAACTGTACATTTACATTTACATTGAAAATGAGGACTTGTATAAAACATTTGCATGGTTTTATTTATAGAAATTATGATACTGTTGAGAATTACTTTTTTTTCATGATTTTTCTTGTTTGTTGAACATTTATGTGTTGATCCTTCAGACAGTCCACTTTGTGTGAAGAGAGCTACTTGAAGCAATGGCAGGAGTTGGGCAGAGCTTGAGACCAGTTCGGAATTGGTCTTAAACTCTGTGCAGGGTTCCTACTTTTTTCATTTGAAAGTTTATTTCCAGATTACTTTTTCTTTTTAGTCCAGATTTGTCCTTGAGCACATTTGGCACATTAATGGCAATGTTTCTTCAAAGTCCACATACTAGTGATCAGATATGGCCTAAAGTGATAATTGCCAGGAAATGTAAAATGTTCTTTATTGGTTTCCTGACTAAATGAAAAAGAAAAATAGCAAATACAATCCATTTATTTTCATAATAGGGGCAATAGTTCAGTTGCATTCAACCATAGCTAGCTAAACTTGGAAACTCAAATCAAATTCTGTGAGTTAATATTTTACCATACAGCATAGGAACCCTGCCTGTGTGTGCGGGTGTGTGTGTTTACAGAGTAGTGTGGGGGCTAACACAAGGTGTAGCTGTGGTTCAGGCACTTGTTTGGATCCAGTGTCAGACTTCAGTGTGCTGTTGGGAGTCCGGGATGACCAGCCGCTCAAGGTGGTCCTCTTCACCGCTGTCGTAGTCGCTGAGCATCACCTCCGACTCCTCGCAGCAGGCCGACATGTCCGACGTGGACGTGTACAAAGACAAGGACATGTTGTCCAGAGCTGACGAGTCCAAGTCGTGGCTGCAGCCCAGCTGGAAGCCCCCCCTGAAGCCAGAAGGGCCCACTGTTGAGGCCAGGGTGGTGTTGGACGATGATGACGTAGTGCCCTGGCCCTCTGCTTCGCCCCCGTCGCTGGGGTACGAGTGCTGGGGAAGGTACTGGTTCAGGCTGTACAGGTGTGGCAGTGCAGGCCTCTGGCGGACTGCTGGTGATCCCGCCACGCTGCCTGTAGGCGGGTCCAGGCCTCTCGGCAGGGGCCGCAGCGTGTCACCATACTCAGGCAAAGGCGGGGGCGGCAGCTCATCACTCAGGGGGAAGTCCTCTGGCGGGGGGGGGAAGTCGCTCTCGATGTCAAAGCCCCCGGGATAGTAGTCAGTGTCTAAGGCGCTCGGGTCACTGTAGAGCGGGGCCGGTGTCTCCACAACCTCATACTGCGGGAACTCCTGGATTCCAGGAAGTTGAACACTTGGCATCCAATCAGATGTGTCCCAGTGGTATCCTAGGAAACAAAAACAAAGTTACATTTTCTGTGAAAGGTGGTGTCACAGGTTTCAAATGTTAATGTTCAAACCCACACCATGCAACAGTAAGATACTGGTCACACATTAATGCACATAAAAACAGCACACACGTAGTTAGAACTGCCACCATCAAATGTGGCTTTTTAGTCAACACTTATGTTATGCAAAAAGTAACTAAATACCAACATTTTGAATTTATCAATAGTATTTTTTAAATTTAAATTAACGTTACAATTTTGAAGAATTTTTTTTACACTTTTTACACTATTCTACACTGTGGCATTCAATTAATTAAACTGAGTTTGACACCTTTGAAGCAGATCTAAGATGATTGGATTTATTTTATAGCAATATAAATTATTGTTTTATTCTTTATTACTACTTATGGTCCAAGTAAATACAAAATACTAATGTTCCGACTAACATCTCAAATGTAACAGCAACAACACCATGCATGGGAGTGTCTTGGCTTGGTAAATCATCTTATTGTCACTGACTTAATTCTCAAGAAGGTCTTTAGTGTCAGCTTTTACCACACAAACAGTTAGTGATTAACAGTTACATATGTGGGGGGGGCAACAAATATGAAGGAGTCACCTCTTGGGTTCTTGAGATCATGAGCCAAAAAAGACTCTTTACGAGGCAAGAAAAAGGAGAAAGAACAAGTCACATTAAGAATCTGAAAGGTAAGATCACAGTTCTAAAACATGAATGGGATATGGACAATGAAACATCAACAGACTCCATAATGAAAAAAGCACTATTTCATATGCTGCCATTTCCTTAAACAGACTTTGTGTAATCACAAGTGATTCTTTCATGTCTGTCATTTTCTTGGATGTGTTAAATTGAAATTTGGTTTGTCAGTGTAAGACAATGGCAGCTCAACGATAGACACTTCACATCTTGACACCAAAGATGAATACTGGCAGATGGAAGCAATAAAATAATACCTTCTCCTTCCACCGTGTCAACAATCGAGCTGACAAGGTGGATTACTGTCACTATGGAGGCTTGTGAGAAGGAGGGAGGGAAGAAGGTGGAAAAAAATCCAGCATTAGTACCAATGCTTTAAGTATAAACTAAAGTAAATAAAACACATGGGTGGATGGTGGTCACGAACAACACTTCCCACATACACTACTGTCCGTGCTATTGGACATTTACATCTTTCTTGCAGGAAATAAATGGATGTTTATTATGGCTGGGCATAAGACGATGGCGGGAGGCGACACAGTGGGAAGTAGGAATTTGTTTTGTTTGTGGAAGATAACACACCACACGAACATACTGAGATGCTACGGGGTGCCGTTGACAGTACAGATGGAAGAATCAGTGAAGATTCCCCTCAGAGATTTAAAAAAGGCATTATTTCCACAGAAAACGCCTGGGTGTGTTTGGAAACAACGGGAGGAAATGAGCACATACAAATGACCTCATTTGTGGTCCAATATGGAGTTTCTGATGACTTATGAGCAACATCAACCTCCCTAAGATCATACTTCATCGCATTGTGGCGACCGCAGACAGCGGAAGAATACTGGGACGATAAAAAAGTGAACCCATATAACCTCGCTACAGGCTGTTCAAGTGTGTGTGTTTATCATAATTTTGGAGGCGCCTTTTTGAAAGTGTAAAATGGATTGGTTTAAGCTATTGCTGGCTAATGAGGCTAACTGTTGGTAGAGCCACAAAAGATTCAAATATTTGAAAAAGTAGTTGTTGGCAGTTGAGGCTAACTGTGTAGTCAGAAGTTATTACTACATTTGGGGGAAAAAAAATGAATTAAATTGTAAAGCACACTAAAATACACCAAAAAAAAGTTAGCTATTGAGGCCATCTGCTGTCAAAAAGTCATTGCCATATTTGGATAAAAGTTCAGAATTCAGAATATAACAGTCACAAAGTTGTTCCTAGCCAGCACTGTGTCGGATGAGCTAGTTAAAAAAACTAAGTCAGAAAATAAGAAAGAAAAGCCGCCAGTTAAGTACACTAAACTTCACTAACTCATCAGAAAAATATTCTAACTACTATTTCAGAAAACTGGACAGCCTCATTTTCTATGAGAACTATGTCATAGAATTATCAAAATAATCTGAATAATCTGATAATTCTATGATATAAAATTAAAATTTTTGTGTTGTGTGTTTTGAAAGAACAGAATTATAAGAATAAAACTTCCATGCCACCAACTTCTCTCATGGTCCATTATTCTTCTCCTGTCTATGGTACAATGAAGAATTCAGATGACAGTGATATGAAAAGGATGGCAAAACAAAAAACATAGTATAACCTGGTGTTATTTTTCTTGGTGTTTGCAATTAACATCCATCTGATTCTATTACATGAACAAAGAAAAAGACAAACACAAAGAAACAGGCATGCTTGTAAATAAATAAAACATTTGATGCAAATGTCTGTCATAGTCAAGGGTGTAATGAAAGAACACAAGTGCAACCCAGGGCGACAATGCTTTTTTTTAATTTCCTGGGACAATGACACGTAGTGATTGCTTCCGTCTGTACCGGTAGTGACTGAGGACTTACAGGCTGGACCCCCTCCCTATTTAAAACCTTGTTCTGGATCTGTGGACTGATTTGATCCATATGGGAGCTGAAGCCCCGCAGCAAAAAGGAGAGAAAGAAGAACAAGTGACCCAGAGCCACCATTTTGGTTGTTCATTCTGAGCATGCAAAGAAACACTGTTAGCATTCACATCAGCAAGACTTTATAAGATAAAAAGCTAAGCAGAGAAACTATTTCCAAATGCATTCTGATGTGTTATTAATCAAACATTTCGGCAGTTGTTAGTTCATTGGGATTCTATATCCGTTAACAAAAAAAGTCATTCTGAGATGTGGCTTACCGTTGTCATCGCAGGACTCTGATTGGAAAGAGCTAAGGGACTGGACCTCAGACATACTGCCCCGGGTGTTGTAAAGGTGACAGGCACTGTCCTCAACTGGCTTTTTGTTTAGACATGGGTCCAGGTCCACCACTTTAGCTGCAAGACGAAACACGGGAGGATTTAACAGCATTTACACACTACAAAATGCTGCTCTCTTGATTCACAATTCAGTTGTTGTTTTCTAATATCTGCAAAAAAAACCTGATATGCCAGAAATGGTCAAACATAAAAGAAAGATTTTAGTTTTTGTCTATTCTCTCCATTTTATGAGGATTTGTACTAGGTGCCACACATTTTCACAGTGCTCCCCTTCTTCTCTTTTTTTTTGCATGCTTTTGTTCATGTGTTCTGAAACATTTCTGCACCGTGGATATTATTTGAGTGTAAATACTAGAGTTAGAAAATTTAAGCTAACATACCATCATAGTCATAGTCCCAGTTGGGCTTCTGGATGGAGTCACTGTCAGACACAGAGTTGGATGGAGGGGGCGGGGGCAGGTTGGGGGCCACGCTGCACACAGCTACAGTCTTGCGGTGTCCATGCACAGAGTCCGGGTTGAAGGTGCTGAACTCTGGGTGCTCCGGGATGGCTGAACCCTCAAATGAATTCCTGTCCAGATTGTTGCGTGAGTCGCTTGGAATGCTGGGAGTGTAGGAGATGGGCCGCACCGGGACCTGAGGTGGGATGTCGGAATAGATGTTCTTGTTGAGCTTGGCGTCAAAGTAAGGTCTCTGGAGAAAGGAGTGCGGCACGTTGGAACCTCCGATTTGCTTGTCGTCATCTGCCTTTGCCTTTTTGCGACAGGCCCTCTTGCGGATTAGGATGAAGAGTAGCACCAGGATGAAGATGCTGGCCACAAAAACCACAATGCCTATCACCTCCTCCAGGCCGATGTTCCAGGAGGTTGAGATGAATTCATTACGGATCTCGGCGTGGAGCTCACACATGTGTCCGGTGAAACCAACAGAGCAGTTGCACTTGTAAGAACCATATGTGTTTTGGCACTGGCCGCTGTTGGCACATGGGTTCTTAACGCACTCGTCCACATCAGTCAGGCACCTGTGATACAAACAAAGGGTTATTAGTTAAACATACTGCCAGTTTATCCACCTTTTTCATGACAAATTCAAGCACTTTTAGGGTGAGTGTTGTGTGTAGTGTTTAGCCTTTTTAATAGTTACTCATGGCTGAGATGACATACCTTTCTCCTTGAAAGCCAGCTTCACACTCACAAACTGGACCGTCCAGACTGTCGATGCACTTCCCACTGTTCTTGCATGGGTTGTCTCTGCAGTAGGGCCCCAGCTGGCACCTGAAAATGAAACAATGTGTGAAGTCCTCACTCCTACAAACTATATCACTGTGTCAGGGGTGATTAATACTTCATGTCAGTCAACATAAAGCTTGAACGCATGATGTAATGATTAATTGTTAATCAGATTAGAAAGGCTTGATTTTATTCCGGTGTACCTTTGTCCCGAGTACTGGCCCCTGCACTGGCAGTAGAAGTCATCTGCGCGGGGTACACATGTGCCCCCGTACAGGCAGGGGTTGGAGGCACAGGGGCTGATCCCGATCTCACAGTGGGTGCCCATGAAGGAAGCTGGACATTTGCAGAAATAACCTGAGTAATACAGAAAAATGTGGAGCTGTAAATGTTGTATTATAAATAGAAATGGTCCCTTTAACACGGTTTCTTTGCAACTGTTTGATGCTAATAAACTAAAGCACTTCCTGCAGATGTTTTACATGAAAAGCCTTCGGGGGGGGGGGGGTTACATAGTGACCATGCACCTTGAACCACAAGTAGGTTTTTAATGAGAAACAGAAGTGTGGCAGTTGCTTTAACAGCAGTAACTTATTAGAAAACAGACTTCAAACAGACGGCATTTAGCTATAAAACAGGTGAAGTTAAAAGAATGTAAACAAGTTTTTTTTTAAAGTGTGTCAAAGGGCTTGGACTTAATCCAGAGTATTTCAGATCTTACTTTTGTGAAATTTAGGGCTCCTACTCTTTTTTTAAAATCAATCCAATGGCATACTAAAGGTACATCAAAACTCAAACTCAGAATTGTACTTTGGTTTCCATTGCACATTAAACGCACAAAAAGGTCTACTACAGTATATTTTTCATTCTGTTTACTAGTTTTTATTAAAGTATAAGGTTGAGTTACCTCCATTGGGCAAAGAAGTGCATGTCCCTCCGTTAGTGCAGGGATTACTTGAGCAGCTCTCAGCCGGAGCCAAAGCACAGCCCGGAGCCACGTCCACAACGTCCTCCAACACAGCATGGGCCCTGTGCGCTTTGGTGTTAAGAGGCAGCTCCTGGCCGTTCAGCGAGATGGCCTCCATGCAGCCGCGGAAACCGCTGGCGATGGGCAGGCTGCGTCCGTGTCGAGTGGATGGGTGTTGGCGTACGTGACCGCCGAAGTAGATGCTGTTGTCGAGGTTGAGAGTGCGGAGTGTCCCTGGCGCTGTGCCCGAGGCAGCGTGCACCCGATCGAGCACCAGCTTAGCATAGTTACCATCCACCTCCAGAGAGGCCATGTGCCACTCGCCATCGTTGACCTGAGCGCTGTGCACGGACACCAAGCCAGGGCCGCTGCCGCAGTCAAACTTGTACTGCAGACGCCCGTTAACAATCTAATAATAAAACAAGAAATATTGCTCTATAAACATTTGAAAAATACAGCATTAGAGGCTATTTGTCTTATCAAGTCTGTGCTTTTGATTAACAACCACAAGATTATTAATACACTTGGAAGGAGATAATTTTAGTCTTGGTTATAAATCCACGTCAGACACTATCATAACTCATTCCCTATCAGATTCTACAGTGGGCTTCCATTTATTGAGATGACATAAAATAAATTAGAATCTTATCTTTGTAATATATACACATTTTCCGGAAAATAACACTAACTTGGACTGAAATGAATGTAATTTTGATATTAGGCATAGACAAAAATGTGTCATTATAGGATTCATTGTACTGAAAAATGAGCTCAAATACAATCTCATGTTAAGATTAGTGCCAAACGTTACTAAGTTAGATTAATGTATATAATTATGTTACATTGCTCTGCAGAAAATTTGAGATTAAGGAATTATCACAACTAATTTAGAAATTGTACGACACTACTTTATAAGGAAATTTAGACAAACAAATCAGAGGTCACCTTAAATATGAATACTTTCTCATGTTGGATAATCTTGAAAACAAACTACCTTTCTGAATTAGAACATTTCATGGCCTAATACAACCCTGCCTCATTATTCTAACTCATGCTCATGCCTCTCCAATAAACACAACATTAAAGACACTGCAGACATTAAAAACTCTTTCCATGGCAGTTGCAAAAGAACAATGACCTTCTCTTGGCCAGCCAGGTTTTAAACTAAAGTCTGGCATGCAGACGGCTTTACCAGACAAAAAGGAATGTGTGGAAAACTGCTCTCCGCTACCCTCCCACTGCTAAAATAGCTCATGTGCAAATATTTTTCCTTTACGACCCATCACCACATTCTCATACAGTAGTCCTCATGTGAAAGTTTTTATTTTTTATTTTTAAATGGCTTTTTGAACTCTTCAGTAGAGCAGGAAGGTCTCGAGGGAGGCCAGGTCAGTTATGTGTTTATGAAATTGGTTTGAAATTGAAATGGTAGCTGGAAATAAATAATGGAGCTCCGAAATGCAAAGGACTGCTTAGGCAAAACCTATTTAGATTAGTGTTGGGTTTCCATATATTCTAAAGTGGATTAATAGCTGAATTATGTTGCATAGAGAAAAAAATTTGTCGAGAATGTTCATTAAACGCAAATAAACTTGAATGAAGAGGAAGACTGAACTTTACAAATAAGCTTTTTTAATGTTCTTTTTTTCAGGATATTTTGTCTTACTGTCTTCATCTTACAACAAAAGGCAGCATCAAAAGCGTAATAGAGGCAGGATGCTGAGAGTCTGCTTAAGCATGGCTCGGCATTATGGAAAATGAATGTTTTATTTATGCAAATTAGCCATGTGTTTCTTGGTTTGTTTTCAAGCATCTCTTTTTATTTTTTTACAGTTTTAAAAACAAATCTATTTTTAGGGAAAAAATTTCTTTTGCAAAAACTCTGCAAAATAGAAACATGTAAGCCTTGAAACTCACCTCGAGTATGCTGTAGTCTGTTCCTTTGGCGTACATGACAGTGGCATGGTTTGAGAAAGTCCTCAGCCTCAGAGACAGTTTCATTAACTCCTTATTGTCATTTTCCATCAGATGGTATTTGACATAACCGTTGCCATTGAAGGTCAAAGAGTGGCCATCTAAGGTAGACAAAATCCAAAATATTAAACTTTGCATTTGACAAAGGTAGACAGAAATGAGTGCAGAGTAAAGACATAGTGGGGGTTCTTACCAGAGCACTTGCCCTTTTTACCCTCGGGGCACATGCAGCTGTAAACGCTATCTCTGGGATCAGCCACACACTCCATTCCCTCAGGACAGGGGTTATTCTCACACAGGTTGTTCAACATGGGGCACTTTCCACCTAAAAACACAAAAACCTCACATGAAACTTAATGTGTATCTGTCCGTCAGCCCGTATTTTTATGTAAAGTGAATGAAGTTTACCTTCGCACTGGCAGGTAGCAGTTCTCAGGTGCCGGGGGGTGACGAAGCTGAGGCGGGCGGTGCTGTAGGTGGATATGACGCTCTTGTCAAGAGAGATAACCTCGTCGCAGAAGCGCAGTGGGCAGTCGAGTCCGGCGCACAGCTTTTGCACCACACGCACGATACAAACCCCAGTCATCTCCTCGATCACAGCGGCGGAGGAGTTCAGCTTACGAAACACCACCTGGAGTAAACACAAGAACACAGACTATTAACAGATATTTCTAAATGGTTCTTTCTGTTGTCTCCCCACTTTTTTCACAGGCTTCAGGGCTAAAACATCAAACTAAAGTTGGAAAATTACCAAATGTACATTCGTAGTTATTGTAGAAGTTAGTGACAATGCAAACCTGTTTCTAGACTCAGAATTGTAAAGGGCACCTACAGTTGTCCTTACCTCCTGAGACTGGTAGGGACTCCCAGACCTCTCCAGAGCCAACAGGACATCCAGATCTCCTTGCTCTGATGGCTGCAGACTCACTAACTGCACCTCACTCCTCCTCACTCCGGCTATGTTCCTCAGCGCCCTCTGGAAGTTCCTCCAGTAGTCTCCGATGAACTCTTCTGGTGCAATATTTGCAAAACGCACTGCTATCGAATTATCCAGCCCTTGACGTGGCACTTGGCGAACGTGCACTGTCACATCAGCGGCCGTAGTGTAGCGTCCGTCGGTTACTGTCACGTTTAGAGGATAGTGTCCCACGTCGAGCGGTTTCAGAGCGATGACCTTACCATCAGAGGCTGAAACGGAAAACATGGCACCACTCTCGTCTGATGATGAAGAAGACGAAGGAGCCAGGCTGTACGTGAGAGTGTCATAAATGTCCTGGTCGGTGGCATGGATCTTTCCCAGGACGCCTCCAGGATATTCGTCCCCAGCTGTGGAGATGAAAATGTCCAGGGGCAGAATGGCTGGAGGGTAGATGCTCTCCTCGATGATACGAACGACGATGAAGGTGGTAGAAAACAACTGAGGCTGGCCATTGTCGGAAACCTATATAAATAAATAAAAATTCTAATGTAAGTTTACTTCCCTCTGTTTGTTCTGTCAGACACTAACTTTTGATGGGGCAATTTAATTTCTGATGTAAGAGAAACTTATGTAAATAATAATTAATAAAAGAAAACTATTTCCAGCTTTTTAAATTCCAAACTAAAAAAATCTAATGAGCTGCTCTAATGAGTGGGTTTTAATATTTACTCATTCCATTTTCTTGTTCTGTTTGTGTTTAATGCCATGTAAACAGCAAATGCAATGTAAGAAAAGGGTGAAATATATGAATTACTAAAACTGAAAACAAAAGCAAATTAGACATGCTCGCTTTTTTGAGTTTTTTCATTGGTGTTTCCTGCGTTTCCTTTCATACTGTAATTTTAAATCAGAAAGCAACATTATTCAAACAGCAGAGGGCAATGTTGCGCTTTCACTAACTCCATCTTAGCAGCATCAACACAGGGCAGGTTCACCCAGTGCTCTAAGACATTAAACATTTAACACTCAGATGTCCACCAGCTCCACCTAAAACCATGAAAGAAAATGCATCTTATACGTAACACTGGCTTCAGGTTTTCTGCTAATGTTTATCTGGGCCCAACATACAATGTTGCTGTTAAAACATTGCAGTCCTTGTGGCTAATAAACAACATACAAAATAATAATTCACGTTATTAATATAGAGACTGATAGTCAGACAGTAAACAATTACTTCTGGTTTGTTGCTTCATTAAAAATGCTAGAAATTCTGCTTTCACAGAGGTCTACATTGTCTCACTTTCAATTACTCAGACCCTGGTGATTAGCAGCACCTTGACTTTTGCACATGGTTTTAATTATGAATAAATAAATAAATATATATATATATATATATATATATATATATATATATATATATATATATATATATATATATATATATATATATATAAAGCTTTATATATATAAAGCTTGTGCTGTTAAAGATTAATGAAAAAATTCAAGTAAACCTTTAGTGGCCAGGAGTCAAGCACAGACAAGCTCGGGCAAAAGTGGAAGAAAGTGCGATTGAGTGGGCATGACAGAGTGAAGGTGGAGGGAGTGAAAAAAGCAAAGACGAATGGATCGAGTTGCTGCGGCTTGACGCGCCAATCGATAGAAGCTCTCAGCACTCCACGCGGCTGTGACTCACCTGTGCTTGAAGTAGGTAGTGTTCTTTACTTTTCCTACTCAGCTCTCCCACTGTCACTAGAGCTCCCTGCGGATTAATTTGGAAAGCATCACCGTCGTTCCCGTCCACGATTCCAAAAGTAAAAGGCGGTCCGTTGTAGCCGGCGTCCCGGTCGCTTACAGTGAGCTGGAGAACACTGGTGCCTTTTGGACGGTTCTCCTGTGGGATGCAAAAGAGTCAGCTTTAGAAAAGATGTACTTTCACCTTCAGCTTACAAATGTATTTTCAGTTTTTGTTTCTGGACTGTGTTGTTTTCTCTCATGTGCATCCACAGAAGATGGCTAATGTAGAAGCTTGACAAATCTATCATTTTTTGCACATGTCATATGTGTTTTGGCAAGTGCTAGTTACACTACACCTTCTTTACAAAATAGATATTTAAAGACCCATAAACCCAGTGGAAGGAACCATTACTTTCTATTCTTGTTTCTACAACTGCCCAGTGAGGACAAACTGAGCCCTGCGGGAAGAGAAGCACAGTCATGTTTATTTCTGAACACAAATTGGTCTATGAGGTTTAGGGAAATTATGAACTAAATTGACTTTGTCATTGAACTTACCATCGTGTCTATTTTTTAAGTCTCAGCTGGGCCACCAAAGATTCTCACAGGCTGAAGTTAGGAGGGGAGTGAGGTGTGTAGTTACATTACATCTGTAATGTTGCTACTAGATGTTACCATAAACTACAAACTCCACCTTTAAATATACTGTTGTTAATGTCTGTCTGCTATGGGTTCACTTCATGTAATTGGACAAATGTATTGACAAGCCCCCTAACATTTCTTGCAGCTCTCGCGGACTACTTAAACACTAATGCTATCCCATGGTTTCTTCTGTGATAAAAAATATCTGTGTGACATTGTTACATAAATACTCTAAACCTCCTTATGACTGCTCTATTCAAGACAGCTCTTTTTATGGAGCATAATTATGACTTTGTAGATTTTTCATTCCTTTTACTGGTATTTTAATGGCCAATTCAACAAAAATAACTGAAACCTCTAAAATAAGCTAAGTGTTCCAATAATGTTGGCCACCGCTGTAGGTAATACATTTTTTTTTGCAGAACTATTTGAAATAGTGAACTTCTGCTCTTCATACAGCCATTGATCTTTATTCCCACACTATGCTTTGTTTTATCCCAGCCTCTGTGACTCCTGCTTTACAGTATTCCTCCTCCATCCCTTATCTGCATTGCAACACTTAACATGCAGCCTCTGTATTTCAATTTACAATTCCCTAACCCCTCTTTCTCTTCACCTCTGTTCGTGCTCCGTCCTCCTACTTGCTTCTTGACATTCTATTCTCATAGCCCTCCATTATTTCTTTCTGTTAATCCTACTGTGTTCTCATCACTCCTTTTCTGCTCCTCCCTCTTCATTGTAATTCTCTTATTCCCTATCTACCATATTTTCATCCAATAGCCTAATCAGGGTTTATATAACAATCCCACTCCCTTGTACCTGTATGATGAGGCTGTAATTGGCCTGGGAGAAAAGAGGTGGGTTGTCATTGATGTCTAAAATGTCAATGTTGATGATGGTGCTGCTTGAAAGTGGGGGAACTCCATTGTCTGTGGCCAACACTGTCACACTGTATCCCGAAATCTGGAAAAAAAAAGATGAAAGACAAATTAGCCTAAATAGCTAAGGCTTCCTTTGAAAGCAATAAAACAAGGCAGCTCAAGCTTCCCAATTAGGCCTGACATGACTCTGATTGGATTCTGCATAGAGCGCAATTAGTTACTCAGCGGATTAAACGCTATGTGTACAGTCAGCATTGTATTGGATGTTGCTGCAGTAGCTGTTCTTGCTCTTACCCGCTCACGGTCCAGCTGGCGAGCAACTTTAAGCTCTCCCCGGATTGGATCGATGGTAAACGGGGAGCCCTGGTTTCCGTCTATGATGGAGTAGCGCACATGGTTGTAGGTTGGGCCATCGGCATCTTGTGCCATGACCTTTAGGGATACAAAACATAAAAATGAAAAATAAAGTATATGCAAAGAAGGAAAAACATCATGTATTTTCCTACTTGTATGTCCACATTATTGTAAAGCATTCAGTTACATTTCCTAAATTTGTTGTACAGGTGCTTATTGGAAAAACAGGAAAACATTACTTTAACATTTGGATTTGTCTGTATAGTTATGCATATTCTTAGTCATTAAAGGCATACATTTGCAGTTGTGGCACTGAACATTCTCACACATTCATACACCAGAGCAGGAATCGAACCACCAACCTTCTAAATAAACGACCGCTCTGAAACAACAATGCTTCATCACTTTTTGTAACCGCAATGCTTAACTTATTGCTGAAACTTGTTAGTAATGAGTTGTACCTTTTGAGTTCAGGTTATCTTCAGGCATTCTAACTCATTATAACTACTAACGTTAGTATTGCCTGGTTCTTTATTGCAAAACATATGATTGTGATGTGTATAATTTTAAAGAAATGCCATATGTGCAACCAATACCACAGTCATATCCAAGCCTTGACGGAATAAAAAACAGATAAATAGGTTTTAATATCTTTAAAAAAGTAATTTATTTAGCTTGAAACTTAATATCTTAATATGACCTTTCTCTCATCTCTCCTACACACATGCTCATTACTCAACACTCTTAAAACGCACCAACTATCACACATTGAAAGGCATACTTGTAGAATCAGCCGACAGCTGACAAGTACGAGACAATGGCAAGTAGTAAAATATGATTTAGTGCCAGATTAATAGGCTTAAGTAGGAGTATTTTGTAAGAGGAGGGTATGGAAATTGGCGCCAGATATTGGCGTGAGGTAGCCTGGTTCTACCAGACTCTCGTACATTTCATTTGTACAGAGAGTCTGGCCTCGCTCCATTTACAAGCGTTTACTTCCTTGTATGCGGGAACTCTGTTGAAGTTTAAAACTATTGGATCTGCCCAGAGTCACTCAGGATCTGCCATAGCCAATCGCTAACGTGTGGTCGTGACGTATGTCATGCGCCGAAACCGACCGGAAACAACAAGTCACTCCCTCTGTTCGCTGATTGGTCCTACAAAAAATTGATTTCTGGAAACCTAAGAATATACAGCGATCCCAGACTAAGTACTAAAGCGAAATGAAATTGACCGGAAGTACGTAGGAGGGCGGAGCCAGGCTAGGCGTGAGGTGCATCACTGGTCCTAATTTTGCTGTGCCATCAGGTGACTTGTCACAAGTCGAGAAATGTAATAGTGTAAAGAGTGAGTAATGGGCCGGCTGGGCAAACAAACAAATTTCGCTAGAGGTAACTTACTATAGGTCTGACAAATCACCCTTCATGCATGAAATAATGCCCCCTCCTCCCCCGCCCCAATAAGCACTAGGCCCTTTTGAGAAATGATTTTGTTCTCACCGCCAACACAGTCTTTCCCAGCTCAGCATCTTCACTGACGACGGCAGTGTATATACTCTGGCTGAAGATTGGAGCGTTGTCGTTGACATCCGTTAGGTTGATGTTGACTGTGGCCATGTCGCTGAGTGGGGGTGATCCGCCATCTGCAGCCTCCACTGTAATGTAGTATTCATGGGAAACCTCGTAGTCTAGTGGCTCGATCACAAAGATGTCACCTGAGGACAGAGGCAAAAAGTGATTATTTAAGTCACATATCTTCTCAAATATGCTTAACAAAGGTTAGCTTACTCTACTCCTACTGTCATATTTTTATGCACACCAGTTCCGTTTCTGAATGCTTCACAAACTACAAGTCATATTGCACCAGACTCATTTAAAATAAATCAAAGTATGCTTGGCTAAACTGCTCTGACTCGCATTGCTTCAAGTCAATAAAAGAGTGTTTTTCTTCTCTGTAGTAGTATTGCGGTGAGCCAGTAACAGCTGACATAAAACAGGGTGTTGTTTTAAAAAATCTGTTGAAATGCTGGGAACACAGTTGGTGGTGAGTTACAAATGTCAAAAGTAAGTTGTTTGTGATGTCTCAGATGGTTCAGAATAGTTCTGCAAGTAAACTCTGGTAGATTTAAAGGTGTATTAATCTAATTAATAGTAGGCCTACTCAAGTGACTGTAAATAAAATTGGTTGATAAACTGCTTCCTCATGACTCTATTATTGGCAATATATTTTCAATCCAAAGAAAAATCAACCAATTAAACAGATCCCTATTATCAATATTTGCATAAAAGACTGACAAAATATTTGTAAAATTGTCCTCGAGAAGATTCCACTAAACTGCCAAAACTAGCTTCAATGCCATAAAATTACTAAATATCAACCTAATAACCATGTCTTAAGTCACTTTTACACATCCACTGAGATTTGCACTAATCATGTAATGTACTTTATGAACATTAACCATACAAACTTTTTACGTATGGGTGAAAGAACCCTGATTGCTCCCGGACTGAATGTATGAAAAGGGCATAAGTGTAGGCCTTGTGGTAAATTTAAAGGTGTAGATGGCAGTCCCGGTCATAAAAGAGACAGTTCGTATTTTTAAGTTCAACTTTCTGCGAGCAAGGGGCAGCCTCGAAGGCAGTTCTCACAAACTTCACCTTCACCATGAAGCCTCATAACACAGCAGGCTTGAGTAGGCCACGTTTATTTGGAGCCCAAGATGCCGCTGAGCTGCTAGATATTGTTTAATCAAGTGGGTCTTCCTAGTCTTGGTAAGAGGCAGGTTTTAATAAGGCAGCTGCGCAGCCTAAACCACAAAGCACTGGGAAAAACACTGGCGTTCATATTGTTTGTCGTCATTAGTCGATGAAGAATTGTGATTAGTTTTTCACTCACAGACGCGTTACCTATTCCCAACTGATTTAAAGCCACAGGCACCCACACACATAGCCAACCATTGACGGTCAATGTAGCCAACTGAGGAGAAATCTGCTGATTAAAAGATGGGGACTAATAGTTTTGCGCAATACCAATCAAACCAAAATTGACCAACATGTATTGAAGCATAAAGGGACTACCAAACTATTCAGTACTGTGTTGAGAATCCCTACGAAATACTATATCATAATAGCAGAGCAGCTTATATGGCTTTTTATGAACCCCAAAATACCTACCCCACTGCCTCCCTTCAAATGGGACCATTTTTGAAGTTTTAAATGAATTGTAAATAGACAAACCAGTGTGTGAGTCCACGCTGAACATTCCATGCTCATTCCCACTGATAATGCTGTAAGAAATCCCTGCGTTAGCTTCGGTATCCCGACTAGCCGCTAGCACCCTGAGGACTTGCGTTCCCACAGCTATGTCCTCCGACACTGTAGCAGTGTATTCTCGATGCTCAAACACTGGCGGGTTGTCGTTGATGTCCAGGACAGAGACCATCACTTGGCACAGGGAGGAGAGGTGCGGCGAGCCCTGGTCGGTGGCCTGTGCTGTTAGCTCGTACACGGACTGCACCTCACGATCCAGGGGTCGTTCCAAGCTCATCACACCGGTATACTCGTCAATGGAAAAGTAACCATCCACAGAGTCCACCAGTGAGTAGAGGATGTTGCTGTTAAGACCTAGAAAGACAGAAGTGCAATGTGAAATAAATAGTTTATCAAAAAATAATATGCCGTAAGGTTGTTCAACTATTACTATTGCATTGCTTTTGAGTGAGATTTTTGGTTTGTTTTGCCAAATTGTTCTTAGTTTACAGCCTGTCAAATTTTCTGATAGATATATCAACAGAAATCTTCTTAAACCCTGGACTTTAAAATCCCATAGGTTCCCAAACTGATATATTGATTCTTAAATGATTAAAATTGTTGCCTCCCGTTCTTGTTCCAAACCATCCATCTTTCTACACAGCCTCTGATAAACTGAAGCCGTAAATGTCTAATCCATGCCACTGTCATAACTCATGTCCTCCCACTAGCAAGACGCTACCAGCAACAAGACAGAGACAGATCACAATAATAATGCTAATGCTTTCTGCAGGTGGCCCCCATTTGGAATCTGCTATTATATTCTCATTTATCAGGTAAGTGCCCCCATCCTCTGCGGATCTCATTATCACGCTGAAGAGACTACCGCGGGGAGCCCTGCCTTTACGCTTTCCAATCACTTACAACCGGTTTGATCATCCTCGAGACATAATGGTGCTTAACCAAATTATTCTGAATTGCTAATGCCTATACTTGTTTATCTGCTCTGTAGCCACTCTAATGACAGTGTATTTGGACCCCACTGAAAGAAAAAAATATACAGTGGACACCCTTAAAATGTTACACAATCATAAAATATTTGTTTTAACAAATTAACAAAACTAAATTCTTGGATGTTTCAATATGTCAGATCTTATAATTGTTGGTATTAATGTCAACAAATACCAGAATGTGTTTAAAACTGAACAAAAAATAAATATACCATCATATCATCAGAATAACATTTAGTAGCCCTGAAGGGGTGTCCGCAAACCTGTTCTCCCACACTTCTGACGTACGTAAATTATTTCAGCCAGGTGTGTTTTTGTTTGAGAACAACAGCGGTGTTGCCAAGAATGCATGTACCATATAAAGTTGTAAGAGCTGCATTTTTATATTTTAATGGCATTTGTCTTTCATCTTTCTTAATTGTGTTTTTATTATTCTAATATTGGTGGATAGCACTTTTGCTAGATGTGTGGTATACTGTTCTCCATTACTACTTAAGTTAATGGAACATTGACATTGTGACTTTATTTACTATATGACTATTGTACTGTTACTATTTATTTGATTTCCAGTGTTTAATTTATCTGTCTCCCTTACACACTTTGTTTACATTTTAATGATGTAAATCAATGTGTTCTTGCCTGACTCTTGAATGCTAAGTTTACACTTAGCCTGAAGGGTTTCTTTCACTTTTATAGACTGCTTTATTTGTAACACATCCTTCTCTTCAGCGAATCTATAAATCCATTGGAACAACACAATAGTGAATGAATAAGGCAGTCCAGAGGTCATAAAGACCCAGAATGAAAAAAGACAAAACAAGAATCACAGAAGGACTGTGTACTCGCATAACTTCAGTTTATCACATATGAAGGGCATCGTTTTTGGTTTGTTTGACTGTCTGCATCAGAACCATTCCAAAGAGATGCTGAAAAGTTGTGTCTTTGTGAGATAACAGGCTAAAATCTTCCGGCCAAATGTGCATACGGATCACAGAGACTGTGGCACAAAGCAGACACTGCCAAGAATGCTTCAAATATTTGTGCGAGATAAAGTAAGCCTCTAAGGGCAGGGTTACAATCACGTTTTGATGGCTGCCGACAAAGACAGTTGACTGAATTTTGAGTGAACTGGGTCACAACTCGAATGTATACTTTTCTGATTCGTTCTGCATTCGGCACGGGACCTGTCAAGCGTCTCCAATTCAAATAAAAAAATAAAAAGACATTTCTATAGAGATAGGTGAGACGTGTGAAAGTAACACAGATCAAATGCCTTGCTTCTCTGACTCAATGGATCTCTAAATAATTATTGCCCCTGGCGAAACTGTGAGTTTTTTTTTACAACATTGCCTTCATGTATCCTCATCCTTGATATTCAAAGTGGGAAGCAAATTTGGTGCCAGTTAAGCCTCAGGGAAGAGATGTCTTAATACTTCACATTCACAGTTTTCCATTGCTTTCTGAGGGGTCCCGTTCGAGCATCACTTTTATACTGTCAAACTGTCAGTTCACAAAATCTAGGTAAAGGGAAAAATGGAAAGGGAGGCGTGGATTGGACTCCAAACAAAGAAATTCTTCTTTAAAGCAATTTCTACAAACAGAAACGCAATATAGACGCTTTAGCACAAGAACAAAACAAGTTTTGTTTAATAAAAAATATTGTTGAACCAGGGAGCATATTTATATTTTTAAACAAGTTTCATAAACAAACAAGCTTTATTTAAAAATGTTGCTTAAATTGGTAAGCTGGAATGTAAATGGCCTAAAGTTTTATTCACACCCTGGGCATCTCAGGAGACCCAACTCCAAATGCTTTCATTCATGTTTTTGAGGTAAGCCCAAGGAGTCTCCATTCTCAATAATCAGAACGTTTTCTTTGAGCCACACAATTTGATCTCTGATAAATATGGACGATACATGATTGTTTCCGGAAAATTAGACAACAAAGCAGTGGTTTTGTTTATGCACCCAGTATAGATGAGCCTGACTTTTTATATAACTGTTTTCTCTACTGCCATACCTAGAAGTTTATTAACTTTTACTTAATTACCTTGACTGCTGGCTAGGACCAGTTTGGGACAGGTCCTCCAGCGGTCACAGCACGAAAAGTGGGTTGCGTACTTGCTCAGGGATTGATTATTTTTTGTTGTTGTCTGCAGCTTCTCCCCTTCAATCAGAACATTGTAATTTCAGGGCATTTCTAGTTTATTAATGATTCCTAGCAGTGACGGAGGGTGCTGCTCTGGCGCTGTCAGGGTTAAATGATTTCTCTTTATGTATTGGCTTGTGTGTTTTTGTATATTACAAAATTCAATTAAAATTAATCAAGTTTAAATTATTATTATTTTTTTTATAAAGAAACATTATGTCTTGTGCAATCAAGCCAATTTTGTCTAAGAACACCTTTTAGTATTTGTTTCAATGTATTGGCTTAACAAAAAGTACCAAAACGTTAGACATATACTTTGATACACCTTCTTCCTCTTTTGAAAAAGGATCTAAAAGATTGACAAACTAACTGTGCTATACTGCGTGGTGGAAATAGCACTTAAATGTGTAATCTGAGTCTCAAGAAGCTTAAATGATGGTTAAAGCCCTCTCAATACTTAGCAATGACTGTTGAAAGGCAAGACAAACAAGATGAATATGTGGCCCTGTGGCTTTGCACCAGGCGAATGGAAAATTGCACCGAGCCCTTATGAGAATTGCTTGAAGAGAAAAATTTCATTAGAGTGTAATGGGGCTTTTAATTTGAGGGGTTGATCACTCATGAAATTTCACATTTGTTATCCTCCCTCTTGCCATTTTGTGTTATACATTTGCCTAATGGAAAGATAATAACCTGTGCATTGTTAGCACTGTGTTCTCTTTGGTGCTTATATAGTGATGCTTTTCAGACTTTAACCGCTGAATGAAAAAGCACATTCTTCAAGTAGCAACCTGGAGTTATTGTGGCTTTTGGATGTAATAAAAATAATGTGTTTGTAGAATTTTACATAGTTCTATCACTTATTCATTTCCATTTTTAAATGTGCAAACAACTGCATAGTTCATGTTAAAATTTCTCACCAGTGTCGACATCTGTTGCCATCAGTTTAGCTACAATAGTCCCGGGCTCTGTATTCTCGAAGACGGTGATCGTGTAAGGGTCTGAAGAGAATTGTGGGTGGTTGTCATTGATGTCTTCAACAGTGATGTGAATGTCGGCCTCACAGTATCGTCCACCTCCATCCACTGCCCGCACTTTG
This sequence comes from Neodontobutis hainanensis, assembly GCA_024349245.1. Classification (NCBI taxonomy): domain Eukaryota; kingdom Metazoa; phylum Chordata; class Actinopteri; order Gobiiformes; family Odontobutidae; genus Neodontobutis; species Neodontobutis hainanensis. The sequence goes on from JALDNG010000024.1 coordinate 369,531, forward strand.
AACCTGTGTTCTTCTTGATCCTCTCGATCCAGAGATTTGGAGGTCTTCAACTCTCCTAAAAGATTTTAATACAACATTACCAATGAATAAAATATCAATACCACAGTACCTATAAATAAAAGTAAATTATTAGCTATAATCTCTTATAGTGTGATAGCTAGACTCATAAATACCAAGCAAATTGTGCCCACACACAGCAAACATATCAACTTGTTATGGTAGACCTAAAAAAAAAAAATCAATACTAATTAAAGTCTTTATTGAAAACTGTTGCCTTATCCACTAAAGCTATATGCAAACTGGCCATTCATTGATATAAAAGGCCTATAAAAAGATTATATGCACAACTGATTACATAAGTTAGATTTTTTTTTTATGTAGCAATATAAAGAAAAAACGTGATTATGTCCTAAATGATGTAAGAACCTCCACAGAGACATAAATGAAATGTAAAAAGTCACTAACTTATGGCTCAGGCAGAGATGGTTCAGACTCGTGACAACAGCAGCCTCTGTTTAAAGTTTAACTTTTTAGCTAAATTATGCTGAACACAGATTACTGCTCACATTCTATCATCTTCTTTGGAGAGAGTAAAGCTCATCCTCACAGACTTTTTGTTGTACGCTCACTAAGTCCAGTTTGGCCTGGTACCGGTCTGTGCAGCGGCGGAGATACACAGACGATGAGTGAGTGAAAGCCTTTTTCAAAAGTTTATTTAAATTGCTGTTTCCATTGATTAAAGTCTAAAATTGTGCTGATATTGTGCACATCCACCTCCTGAACTGACTCTGAGATAGTGACAGGATGGAGGTGTCTGTTTTGTCCCAACGCTGTCCCGGGGAGCATCATGGACCATCACTAACAGAATTTTTACAGTCCCTGGGATGACAGGATGTCGTTAGTCTCAAGCCCTGATATACATAAAACTGTAGCTTCAGTTTTTATTGTTTATATATATACAGTTAAATAATAAAAAATAAATGTAGTAGGGCTTTAGAAGACCATAATGCCCTTGCTCAATACTTAATAAGGTATCTAAACAACTAATGTCTTCCAAGAGGGAAGAGAGTGAAATAAATAAGTAATTGCAGCTTGAGAGGAGAGATAGAATGGGAAAGGAAAACATCAGAGTTGGCAGCTAAGAGCCGCTTGGAAGTGTCCTGGGACGTGAGGCGGCCAACATTACCACAACCCCACTCTCCGGAAACTCAACAGCCTCTCGGTGCTCCTCATGTGCAATAATACCACTAAACACTGAACCATTCTCCACTAGAACAGTACCATTGTAGCGAAAAAGCTATATATTACCAGAAGCTAATGGAGTTGTAACTGCATTATTGGAAGTCTATGAGAATTTGTAAATAAGATTTTACTTCATAAAAAGTACTTAACAGCCAATGTGGTGTATAACTTGTTTAATTCTGGTGGCTTAGTTGCTATTATTATTCTTTAATTTAAGTTTGCATTTATTTCAAAACAGGTTGGGTGCGATTAACTGGCATTGTCTTCTTTTCTATTTCTAAGCATAATAAGCAGATGGAGCCTGATTAAAAGCCTCTAGCACAAAAAAATATATATTTTAAGTATAGCTGTTATAAACTCAATTTCTGTATACAGCAGTGCATATTATTGTCACTCACCCAAAATTCACGAGTTTTATATAATATATTCTATGACAATAACAGCAAAATTAAACATTCTTCACTTATCTGTTACTGATAATATCAATCAAAAAGCGTAATATTTTAATACAGGCAAAACAATAACATACCAATTTTTATATATTCTAACCTTTACAATATAGTGTATGTATATGTATATATATATATATATATTTGAATATTCATAAACTAATCATAAAATCCAATTAAAACTTTGGCACTCAAGGCTCAAGGCACCCACCTGTGTCAGTGTCAATTGAGAACAGTTTAGATCCTGCTCCCTGGAGCTCATAGGAGATTTGGCCGTTTGAGCGGATGTCAGCATCTGTGGCAGAGACCTGCAGGATGAGTCTGCCAGCAGGGGAGTCCTCTGGGACGCTCTCACTGTAGAGGGTCTGGGGAGACAAAACGCAACGGGGAACAAAAAAGAGGAGTACAAATGAATAAAAGGGACCGAAGTATAAAAAACATAATATTAAGATGATTCATAGAGTGACTGTCTTTACCTTTTCGCACACTGGACTGTTGTCATTGGCATCCAGCACCTTGACCTCCACAACAGCTTTCGCGTTGAAGATGCCGTCACTGGCAGTAATGTTAAGGAGGTAATTGTCCTTCTCTTCACGGTCCAAGGGCTTCCTTACAGAGACCTTCCATTCATTCTGGATGTGCTCGATTGCAAATTGGCCAAGAGGGTCTCCTCCTGTTTAGTGATGAAAGGAAGCACTCCACTTTAGAATGATCAACAACTTAGACCTCCCACTTAAAAGCAGCATCATTAAAAAGACACAAGCATTAGGGCCTGCACTGAATTGTAAACTCCTTCCCGCTAAATATCTATTAATTATAACAGATCGTTTAAGTATTCATCCCAAAGCAGTTCAGTTTTTTGCTGTACACTTGAGTCTTCCCCACCAAGAAAACTATTTAGACAACCAGTCATGAGGCTAGCTTTGGATTTCTCTTAACATTTCTTCACTTGGCATTGATAGACACTTGCTAGGAGGACCGGAGGAAGCATTCAAAGCCTTTTTCATATTATTATACATTTTATTATTATGATGACCTAAATATTGGCTTTAAGCTTTCACAGATTAGGCTTTAAGTCCAACTTCTATCGGATAAAAGGTCTGTGTAATGTTTCAGTGATTAGATTTTATTGTCATATTAAGTGGCATAAAAACATAATCCATCAAAGCTGTGTTTATGAAGTGTCTTACACAAAGCAGGTTGTCTAAATATAAATTATAGCAAATTATAAACACTCACCTGTAATGAAGTAGTTGACTTGTTTGTTGATGTCTTCGGAATCATCGTCTGTGGTGCTAAGGATGGCAATAACTCCACCGGGTGGGTCGTCTTCACTAACTGTTCCCTTGTAGATCTCTGCAGTGAATCGAGGTGTGTTATCGTTCACATCTGCAACAGTTACTTCCACTATTGTGCTTGTAGCATGTTCGAGTTTATCTCCTTGATCAGTTGCAAGGACAGCAACTGTATATTTATCCATCTTTTCACGGTCTAGTTCTTTCAATGTGGTGACCCATCCGGTTTCGCTATTTACTGCAAACAGTTCAGAGATTTCTTGGGAGTTTTGCTTAGGATCAAGGCTGTACACAACATGGCCGTTTGTTCCAGAGTCTAGATCGTTGGCTTTGACTTGGATGACTTGGGTCCCACTTGGGAGATTTTCAACAACAACGGCTTCATAAGGGAAGGACTCAAAGACGGGTTTGTTGTCATTGAGATCCTTCACTTGGATGTTAATGTTTACAGATGCAAACACGTCATAGCCATCGTGCTTACTTTGAGCTAGTAAGGTTAGTTGGTACCATTTAGTACTCTCATGGTTAAGACTTTTTTGTAGCTTCAATGTTCCGGCATCTCGGTCGACAACAAAAACTTCATTCTCATTGCTTTCAGGAGTGCTGCCCCTCACAAGGCTATAAACCACTGGTTGTTCGCTTTCAGCTTGGATCACATCAATCTCTGTCCCAATGGGCATGTCTTCTGCAACGGTGTAGCGGTAATGCAGTTCAGAAAATTTGGGAATTTGCGTTTCTGGTGCCACAATCCTTATGTGAACTTGGACGACCGAATGTTTAGGGGGATTCCCGGTGTCCTTTGCTCTTACAAAGAATGCATACAGCTCATTTTCAAGTCCAATTAAACTTTCTTTGGTTATAATCACGCCAGATGTGGGATGGATTTCAAAGTTTTCCCCCACATTTTCAACATCTGCTTCGATTGAATATTCAATGTCAGCATTGCTTCCTTCATCCATGTCTGATGCTGCAATTTTAACCACAGACGTTCCCCTGGGGACATCCGAGGCAATAGTTGCTTTATACTCGGCTGCTCTGAACTGCGGGGCATTGTCATTGACATCAGTGAGAATGACATTAACGGTGCTGAAACCTACTTTTCCACCACCGTCTTTGGCTTCAAGAGAAATGGAAATAACCTTTTCAACATTATTCTCCCGATCTAGACTCTCCAAAGTGTAAATCTCTCCATTGTCAGTTACTGAGAACTTGTCTTTTGCTAGATCATTGACAATCCTGTAAGTGATCTGTCCGTACATGCCTTCATCGTCATCTTCTGCTTTTGCTTCAGCTACCAAGGTGCCAGCTGGGGAGTTTTCAACATGTTCTACGACGTAATCCAATTGGGAAAAGGTTGGGTTGTGGAAATTGGCTCCAACAACTGTTATTATGACATTTCCCGAACTTCGGAAAACACCATCAGAAACTGATATAGTCATGTTGTAAAATGGTTGCATATGTGGCCTGCGATGGTTAGAAACGACAATGGCTCCTGTTTGTTTGTTGATGGCAAAGTTTTGATCATCATTGCCAGAAATAATAGAGAATTCTAATTGGTTTATATCAGAGCTGTCAGGATCTGAAGCTTGGACTTGGGTGACAAAATGGCCTCGAGGGGCTAGCTCACTGATGACACAATTGTAAACATTTTCTGTGAATACCGGTGCGTTGTCATTAAGGTCGGTAATGTCAATTGTCATTATGACATCGCTAGAAAGAGCAGGAACTCCACTGTCAACAACTCGAACTTTTAACTTGAGCTGCTGAATTTCCTCATGATCAAGCACTTGTGCTGTTGAGATTACCCCAGTGTCACGATCAATGGCAAAATAATCAGAAATTTTCCCCTTTTCTTCAACCAACTGGAAGAATATCTCTTGATTGTTACCAGTATCAGCGTCTTTGGCGTCAACTTGCAAAACTGATGTTCCAATAACAGACGCTTCGGAAATGTTAGCATAGTAGGCATTTGACAGAAACACTGGAGCGTTATCATTTACATCTTCAAGAATGATATCAACAAAGACATCAGAATGAGCTCCGGTTAAAGAGTCAGTGGCTTTTACATTTAATTTATAAGCAGGATGGGTCTCAAAGTCTAAAGGTTGGATCACATGAATGACGCCAGTGTTGAAATCGATCGAAAATTGTTTGAAGGGATCTCCCTCTGAGATAGTGTAGACAATACGAGGCCCTTCTGAGTCACTGGCCTGCACATGAAGTACAGGGGTGTGTAACTGAATATTTTCAGGGATTTCAATGCTGTAGAAAGGTTTCTCAAACACAGGCATTGCTTTGTTCACCACTGTTATGGGCACTTCTACTTCTGCAGAAAGAGAGGGTTCGCCATTGTCTCTCGCAATAACAACAACAACAAAATCTCTATTGAGTGACTCTTTGTCAAACTTCTCTTTGAGTAAGATCTCACCAGAAGGGGTCATTTCAAAGTGATCTTGGTGTTCTTTGAGTTGATATTGAACATGAGCATTGGGGCCGATGTCTGCGTCCACGGCTGAGACTTGGAGAATGACGTGACCTTCTTCTGCCTCCATTTGGACCAATGCATGGTAGGGGCGGTTCAAAAACATAGGCTTGTTATCGTTCACATCTTTAACGGTGACTGTTAAAAGAACATGAGCCGCTTCTTCGGTATTGCCCTCTCTAGTGACCTCAACAACAATATCAAATTTATCTTGCGTTTCGCGATCAAATGCGATTCCAGTGGTTGAGACAACTCCAGAAGTACGGCTTATTTCAAATCTACTATCAGGGTTCAGTATTCTATAAAACAACGGTTCATTAACTTGGTTTCCAACAGCGGCGATAACAGCTAGGATCTTTTTCTCTTTTGAATTTTCTTGGACATATGCTTTGTATGATTCTTTTGTAAATTTCAGTTTGCTCTCTTTGTTTTCTTTAACATTAATCTTTACTGTGGCAACTGTTGCAGTTCTGCCATCTGAAACGCGAACTTTGAGCTCGTATCTGCTCCGCAACTGAGTGACATTCTGAATTGAGATTATGCCCAAGGTTGGATCAATTTTAAATTTATCACCAATGTTACCTTCAGAAATAGAATAGAAAATCAGTTTTATGGCTGCTTAGAAAATGTTTATGTGTTTTTCCTTATAATAACTCTTGCTTTTTTCAGTCTTAAGATGGTTTTAATGGTAGGCATTATACATTTCTAATCTGAGTGTGAATTACAATTGGGAAATATTTTTTAATCTTTACATGAATCAGAAATTTGGATTTTCTTTTGGAAAAACACTTGAGCTTATGAACATCATTAAAAAGTCTTTGGTTTATTGTGAAGAAATGATGGAAAATAATATGATTTTCAAATTCTGCCTATTGCACCTTTAAGTCATCTCTAAAAAATGCCTTTATTAAAAATTGCATATGCCATGTTCTTATATTATGGCTCATTTTAGCTTATTGTAACGCCATTGTGGAAAACTCTGAGGGGGAACTCATCTCCCACGTATTTGGAGATTCTTTGACAAAGTCTCCAATATTCTCTGCTCTATCAAGTATTCCATTCATGATCAAGATGCAGTGGGCAGTGGGGCTCCAGATGACTCATATTTTACAGAATTCATTTGCATCCTTGAAAAGGCTACAATAAACTCTGCAAATTTGTTGGGCTTTTCAAGTGTCAAAGTTTAATTTACCTGATTCAATGCTGTAGATGATTTCTGCATTCTGGCCTTTGTCCTTGTCCAGAGCTGAGACCTGCAGTACAGCCGAGCCGACAGCAGAAGATTCAAATACACGGCCAGAGTAAGGAGTGCCTATGAACCAGGGCGCATTGTCGTTGGTATCTTCCACATTGACAATGACACGGACAAGGTTTCGTTTTACTGGGATGTCCTGGTCTCGTACCTGGAGACAAGAAATTCCAAGAATCCAAGGGCTTAGTGCTGCATTCTACCAAAACTCTTCAACATGTATACACACAACTTTATTCCAGGATTTGTATTTGTTTTTATTCTTACCATAACAGTCAGAATGTGAGTGTGCATAGTTTCATGGTCCAGGGGTTCAGCAGTGTACAGTTTTCCAGTTCCCGCATCCAGGCGGAACTTCTTGAGACTGAAGGGGTCGGTGCTGCTCAGGAGTGTGTACGTCAGTTTGTTTTTCTCGTCTTCATCTGTAGCACTGATGGTCAGGACTTCAGTACCAGTGGCGGCGTCTTCAGGCACTGTCACCTCGTACCTTAGCTGCGAGAACTGGGGCCGATGGTTGTTGGTGTCAATGACTCGGATCAGTACCTGATGGGGTCACAAAAGTTTTGAATTTTTGATTTAGTTTTTTCGAGTCATAACACGGAAAAAACAAAATCAAAACTATTGTTAATCTATATCTAAAATATGGTTAAGTATGAAACATTGAAACATGAAAAGAGGTCACTGCTTGTTAATGGAACCCTAACCAGCGATTAAAAAAGCAGCTCTAAATGTGACCTCAAACTGGTTTACAAAGCCTAAACATAAAGATGGAGAACCAAATATTTTTTGGTGGTACTTAAAGTTAGAAGCAGAAGAATAATATTATATTTAAATGGATCTACACTAACTCCATACTGGAATAGAGACATTTCCCTCTGCATTTTACAGAAAACGTGCAGCCACTGTGCCCCAACGTACACCAAAGAATCTTGCATTCCCAAAACTGTAAATTTCCACTGGGAGCCTGTTTTATCAACAGCAGCCAGTCGTCTAGTGGACTTCCGACAGAGGATTATGGAGAGCTGCTGGAATGCCATCTTTGCTTCCCAGGCCGTTGAGGGAGCTTCAAGCGCTGCCAAACATGGGGAACAAAGGGATCAGGCCAGATTAGACACCTGCATACCAGACACCAGGGGGTGATGTCCTGTCAGGAAACACATTGTTCTGAACTGTTTGGGGCAGAAACTGTGAAAAAGAAAACGTCCCAGAAGCTGACAAGACTATGTGTCATCCATGGTTAGTGCTGTTGTTTGGGCCGTTATACCGTTAGCTGATCATCGTGAGCTTATATCACCGACAAATATAGAGTGAAGCTGACAGGACTGATAACATTTACAATCTGTTCTGCACTGTGATGTTGGCAGAGCAGCTGAGGCTCACAGATGTCAACTTTGAGGGGGGTGAGAGACGGCGTGCTGACTACCGGGGCTGGTCACTGGCAGAGTGCCACCGGTGGTACGCCATGACTGGCCCCTGTCACACTGCTAATGAGGAAGAGTAATGGGTAATGCAAATTTTATGCAAGGTAACGTAAACTGGACCGCTAGCAGTTCATAAGGTTCTTACACAAGATGCACAATCTGTGCACAATCTGCGCTGACGGTGATTATAGTGTTAAATTTGACTCTACAGCTATTCAAAAATGTAAGCAACTTAACCAAACCGTTTAAATTGAAGTTCAAACAGCTGCGGAGAGTACGAGTCTTAAGCACCAGACTCACGGTGTTTGCATCATCAGCCCAACCGTGGAGCGTAGAATGTTAATTGTTCTCACAATTGATCGCCCCGGACTTGTCACTAGGGTCCCTGAAGGATTGAGTCCAGGTATATACATACATATAAATTATAATAACCCGTTGTTTTTTGTATTAGAAGTGTGTGAAATTGAAAAATGGAACTGACATTTATATGTTAAAATAAGGGGTGGAAAACCATATATATTCAGAGAATGCTAATGCTTTTTTCTGGGTACAGGTGAAAAGAAGTGTTTCTGATTCTAACCTAGCCATATTTGTTGAATTTTGTTGTAGTGCAAATTTCATTGTAAGTTAGACAATTTTTCTTTCACTACGTTTTCAGCTCATCCATCTTCAATTCAAGCACTTTCACAAAACAACAAGCGTTAATTTAGCATTTTCAAGGATATTGAATTTAATAGGAACCAAGTCTAGTGTGAATTTCTTTTATGTTATGCCAGACATTATATAGCAACGGCCTCCAACTGTCGCAAAATTATTTATTTTTCTACACAGATTCCCTTCCTCCCACACAGACATCCTCAAGCATGAAAAGAATCTGTCCAATGCATCTCAATCTGGCCAATGTAAGATAACATGTCCTGTCAGTAGGGTGACAGGAGCTTATCTGACTGTCGAGAAACAGAAAGCAATGAGAACTGGTCAGTAGCATATACCTCTTTTCACAATTGACTATTTTACAAGGTTTTAAAAAGCACTCAAAAGGCTATTCAGCTCCGAGCACACAACTCTCTTTCCCCTTTTGCAAGCACAATCTTTAAGACTTCAAAAGGAACTTTGCCCCTGCACATCACAAAGCAACGTGATGCTGCCTGACTGTGGCAGAAAACGCTGGTGTAGGAGAAAAGTCTGTAGTCTTTGTACACGACTTCCTCTGGGAACACTGGAGAGATTGGGACTGAGACGCAGATGTGACAGACGGAGATACAAAACAAAATAGTTCTGTGTGAGGGTGAGATGAGAAGGAAATGCAGATATGATCATGACCAAAAAAAGAAAACAGAAAATGATCAAAATTAGAGAAGGTTGTGGGTGACAAAATGAAAGGAATGGGCAAATAAAAGCTGTTGCTGAGAATAACATGCAATATATAAAGTACATACACTGATAGTGACTGAAGAAAAACCACACTAGATAGAATGTTGTGTTGTTTTTGAGACCTCACAAACCAAGGCCAAAACAATAATAGGGCTGCAATAAATATCTGGAATGTTGCAATGACAATATGAATTGCAATGTTTAAATACACCTCTTGAAACAATAAATGCTGAACTGTGTTAGAATTTGTCAAAAAATAAACTCTCTGGACTAGATTCTAAAAACATGATATGGCTGCACCACAATTTAATGCAACGAGTGATGTCGATTCCAATATTGTGAATGTCAATATTACAATAACAATCAATTGATATACATTGTGCAGCCCTAGTCATGAGTCAGGCCTATAGCAGGGTGAGACCAAGTCAAAAATGGGACCAGTGTATGATACATCCGCCCAAAGTCCAAATTAATGGAGGGGTTAGTGTTTGGTGAAAAAGGCAGAATTAAAATTTATCAAATGATATAAGTTTTCATCCAATCACAACAATGATGTGGCTTTGGCTGGTCTTGAATTACATTCCCAAAGAGATAAGATTGAATAAAAATGGGTCTGTGATAAATAGAAGTTCCATTTGTATAAGGTGTGGAAATCAATTCACATATACCTATGAATTCGAGGCGATTTGTAATATTATGATACAAGATAACTAATCATGTATTCCAAGAAAATTATCACTGATATATCACAATATGTCTAAATTGAAAATGAAAAATAAAAGCAAACATTATTCATTCATTGACTGCACTGACTAATGTCTATGTGGCAAGAGCTTTTTATGCCATATAAATAGATCAAGTTGCCAATTTAATGCAAACTAAATTCAATTTGTTTATAAAAATAATAATAAAATAATATATATTATTTTAACACCATGCCTATCACATTAAGACATGTCACATAAAAGTAAAAAAAAAACAATTTATACAGTGTATTTATAATTCTTTATCATATTTTAGTAATCCGGTTAAGTGCAAATGTAAAGGAACAGACATCATTTCCCTCCTGCTGTTTCATTTTCCTCATACATACCTGAAAATCATTAAATCAAAGTCTATGCATTTTCATGTGATGTAGAAACCCTGAAAGAGGCTTTATAAATTGGAGTAAGATAAGATGAAAAGCAGGAGCAGATTGTGAGCAGAACAGCTTGAGGTGCTTCTGAACGGCCGAGGGAGGATGTGCTGTTGCTGACGATGGGGGAAGGGCAACTTGACTGCGTGCCTTCTTGGCGCGGCTCCTAGCTCTGAGGTGCCCAGCCTGGAATGCACAAGCCTTCCACTACATCAGCTGATCTTTCTGAGACGCCTTCGACAATGCTCAAATGGAAAACACTCACTACAGAATGGACAACTGTTTTCCACAGACCTCCCACAAACCAGGACTCATACGAACAAGATGAAGGAGGCTATTGACTCATGGCACCAAAGGAATGACAAATGAGTACACTTTTAAAGCATTTTCAGTTAAAAGTTTTTATCTCTTATAATTTTGGATGGTAAAGCAGTTTACATTTAAAATGGCATCAACAAATAGCCAGCTGCTCTTGTTTTTTCTCATCTGGGTTTAGCAGGCTCCTTTTTTTTTTCCTGTTTTTTTTTTTCAATTTCTTTTTAAACTTGCTCACTATTTTGTTCGTTAGCATGTGGACGCCAGGTCAAACCTCCAGCAAAGTTATGTTTTAAAGTTAAAATTAAGACTGTGAATCGATTAAACAAAATTTCCTTATTTTGCACACATCAACTTTTAACAAACACAGACTCAGAGGGTAGTTAATTTTCTTTTTAATCATTTAACTTTGTCATACTTTAACTTTTGTATAGGATGTATGCAAGTGTGATAGAAAATAGAAAAGTCTAAATTACAATGTTCAGACTGAATTCAAAACTAAGCCCAGTTTTTGAATGCAAAAATTATTTTATAATTAACTTTAGCATTTATATTGTGTTTTTTTGTATCTGGCTGTGCCAAAGCACTTTACATGATGCTAAATTCAGATTAGAAACAATGATCAAAAAGACCAATATGATTCAGAAGCTTAAGTTCAATGTAGTTTAATAACAGAGCACATGTACACAAGTAAGTAAGTTTTATATCACTCTATACTCCACTCTCAGCCCCTCCTTACTCAGCTCTCTCTCAGGAGATGTACTTCTTTTTTTTTAGTGCAACAAGTTTTACCACACCTTCCCTCTTCATCAGTAGCTGCTGCTTCTTCACCCCTGGGGGCAGTACCTACATAGTCTTCTGAGCGGAAATAAAACTTACAAAGTGAAACTCAACTAGAGAAAACATGTGCCCTTATTTGATAGCTTACTTTACTTTTTTCCAGGGAACCATCCGGTAATGTCTTAAAGCCGACTTGTCCATTAAGCAGCGTGTCTTTTTTGTTTTCCGTTGCTAGCTCGAGTGTGCAGCCGTGTTAGCCACAGAAAACAGAAATTAGGTTCAGCGGTTTGAAGATTTTTTTAACGCACTAAACCAAAAATATTAGCGCAAAACATTAACACGTTAATTTTACGCCAGACTAGAGGCCAGACTTTTGAAAGAATCCCAGTACATTCTATATAATCCCATTTGCAATATAATCCCATTCTTCCTTTGGGACACTTGTAGCCTGAGACAGGATAATGAATGGACAATTACTGCAAACCTCACAGGCAGGAACTTAAAAGGGACTGTTTTCTGGACAGGGGAACTACATTTCCACACTATTTACTACCACGTACAGCCTTACTTTAAATACTCTATCATCAAGTTTTTTGTTTTTAATCTTTGTTTTTCAAAGAAAAATGACCTTGCTTTGTCTTTGTGTTTAAAATTATAATAAAAAAACAGAATGTTCACCTAATTAGCCATAGCATTTGATTACAAAACACAGAGATACTGGAACAAAAGAGACAACAAATAGTGGCACACTGTTTATGTGGTATCCAGAACAGGACACGCGGGAGCTCTCACTGTGCTGATTGTGCCATGCGTAGGAGAGGAAGCCCCCCTACCAGGTGGCAGCTTCTGGGCAAAGGCAGGGCACTGGCACCAAGCGCTCCCAATATGTTCCCAAAACAGGATTAACACAGCCCACTGCTCACAGAGGTCCAGTGTTCTCGCTCGCTTTTTGTCCTTACCCAAACAGAATAATCATCGTCCCTGCGTGCCTGGCCAATAAGTGCGGATGTGGGGAAAAACACATAAAGGAAAGAAATCAAGAAGAGAAAGACAAAGAAGGAATAGAGCGCAGAAAAAAAAGGTTTGGAAAAAACATTCCAAATAGAGAGAAAATAGGCCAGTCTGTCTGGCAGCGCATATCCACATGACTTTGATTTGAGGAATAGATAAGTCAGAGTTGAAGCTTTCACGAGGTGTACTGCATGAGAGTGATTTACAATAACATTCAGAATGGCAAGATTTAAAGACCGATAAACAAAAAAACTCAGAATAAACCCATTAGAATACAAGCAATACTGTCTTCTATTCAATTATCCATTTAATACTAGTCTTATCCAGAGAGATTGAATCTGTGGATACTTTTTGACCAGACCTGGCTCACTTGTTGTTACCTTAATTTTGTAATAAAATGGATAAGAACTTATAAAGCACACTTCAATAAACTGTTAAATACATAAGACAACATGGTTAGGTTCAATTTGTGCAAGTGTTCAAAGAATGAATTAATAATAATAATTATTATTATTATTATTATAATAACATTTTTCTGCTGTCCCACTATTTTTAGACATTCTTCCATCCTACGTATTGCAGTGTCACTATTGTTTACCTCATAATCCTACTGCCTGAGAGCGTTCCAGTTGGCAGTTGGCCTACATCTTAAAGTGCAGTTCACGGGGTTTTACAAATACCGTATATCTGCTCCCTTGACAGAAACTAGCTGACCTGCACTGGTCAAATGATTGATCAATATTTCACACACAAGTGCTCGTCTGCAAGAGAGCCAATCTGTCGCAGCACTAATAATAGGTACATTCATGGTCTTGTGTCTGGCAATGAGAGGAGCTCTGTAGCTGATGATAATCATTGTTTGATTTAAGATTGGGTGTTTCTGACCCAATTGTTGTTGTTGTTTCAGTGCGAACGCTGTAGGTAAACACCTTTAACTTAGATAACAAGGACTTGCAAGAATCTTTGGCTCAACTGACCCAAACTTTATAACTGCAGCACACATCCTTAGCGTTCCTATTTTATCCAAAACATTGGCTGAGAAGTTGAAAACTGGTTGAAAAGTTGGTTGTCAATAATTGTTTTTGTTTTGTTTTGTTTTGTTTTTGTGGTGTATGCTTGTACATAGTTGGGTGGTTCTGTTTCAACTTGATGGCTTTTTTTGACCAATCTCAGACAACAATTTGTCTGCAGCAGTAACAGAACCAATTAGACAAATAATTTGTGCAAGCCATTTTCTTTATTTTTTCAAATTTTTCCGAACCTATGTAGCCCACATTGCATCCAAGTAGGAATTTGCCATTGAACAAGTCTGAAAGTTTTTTCATTTTGTTTTTTTCTTGCTTTCGGCACTAAACAACATTGTGTCAAAAAATACTGAAAGGAAGAAATGTTAGATAGGGGGTGCTCTGACTCCATCTAATACATCTTTGTGTAGCAGAGACTCTAAGGAATAGGTTCAATCTTAGATACAGTATTTCTGACAAATATATACTGGTAGATATAATTACATTAGTTATGGGCCTGCTTTATTCTCTATAAATGAGCTGTCGAGGCTAAGGCTAATTTAACAATCATGCTGTAATTACACATGTGATTCTGTGGGAAAGGGGTCATATGTAAATATGTATATGTATGTAAATATCATCATAATGACTTTTTTGATTTTGTGTCAGAATTTAAAGCAGACAAAATTTATGAAAAGTTTTGAAATTCATTGTATGTGAAATGGTTGCCGCTTTCACAGCTGGACCTGCTGGGAATTAAGCCCCTCCGAGTATTAGCCCTTTTGAATAGTTTAACCTTTGCATGTGATTAATTTGACTTAAAATGTCATTGCATGCAGCTTTGGCAAAGGGCTTTTAAATTAAGAGCCTCTTGCCTTGGCTTTTAGGGAAATCACAGCAGAGAACTTTGGTTCTTAAGTTTTTAAGGTTTTAGAACAAAAGTTTTCTGCAGGATGAGTTGCAGGATTGCCAGTGAAGGCAGCGCTCTGTTCGATGCTCAGTAGAGCAAGGCAGCCAGATGATGAAAGACTTCATTCATACACAGTGACAACAAATAGATTCTTTTCCAGCTACAGTTCTCTGATGCTGGCCCTTGGAGGACAAAGGACAACACATTTAGAATGCCACTGTTCCGTATAAGCCAAACTACTATGTACCCTCCATCCAAATCTTAGCGACAGGGCATGACCAACAGAACAAAACCTGAGACAACGTGCGAGCTTCGAGCCTTTTATCATTGTTTGGGATCATCTGGGACGCAAGATATGGAAGGGAGATTAAATTAGCATACTAATATATTTAAATGCATTATTGAACTGCTTTAGAAGTATGTAAAATATTCCACACAAACTCCTGGCAGTTTACAGTGACAAAAGTTTTCCATTTTGGGCCCAGATTGAAAGCATTTTTCACTGTTGACAGTTTGAGACGGTGACAGGAGAAAGAAAGAATGCATTTTTTCATTTTGAGGAAGAAAGGACCTAGAGGGTCCCATCAGAGAGAAAAGTATGGGGAGGTTAATGGATACAGAATAGCAACATAGTTGAGGGGAGTAAAGGGGAGGGTCTTAAGAATGTGCACTTTGGCTAGACTGCACTATCATCACAGACGCCCAAGACAATGGAGGATTTCTGGAGCTCAATACCTCAGAACCCATCTAGGACTTTTTAGGTACTCCCTAAAAGGTCTCCTGAAATGGATTAATCAATAAACCGATACCCAATACTGGTATTGTGATACATTACTTGTTTTAAATTATTATGTACTCGATTCTTACTTTGTATCAGAAAGTGCAAAATAAGTACTTGTTCTGGCAAAAAGTGGTATCAGGACATCCCTGGATAAAATGCAACTAAAGAAATGTATCTTCCTTCTTGATTTCTGAGAGATGACTGAATATTTAACATATTTGCATGCACATTCTGTACAACACATCTGACAAATCATAATAGGACCTATTACATTGCCCATTCTGCTGACGTGTTTGACACACAGGACAATGCAATGCACTGAATCACTCATTACTCATCTCTGTCAGCCGCTATATCTCAAAGAGAAAAAAAAAAACACCTGCATGACAAGTTGCTCATCAACATCCAACCGTTTCATTAGTGTTTCAATTACCTGGGTGCTGACAGTCCGTGTCCCATCTGTGGCTTCCACTGTCAAGTTGTAATTTGATTTCTGCTCAGCGTCCAGGGGCCTCGCCACAATCAGGGTTCCACTGGCCTTGCCCACGTCAAAGCGGCTGTCATAGTTTCCACCTGTGGAGTGAATTTTTATTTAATAAACAACAAAAAGAGAGACAAAAGATTAGGCACAAATCATCACCGGGCTGATTGTGTTGAAGGTTGTTTAAACATTAAATGGAGGGAGCGAGGCGGGCACAGAAACAGTTATATTGTAATGTGGTGATGGCTGGGAACTGATACTTCAGTATTGTTTGTTCAGCAATAGCCACATCAGCATAAAGACATAAACAAAACAAGGCTAAAACTGTATAACATAAATATAAAGAAAACACTACATGGTTGGAATGGAACGAAACAAAGCTGGAATGTAAGAAAACATAAATAGAAAAGGAAATGCTGAAAGGAAACAAAAACAAAAGCAAAAAACAAAGCAGAATAAAACAATACTAAACAACACCAAAAAGGATGGAGGGGGAAAATTATGAGCTGGAACTGATACGCAGAACAAAACCAAAAGCTGAAAGGCCTAAAAAAATGACTCAGTGCTCAATAAATGCCAAAAAAAGGAAGAAAACAAAAGTAAAAAGTGACCAAAAAAACACTGCGACATTGGAATGGCAGTGAACAGATAGACCTTTGTTTGTTCAACCTTTTGTTGTGTAACAGCTATCACATGCAATTAGCAACAAACGTCAAAGTATTTAGATTGAATATACACAAAACACAAAGATGACTAAAAAAATATATGATATGGAGCGCTTTAGGATAAGTCGAGCTCTAATTTACACCATGTAAGGGATATGTTTTTCCTGGTTCTCATGAGAGTTTGAATCAGGTCACGGGTTTGAGAGGGGAAAATGTGGCATAGTATCAAATCCAGTGTTACGACACAATGAAACCACAAGCACCAGGCACAGGCAACAGAAAATATGGGATGATCTGGTAATGCAAGCACAGCCTGAAGGGATCCCAGCAGCTACCTTCTGCTGTACAGTTGTGGTCGCAAGCCATCTGAAGGATGTAAAAGAGCTCAGAGTCCTCTGTGTCGTCTTGCAAAAATCCAACCACACAGAACATTCCAGAGGACAGAGGGAAGCAGTAGAGCACACAGAGAAGAAAGGTGTCAGTCAAAGATTGATTAGGAGGAAAGACAAATGAGGAAGAAGAAGAGAAGAGGTTTATGCACATTTTAGGAATTACAGTTCATGCATTACACATTTTATTTCAAACTTTTGTTGTATAAAAATCATAGGTGCCCAGTTTGTTAAAACCTGCGAACCATATTTATCTCTTTTATTTACTGAATGAGCGGAGTGGCTTTAAATTTATTGGTTTTAATTTTTATGTTGATTTGAATAGGACTTTTATTTTATTTACTACTATTACTACTGTTGGTGAACAAAACCAAGTGACTTCCTGGGTTGATTTTGAAAAACATTTGAACACAAACAGCTTTATATTTTGCCCTGGAGATGGGACGATTCCACTCGTTCCAGAGGAGTGCACATGTTGCCTCTGTGATTTAAATGATATGGAGAATGAGATGCACTTTTTGTTTTTTCAGTCCCCTGTACCTTGACCTGAGGGGTCAGTTGTGTCAAATGTTTGTCATCTGGGAAGTATGTATATTTGGTATCATTCTGTCTGCCTATGATTTTAATGTCATAAGCCCATGTAGGCTGGCCACGTTCTGGTGCAAGACACAAAATAAGTAAAAAAAAAAAAAAAGTCTAAAAGTCTAGACTACATTTACGCCATTTAATATAAACACAGTTAAAGTGTCAAATGTCAAATCTAAAAAATGCATATTATTTGCGCAGGTGGCGTACAACAGCGTATGAACAATAGGTTTGGGGAATTTTGTAGTTTTTTTACAATAGAAAAATTTAGAAGATTAGTTAGTTAGAAATAAGAGTTGCATGTTAGCAGTACCTACAACTATGAGACACAGCATCTCTACATACAATATAGACACAACTGATATTTTTGGGGAGGATTTACCTGTGATTTCAAACCACACTGAAACATCGGAAGATTCAGTGGCTACAACTCCGACCATGTGTGCCACCGGGTCACTCTCCATGACAGAGAAAGTGAATGGGGACTCCTCAAACTGAAGAGGGGAAGCGTCGGATGGAATATTAGGTCTGGGGATCCACTCAATATGCAGGCGGCATGTGGAGGATTTCTGAGGACGGCCATTGTCCACCGCTTTGATCTAATCAAAAGAAAAACATCAAGAGTAATGGTGACACAGTTACTTGACAGTTTAATTATTACAACACAATATTATCCGAGTTATATATTTAAAGCATGCATGTGATCTGTTTTGCTTGTCCTTACTCAGTGAAAAATAACCTTGTATTTGGAACAAAACCTTTGTGTGAAATTTTTAGTGATTCGACCTTCTGTAAGGGCTTTGGTTACAATAAGGAATAGTGTCTTCTTGAGGCAGGAAACCACTTCAGATGCATAAATATAGAAGAAACATATAGCTTTCTGACAGTGCATAGCATTCTGACAGCAAATTTAGTAAATTAACTCGAGGTAAATTCACAGGTGGAACGCTGACGGATATGATCCATTTTCACACATAACACATTATTTCCTAATAACCCTCAAACAATAGAAAGTGTGGTTCACTGTGACAAGTTTTTAATAGCTTTGCTGTGACAAATGACAGAATTACTTAAATCATGTCAGAACAACAATAGGGTGCTAATTAAATATTATATGCCGGTGCATACGTGTTTATTATATTATTATATTATTATTAGTCAGAGCCTTAGCCAGTTGTTGAGATGAATGGATGGTATACTTAATAATATGGATCATTCTCTGCATGCTGTTTTAGAGAAACAAAAACCGTGGGAGGACATTTATAAAAAAAAATTTGGAAAAATAAAAAATTTTGTAAAAAGAAAAATATATAACAACATTTTGAGTACATAGCATGGATACTACACTGTTTAAATATATGAAATGTCACAAGAGAATTGGAGTATAATATGGTACAGTAATGACTCATCTTTTATCAGATGATTAATATACTAAACAACGTGGACCAGATTCTGCACAATGTCAGTGTAACAAAGTGTGATAGGTGGACATTTGGAAACAAAAAACTGCAAGAGTGTAAGTGTCGTACCCTCAAGTATCTAAGTAACCTTTAACAACTGAAACATTAATGTTGTTAGATATACTACGCACTGTTAGGATGTCATATTCTCCAGCTGAGGAAATCTTCTTAGATGACACCAGCCCAGTCTTGGGTTCAATAAAGAACATCCCTTGTTCATCTCCCGCTTCGATGCTGTAGGAAATCTCAGCATTAGGCCCGTTGTCCCGATCTGATGCAATGACGCGATAGATTGGCTCTCTCTTCGTGGATCTCTCTTTTTCCGGACGGTTTTGCTCTGGGAGCTTTATCTTGTAGATTTTCTCCAGAAACAATGGCCGGTTGTCGTTCTCATCCAGGACTTGGACGATGATGCGGACAGTGGTGGACTTCGGAGGACCGCTGTGGTCTGCGACGGTGACCTATGAAGAAAAGAATTGGAACAACTTTAGATCAAGAGGAAACATAACACTATAACTATCAATGAACATACAGGATTACAATGAACAAATTAGGACTACAAATTATTTTTCAACAACTAACTGCTTTGATGGATTTTAGATGTTCAGTTTAAACCAACTCCAATGTGCTTGATCCAAGGTGCTAATGTTACAGTTGTAATAATTTTATATTTGTATATTTAAAGTAGGCATATTGGTGTTCAATACCCGTCAGACTGGTCAGGACTAGCTCATTAACTAGCTTTAGTTCCTCTGTGCAATACTGCCTGTGATCAAGAAAACTGCAGCTTGTGTGTGTGTTAGCTGAGCACTAACACTCAAGCACTAATTATTTTTAATTAGCAGCACTCTTACATTGTGCTGGTGCCAGCTGCAGACACTGCTGCTCCATGTCAAAGTTGCAAACAAAGGTTTTGCACTAAATGCTGAGACTTGTTAATATGGCAAAGAAAATATCTCACTTGCATATTTCCATTTTAGTTAGGTCTTCATTAAGTCCACAATATTAGATGATAACTGATGCCATGCTAATGTTACTGGTAATGGGTGCAAATGATCCGAGTGCTCAGTCAACCTTTAACAAACTCAGTTTTCATCTGAAAAAACACCTCAGAGGATATGTTGGTGTTGTGAATATTCCTAGCTCTAATACGATTGAAGGGCAGAATAAGTGCCACAGTCATTTAAAACCATCTGCTAAGTGCTTCACTAAAACAGTCAGGAGTCCGGGGTGAGGCACACACCATTTGGTACTATTGTTTCAATTACTAAAGTAATGTGTTTTTGTTTTTTTGTACTGAGTCTGCAGCTGTCCGTGCTATTCACATGCACTGAATTCATTAAATGGAATGACAGGAAGCCTGGCTGCAAATATCCCTCAATGGGACAGCATATTGGTACCCATCCTGTGCTTTGTAATGAACATTATGATCACTTCCAGCTGTTTTGGTCTTTTATACATATACTCGTCTTGTCCCATTAACTTTAACACGCTTCATATGCAGTAAGCTAATAACATGAGATAATTAAAAACAGAATTCATAGGAGTACGTTTTTTGACCAGCTACACTACTCAATTTATTTCCCCATCTATCCATCACCACATGCCTCTGTTTGGAACCGTCCCTTTGTTTTTATAATTAGGCAAACTCGTCTAAAGAGAAGCTAGCCCAAGGGGAGTTTATCTCATTGCATTGGCTTAGCAAGACAGTGAAGCGACAAAGCAATCCCCTGCTTTTTAATCATCAATCACTCCATCCAACTTACCTGCCATATTGGTTTAATTGAAATCTATTGTGCCGTTAATGGTAGTTTTGGGTTACTTGTCATGTAGTTGCAGTATAGAACCTCCACAGGGTGACAGTTATTCTAAAGCTACCTTTATAATGCAAATTAGCTATGTGCACTTAGGAATGTGCTTAGGAATTGATAAAGTCTCTTGGAATAAGAGACGAAACGTCTTCACCTTGAAAATTGAGTCCAGAAGCTTTTTCTTAAACCTTTTCTTTATGTGCACTTTGGTTTCAATTAAAGGCTGTTTGTTGCAAAGTTGCACACTTCATTGTGAAGTGTGCAACATGCATCATACTCAAGCAATTGGCTTTTTTTGACCAAATTTCATTAGTGTTAAATAAAAATTCATAATAAAAAAATAAAATAAAAATGTATTTTAGTCTATGGGGGCAGAATGAAAAGCCCTTCTGCCTCAGAGCAGGAAGGTCATGGGGTCGAGTCCAGTCCGGCTAAAGCCTGAATGTGTGCATCAAAGCAAATAGTCTTACCAGCTCACATTCTTCCATTACCTTTACATTTAACACAAACATAAGCTTATGCTAACATGTTGCTGTTTTTGTACTCTACATTTTCATTCATAATTAAACCTTTGTGCAATGTCATCCAGTACAGCCAGTCCTCAGAGTTGTTGATGAAAGAGCGCTATCTAACACTGTCATGTTTAGCTTGTGCACACAATATAAAAAAGGCTAAGAATAAGTAGTAAATACATTTTGTTTAGTTCAAATATTTCAAAGACTTCAGTGAAGCTCAGGTTCTTCGATAGCTGTTTACATGCTGCTAGGTTTAAACATAGCAACTTACACTTGGCTCAGTTTACATTGCAGATGGGATCATATGCATGTGGTAATCACTCTTTAATTACAAAGGGTTGATTACAGTGCATATATAAGTATTTTTTTCTATTGATGTTTATTGCAATCTGCACACTCGCCACTTAGTTATACAAGTAGTGTTTAAACTATAACCAGATGCCTGCTTTGAGGTTCATACATCTCATTAGCCTCAGTTTGTGCCTGTGCATCTATAAAGTACAATGTCGATATTATGGAAAGACACCAGATTTTACATTTAAAAAGTACTATAGAGCCTTTCTACTTTAACATAACTTGGTTGACATTGGGTGTAGTGTGTGTAAATATAAGATGTAATATTATACTGTAAAAGCTCGACATGCGTTTCAGTTTTATTATTTGATATCTGAAAGAAGTAATGATTAGCCAGGACCAGGTAACTGAACACTGAAAGATTAGATATCTTCATACAACTGCACAGGCCAAACTAATAACCAACATGCCAAGTGCAGTGATAGGTGCCGACCACCAGATGTGATCTTACTATTCGCCTCTCCTTCACTTTTAATGATCCCTTACAGTCCCAAAACTGGCTCCTGAGCATGTCCTGGCATGTCCTCTCCTGCTATTTACCCACCCCCCTTCTTCCTGTGATAGGCCTCTCATCCTGCCACTAGAGCCCACACTCTGACCATCAGAAGCAGCTTTGCCCTTTCTCACATTCCCACACTGCCTTTAACTCTCTGGCGGTCTTTCACACAGGCACACGACTCTCCCAACCCCCATCCGTCCCATCATAAAAGCTCTCAGTCTCATCATAAAAGCTCTCTGGCCTCCTGTGCTCCCACCCTCTGCCTCCTCCTGGCATTTGGTGCAAACAATGCTGACACAGCCCCCACCCTAATTGCTCCACATGTTCCACATGGCCCCACATGTTTGGGTGCTTCCTCTACAACAAGCTAGCACAAAGCCCAAGAAGCGGAAAGTAATGGGTTTAGGTGAAGACTCAAAGCTGCTGTGCATATAGAGACATGTATTGATTACAAAGTATCAATACATCCAATGCCATGCTTGTGTGGGATCTTTTAAAATTTTGATCTATACTGTAGCCCATTTGAAAACAGCAGATAAAACTACATGTTAACTTTGGTTATTGGAGCGTGTAAACGTAAATGTCTGAACTGCATAGTCAATATAACATACCTCAATAATGATAAATTTACCACTTTATTTAAAAGTGGTAAATTTACCACTAAATTTACTACTTTACCCAAAGCTAAACATATATAACGCACACTATTTTTGAGCTTTAAGAGTCTGTACTACCCCACAAATGTGTCCACCAATAAAAAAATACCAGGCAGCACTCAAACTTCTTAGGTTTCCATGGTGATACTGCTCTTTTCTTGGCTGCAGCTACTTTCTACCTATTTGGGTCAAAAGTGACTTGAAGCACCCTTCCCATCCTGACTGGGCGATATCACTTCAAACAGCTAAGTTGCAGGGTGACGATAGAAACACGACTTACTGACCAATCAGCAACAAGAAATGAGCTGCGGGTGTCGAGGTGGAGGGGGAAGAAGCAGCACAGAGACAGAAAAAAAGAGTGTCTGCACAAGCACCGGCTGATTGGAGCACAAGTGTACAGCGATCTAACTACACTGTAAAATGATGTGATAATATAACTTAGAAGGACAATGTGCTCACAATGGGTTTTATCGTCAGTTATGTTGAGAACAACTAAATAGACTCTGGGATATTTATTTTAATGCAGCATTTAAGACTCCATACTTCTGTTGGTTGTTGGTCTTTAGCTCTTGGTGCATGTATGCTGTTCATTCAATCTTTGGTTCTGTTCATTTTGCAGGAGTTTCGTGTCAACTCTCTCTCATGTCGCTGTGATGATTGTTTAGTGCCGACTCTGCCTGTTTCACATGAGAAACCCGCTTTGTGATACCCCTTATCAACACCAGGATTGTTAGGTTTTGTCTAGCTGAGAGGACAGACATATCCGAGGTAGGTTCAACTGTGTTCATAGGCCCAGGGTTGCTCGTGTTTGTTTTTGTTCACTTTTACCTTTGCTCTGTTCATTTTTGGCTCTGTTTTGTTCCCTTTTAATGTTCTTCTGTTTTGATCACATTGTTGCAATGCACAAAATTTACAGCAATCCTTTAAACTTATTTGTATTATTTTACAAACATATCTGTGGCAGTCCTGTTACCAATGCAATGTTTCTGGCATATTTTAATTCTTTGTGCACCACATCTGTTTAGTCATGCAAGTTTATTAAACTTTACAAAGCAAAGCATGGCTAAAGGCTCTTTAAAAGGGGGACTGCATTAGCATAAAGTACACCACATTTAACTTAGTCTTTAATGCTTTCATTAAATTATTAAACGTCTGGAGGCTTTTTGTCAAATGAGACAAATGAACAGCATACACGAGCTAAGCCTAGGCTTTCACAGACACAAAGGCTTTGAATTAGGCACCAACCTTGCAATTGAACAGCTTTTAACCACATGTTCAGAGTAGCAATTCAGTATCTGCAGCCAACAGCTAAAAGAGGCTTGTCTGGGAACCTTCACTTCTCATCAGCAGCCTGCAGAATCTCCACTCCTTTCTGGAGTTCATTTTCCAGCACTTAACCAGGGCATTATCTGTGGTGATCTATTTCCTTTGAAATTCCAAAACTGAACAATTCAAGGATAAAAGGGAACTAAAAGACACTAAACAATAACAAAATATAACTTAAAAGTAACAAAACAATGATCAAAGGACCACAGTAAAACACAAACTACAAAGATTAAAGAATCAGAGGCTCTCAAAATAATACAAAAAAATAAATAAACATTATCAATGAACAAAACAACACTAAAAAGGATCAATGTTGTGCCAAACAAGAAATAGATCAGCAAAGAACAAATTTCAATTTGTCACTAAAAATAATTGTAAACAGTATTTAACCATTTCTAAGGGCAATGTTAACCTTAGTGGTCATCCTATTACCCAAAGGTTGGCGGATTAGCTGGCGGTCCTGATTAAGTGCTAGTCTAGACCAGGTTTATTCCTAGTTCAGTCCTGATCTAGTCCTGATTCAGTCCTGGTCTTGTCCTGGTATAGTCCTGGTTCCATCCTGGTCTAATCCTGCTCTAACCCTGATCCAGTCCTGGTCTAGTCCTGATTCAATCCAGTTCTACTCCTGGTTCAGTCTTGGTTCAGTCCTGGTCTAGTCCTGTTTTAGTCCTAATTCAGTCCTGATTCAGTCCTTCTCTAATAATCCTGATCCAGTCCTGGTCTAGTCCTGATTCAGTCCAGTTCTACTCCTGGTTCACTCTTGGTTCAGTCCTGGTCTAGTCCTGTTTTAGTCCTAATTCAGTCCTTATTCAGTCCTGGTCTAGTCCTGGTTCAGTCCTGCTCTAGTCATGATTCAGTCTTCGTCAAGTCCTGATCAAGTCCTGGTCTAGTCCTAATTTAGTCCTGATAAGATGTTCAAATGTAGTGAATTGTACAAGAACAGGTTCCACCTAAGAAAAAAAGTACTTTAGCTTGATTGTTTACAAATTCGTAGATTTCTGCCTAGCTAACGTCCTGTCCGTTGCAATTCCGATTGGGTGGCCACAAGTAGCTCTGCCCAGCCTTGAGGAAAATGAGCTGGCATTGAGCTTTTCCTATCAGCAAGACTCCTTGCATATAGGAAATACTCTTGGAAATACTTTTATTGTTGCTTCAGTTGTTGCTTCAGTTGGCGGGGTTCTTGCAGAAGGGTCTATTATAAAATATCCTTGAAGTAATACATTGTCTTTCATATCAAGCTTATATTCTTAGTACTGTACTGTATTTAAAGCGATGGCTGTACAATCTCAGTATGAAATATGAGACTGCTCTGGCACCATATGCAGGGGCGGCGCGCCGCCCAATGATCACTCAATTGTGCAAATGCTAACAATAATTAAAAGGCATCCAATCTGGTCCCTGTCAGCACCGGAAACACAATTAAAAGAGCCATTATCAGCCTTGCCCCTGTGGTAAAACAAAAAAAAGGAGTGAGGGAGTCAATTTTTGAATTGTCAGGAGAGTGGAGCTCAATTAAAAGCCACAAGTTTAGACATTGGCCCGATGCTTGACAGCCGTTTCCTGTCCCGGCTTGCTTCTTTTAAGAGATGGAACAGTGGGAAAGAACAAAGACGCAGTCACCGGGATCTCCCACACGCCTCCCACCCCTTCCCATCCCCTTCAGGAAATCAATATAAGGAGAAAATACTCCTCCTGCAAACACAGCTACACTTTCTGTTGGCAATCTTTGGCCCTCGTCCAAAAGCGGCTGAGAGATCAGAGAAAAAAGGCTTTTTTCTAAACTCAGGAAGTGCTCAGGTTGACCTTGGTTGGAACAGGTTTGAACTGCTGAGTTTTGGCATAAATAAAAGACAATCAAAGGAACATATGTCTTTTTCTGTGATTAAAAATTAAGTAAGAAAAATTACCTCAAGAATATGTTCATCTTGTTGCTCCCGGTCCAGTTTTCTTGAAGTAGTGGTGACAAGACCTATAAGAGGAAAATTACAGTTAATACATGAGTTCAAAATGTTTTCACAAACATTTTTTCAGGCATTTAAATTTTCTATCTATAGCTGATTATCCAACATGCATGGGGTATTCCTTATTAATCTCATATGCATTCTGATGGACACCTAAGCAATTCAGACTGCAGGGTCAACAACATTGCCAAAAATCTCAGTTCAAACGTTGAAATATAAAACTAATTTGTAACAACAATCCAACAATATTATGTTAAGATGTATTAGTCTGGACGTAGCAGAAGTCTAGTTAATACATAACAAAAATGTGATAATAGTTCAGTTGGAATTGACTGTATATGGAAACCTTTTGTTATTTCATCAAACAAAAGAGCCCACAGAAAACAGTATGTGATTAATGAGACTTATCCCCCACCAGCCTTGTCAGATGACATAATCTGAATTCCCCTGCTTATCTCATCAGTTACCTATGAGTGAGAGTCTGCACCTGGAAAAGTGCTCTTTGTGCTTTGAGTCTGCTCTGTTTTAAGACTTTGCAGACAGACAGCAGGGCGCTTAACGGATGTGGAATGTCACAAAGGTCTGCAAATTAAGCCCAGACTGGGGCCGGACCTCGACACACTGCTTTTACTTCTGCCACAAGCTGAACAAATACAAAGAAAGTCTTAGCAAGCACACGGACCCGAGTTGTTACTTTATTTCAAATTAAACACATTATTGATCCTGAAGCTGGATGTATTATATATCTTCCTCTTAATTTACTGTCAAAAATACTAAGAAGCTATAGCAGTTACTCATTTTTGACTGTCCTGTACACCACAATATAACTTTTAGCTTCCACTGACTTGTAGTTTGTAGCTTTTATCTGGTGTAGCATGAATGTTTATATGGAAGAATAGCTTAAGCTACTTACTACTGTCCTCTAACATACTTACTGACAGCAAACACATGTAATCAGCCAATTACCATTTGCCAAAACCATCATGTTTATCAAGAATTTACCAATTAGACAATAGCAGAAAGGAGTGCCACTTGGATGTGACCAAAAAGTGAAAAGATGTGTCCTTTTCAGGTTCAGTGAGGAGATCTCTCTTTATCACACTAAGCACATGGAGCTGAGGCACTCAAAAGGTCAAACTATAAAAGGTCGTAATTGCTTATCACATGGCTTATTTCATTAAAATCATGCCAATGCATTTCTGCCTCATGGTCTTCATCAGGATAAGGTCAAAATGGTTGGAACAGAAAAGTTTCTCATGTATATTTAGGTCCTGGTCACATGGCCAAAGGCAGGCCACCAGTCACCTGGTGAGAGATACATGACAATATGGACAAACTAATCAAAACAAACAATGCTAATTCATTTTCAAATTTATATTACAACAATAAAACAAATATTTTGTGCTTTTAAATAGATCAGAAAGCTTTCACAAGACAGAATAGAAGGGAGAGAAATTTGCCATTTTTGTTGGCTATTGCATGCAACATACAAGAGAAGACACTTTACAAGGCACCAGAGAAATACACGTGGCATAATTGTATGTGTTTGATAATAGTGGCTAATAATGGCTATTTTATGTCTTCTGAGCTCCATGACCAAAATTGCTGTTGTCCCAACCTTGTCAAGACGCAGTAGCACCCATTCTTCAATGAAAATTTTTACAACATACAAGAGTATAGATATCAGCTAACTAGGGTAGTGTGTCGTAAGTGATTGTATTTATTGGATACACTTGTTGTTTTAAGAGAAATGAGCAACAGTTTTTAGTCACTGTAAAATGCAATGATTATTGCTAAAAAAGGAAAGAAAATTAGGATTTACGAGCCACTTGTTCTGCTCTGAGGTAGGAGTACACATTTATTTGCTTATGATTTTAAGGCTTAAAAGTGTTTTATATAATCAAGAGTGATCCAGTAGCCTTAAGCATTGGAATTTTTTTAACTAAGTGATTAACCTCCAATGATTTTGAAGAAAACTGCTTATCTAATGAACTTGCCAAAAACACAAAGTAAAACATCTCGTTGAGCTCTGGTTTAAGTTTAGAGAAAAATGATTGATGCTTTATGACAAAACTCACAAAGGAGACCGTATAAAACCAAACTTCAACACCATCAAAAATAAAACTCAGCTCCCGTCTCGAGATCCTGACTAATCCCATATTCAATCAGCTGCACAAACAAGACAAGCAGAGAAAAAGAGAGAAGCGTTTTGCTGTATGGCTGGGCTATATGCAACTTTGCGTTCTCACTCCCACTGTAATTGCTACTTAGGGGAGACGATGAGTGTAGAGTAGACACGCCAAGTCCGACCGCACCAGAGTTGTCTGCCTGCCACACTGCGTCTGATTAGCATAAAGCGAAGGATTTCCGAAACCCAAAGCCATCAATGGCACATACATATGGCTGCGCACTGGGAATAGCAGGCCACAACTTAGGCTCCTGAAATAGCCCTCCCTCTGCACTGCAATTGAGGCAAAGGAGCAAAGGAGATTTTACTACTGCCCCTTAAAACCCCCCTTTATTTAATCTTCACAGCAAACGGCAGAACTATGGATCCGCATATTCAAAAAGAACAAATGGTTCATATCTTTGGCTTGACATTTAGAAAAAGTCCTTAGCTGTTCATCAATTTTACATGGTGACAGTAAAGAACGTTTCTGGAGCACTTTTCCAATCAGTAAATAATGAGTTCAAATGTCACTCAAAAGTATCAAAACAACACTACTATGTTATAGTCGGCCAAAACAATGCTACTAATGTCCAAAACAACAGTAAAACGTATTAAAATAATATTTAAAAGGAAAAAAAAAACTACAAAGCTAAACAATTTTAAAACAACACTAAATGAATTTAAAACAATGCTAAAACATAACAAAATAAAGGCTAAAATATACCAAATTCTACCATAAGCAACCCTAAAATGTATCAAGACCAAACTAGCGAGGGCTGAAAATATAATATGAGTAAAACAATGAAAGAACAATGCTGGTAGATTGTATTGTAATCTGATTGATGATATACTAACAGTTAAAGTTTATTTAATATGAGAACTTTACTTAATTGAGGACTGTTTTACACACAAAAAATGTTATGCAAACATCTCTGCAGGTAACCAAGATGATGTGAAGTTGGGCATAGCTAATGTGGCCATCTGTATTGAGCACTGTGATACATCTCGAGATGTAGGAGCTACCTTACACTACACACAGGGGAGCTGAAACCTATTATCATCCATCAGTTTCAGCCTGGCTTAAGCACATGAAGAATTGGCCGTTATGAAGCCACCGCAGAATTATTAACTTAGATGCTAATAACTTTCAGCTCACAAACACAGGGCTCCTGCTGCGTCATAGTTTCTTTCACATATCAATGTAGAGGCTCTAGTAAAGATGATTTGTTATGGCTATGTTTGGATTTTTAAAAGAAAGCAACACTTGACTCGTATTATGTTAATGCAAACAAAAATTGTCCAATATTTCACCAACAATCAACAGCCCTATACCTGCATGTCATTTAATCAGCACCATCCAAACAGAGGCGCAGCATGGAAACCAACATTTGCATGAGCTGGCCTTTAGCACAGGCCCACACTGGGAATTTAAATTTAGGATTGGTAATGCCATGCTCAGACTGAAAGGGAATTGAGTACGTGCCAAGAACAAAGGAAAGCAAAAATGCTACCTGTTTATAAGCACACATACATATTCAGAAATAAGTATTTTTTTCATCAAAAAGCAATCAAACAAACAAGTAAACTATTAAAGTAGGAATAAAATAAATGACCTTTTAATACCAAAACAAGGAAAGGTCTATACAGTTTAACAAATATGTTTTTGTGAAACTTATTTGGTGTTTTAGACAAATATTTAGCAAGTCCATTGTGAAGCTAAATGTTATCATAAAAAATGTCATGTAAAAACATCCAAATAAACAACAAGATGGGTTAAGTGTCTTGCCCAAGGACACAACAACAGTATGAACCTGCACGGCTCTAGACTACATTTTGCACTGGTTGCGACAAACTTTTTTTCTTAGGTGCAACAGCACAAAAGTTAAATGCATCGCAACATCCACCAAATAAACATACACACATTTTCTTCTTTGTAATCCTCCTGGCATTATTGTATTTAGCAGATTTATTTTCATTCATGTACCTGCTTGTACTGTCCATATCTTTTTCAATAATAATAAAAAAAAATAAATAAAAAAAGACATTCAGGCACAGGGAAAGAGCTTAACAACATCCCACAATTCATTGCGCAACCACACAAACTTCCAAAAATGTACGACTGAAGGCAATCTCCATGTGATGAGTCTGTGATGGGTTTAAAGTGACTCTGCATCAACCATTACACTCGTCTATAAATATCTGCATAAGCCACAGACTGCTCTAGAGCCACAATGTCTAACACCTGACTAGTATTGTTCACAAAACTTACAACTGCGTGGCTCATTTGCATAAATCCAAAACGGCATTCACTAACTGCACTTATATAGAGTCAACATACAGACCTAAAGTATTGTCTCCAATTGGTCATAAAAAGCTTAAACTAACTTCAGGGTTTCTGCTGCATTCATTTGAGCAAATTAGCCCTCCACACCTGAGTCTTGGCCACACCGTTGTAACTCTCTACTTTAAATAAACCAGGTTTTGCCCCACGCAGTGCACAGAGATATTGGTAAAAACACAGGGGATAAGCTAAAACAGAAGTATTTTGTGATGTGTAACATTACTGCCTTATTTATGGACAGAAACGCGTCACACGTCCTCTCAGCTGTGACCACGCACACAGAGAATCGCAGGTTGCCTTTATCGTGATATAATTTTGAGACCATATCGCCCAGCCCGAATTAACCCTAATTTAGAAATGGAAAGGACGTGACTTTGGTCGTTTACAGCTGTTGGAATTGTCACGGTCAGTGAGTCTTTTCTGTATTTAACAGGCTACATGCACACACTCTGTGCTGTTGTGTGGGAATTAAAGTGTGTTGTAAACATTTAATGATGGTCTTTAATGTTGTACAGAGCTCTTTATTCAAAACAGACAAACATTGCTGGTGTGGAGTTGCTTACATTATTTTGCTTATTCTATTTTGTAATCTATTTTTGGGTTGTGTAGTTTTTATTAAGCTGCTGTGTGCCAACGTAACTTTCCTTCGTGTTTTCGCTGAGAGGTTAGTGGAGTCGGATTGTGGAAACACCACAGAAGCTCCTTTCCTTATTCAATAATGTTTTTCCTTTATCAGGAACGTTTTGCTGTTGCCCTCATTGATGAACATTGATGAGTTCATTTTTTTATACTTTTGATAAACTGTCCAAAACATTGAGCTCTTGCCAGAATATCCAGACTTAGTTTGGGCAACATTGAACTAGCAACCTTTCCACAGCAGGGTGCCCACAACTCCTGCCAAAGTGTGCAACATGAAAACCCATCACGATTACTGCACACTTTTAGATTATTAGCAACATCCTTTAGTGCACCAGGTTTCACAATGTTCATCTCCACAGTCATACGACGAGTGGGTGTGTTGTCAGATTTGGCAGCTTTGGCTCCTTATCTAAACTTTTATACCACAGAAACATTCCTCTCTCCAAAACTTTACGAAATCCTGGAGGAAAAAAAGTATCAGAGATGAATAAATGTGTGCTAGTATTAGCTGTAGGTGAATAAAGATAGTTTGATGTGTGGTTTGGTGGTTTTAAAAATGCTGTGTTTTGCTCGTGTTCCATTTTAGTCTGACATGCTGCCAGGTTGCAGCCAGATCCCTGACCGTGGAACTCGCCACCCACGCTAATATTGAGTGTTGATATCAGTGTGAGAAAAATTATTCACAAAATGCCTTGTGTGAAAAATATCCAAATGTTTAAAAAGCTGGCGTACATTTAAAGTGATGCTAAATGTAGTATTCAAGACTCCATATCTATAGTTGAGACTGGTCTTGTATTGGGAGCACTATAGAACCATGGCAAGTTTTTTTTTTTTTTTTTTTAAAGAGTTTTTAAAGCCAAATAATTTATTTTAAGTTCTGTTTCAAAGCAAATACTATGAAACAAATGTTGTATTTGTGGATCCAAGTACAGAGGTCCAAAATTTTGAACTAAAGTGGACAACGTCACTACTTTGTGTCAAATTGTTTAATAGAACCGTTAATAAATCTATGGATTGGCAGCGAGAGATTGCAAAGTCAGATAATGGGTCAAAATGTTCTATTTTTTGGCTGATTAGAAAACTGTGGTATAAAATGAACCTTATTTTAAAGGATGGAGGGACTATTACTCTGTGTAATAATAATAATACTTAAATGTAATGACATGTCTACAGTTTAAGTGTATTGCGAGTTGCTCATGACTGGAGTAACCACACTTTGGTGGATTCAGTCAAATTTTGGACTTTGTTTTACTCTTCATGACAAGGTCTCGTTTGATGTGGTCTTCACTACAGTGGTCCCTAAAGAAATGGCCTGCTTACTATTGGACGCTGCCAGTACTCCAAACCCTATAGCCAAATACTTTATTACTAAGTCAAAGAAGTCTGCATTCCCAACGACACTGCAGTCACACACACACTAGCACAAAGCCATCCTCAGGCGTGGGCTGAACTGGGCCCATAGTAATTATAGCCAAGCTGTTTTGAGAGGCAGAAAAAAACAAAAGCAAAGCAGCAGCAGTGGCACTCTCAATCATGTCCCAAGTGCTCGAACCGCCGCACCAAAATGGAGACCTGAGGGGAGTCGGGGAGTTGGGGACTTTGTTGGTCTGCTTCAAACCCGGGCAGTGCAGTGTGATTAGCAGTCTTGAGAGTGACACACATATTTACGTGACACACATTGAGCCATGACTTCAGACAATGTGGAATGTAGTGGGAGTCTGCGTCGGCTAAACAAAATTGCAATTTTCAAAGTCCTCAAGCTACTTAAATAAAAAATAAATAAAGTTATTCCAAGCTCTTGTTTGGAGGGTAATTTGACGATTAAGAAAAAGCAGCAAGTGTTCTGCGCCAGACAACCTTATGAATAATCTTCATCTCATTAGGAGTTAAGTGTCTGCTACTTGAGCCTAGAAAAATAAAGGGACAAGTATTTGTTCTCACTTCCCATGAAGCCTATTGATATTGTCAATATGTTTGAATTGAAAATGACTGTTGTGTGTAAAAAGGGACTAAACAAACGTAGCAGGTGTTTGTTCTCCTCTTTGTAACTCTGAGAGTAGACTGACTAACTCAACTAAAACCTTGCTTTGTTGTCTGTGAACACGAGTGAATGATTTAAACAATGGGAGACTCAGAAGCTTATATAAACGCATTTATATTTACAGGCTTTTGACTCTTGTTTAGAACTCTTTGTGAAAGCAAGTCTGAGGGCATTTCATTGGTGAGCATTGTTTACGTTGGGATTGAGATATCTCAGCACCTCATGGCTGCAGGGCTTATTGCTGAGTGCACCAGGGAAGCAGGCGACTGCTATTTCTATTGCCTTGGAACAGGTATGTTTGTGTGTGAAGCATACCTCACCAACACATACATCTAGGAAGTAAGGTGAAGTACAATGGATTTATATCTGAAAGTGACAAGGGGTCACTTTCACAACTATGCCAGTTGTGAAAGTGAAAAAATAAGGTGTATATTGGTACATACAAAAATATTCTAGAGAGCAAAAACAATATTTTGCTAAGGTTCAGTTTGGTTAAATTGACAATATCAGTTAGCAGGCTTGAAAGCTAGCCAGCAAATTTTGGGAGTTCAGGAAGATTTGGGTTTACCTTGCGCTGCAGCTCAATTCTTGTGAGATATGTGTTTACAAACTTGCAAAAATTCACCTTGACCTGTGCCAAGCAAAGTATTCACATCCAATGAGATCTGAGCATGTTTTTGGGCTTGAAGATGTAGTGACTTTTTTACCATTACAATCACCAATCCCCAAATGTATGTAGACCCTTTTGATGACTTATATCTGGAATCTGAAAAAGCAACAAATCAAAATGCTATTGGTTATAGCTAATCATAAAATGATTTGGAGCCTCGGCATGCTTTCCGTACACTTAATCTATTCCAAATCAACGGGGCTTCATTTTTGTAGTCGCAACTAAATTTAGCCATTAAAATTATACATAAGAACCCATTAAGTCTTGCAGTAGATCATTTTGACAGTTGCTGGCTGTTTGGCATGATCTTGTTTTGATAATATTAGATAAAAAGCTTCCACGCACCTACCAACTATAATGTATGTAAAGAAATACAGAATGTGCTGCTGCATTAAATTTTCATATACAATAGTCTTCTCATTTTTAAACTCCTAATATGTTGTTCAGTTCAGCCGTGCCTGCTTGAAGGGTTCGCTTGAGGAGGTGAGCTTGGCCTAATCACATTTTGATGTGCACCAGCAACAGGAGCGACCTGGTCCATTAAACAGAGCTGTCTGCGAGCGCCGCCACATTAACCCCAGGACTGGAGGGTTTAAGTGATAAAAAGTCATTAAATATAAAACAATGTGCACCGTGAGTTGACTGAGCGGACATATCCCAAAGTCAGAGAAAGTAAGTGAGTTAAGCGTTTATATTGGGACTATGGACGGAACTGAACACTATTGTGAATAAAGTAGACTGTAAAACATACGCAGGCTTTTTATTTAAGTATATTTTTTTTATTTAAAATGTAGACTGTCCGGGGACAGCCATAAATCATTAACATAACTAAATCAAGGATGAACTTTACAATGGTCCATTTCCCTGAGATCTCTTTAGAGTGTTGCGACCATTGTTTGTTCCCCAATTCAACGGAAACACGAGGAAGTTGTTGAAAGTAAAGCACTTCCTATCTCACTTCCTCTGATAATGGTCAGACCCTTAGCGAACCGCTGATAACACTAGCACTGATATGTTTGTTTTCCCTGCCAAACAAGGAAAGGTGTTACTGAAAGTAGTCGCAAAAAAGTTGATCATTCACAGCCACACATCTCAGTGTTCCCCTATTTACTTACCTTTCCTTTCAAGTCCAAAGAGGAGAATGCACATAAAAACTGTTTATGTGCATTCTCCCTGGTAAAAAAAGGTTGGGTGAAAAAGGCTAAGAATTTGGGTTTAGGCCAGTTATAGCAACACAATATGAGCTTGTAGAAACATGTTATGATGGTGAGACAGATAGGAACAGGAACAGGAGTTAAAGAGAAGATTTGTGTCAGGCTGTGTAGCGGTGGCAGTGAGACTGATGCTGCTTTAGGAACTCGTATCTGAGTTAGGATGTCGTTCTTCCGACTTCGGTCTGTTCGGTCATGTCTTTTCAGCTCGGGAAGGTTGGAACATTCTAAACCATAATAAGGAAGATGGGCAGTAAGACAAAAATGTACTAATGTTATTTTAATAATGTTAATACAGTAGCTAGCAATTATTAGCCTGTTAATAGCAGTTCAAAAAAAGTTATTTTATTATAAACAAATCAGTGAGCTGCAAGACAGAACGCCTTGGTCTTTCCGACAGCCATAAGACAGTCTATGGCAGATTAAGTCTGAATCAACTTATTTGAAGTGACGTAACAATTAAATTTACCCTTGGAGATTAATAAAGTTTATCTGAATTGAAATGATAGGTGAGTTTTAATCCTGTTGTGTTGTGTGTTTGAATCCTAATAATAAATCTTTTGCAGGTGATTGTTGCAAAAAGGAGTGCTAATAATTACTGCAAACAATTTTCTTCTTTTGTTCTTCTGTTTCTTCTGTTGTGAGACGTTGTAAATCCAGCACTATAGCAACAAACAATGTTCCCCAGTGTTTCTTATCTTATTGGGCAACAAACAAAAAAGTTATTTTCATCATCATACACAAAGGCAGGCTATGTTTAACTGTGACATTAAACAAAGTTAGTGAACCCTAACTGGAAGTGGATTAAGTTTGATGTTCGTTACATTGGAAACCATTCATTTACTAGGGGTGAAAAAACAAACATCTAAATGTAAAAGTGAAACCTGAATAACAATTTGTTTGTTTTTAAAAAGACCATTAGTAAAAGTGACCCAAGAAACCCAAATAAATATGTAATGTAAATGAACTGTACTGTATCACTTTGAAACAAGTATTTACAGTGAATTCTGCTCCACCCTAATTTATTACGAGTGTCTGTGATTCCTTACTCTAGTGCTAGTGCTCTGCCTAGTTGCCCTAATAAAAATGCATGTACTGATAAGAGAACTCTGTTCAAAGTTCACTAACTTATGACCGGACAGATACAATATATGAAAAGAAAGAGAAAATGAATCATTGTGTAATGAAAAAAAAACTGCTCAGTCTCCCAGAGAATAGGTGGGCAACTCCAGTCAGTAACCTCACATGAACTGGCACAGAGCGCTGTCAGCTCTTTTACAAAAAGAAAAATGGAACTTGACAGCCAGTGGGCAGACCGTCTCCAGAGCAGCATATGGAGGTGTAGTACTTTGTTTTTTGTCTCTGCAGTCCTACTAGAGTCATTTTAAAAACTTACAACAACAGTGTGTTAACATGTCAAGTTTTGAGTTTTGTGTTCAGTGATTATTCTGAAGTGCTATCAGGAAATAGGGTCAAATTTAGAGAGGTTTATGCAATTGTACAAGAAAACTTAATATGACATGCTTTATTTTTTTCTCATAAATATTGTTACAGTTTATGGGGCCAGCAACTATTTGATGCAAAAGAAAGTGAGCACATCTAGAATGACCAACACCAAAAGCCAAGCTATTTCCTCTGACCAAATATGGTTATCACTTCCGGTTTCATAATATCCCGGGCAATCACAGTCCAACTGAAAAACTGAATCCTGAAACAACGTAGGCCATAGCCGGGGTTAAGATTAGATCATAGCAAAGGCATTATTCAAATGCACAAATCTCAAATGTTTAAAGAACTCATAATTCATATCCAGCTGACTGGCACAATATACAGCCAATATAACCGCGCCTCATCTTTCGCTTTCTTCTTCAATCCCTTCAAAAGCAGGCCTGTATCAAGCCGTTAAGTTCTAAGCTCCCAGATGTCAGAGCTGCAATAGTGTCTGCAGGAGAGAAGAGCTGGCCTTGCACTTTAATGACAAACTGAAGTCAGAGAGAGCGGTCCAAACAGCAGGACTTGTTTACTTGGCAGAAATAAAGTAGACCTAAGCCTTTCATCCTGGGCTTTACCAGCCCAAAGTGGCTCTGCGCATAAAAAAAGGGCAACCATTGCCACCCAAGGCGTCAAGAACAGCCTTCGTTTGTGTTTGAAGCTTGACAGGCCGCTTGGAAGGCAACATAAGGCCAGTGCCCATGATAGAAGGCTAGGTAGTTAGCTTTAAACTTGTGCCTACAGAACTCCAAAAGCCACACACAAAACATAGGCCTTAGCATCGTTCCCTTTTTCCCACTCCTTCATAAAGCTTTGTAGATATGCCAAGATGGGGCCTATGCTTCAAATGCAATTTTAGAATGTGTAATTACAGAGGCTTGCATGCTGTAAATTTAAACATTTTCAAAAACCTGTAATATGCGGCGAGAAAGCCATATTGAGTCAATAATGTGGAGAGATATCAGGTTTTCATATGATCCCAGTGTTTGTATAAATGAATATCCAAATTGAGTTAACAAAGCAGATTAATTGGAAAAATGTAAGATGTTATTTTGTAGGATACAAAAGCATAAGCAACACTTGCAAGGATGTTTAAGTGCAGGGATATTGCAGGAAAACAAGACAGTTAAATGTTGCTTCATTTCAGATGTAGTTTTGAAACCTAATGTGCTCTTATCAAGCATCAGCACAATGTGTAAATACCACATACATTTTTAGATCGACAAAGCTGCTAGTTAAAATAACAGTTATTGTGGTGATCTGCTATAGCGCAGAAATGACAGGAAAGAAGGGAATTATAGCAGAGTATAAGAGACACACTAGTTTAATTTCAGCTGTGCGATCAATTCAGTTAATAAAATGTCCCCTTTGAGTGTAGAGAGCTATAAGTGAAGCTTGACCAAACACTGCATGTGAGCGCAGTAACTGTTTTCATCAACTACAAGAAGTAGCTATTCTTGGCCACTATTCTTACCAGTGGGATTAGATGGGCTAGAAACACAGACACAAAAATATAATTTGTGGAGACTTTCCCAAAACAAGAAATGGCTTGTTAGCCGTATGTCTGCTTCTGCCCGCACTCTGCATTAATCACTGTCTTCTCCTGTAGTCACTTGATTTCCCTGTGTTTTCACCACGCACAGTCCTCTAGCTCCACTCTTCAAAAACAATAACAGGCGGGAGGGTGAAAGTCATAGCATGCTGATTTAATGAAGTTTTCTTTGTCCGTAGCACTCTTTGTTGAACCTGACACGAGGGGCTCTGGTGTCCCACTGATAAAAGTTTAAACATTCTTTGATATGCATGAATGACTCTTATACTCATGCCTCTGGCAGTAGCACTAGATTTTTTTTTAAAGCTCTTAAAAAAAACTCTACAGATGTCGCCTTTTCCTTCGCTATAGCAGCTCTACTCACATGGGATTTAACCGTAAGCTTAACAAACATGCTAATCCTCTGGGTAGGAAATATTTACTTCAAATATGTAAGGTAAGAAGTTGTTCAAACGCTGTGCTATGTACTGTAAGCTTAGCACAGATGCGGACAGGGGAATGCCACTTAGTTCAAGATCACCTACTTTGTGTAAACATTATATTACAGCTATGGTTATTACAGGGTTTTTATCCACAGAAAGGCAAAAATATGTGTTTGAAAAGGATAGTGAGGTTATTTTCTCTACTGCTCAAGGTCTGTCTGTGTTGTTAAAATTATGCATGCTTTTAGGAAGATAAGAGAATGAAGACCACGTACATAGACAAAACACAAACCTGTAAAGCACAGGGCTGTGTACCTTAAGCTGGCCTTCTCTTTACAGTTTATTTGTAC
Source organism: Neodontobutis hainanensis (assembly GCA_024349245.1). Lineage (NCBI taxonomy): Eukaryota > Metazoa > Chordata > Actinopteri > Gobiiformes > Odontobutidae > Neodontobutis > Neodontobutis hainanensis. The sequence continues at coordinate 408,568 of JALDNG010000024.1, forward strand.
TATCTTTTTCCTGTCCGCTGGGAAGTGCCCGACATTAGCCTGAGCCTTGTTTGGGAGCCATGCTACATGATGAAATCCTTATTTGGGCAGAAAATTCACCAGTTTCCAGTTCTAACTAAAATAACTCCAGTTTGTTGATGGGGCTACCTTGGGAAACAGGACCACACACAAGTCACTGTCGACAAATTGGAGCAACTGCCTCAATGCAACATTCCACATTTGGGTTAAATAAGCGTTCATAGCTAGCAGTCTAGACTAGGTAAGCAAAACAGATTCAGGAACTGATCCGTTTAATGCTTCAACAGATGTGGTCCTTGACAAAAGATTTAAGACTAAAACTACCTTGTCATATGGCCAGTCAATTGAAGAGAAAAGTTGTATTAAAACTAGAAATGCGATATAAGCTGATTATACCAGAAATGTTACCACATTCACAAAATAGTATTACTATTATATTATTACTATTTGAGTATTACTGTAATGAGAACGGTTGTTGTTATTGTTGTGAATATGATACATTTTAGAGCTGACTAATTGAGGTTTTAGTGTTTTCTCTCAGGCTGCATAAAATTTAGAGACGATTAATAAAAAAAATATATATTTGAATTTTTGAATTGTATTAAAAACCACCCACAGACTAGAGCTTTACAATATATAGCAGATTTATTGCAATCGGAATATTATTGATCGCAAAGACTGACTTGTATCGCAGTAATGTTATTGTCCTTTATGTGATGGACATTTACTTTTTGCCTCAAAATCATCATCCAAACATTATATTAAAAGCAAGAGTGTTGTACAAAGACAAGTATCTGCACAGAAAATCTAAATTGAAAGACAGAACACCACTTTGCACCTGTTAAAAGCACTTCTCTAACATCCAACTGAACAAGACCTGCACTGGCAGCTTTAAACGAACCCAATGAAATATTAATCGTCACACCATTTCCGGGGTACGGTACACTTTAGAGTGTTAGAGTGGAAAACCCCTGTAGGCTTAACCCATTCTAATGCTGGATAAAACACTGTGTTAAAACTGCTTTTGTACATTAAAGGAAACAGAAAAGCCAGTGTCCAATGCTATCAAAACCTGGCCAAGCAGTTGAATAGACACACTGATCAAAACCAAGGACTGTTCAGAGAATACAGTTGTCAGTGGCATTCCAGTCTTACCTGTCTTGGGGTTAATGGTAAAGAAGCCTTGGGGGTTCCCGCTGGTGATTCTGTACGTGAGTTTATCGCTGGAGTTTGTGTCAGGATCAATAGCTTCTATTTGGATGATTGACACGTCTTTAGGGGAGTTCTCCATGACAGAGGGGTAATAGACGGGTTCGGAGGTCTGTGGCGCATTGTCGTTGACGTCTTGCACCTCGATGTACACCTCCACAAATGCGGAGAGAGGCACTACACCACGGTCCATGGCGTAGACTGTGAGCCAGTAGTGAGGTGTGGTTTCATGATCGAGCAGCTCCTGGGAACGAATTACACCTGTAATATAGAACAAGAATGTCTTAATAAATAGAAAAAGACATTTAGAAAAATATGTATTTTATGTCACAATCACAGAAAATATACTTTTTTTGTTAATAAGGTGAAAATAACACATAATAACATAATATTATTTTTTGCTCAGTTTACCCCTACATTTAAAAATCAACAGTGCACCAGTCTAGACCATGGCTCACTATGGACACCAGAAATTAGCCATTAACCTTTAGCAATGCACCAGATAGTTGGAGGCACAAGAAATGGGTTATGATTGAGGTACAAAGTGAATTGTGAGCAAAGAAATCCCGGATGCCAATGTCTTTACATGTTTACATCTTGTGCGGCAGGAGAGTCAAGGAAGAGATGGACGTCTTCTACTGTACATCACGACAGGAATGTGAGGGCACTATCCACATAGAAGGAAGTTAACCACAATCTAGCATTAAGAAATAGGCTACTGGAGAGACATGGCTAACATTACAAAACCTAGATGCTAAAGACTGATTGGATGATATAATTTCATAAGTAGTATATGTAGTATTTAAAATAGTAAACTATACTAAAAACACCAACAAAAATCTCTTAGACTGCATCTTGTCAGATTGTATTTTCTGTCTGTTCACTGGAGTTTTACATTACTGTCTTGACGTCTGGAAATCGATTTGCAGTGGCAATAAGAGCAAAATGTTGAACGGCAGTTGCCCCCAAGCTGGAGGCTGGGGGCACCATGACACACAAATGTCAAGGTGCTACATTCATAACAAGCGGCCGACACCCTTCTGTTTATGCTCACTAGCAGGGAAGGTTTTTTTTTTTACTGCCTTGTCGGGGTTATAGTTTTCAGCTGAGCAAACAAAAAGCTTTCAGAGACATGTGAGTTGTATACATTGACAATGGTTAAATGGGGGAATAGAGGATGGGCGGTAGCAGAAAGACGACTTAAAAGACTGTGTACAAGGAGAGTGGTACATTTTATTTGGTAAAATGCAATAAAGGGGAGGCCTGTGTTACATCACAGCAATACAAAATTAATGACTACCTTACTACACTGTCGAATGCAATACAATCTAATAGTCTGTGTGCAGAGCGCAAACAGCAACTATCTAATTTGTTGGTGTGTTTCTTGTACCCTGAGGCTAAAACTGTCACTGTTGAATAGGCCATGTTTTTATGCATTAAACATGCTATAAAATGAGTTTGATTTTAAACATTCAAACACTGCATGACTATTTCTGCATCTTGTTGTAAATTCAATAATTTTTCAACACTAAGTGACCATACTTTTATATAAAATAAAAGAACTCAACTGATAGTTGATTTGCTTTGGCGCTTTTCATCTCCACACACGCTTGTAGGACTAAACTAATAATAATAAAAATAAAAATAGAACTAGAACCAGGATTTTACTGGGATCAAACCTAAAATGAAATCATAAATCAGATTTAGAACTAAGCCTAAACTGATTTATAACAGAAACAGAACTACACTGACCCAAAATAATGACTAAAATGAGACTATGCCACGAACTACAGAGGACTGAACTGGGTCTAAACCTAGGACTGAATTGGGACAAAACATGGACCAAGGCTAACTCAAAATTGAAATAAGAACTAAACTGAGGACTAAGCTGCAATCAAAGCTTGGAAGAAACTATGACTAAACTGTGACTAAACTGAGTCTAAAAACCTAGAATCTGCATAATACTTACCTTTAGAAGACACTTTTATCTAAAGTGACTTACATTAAGCTTCCATTCACCAGTGTTACAGCTGGAACACCACTGTAGGCAAGGGGGGTTAAGTCTAAGACTAAACCAAGAAATGAACCATGGATTCAGCCAGGACGGAACCATTACACACACTGGCACCAGCTTAACCTGGAACTAATCCAAGACCACAGGTCGCAGGATATTGAAATAACACTACCAATACTAACAACAAGGAAGCACTGCAAAATGCTGAACAAGATGTATAATTTGTCTATCATTTCTATGGCCTTCATATGGAAGGTCATACTGCTTCAAAAACTGAGATGACAGTGAAGGGCACTCTTTAAACTAACAGCCATTTCCAAGTATGTGTGTTATTGGAATACCAGCATAACCTTGAATACTGCCATGGACATTTACGGCCATATTAGGTTTCATCATTATCTGCAGCTAATAAAAGTGAATGATGGTCTAGGCCCACCTGAGTGTTCTCTGTTCCGACATATATTGTTTGGGGGGGCCTAGATAAGAGTCTCCACTGCACCACTTTTGAACACACAAGGGCATTTCTTAGTCGTTTACATAGCCTTCCTTCCTCTCTTTTTCTGCTGGTTTTGTTCACTTGGTGTAACTTGATAAAGTGTAACAGGGAGCAGCCAAACCTCTTGCCTTGGGTAATGAAAGATTTCACAGTGACTTCAAATGACTTGTCACAAAGTTCCTTAGATTGAATTTGAGAGGCGAGTTCGGGGGATAGCTCATTTATTCTCGGCTATGCTTTACTTTTTTGCGATTTCTTCGACCTGGGACCCTTTCTTGTAATTAGTCATCATTACAGCTCTCTCTTAGCTAGAGGCAAGTAATAAGAAAAGTAGTCAGGCACAGGAAATGGGTAGTTCCCCAATGCTGGTAGTCCTACAATAGAAAAACAACCCAGTCCAGAGTATTTAGAATGCAAATAAGATAAAACAAATAGCTTAAAGGAGAGTGTGCAAGCAAGACGAATTACAAGCACACACAGAGTTTGGAAAATACAATTAAGCAGCACTGCATAATCCGTTACATCCAAATAAAATGAAAATACTGTAGAGATAAATGAACTCAAGGATAGGAGAAACAATATTTTTATAGAAGTATTTTGTCCAGATTACATTTGGACAAAACAATAAATTGGAGAAATACAGCACTGCATAAAGCCCGCCCCATTTTAGAGAGGAAATAGTTTGAAGGGAAGGGATTCCAGACCCGCTTCAGGGAGCATTAGGTTAAAAAGAACATTTTAATAATATATATAGCTTGCACTGTAACTTACTAATAATGTATTCAAAACCAAACAATATTCTCGCACCAAGGACCTTAAAAGTAAACATGATGGTTTTATCCATGGAGAAAAATATTATGAGCTTATTATTGTCATATCATTATTGACTTTTTCCACTCTATCACATCATACTGTCTAGCCCTACCTACTGCTTTAGAAGGTGGCAGAATGTGGCAGAAGTGTTAGAGAGTAATAAGAAATGCCCTTAAGCCAATTCACAAAAAGACAGGAGAAAATAGTGTGAAGGAGACATGTGATTTTTGAAATGGACACAAATTGGAGCCGAGTGCGGATGTGAAATTAGTTGGAGTCGATGAAGAGAGGAGACCAGGGCAGAGGGGGCTCATCTGTGCTTGTGTACACCGAGCTAATAAGATAAGAGAGGCGGCAAGAGAAGACAATGGGGAAAGTATGAGACATCTTTTGTGCTTCTGCCAAGGAGGTGCCCATGCCTGAGTGCGCGTCTGTTTGACTGGCAGACGCTGGCTTTGCAGAACAATAGCGCTCTCAGCACAGTCAAGGTTTCTGCTCACACTTCTGGGCCCTGTGGCTATCGGTAAGAGGGGAGAAGCAATATGTTTTAACAGGCTCTTAGTAGTTATCCGGACGCCAAGTCTGGAAGTGCTATGCTGTCAAAAGGTCCAAAACTATTTTGTTAAGTTGTTACTTTCAGAACTTGGACGAAGAGGATATTTATCTCACTGCAGTGTAGTGCCTGCACATCATTGGTCATAATGAAGTTACATGGGAGTTGGTAGCGAATGAAACTCATCTGTGTGTGTTCTAATATGATAATGAATGTGCTCTGAGTTGTAGAAAACATTTTGCCCATTTCTTTATATAAAATATGACAATGAGCAACTTACATTTGAAAATACTTTGCACTTTTTAAACTCTAAATCTCATTTTACGTAAATAAACCTACATATTCCACAACTGTCTTTAACATATAAATTAAGTTCTGTTTAATAAAGTTTATTTTAACCCTAAGAGGAATAACTGCAAACAAAGACTAGGAAAAAACTTTCTTCCATGGCTTGTGGGTGAGAGAGTAACAAAGGGAAAGATGAATCTGAAGAATTCCGTTACCACACCCATCCTATATACCTAGGCTACCCAGTAAGGCAGGAGCAAAACCTGCCCTTGGGCCACAAGAAAAAACACACTGTGCAACAGCCTGTGCCAGATTTGCTTTCCGCTTTTCTTCTTTTGCTCCTGTCTTTCCCCGCTGGCTGTCTTCTTCAAAGTTGTTGGGAACAGTGGTGGTAAGTCTTCAGACTGCCAAAAGATTTCAAATAGGAGCAGCAGGTATTTTGTTTGTCCTTTAGTCAACATTTTTAACAAATTACTATCTCTTTACGACTTGCTGTTTCAGTGCAAGATAAGTTAGCCACAGAAGATTTTGAAAAGTGTGTCACATATTGGCCAAAGATACTGCCAAAATAAGTCTACAAAGTCAACATAGGTTTAACAAATTACCTATTGGAGCACAAACGTGCAGTTTTCTACTCACATGGCAGCTGAAAAGCTGGGGCTTGCTTTGAACTACGTCGGTCGATTTTGCTCACCCCTACTCCGCATTCCTGAGCCTTCCCAGGCCTCAAGCTCACATGCTTGCATAAACTTTTGCAGTGTTTCCTCCCCCCGACTTTTCCATAGCCATGGCAAAATGCTTCAAATTCCTCTACCACGTTGTTGGGTCTAGTGTAATCAAAAGAGTCCTTAACTCAGCTTTGTGTTACCTGGCGACTTCAAATCACATCATCCCCAAGTTCACAGACATCTGTAGGCAAGATTTAGCTCCAAGAATCCTAAGCCTGCTTTTAATAATGCTTAAAAAACGTGAACATTTTAAACATAGACTAGGGCGAACATGTCGGATTGTATCAAAAGCATTGCCTGAAGCATTCATTTCCCCATTTCTGAACAGTAAAATGGCCTTTATTGGGATGATCTGTACAAGGTCTCTTTAAGCTCTAATGTCATGAGCAAAACCCATGGGAACCGAGTCCAAGACAAGACTTTAGCCTGAGTGGTATGGTACAGGTTAGGTTGGTACAGATTGCAGAGTAATCCCCAAAGAGGTTTCCATTTTTACTATACTATACAGAAATAAGGCATCTGATACACAAAAACAGATGGGTTTTTACGAGAAATATATTGTAATTTACGATTAGCTTAGATTGAAATTTAGACTAGAAACTAGAAGAACCTAAAGTGACCACACACCGGCAATTAAAAATAAAGGAAGTCAAGCACAACCAAGTCAAGTCAGGAAGTACAAGATACTTGGTAAAAGACATCAGGAAACACATCAAAAAATTCAAACACAGAGTCCAATCTCAGAACCAATGACCAGCTGATAGCAAGATTAGCTTGCACTTGGTGTAGGTGTTAAATTTTTATTATACATTTCCTAAATGATAATATAGTACACAAACCTAGTCTGCTTTAGCTGCTTGTAAATCCTGCACTAACAACTGCTGTCTACTGAGCCTCAGAGCCATTTCCACTTCATGCACCACTGTGAATATATGGGCATTACACAAAGAAAAATGACTGTCAACAGCCGGGTTAAGGTAAAATGCCCCTTAACAAGTGTTATCACTTCATCTGCCAAATAATAGAGCACAAAAAAAGTGTTCATCTGAGTCTTTCTTAATATTTCTGTGTTCAGCTGCTTAATAATCTCCTTGGACGATGAATGTGGATAAAATGTTTAATACAGTTTATACATTGTCTAGGATATAACTGAATTTGGTATTGCTATTTTTTAAGTTTGTCTATTATTTCCAGTTGAGATAGCTTTCAGGACTTAGCTGATGATACAAGGCATCCATTGTTCTTGGAACAGTGTAGTTTCAAAGGTCTTTGATTAGAGTGCCAGTCATGATCAAATACTACTGTGTGATTTAGCAGGAATTCATGTCTCAACTCATACAATTTTATTTTATAACCTTACATCCTCATTTTATTCTTATGTGAAAAAAATATTTAATAGTCATTTCACTATTACTGAGTCAATACAACTTGCAATAGCTTAGTTTGCTACTATCATGCTTCACACTTCTCAAACTCTGGCCTTATTCCAAATATTACTTGCAGCTTGATACATGCATAAACTTCCAAGGCTCTTTGCTAATGACATGGTTGACGTCACTGTAAGCTCATTGTTTTGTTTCAAATGTTCAGAAACACTCTCCAGGCATTCCAGAGATAAGTTCTGATATCCAATGTCAAGGAGCCGATATAATACATTAAGGACATGTAAAGGGACAACATTAGCTCATTTGTACAGTCTTTTACAAACATGTTCTAAAGATGTCATTAATACCGTCAAAAGAAGGAACAAACAATGCAACAAACTTTCTGCATGAGGCAGCTCAACTGTTTCCTTAAAAAGATTTAATGGACTGAAAGAACAACATACTTTTAACTGGAGAAAGTGTGCTTTTCATTTAGGAACCTACAATCAACTGTGTCCCGCTGCACATTCCTGGTCCCGTCACCACAGTAACAGCACTCAAGCAAAGACTATGTGGAATCATGCACCACTTCGCAGCACCTCTTTTATCTCTTAACATGTAAGCACTGGGCAGAGAATAGGCAGCAAGGCAACAATTCTTAACTTTGGCCAAATATACTTGACAGCAAATGACCATGCATTAAGGGAGACTGTCGGGAGCCTTTTTATAGTAAAGAATCTGTGTACCTCAAAAGGAGCAGCACTAGTGAATGAACTGTGTAAATGGAAAACACTAAAAAGACTTTGTCATTATGCATCAAACAATTCCATTAGGCTTCACAATGAATGCTTTCACAGCCACATGCCGCAAACAGTTTCAAGCAAAAAGGGCAATGCATATATTAACAAAAAAGAAAGGGCATTGCATACATTATCAGCATCTGTGTCTCATCCTGAAAGAACATAGTCTAGTCTGGTCACCTTGTGCGCTGCGCAATTCGACTTCAAGCTGGCACTAGTTGCTTTGAACATGTCTTCAAAGTATAATACGTCTCAGCTCCAAAGTGACCACCATAAAAGCAATGTACATCGTTCTTCCAAGTAAGGAGTTGGGTGACATGGCAGTATACATACCAGTGCACTCAGACCTATTTGCAGCACATTCTACATGCAGATGACTAATGAATATATTTCCCTATGTGCCTAAGCAGCGGTGCAACTTTCTTTCCACTTCACAGGCTTTCTCTACCAGCTGAATTATTCAACAGTTTTGCGGGGGACTTCTTTAATGACAATCCTTAAGCAGCGTCACTTTCTTGTACAAAACCAAAAACTCAGAACATTAGTCTGAAATCCTTAATCCTAAATCCTTAAGAAGGCGGATACATCCTGCAACCTAAAAGGAGCTTGGCTAAGTAAAACCTGCTTAAAAATGCATTCAGTAAACCTGGCTCTTTCTTCATTCCTTTTGACATTTGCGTATTACCTTTCAGCTCTGGCTCTAAGTGAAGTCTGCCACGTGAGGGTTGGGGCAATTAAGACTGAGATTCCAGGTTTGAACATTATCCCTGAGTCATTCCAGACAAAGGAAGGGGGCAAGACAGTTACTTATTGGCACACATACTCATTGGAACACCTAACTCTGTTAACTTGTTCAGATTTAAGGTGTGAAAGGCAGATGAAAAGAAATGACTGGCTTAGACAATATTTTCCATTCATTGCCTGAGCTTGTTAGTTGTTAAGTTAACAATTTTTGCAATGCAATTGCATTATCTCTATTGCAAAGAAGTGTTTTTGTCTTGTTAAGTACGGTCAGCTTTGGACTGACTGTAAGAATGTACATTTACATTTTAGAATTGCTTTACATTTATCTGGTTAGGAAAACTCCGGAAAACAAATTAGAACAGTAACCTCTTTAATGGCTTTTCAAACTTGGATACAGACTTTGGAAAATGTAACGGTAAAGCCTTCAGGGCCCAAACATAACTACCTAATGCCATAAAAACCTTGAAAAATGTGATAGAAAAATAGTGTGTGTACTTTCTGGCCAGTGCAAACAGACTAAACACAAACCGCAACGGTCAAATATGTACAAAACCCACCCAGATGCTGAAGTTTGCTCTTAAAATGATGACTCAAACTAAATAGTGAAGGTCCATTTGGCTGTAAAATGTTCCCCTTGCATTATTAGCTTTAAGTGAATTCAAACATCCACTCATGTAACTTTTACATACCATTTTTAGATATAGTTACTGGATCAATTCTCATTTTGAGTATCTGTCAGTCAAAACATAGCAAAGGACTGGGCAGATGGTGATCTATACCAGCCCTGGAAAAAGTCTAGATAAGAGAATGTTTTAATCACGATGGCACAGAGCCAGTGACCACAGAGTTTTTAATAACAAGGAGAATGTCTGGGCAAACAGTTGCCATGGACTCCCACGGAAGACTCATAGAAAATGAGCACGACAACAAGACGTGGCCTGCATTTCCAGGACACTGATGTATGAGTAAGAATGAGCGAAGAAAGGAATTTACTAAGAAGCTATCTCCAACAGTACATTTAAATTAAACTGTATCCCAAAACAAACCAATCAATTGTTTTGCGGATGGTCAGTCAGAGAGGGATTTAGAAAAAAAAAAATTTTAAAGACCTACTCTGCTATAGTCATTTACTGTCTTCCTTCATTTACAACCTCACAATTCAATGCTTTCCAAATCACAATGTGTCACCCACAGCGTTGTAATGTTGTCTTTTTGTTTTTAAGATCCCACTAAAAAAAGAATAGCTGGGAGAATAGGGATTTACAGTGTGGCAACGAGACAACAAAACAGCAGTTGAGTCTAGCTTGCATTTTCTTCTTTACAAAGCACAACTGCAGGGGCTTAGAATTAAACTGTCGAGTAAAATAGGAAAAGCAGTCTTCCCACTCTGGAACACAAAATCCATACTTGAAGGTGTGTGGCTTCTGGCCCTGTTCCCTTCACCGCATTTTCATTTGTTTTCTAATTTTGAAGTTTTAAAATACTCTGGTTGGGGTTCACAACATCCAGCTGCAGCTACTATATAGCAGTGTGAGCGCCCTATGCTTATATTTTCCTTCTTGAAGTATCATATTCCAAATGGTAAAGGCCCGACAAACCGCACCCTTCATCTAGTGAAATCTTAGGAGTGGCATTACCACCTTGGCTGTATTTAGTTGTCTACTGACCTCAGATGTAATCCTTAATAACAGGACCCAACCCGGGACAATCCTATCATTGCACCTCCTGATAATCGCTTAATATGGGCCTGTGAGATTAAGCACAAGATCAGACCCAGCTCTCTGGAATTTATATCTTACACTGATTTCTGAGCTAGACATGTTTCCAAGCCACTGACCTGCGTGTTACTTCATCAATAACACACAAACACAACACTGCTGACACACAACGTCACACACTCAGGGACAGATCCATCACAAAGCTTCATCTGATGCTGATTGTCTTTCTCAAAACTAGGCGTTGTTGAATGAATTCCCATTTTTGAAAACACTAGTGCCCTTTAATCTACATTTAGATGCTGCTTGCTTTCTGCTACTCACAACAAACCTAACTTCCTGAGCTAACAAACACCCATATGGCTTTTGTAAGGTCAAATACAATTACACTTGCTGCTACTTTTCACCCGCTCTACCATTGTTTGAACCTTGTGAACACAGCACAAACAGCCTATTTGCTAAGTTCTCATATCAGATCAGATAAAAAGGGTTTGTTAAAAGCAGAGGGTGTGGGGCATGTTACCGACTAAACATAGTGATGTATATTTAAACATAGACTTTTTTAACCCTTATTTTTTATTTATTTATATTATTTAAACTATTGATAACGTACTGTTCTCAATCTTTAAAATTTATAACAGAAGCCACATGGTTGTTCAATTGTATATAAACGACAAGTCAATATTATGCCCACTTTGTCTTTAATTCCTCAGGTTTAAGATTCCCAACAGGTTCAGAGAGGGACTACCAGTAACACACTGCATCATTTACATATCTAAATCTTAAAAAAATAAAAATTCAACTTAAAACCTAGAGCACTTCTAGGAGGGTAAAAGTCAGCAGTTCCCAAATAATGAATCCCATTTTTCAGTTCTTAATGTAGATCTGAACCTTTGAGGTTACATGTGCCAGGAGAAATCTCTGCATTATGCATTCATTTCACTGCCTCATTTAGACATTAAATATGTATATGGCACAGAGAAATGTAATTTCTAACTGGGGAAAAGTCACATTTATAGTCACATTAAGCTGCCTGGGAATGTGATTACCAAGTTTAAAGAGAAAGGCAGCAAGCCAGGACCAAAGCATCTAAATCAGGTGATTGCTAGGTTTGGGTTGGAACTCCCGGAATTCCAGACCGCCTATTTGAAGTTAATTTGAGTCAGCTGTTAAATATCATTCAGGGCAGCTGAGCAAGTATTAACATATTTTCTGCAATATAATAAGAAAAGCCACTTGCAAATCCAGTCACCCGGACATTATTTTCAATGCAATTCTACAAAACCTATTGCAACATCTTCATCTGAGGTGAAGAACATTTGAGCTTCTTCCAAATTGAAACATTTTTAAATAGTCAGCGTACGGCCAGGTAATCGGGAGGTGAACACACTCAGTGTCCTATTTCCCCAGCAAATGCTTAGGGAAGTATACAAAAGGTCTAAGGGGCAGCTGCTCCATCTGTTCCTACTGTTAGACCTGCCGTACAAGAAAAATGACTGAAATCAGGATTCCCAGCCATCTCCTGAACAATCGTCTTACCTCATTGTTGCCTAATGTGAGAAATATGAATAACACTGGCTACACAAAACTAGCATTTATGCAATTTTTTTCAAAACAGAAAGACAATATACACACAGTTGAGAAAGAATTGTGATAGAAAATTGACTCACCTGTTTCCTCATCAATGGTAAATATCCCCAATCCCGATCCATCACGAATTGAGTATCGAATTTCCCCATCCCGTCCACCGTCTTCATCTTCAGCCTTCACGGTCATAACAGAGGTCCCCACGAGCGCATCCTCTTTAATTAATCCTTTTTCCACAAACGATCGGAAATAAGGCCTGTACAAGTTCTCGTTTACATCCACAACGTCAATTTCAATAAAACAAGTTGACGACAAAGACATCGGTTTCCCTTTGTCCTTTGCTTTGGCCGTCAGGTTGTACACTTGCCTCGCTTCATAATTGAGGTTTTGCACAATTCGTACTGCTCCGCTGAGTTTGTCCACCTCAAAATTCCCATCTCCGTTATCAATGAGGCTGTATCGTATCTGGCTAGAAGGTCCAACGTCGGGATCATGGGCTTCTAACCACATGATCACAGTACCTATCGGGAGGTCTTCCCTCACTTTGACGCGGTAATTTGGAGGGACAAATTTTGGAGGGTTATCGTTCACATCTTGTAACGTGACCTTAAGTGGCACCGTGGATACTAATTGCGGTTCGTATGCAGCTTCATCACGCGCTGCTATTTTTAGAATGTAAACCGCTTTCAGTTCACGATCCAACGGCTTTGTCACCGTAACGACTCCTGTGTCTTCATCAATCGCAAAATGATCTGTACCTCCCAAAATGGAATACTTAACAACACCGTTAGCTCCCTTGTCCTTGTCTGTAGAGTCCACCTGAATTATTTGCGTCCCAACAGGTGTGCTCTCGCTAATTTCAACTGAATATGAATTTTGCAAAAACTGTGGACTGTTATCGTTAGCGTCTAAGATTTTGACATCCAAGAGGCGCGATGAGGATTTCTGCAGTATGCCCAGGTCGTAAACGGTAATGTTCAGAGTGTAATGGTCAGTGGTTTCCCTGTCAAGAGGGGAATAAACCAGCAGCCAGCCTGTTTCCATTCCAACTATAAATTTGCTTTCTGTGTCTCCCCCTGAAATAACATACACTAGTTTCCCATTGAAGCCGCTATCCGAGTCTGTTGCGCTCAGATGTACAATTCGTGCTCCTACAGGGAGGTCCTCTTTGATTTCCACAGCACTTGGGAAAGAATCTCCAAATTGCGGCGTGTACCGATTGATTGAGTGTATGTCCACAAAGTCATCTGGCTCATTTTGTGTGTGCACTTTACTGCCTTGAAGGAGCTTCTCTGCCAGCATAGTAGCAACGCCGGTTTCAACACATTTTAACTGGACTGGCTTGCGTGCTGTGATGACAGTTATATTCATGAACATTGGCTGAGTCTCATGTTCCCCGTCACTCGCAATGATTTGTAAACTATGAAAGGACACTTTAGCTGCCTCTCCTTCACTCAGCGTGTGCTTCAGCGAGAGCACGCCAGAGTTTGGGTTGACTTCAAATAAATCCAGATCATTCCCTGCTTTAATATGGTACCGCACGAGCTGCAGTTCGTCAGCGTCTATGGCAGAAACGGTGGTAATCTGCTCTCCCACGCCGTGGTCTCTTGGCACAGTAACTTCACAGTCAATATTTTCAAACAAGGGCTTATTGTCATTGAGGTTGTTCAGAGAAATGGTGACGGCCGCCTCCACCTCTCTCCGGAAAGGGGATCCCCAGTCTGATGCTCTGACTTTCAGGTGGTAAATCCTAGGCATTAGCTCATAATCTAACACCTCAGAGGTACTGATGACACCAGAGAAGTAGTCAATGACAAATGGCTGTGGGCTCAGATTGGTGATGCTGTAGGTCACGTATCCATTCTCGCCCTTGTCGAGGTCAGTAGCTTTAACCGTCAACACGCTGGTCCCCGCTGGTACGTTCTCATCAACGCTGGCCTTGTAGGACGTCTGCCGAAACTCGGGAGCATTGTTATTTACGTCAATCACATCTACAATGACTTTTGTGGCTGCCTTTTTGTCGCCAGTGATCACGTCCAGCTCAAACTGCGGAGTAGAATCGGCATTGATTGGTCCTGCCACGCTGATTAAACCCGTATCAGGGTTGATAGTAAATCTGTTCTTGTCAGATTTATGTTCAAACGCATATTTAAGATGGGGATACTTTGGCACAGCTGTTACCATAGTGACAGGTGTGTGAAGGGGGGCAAATTCACTCAAATTGACTCTGTACATAGCCTTTTCAAAAATAGGAGGGCTAAATTTAAAATATGCAGTTGTGACATGCACTAATTTAGCGGAGGAAAACTGAGGGGGGCTTCCTTTGTCCTTGGCCTGTAAAGTGAGGTTGTATCCATAAGGCTGGCTGTCCCAATCCACATCTTTGACTGCCTTGATTTTATACTCTTTGCTCCCTGGGCTGGTTCGAACAGCCTTGAACTGCTGCAGGGGGTCGCCAGCCACAATACTCAGTGATGCAATCTCTCCATTTGGTCCCTGGTCATTATCCTCAACTGTCACAATGGCGTATGTGGGGTCATGGTCTGCATCAGAGGGGGCCAAAGTCACCGCTGAGATTACAGGCGCGTGCTCATTGGCCTGCTCTACTCTCACTGTAAGTTTGGCCATGCTGCTGAAGCCACTGCTGCCGTACAGTTTCATCCCTCTGTCCACTGCCAGGATTTCCAAGTCGTACAGCTTAGTCTCAGAGTAGTCCAGTTTGCCTGTCAGTGTCACCACGCCGCTTGTGGGATGAACCGCAAACATATCCGTCCACTCTCTGAAACTGTAATAGTACTCCCCATTTGTACCAATGTCTGCGTCTGTGGCTGTGACCTTTGCCACACTTGTGCGTATGGCGGTGTTCTCTAGTAAAGAGATGCTGTAGGATGTTGGTGAAAACAGAGGTCTCAAATCATTAGTGTCCAGAACTTGTACCTTAACGCTGGTGCGACACTCCATGTTAGTGTTCCTATCAAAAGCCTTGACAGTCAGCATGTAGTGGTCTTTAACCTCACGATTCAGAATAGCAGTGCTACCTCCTTTGGTCCTTATTCGCAAAAAACTAAAATCTCCCAACAGGTAGTCCTCAGCTTTGAATAAGTTCTCATTGTCTCCAGCAATTATTTTGTACCGTATCTCCCAGGTGGGGTCTGTGATGTAGATTCCCATTTTGTAGTGGCTCTCTAAATAAGTCTTAGCAGCAGAGTTCTCGTATATGGTGGTATTGTAAACAGAGTGGGTGAATTGCATGGAGGCAGCCGTCTCTGTCCGCTGGTTCCCTGTGCAGCCACAGACAAGGAGCAGCAAAAGCAGCCAGACCAAGTGCTTGCCCATTATTGTACCGCAGTCTTCACACAACCACCTGGAAATAAACAATAAGGACAGTTAGTCAGTTATAATTACAACTGAACAACAGAACATTTGAACACATTTAACACTGTAATACCATATGCTATGTGTATTTTATGTTTTGTTAGAAAAGGTTGTCTGTTGAATTCTTGCAAATGTACTTCAGTTATAATCAGATAAAAGCCAGGTTGCAGTATTATCAAGCCAGATAAATTGCCCTTTATTTGATTTTTAGATACTGCAAAAATCTGTTTTATAATAAATGAAATCATGGCTGGGATACATTCCCATTCCCATTATTGAGTGCTTATTCCGAGTCCTTTAAATGTCGTGTCAGGGTTCTCAGGCTGAGAAACGCCTAAATGTGTTCCATGTGAATATAATATAAAGCACAGTGACAAGTCAGGTGTAAGATGCATTAAACACAACTGTGGAAACCCTTTATATGAAAGCACATACAAGAAAATGAGAATGTGCATGTGTTTTATTTTCTTTAGTTAAAAAAAAATAATTAAACTCACACACGGGGTTAAAATAAACCTCCTGTAATGACTAGGCTACTTAGCTAATTACCCTAGTAATTAATGAGGGTTGACTTGAAGTTTCCCCCAAGCATTTGAAAATGGAAAAAAAGCCTAAGTAAAGCTACTGGCATGTCCGAGTAAATGATTGTGGAAATGGTTTGAAATTGCACATTCATTCGTTTACAACCGTTTTTCAGCGTCTCGGTTTAGCAGCATATATATGTCTACCTTCAATCTCCTTTATAACGCTTAACTATTTACTTATGGCGTGTCAAAATGTGCCCACGACAGGTTAGTTATTACGGTTTTATGCGGGGTTAATAACTGACTTAAGACCAGCGAGGATCACCTTCAGTCTAAAACTATCGCCTGCAGGTACAAAAGAACCATCTGCTCGCAGGCCACCATTGTACAACCTTCTGCCTAAAAACAAACTTATTTCCAAGCGTACAATAAGCTTGAATAACTCCACGGGTAAACACTTAACCCTCCTCCAACATTTTAACAAGTTTTTGTAAATATAAAGTCGATAAATGTCTCAAAAGAAAACTTTGAAAGCGCTGTTTCTTTTCCTAACCCCATCCCCCATTCACTTCAAGAAGCAAATGCTGCACACTTTTATTCAAACGTGCATTTTACCTTTTCAACATTGCATTAGTGACTAACATATAACAACCCTAGTTAAACATTTCGCTTTAAAGCACATTTAACGTTTTCTTTTCTTGCCGCTAAACTTCTTTCCAAAGTGTGCCTGCAACACAAGCGAGCGGCTGGTCTCTTTCCCAAGCACCGCAGCTCACAATAGCCGACCTAATCTATCCTAACTTTTTTACCCAGATGCCCATGCTTATCAGCTAAACCCGAAAAACACACTTTTGCTACGTTTTTCTTTTTTTTCCCCCCCAACCAACGCCTAACGTACCTCTTCTGGTTTGAATTTCAGAGATTTGGAGGTTTGGCATGGAGCTGAAGTAGTCCAAATCTCGGCATGGTAATACGTGGACCCGTGCTCTGCTGTGTGCGCTACTCCATCTGCCGCCAGCAGCACTGCTCACTGACTGCTTCCTTTCTCTCACACACTCACTGGCGCTAGAGCTGGCGGCCTCTGTATCCCTCCGCGCTGCGCACACAGCCGGGTCTACTTTGTATATCTACACCGGAGTCCGACAAGATACAACGTTTCCGGAGCAGGCTACTTTGATTTTTTTTTTTAGCTACTTTTGCTACATTGTTCATCTGCAAGCATTTTAAAAGAGGTCGTTTGCTTGTTTGCTAACTTACTCAGAAGAATATTAATTTACCTTTTACCGTCAGACTTTTGCCTTCAGGCAACCAAGGGCACTTTATTGACCCGTGGGAAAATGTGGACTCTGTATTTGATGTTGCCATGACCTGTGTGCTTGCTTCAGAGTGATATAGCCTACGTTTAGTTTGTAAAAAATGTTGTTGATATGTCGACAAAGAGCATAAGTAGGGCTCATTCTGGGAGTTTGCTTGAGTGTCCAAGTAGAAAAAAGAAATAGCTGGAATGGAAATCTGGAAGTTTTTTTGTTTGTTTTTTGTGAGGTTAAAGGGTTTTGAAAGTATGCTGAAATATGCTAATTTACAGACCAAACTGATATAATAACACAACTTCAATAACCAATAGAAACAGATTTAGAGTAATTTATTGCTAGCTTGAATAAACACTGCCCGTTGATGTGTAAGTTACAATCTCAGTTCACAGAATGCAGATTTTATATTTTATGGATGTAGCATTAAAAATATAGCTCTACAGCCTATTTATTTCTGAGACAATTAATTGTTTGGCCATAAAACAAGTTGTGTTCTCTCTGTAATTCCACTTCTGACCTAATGCTTAACATTACCATGACTATAGACATGGTAACGTTTTTATTATTAGAGGAGAAGCCAATATGATAAATGGTGTGCATTTATATGTCCTAGCACTTTTTTTTGTGCCCTTCTTGTGCACCCCAAGCACTTAGCCTGATGCTTCCGTTTGCCACATTCCCACACATTCACACCTGGGCAGACAGAAAGAGGGTTCACCTCTACAGTCACAAACCTCCTGTGGCACTGGAGCCAAGGGGTTAAGTGTCTTGCAAAAGGATACGACTCAAACCGTTGTGCGGACATCAAACCGCCAACCTTCTGGTTATAGAACGACCACTGAGCCACTGCGCCTTTAATATAATAACATTAAACTGTAATCATTTCATGAGAGTAAAGCTGGAGTGAAGCAGAAGCATATATAGTATATACTCTTATTGACTTCTGAGTTTACTCAAAATGGAACTTTAACTTTATATAGCCTACACAAGGAGTAAAAAAGTGTAAGTAGGCCATACCCACAATTATTGTGTCTTATGCTAAAGACATGGTCTGTTATAATGATGTTCATGCAATTTGTATGGACTAAAAAAATAGTTGTGTCTATGGTTGCATTGTCTAGTCCCATTCACAATAAAACCTTCAAGAGATTAAAACAAAAATACAGAATATTTGGTTCTATGCTTACATAGTTGTGGTGGGTTTAACAGTTTCCTGTCTAATGTGCTGCTCTAATAGTTTACCAGCAGCGGCTTCTCTCTGTGGAGTAGTCTGACTGATACTACAGGACGTTTACTTGATCCTATCTGTCGTGCCCCACACATACAAGCTCCCAGATAGGTCTTTCTCCAAGAAAAAAGAAAACTATTTCAAAAGCTGTACTTCCCTTCCCTCTCCAGACGCAGCGGACTGAGGCTGCTGTGCGAGTGATGGCGCTGTCTCCCTGCTCTTTCCCGGACGGCAGCGCGTGCCCATACAGCGTGTCAACTTGTCAATTTACATTATCTGTGTGCGTAATTTCTCATTTTGGTTTAATCACGCACGGGAGAACTATTTCTTCTAACCCTTTGAAAAAAAAAATGTCTCGAGTTGAAAAATAAAGTTGAGAGTGATTCCTTTATCTTCTGGACTATAATAGTGACTCCGAAACACTTACCAGACCAGCTGGATGTCCACCGATGGCACTCATTGAAACTTCTCCTCGCGTAAATCCACCGGCTCGACTTTACCCAGCATGCCTTCCCTTCCTCGCGTGCCGTGCTCAGCGCTCCTCTACGCGCACAGCCTCGCAGTCCTCACGCATGCTGCTGGAGGCTACAGTTTTGCCTTCTTCTACCTCTATCCACTGCAACGCCTCGGCTCAGGTGGATCCGAATCTAACACTGTCTTAAAGAAATAACGCAGGGGAAATAACAATCCGAAAAGAAAAAAGTAAAAAAAAAAGAGAAAAGATAATAGCCAAAAAGAGAAAGGCAAAGTTGTGGTGTAGTTGCCTCACTGTGCTCCCGTCGTGGAAAGTGTCTGTGCGTTCAGGGGGCGGAGTGAGTTAAAGTCACAGCATAAACCACAAAGCACGCTGTTGTCTTTTACAATTAGTTTCTATAGCTTCCCACAGACAGATACACAGCAAGAGAAGGATTTTATGTGGAAATGACATGCACAGAGTCATTTATTTGTAGTTTGGTTGTGTCACTCATTGCATCATCTTTAAATGTCACTTTGTTTGTCTTGTAATAACATGACCCCAGGGAATTTATCTCACTCCCCATGGATGCATTGTTAGAACTGAATGGAAATCCAAAATGGCCACTACTCTTGCTCAGTCAAAGATAATGAACCATATATATACAACTGTTAACAACCCTTCTATATGGGGATCTCCTTAGCAAGCAACAGTTTTTAGCTTTGTTTTGTATCGCTTTCAAACACAAGGACAATGTTGTAGAAATGTTCCTACGTCTGTAGCCATGTTTCATACTTATGTTTCTGGATCTTTAAAGGGGGCTGGAGAGGCTATGGGGCCATTTCTTTTGGTATACAAACATCATCGTATAAATATTATGTAGTATGTATAAAGGGCAAACCAAAGACTGGCTTATAACTCTAGGTCTGTATGGTACACATTTTTGTATGATCGTCTTGTGCTAGATTTACACTAAAGTGACTAAACTGCTACTCACCACTGGATTCAGTCATGTTGTATCTGTCACTGGTGAGGGATGAGAAGTTTAGGTTATGTTTGAGCTTAGACCTCCTCCTCTTGTGTGTATCAAATTAAGGTATGAACACAATCAAACCCAAAGGATATCGAACATGTGAGCCACATGCATTCTTACAAGCACCAGTATATTGACCCTGTTTATCCAGCTTTCTCTGTTTCCAAAACAAATGTCACAATTTGTGATTTATTACAGCCTTAATTAATTAACAAACAGGATAAGTAAAAAGTGCTTGAACTGTAGAATGTGTCAAAGGTCTGTGCCTTTACATATCTTAAACTCATATAAAAAAATAAAAAAAAACATAAATGGAACATTTTTAGCACTCTGGGACCATAAATCAACCAATGCTTTAATGTTTTTTTTCATATATATAATGCATTCATACAATATTTCAGAGTAGCATATTTTTTGTATCTCAGTAGTGCATCCTCTTGACATGTGTTTGTGGTATGTTTTATGTGAATATGTTTTGTGTATGTTCAAATAAACTCTATGGTTCACATGCCGGGATAAAATAAATCTTCAGTAATGAGTAGGCTACTTAGTTAATTACACTAGAAATTAATGAGTCTTGTCTTGAAGTTTCCCCCAAGCAATAATACAGTAATAATAAAAAAAAACTGCCTCTGTAAACCTACAATACTGATTTAAAAAAATAAAAAAACACATTCTGCCATTTTTGTTTGACTTGCTGGTGATGCCAGCTGTCAAATGCTGTCTGGGACCCAGCTGAGATGTCACAGCATTCACGGAGGATGTTGTATTTACATTTTACACAACACTGCAGCAGGTGGCAAAATGATACAAAAAGAACACCTCTTTGGCTGGATTGAAAAGTTTTTGGTTTCATGTAGTGAGATTACCGACACAGTGTAAAACAACAGCCTAAAAGCAACAGTATATTAGGATTTGGCAAAGCACATAGTGTTTCAGTAAAGGCTCTTCTGACATGAACACATGTCCTGCAGACATCCTCTAAACTTGTGCTGCAGGTAAAAGCACAAAAGCCAGGAGAAGGTTCAGATGTTAGTCTCCTGACATCCTCCGGAGAACATATATTCAACAAAAATTCAAACGCAAATCCTTCGTTTTTGCCCTATTTTTCATGAACTGAACTCAAAGATATACGACTTTTTCTATGTACACAAAAGTCCAATTTCTCTCAAATATTGAGAGCATCTTCACTTCCAAGATTCTCTGAGACAAGCCATCCGGACAGCTGCTGCAACAATTGGTTTGCATAATCAAATAATTTCTGGACAAACTGTTAGAAACCGTCTCAGGGAAGCAGTGAAGCATTTTAGAGTCGGCCTTTTACTGTGTCCAGCCTAAGGCATAATCATGCTCTCTATTCAGCATCTTCATATGCCACACCTGTGAGGTGGATGGATTATCTCGGCAAAAGGAGTAGTGCTCACTAACACACATTTGGACAATATTTGAGAGAAAAAGGCCTTTTGTGTGCTTAGAAAAAGTCTTAGCTCTTTGATTTCAGCTCATGAAAAATGTGAAAAAGTGTTTTTTTCTGCATATCTTAGAGCGGCTTTAGGTTTTAACATTCAGTTCCAAGTACATGGCATGGTATAGGATGTAAAATATACATATGTATTGATATTTATAACTGTGTTTAAGTCTTAACAAGTGAAACATGTTTTTTGTTTTTCTTGGAATATGATACAAAAGGAATGTATGTTTTACTGATGTACTGTTAACACTGACCGTAAATACAAGATCCCCTCTTTTGAACAGACGCAACCCTAAACAACCCAAGTATTGAGAAATCTTCTCCAAGGACCTCAGTGTGTAGCACTCCAGCAGTTTTACACTTTGTTTTATTAGTATGGAAATGGTTTTTAAGCTGCAGGGGATTCTTTTTATTGCAGTAAGTGGCCACCCAGTTCTCTTAATGCACCCATGTCTTTTGTGCACAAGACTCAAAAAATGCTGCTGCTTTTTTTCAATGGAAAATTGCTCATTGGCGCATACCCATAGTATGAGTTTTTGAGAGACAGAAAGTCCATGTTGGTGGAAAGTGACACAATAGCCAACCATTTTTGAAGTTGTAAGTGCCCTGTCAGCACTTTCATAGACATTTCATATTTCACTGTGGTCTGTGAGGAAAATACTCATAGGCCCACCGTTGGCTCAATGGGACTATTGTACCGTGACTGATCCCTGGTGGAATCAGAGACACTGCATTTTAGTTTAACCATACTAGATATGTTGAACTGAGCATGTTTTCATCAATAACCCCAAATTGACAAACCAAACACTGACTAATGACAGGTTTTCACAATATATTGAACATTTTTAGTGGCCATCATTAGGTGTAACTTTTCCACTGAGTTGCACATACAGCACATTTTTATAATAACAATCTTTATATAGCGCTTTTCCACCTACTGTAGTAGGCACTCAAAGCGCTTCATATATATTAAACTATTTACCAGTGTTACAGAACTTTACTCGAGGCAACGAAGGTTAAGTGTCTTGCCCAAGGACACAACGACAGTATGCGGGGGAGAGCAGGATGTTATATTTTGGGATGTTTTGAGCGGGGATCGAACCACCCACCCACCGGTCGAAGGACAGCCGCTCTACCCACTGAGCTCCTGCCGCCCATAACCTGCATTTCAAAAGATGCATTGTAATTAATTAAAATACAGATACGAGTAGCAGCATTTATATCTTTGTACTGCTGCAATAAACAGTAGAAGTTTGTTTTATCCAGTATATTCCCAGCTTTCTAAACATCAAATTTAGAGAGCCTCAAAAGTTTAGTAAATTATTTTTGTACAACCAAGCAAGAAAAAAGCTGTTGCTAATATTTACATTTAGCTTTGTAAAATATGACAGGCTTTATTATTTTTGATTCTCCTTTTTGTAGAAAACTAATTGGGAACACTTCCTACTTCTTATGACAATTGAAACTAACCTGTACTAAACCATACAGTACATTTACACTCTACACAAAATGATCAGATTTGTTCTTAAGAGGCCAAACTGCACAGAATTGCATTATTTTGCTATCCAGGCCACTCCACATGTTTCAGTGTAATTTCTTCACCATTATTTCTCTCATATAACTTTAACAAAGAAAGCTTAGTTAAACTGCCAAACATGAACACTAAAACAGGCTACATGAAATAATTCTTAATTCATTTGTACTTAAAGATTTCTTAAAAATGGCCAACTGCTTTGCACTTTTGCCTCACAGCAAAAAGGTTCAATCCTTGGGCTGGCCAGGGGCGACTTCTTTGGGTATTCTGACTCTTTTGTCTGTGCAAAGAGAAATAATGTAGTAGAGAAATTCAAATGCTTGCTGTAGTCTGATTAAGTGTTTAAGGCTTACTCTGATTAAGGTTGGACAGAGTTCTGAGATGTTCCAAATCTGGACAGCGGCACAGAGTAACACATAAAGACAAATGAGAAAAGTGTTTAGAACCATACTTACTTTTAAATCTGTGAAGACACATACTTTGGGTCACACTGCTGTTAAATACCAGACCACATGAACACAGCTTCAGTCTGAACAGAGGCTGGGGACACAGTAGCTGCATGTAAACTCGAACAAAGGGAGAAATCCAGCTGAGAGGGTTAAATCGAGCTATGAACATAGTCTGTAAACATACTAAGTGAGTGTTCAAAACAGATGGGATAGGTTCCAGACCCAGTGCCCCTAACAGGAAAAGCAGTATAAAATGAATGAATACATGTTTGGGTTTCTTACAGATCATTAATGTGCTCAAATGTAACCAAGATCTTATGACCCTGGATTTTAGTAGGTCACTTTTCCTTGCAGCCTGAACATAGCAATAGCTGCACAAAGCACCCTTGAAAGAAATTAATGTGAATGGAAAATCTGCAAACATTCTAAATTAATCCCAACTTGGAAGGAGCATCCAGAAGTTTTGCCAGGCGCATTATTAGTTTTGAAGTGTATGCAGCTGTATTAGATCCCTTAAAAACGGCCACAGGATGTAACACCTCAAGTTTAGATGGTCCTCTGACGTCACGGATTCCACTCTCATTCCAAGCATGCACCACACACCATGTCGCCTGCAGTGTTGCTATGTTTACCCCATCCAAAATGTAAGCAAACACCATATTTGTTGGGCTTTTTACAGCTTTGGTGCATTTATTATTAACCACATTCCACATGGCCAACATCTATGTACTACTAAATGTCAATCTGCGGTTTTCTCTTAAGCACCAGAGAATCCACAGTGAAGCAAATGTCTCAATTCAACGTCTTGAACATGTGGTTAACAGCTAAACTTGACACCACGCTGTGAAGTGGCTGCCAGAAAACAAAATGCCAGAGAGAGGGGTTGTTTGGAGCCGGCGGTCCAGCGTGAGAATGTCTGCCTAATGTCCATTCAGCAGTGGCTCATTAAAGTCACATTTGCCCACAGGCTGAGAAAACGAATGAGACCTGTGGGTTTGGGAGGAACAGGGGGGCTCGGGGATAGATTAGGCTTCTGTGTCAGAGACTGTTATAAGCTACGTTTAGGTGTCGAACTATGGAGATTAACTGACTGGCGTACTGTACCTAACCAAAGTACAAACCAAAATCTGTACGACTATGGTGTTCTGTCTGCTACAACAGACCTTTTTCTGGTTGAACATACAGACCAGGACGTAGGACAGCCAACGTTGTTGCGTTTACTTGCTTTAAACTCATAAAAAGTTGGTATTCCAAGAAATGCGTTAACTTTGGCTGATTTTGTTGTTCCAAGAAGCAGGGTCATGAGTCAGGCTAAATCACCTGAAAATTTATCAAGCCTGGTCCAGAACAGGTTTAAGGAAATTATGGCTCACATAAGATTGACAAGATTTGTTCAAATTTTATGATATAGTCTAGTCTTTTTTTCCCACAGTAAGTTGGAATTGTTGAGAAATTATTAGATTTCTTTTCTTGCCCATCCTTTGTCTGTATTGGTTTGTCTTTGCTGCTCCACAGTTCACATTGTGACAGAAAAAAAACACCTCAAACTGAGCTGAAACTTGTTTACCCTGTGTTTTAAAGAAATGTTTGTAAAGGTGGGTGTTTCATTGCCGTTGTTTTTTTTTTTGACGGTCAACTGAATCAACACTCAACTTCAATGTTCAGCCACTATGCACAAATCGTGGCTTATCAAATCTGACTGGTGTTAGTCTGGCTGCGGGAGTCCAGACCGCTTCCCCCATAAAGTTAACCTTCCAGGTCAAACTGCTCCACAGAACCATCTGGAAGGGCTCCTGTTGAAAGTGTTTGCAAAAGGGCAGGTCCCTTAAATGGTCGGGGATTGGATTTACCACATCATTGGACACAACAAACTACGTGAATATTTTGCTTGGAGCAAGGTTACCATAAAGTAGAAGTGTTAACACTGCTATATAGACCCTTTTCTAGGTGACCATTATTGTTATGGACCAACACAACTGAGAAACAGGAATTATTATATAAAGACAAAGATTTCTTCTTCGATTTAGTCTGTGGTCAACAAGACAATTTACTATGTGTTCCGCTGCTACATTGGCTCTCTTCTGGCCATTATCCTGAGTATCAAGCAACAAATAACTTTAGTCCTTTGTGCTTTACAAACGCTGACCAGCTAAGATACTCTTGGCAAAGGAACAAAAGTATTCAGATAAGCTTCCAGGCCTCTTTGTTTTACGCCAGGGTTGACGTTGAACTTTATTAGAACATTTCTCTTTACTTTAATGGTCAGAGAACAAGTGTTTCATCTCCTTGTTCTTCTGCTCTCTCATTTATTGCTCGGTGAGTTTTGCCCGAGACAATGTTAAGTAAAAGAGATTCCCCCTCCCTCTGATCTGCCGGTAAGGCTTTAATTGAATTCAGGTCAGGTGATTCCCAGAGCCACATCCACGGCTTTGATCTCACAGTGTTTGCAGTGCTGACTGCTGGGGGTCAGTGGCTTGTGCCTTATAGACCTTATAGAACATTCTATTGGTGATAGAGGACTCTCTTGGTCCTGTATGAAAAAAACAAAAACGTTTTATCCCATAAAACACTGACTAAAACATTTGACATCCTACAGGCTTTTGTCTTTGACTTGTTTTCTTTTTGCCTTATGACTGACTCATCCCCTGTTCTGCATCCAGCATAAAACATTCAAATTTCCAAACTACTTTTAACTGCACAAAGAAAGAAAATAAGTCATTAATCTTTCAATATATAACAGCACTCAAAAATCCTTGGCCAAGTCTTCCTTTTTTGTGAGGAGTCTGAATGTATAGGTTAACTGGCAACTTTAAATCCTGCCCTGTCCTCAAATGTTATTAACATAGTCTCCCATCAATAAAGTAAAAGGGATAAATCAGGGTAATAAAATTTAGAAAATGTTCAATTGCTCAATGCTATTGCTTTGCAGGTGGTTACTAAAAAAAGAATTCCCATTTCAAACTGACCCTACAACTTTTAGGTGGCAAATGTGTAAATATATAATCAGCCTTTTTAAAGAAACAAGCAAACCTACTTTTCTGTTAAGCCCCATTGATAGCAAGCAGATAGAAGCTACTGGCTAGAGCAGCTGGTGAGTATAGTCCTATTCCAGAAAAACATTTGAAAAGATTGTTACATACATGGCAGTGTTAAGACGGGTATAGCCTACCATGTACATACAGTTGTGAAAAGTTTTGTTTTGGGATACCCTTAAAATTTTACACAAGCGTGGAATATTTGTGGAAAAATCTTTTCATTGTTTAAAAAGGTTTGGCTGCATTAGACAGACACAAACAAATACAAATTATATATATATTTTTGTTTGTTTACAAAAAAACCTAACAAAACTAAATTCTTGACCATTTCAATATGTCAGTTCTCAACATTGTGCGATGTTTTGGCACTAGGTCTTCAATAGGGTGGGGCTCCCCAGGCTGACAGGTCATAGACAAAGAGTAAACAATGATAAATACAATAATAATATAGTAATAATAACAATTGATACTTGTTATACAAATAACTCCACAAATATTTCATAATATATTTAAAGTAGATTCAAATCTTCCCAAGGGCAGTGTAATATCTGCATCATCCCTTTTTCAAGTTTTTTGTCACTTCTGAGTTCAACTGATAAAACGTCTTCACCTTGAAACCTATGTCCAGATGCCTTTGATTTAACTTTTTCTCCAAAATATTCCGGATGACTGAAAACCTTTACACACAAAGTATTTAAAAACATTTGACTTCACTCCTTATACTAATGCTGTGCAATTTCACATTGTTTACTTTTCTTCCTCCGTAAAAGCCTTATTTTTTTCCTCCAAAAAAATCGTTACTTTAGTTGTGCTAGGCTTTTGGTATTATAAGTGTTGTCTGCTTTCTAAAGAGCGAAGTCTTTTTGACTCCTTTCAAGCAAAATAAAGACATTTTCACACATCCAGTGCAGACTTAATCGGCATTATTTCAACTGCGTACATCTGCACGTTGTTGTTCGCACATGTCAGATTCAGTCCGCTAATCGGCCGTGTTGTTAATGTTCATACATCTCATGAATAGTTTGGAAGCTGTACTGAAAAAAGAGAGGGGGGCGGTGCTTATTTAGCATGACGGAGCTAAAACAATGCTAACAGACAAATGAGCTGATGGAGCCTTCATGGAGACTGTGATTATTGCGCTAATACTAAAATGACATGACAGAGCTCAATAACCAACAAACAGGATACCCAATGGCAGCGTGACCATTTACATGGTATGTCTTCATTGGACTAAAAAAAAAAGTCTTTTAACACTGTTCTTTGTGTTTTCTGTTTTTGTGTGTGATTTTGTGCAGCTGTCCGGCTCAGGTGAATGCCCAGCTGTGTTGATGCAGCAGAAATCCTACATTGAACTGCATTATTTAGGGGTTTTACTCTGATTTAGAGAAATTTGAATGACTGCACTCCCAGTCGGAGTAAGGTGTTAACATGCAGTTAAAAACAATAATTCGGTTTTCTCTACCTGCATATAAATGCACTAAATGTTTTCCAAAACAAAGCTTGCCTTGTGGTAAACATTATTCATATTCCAAGAAGAAACAATGCTAAATAATGTACTTAAAAAACACAGCTTTTCACATACTGTAGAGTCTATTGCATAGCTCTCTGTGAATTAAAGACAATATTTACTGTTTGCATTTCAGAAGAATTTTCTCTCTTTATTCTAACTAATAAAAAAATGTTTAAAAATGATTTCACCATTTCTGTCGCAGATGCTGCTCTGCACACAACACAGTGGAAACACAATTCTCTTCAGGGATAACTTGTACCAAACTGTGCATAACCAGCCTAACCCACACTGTGCCAGTCAGTGGAAATGGGACACAGACCAAATACAGAACTTGTGTAAAAGATGCTCCTGATAGCCAAATGTCTCATGCTTTTTGCTTGTTGGGTGCATCTTCTCAATTTTCACTTTGATATAAAAATATATTATTGCTAAAAAAGTATTAAAGCAATTGCTGGAATTGAACGTATGAACTCTATTACCAAGATTGTTTGTGGTAGCTAATTCTTCTTGTAAATTGTCTTTTATTTCTGTAAAGCACTTTGAGTTACCCAGTGTATGAATTGTGCTATATAAATAAAATTGCCTTGCCTTGCCTTGCCTTGCCTAATTAGTAAGTTGTAGTGGCAATAGTCCTAATGTTAATATTCCCTTCCAGATAACAGTAAGAATGGATTTTATTCTGAGTGATAATTTGTTGTTCTCATTCATCTTATTGTAATCCCTCCCATTAGCATTTTAACACATGATACAGGCCTTTATTCCATTGCTTTCTCTTCCCATCCCCTTAAGCTAACAAGCAGATCACTACCGAAGCTTCATTACGACACATCCTAATGCTGCAGCTTTGTTAACACACCCCTGGACTCAGTCTTATCTCCCAGTCATTCTCTACATGTTGTCTTTGTGTTGAAGGAAGATGGTAAAAACAGACAGGGATGTGCTGTGTGACTTACTACTTTGCTTTCCTGTGACTAATGTCTAAAGCTGTAGGTGCCCCAGCAACCCGAAACTGGAAGAGATGTGAAAAAACGATACAGATGATTTGTAGGGGGCCTAGAGCTACAAAAGTATCAGTTTCCTCTGTAACCACATCTGTGTAGAATCAGAGTCCTGCGGCAGGGCTTTAACACATTAGGATAATTCTGTATCCTCACTGCATAAGTAAAACTCGCCCAGAATCTTGTCATACTTAGCAACCTAGCAGCATAATAGTCCTGACTTAAGAATCAGGCAACAGAAGGTTTTTGAATTGTGGACAGGTTTGGAATAGGTAGTGTGGATCCTGGTTTGGTTTGGGGTTTGTCCTGATTATATTTATTCATCAAGTGTTGGTTTTGTCCAAGGTACGTATTGGGTTTTAAATGTCCTGGGGTTAGCTCTTCAGTTAAGACTTACTGAAGAGCTCACCTCTTCAGGTTTAGTCCTGGTTTAGCTGAGTATCAGCTAAAATGGCATTTTGTTATTGTAAAGTAAAAATAAAAAGGGTCCAAGTATAAAGCCGTATGGAACTTAATGACAACTATTGTGCTTTCGGACGATTGCTCATTTACATTAAAAGTTGGTACCAATCTGAACAATATGTATTTACATATATCCCTGTTTTAGTCCAGAGTTAGTCCCAACTTTAGTCCTGCATTCAGAGAAAAAAATGGTTCAAGTTTAGTGTGGTGGTTTGGTTTTGTTGTTGTTTTTCTCCTCCCCTCCTCTGTTTCAGCTGTCCTCACTACATACTGTAAGTAAAACTTATCCAGTGAGGACACAGGGGAGTGTGGCTGCTCTTCTCCTGTGAGGCAGATGAGACTCACCTGCAGCCAATTCAGCTCATTAGCCTGTCTACAAAGACATGGTCTGCTCTGACTTCTCAGTCAGATAATTCTGTCCAGTTTGGTAGCACAATGCTGTTCCTTTGCTTAGGAGATTGAATAATGTTTTTGAAAGCTTTCTTCTAACCTGCTTATCTCCTCCATTTGTCCAAGTTACCTTCCAGTCTGGTTGTGTGGTTTGGGGAAGACATGATTTCGTCTCTGCTTTTTGCAGATGATGTTGTCCTGTTGGCTCCATCAGACCAGGACCTTCAGTGTGCACTGGGACGGTTTGCAGCCGAGTGTGAAGCGGCTGGGATGAGGATCAGCACCTCCAAGTCTGAGACCATGGTTCTCAGCCTGATATAGGTGGTTTGTCTTCTTTAGGTTGGTGGAGAGGTCCTGCCTCAAGTGGAGGAGTTCAAGTGTAGTAATGCAACCGACGTTCCTATCTGTTGTGGTAAAGAAGAAGCAAAGCTGTTAGGTAAAGCTCTCAATTTACCGGTCGATCTACGTTCCTACTCTCACCTGTGGGTCCACTTCCACTTGATCCAGCTCCAAAATTGCACCACGGTGCAGGAGCCAGAACAAGCCAGTCATCCCCGGAGCAGCTCCGATACCACCTCCACACATTTGGAAAAGGTGCGTGATGCGAGGGAGTAGCCAAATGGAGACGATTGGACTGAATGCACTGGAAATAGGGGTAATAAAGGTCCCTCTTTTTGTTTCCACCTGGTACAGCTTTGAAATTTCAAGTGCAGGAGTGAAAGGCGCAGCCACAGTAGGTTTTGTGAGCTGCTTGCAAAGGACCCCACTGAGGGGAGAGGGAGGGCAAACAAACTGCAGGGCTCCTCCTGCAGCTTGAGGGCTGAGGAGACGCGTCCACACCCCGCAGAAGTGTGATGGGGGCGCATGGCACCCCAAGCAGAAAAAGGCAGCAGCCCACCCGCCATCCCGAGGCCACAGGGCGCATCTGGGAGGGGGAGAAGGCCATAGTCAGAGTTTGTGCCCCCTTGTCCGATGTGCAGTGCTGCCCTGACTAAAGCGGGGGCAAGCCTGAGCCCCGTTCACATGGGCGTAGCTCCTGCCCCACATCAGCTGCTGATGAATTTAGGCTGCTGCAGTCAAGGGAACTCCACCTGCATGACGTAGCTTTGGAAGGCGGGCAGTTGAGTGCCACTCACAAGATCCCACAGGTGTCTGAAGCTGGTCAGCATGACAGCACCAGCGTCACGCCAAGGCTGGAGATATGGAGCGAGCTGAAGCAAAGCCTCGAGGCTTACTCCAGCTGGTCTATGAGAAGAACAGTCGCTGTGGTCTGGACCCCGTCTATTTGTTTCAGGTGTGAGCGCTAACCACTCGCGTGAGCCTATCTAAGGTGCCTGCCTAAAAAAAACCCTGTTGCTAGCTAACAGGAACAGTGGCTCCCTCTGTCCTCGCTGTCCCCGCAAAAAGGGCTATATAAATGCACACCATTTACCAATGAATGCTGACTGATGTGTAATCACCGGCATAATAAAAATACACTGTCCCAAATTATCAGAACAAGAATAAGATTTATTAGAAGCCTACTATGTGATCAATAAATACCCTACAACATGTTTCCATGACCATAAAGGGAACACTTGAATGTTTCAATCAGTTATCCACAAAGCACTGGACGCTTTTTGGCCTTGGTACTAACAAAAATACAAAATAGCACTATGCTTTACAGTGCACTTGAACGCTACATTATGTTGATTAAGCATGCCTCGCCGAATCAGCTTCTTTACAAAATGAGGACATATTTGGATCTTATTCTAGTTTGGTAGTTTGGAAACATCAGCTGCTTGCTGCTTCAGGAAGGTGAGCTCTGGTGTGTTTTTGAACCTCTAGGAACGTGCCAAAGCTGTTTGTGCTTGTGTCACTCAACTCCTCTTGTGTTGTCTTCGTGTGTCCCGCCGCGTGCCTCAGGCTGTTTTCCTTAGAGAAGAATATTGCTCTGTGTCCCTGCGTGGAGCATTGTGGAGAATGTGGATGGATTATTGTTGCTACACCACTGAGAGTGGTATTACGCACCACAGCTGCAGAGTTTGGAGCTGTGGTGAAGCGGGCAGTGGGGACGATGTCAAAAGTCTGTGTTTGTTTAATTTGTGGACAACACAAAAACCGTAGGTAAGAAAGAAACTGCATAAAAATGATTCAGTGCTCATCCAGATAATGCCCCTCACCAGGTGCACATAAACCTTTGTGCCTAAATTTTGAACTGTGGTCACACACCTGTCCTGCCTCTGACTTTATAGCCCCCACGGAGTACCCCACTGCACCTCCGTGCCGCCACTACTATTCATTATTTTGTATTAGACATTATTAAGACATAGGATACAATTTCTATATATATCTTATCCATATATTCAGGAGAACATTTTAAACGCCTGAATTGCAAGAATGTGTCCCCTTCGATGTGTATCATAGTTACAGCTTCACACTGCGCCGTAAACAAGAATGCAGAACGAGGAAGCAGTCAGCAAATGAGCATTATTTTGTCACCTAATGCACATATCACTTTTACAATGGTATTTTTAACACAAACACAAGAAACTCATTGGAAATAACAAACATCTGACTCTTCCCCTGCAGCTGCATACGTGCTGCTCCAAAAATAAAGTCTTGTGCAGCCTCAAGCAAAGCAGGAGATTATGTTAGCAAAGCCCCCTCGGTTGTGGAAGCTCCTTTTAATCACCTCAAAATGACACAAGAATACACTGCGCTGTATTTGGAGCAACCTGTTCGGGGAGTTAACCGCAGAGAATTATTCATTGCTGTTGTTACTTAAGAGAGCGTGCAAATGAAAAATAAAATGTGTGAAATAAATTACAGCCATTCTTTCTGCTATGCAATAATATCATGCAAACCTGCGCCGAGTCCTGTGGGAAATCACTAACCCTTCACTTTGCGGCTAAACTCCACTTTTGATCCCAGATGAGGCTCTTTGCAATTCGCCGGCTTATATATCCAAATAAAATGACCGTCCCTGGAGCCCACTGGCGGTAAAACACAAGCAAAATACAATGAGAATAGAGAACAACTGCCTCACCAAACAAATTTTTCATTTACCACTGTAATTTACACCATTGGTAGTTTCTGCACATCCCCACAATCCCCACAACAGAAATGCGGTGTAACAAGTAATACGGTGTAACATTTGAAAATAATGTCCTCTGCAAGATGTGTGGAGAATTGCCTCCACTTTTTCTCCTGACCTGTGCGTTCACTCATACACCAACAGAGTGGAACAAGAATATATCAATCCTCCGAACCATAAGCTAGTTTTTACCGTTTTCTCCTTGATAAATTTAAGCTTGATAAACACCATTCCTATGATGCACAGAGATGTTCTATACATATGGAGTATCTGTGGCTACCAAAACATCAGATTTAAAGGGAAGGTTACAGAGTTGTTGAAAGGCTTTTTTTTGGACAATAAGGACTGAATGGCTAATAGCTTAGTTACTTGCAGAAAATGAAAAAAGCTGATAGATCTCTGAATTTTTGATAAAATAGTGTTTTTATGCTGCATGTATTCTTGAAGTAGCTGATCTCTACGAATTCAAAAGGTTAAAGAAACAAGCTGTGCACAGCACAAGACTTCTGCGCTCAAATGAAGCCGCCTAAGAAAATGTCTAGGGCAACATGCACATTTGAGAGAGGCTCATGTAATGGATATAAAATGTTACTATGTACACAAAAAAGGTTTTTACAGAATGGTACAATATTGTGTGCATTGGAACACTTTTAGGTGTTTCTCAGAAATCTCAGAGGGTTCCAAAATAAGATTTGCAATTTTTGCATTGTAACGGGCAACATTTAAAAATATTATTTTTTTATTTATATTTTTTATTATTTATTTTAAAAGTACTGCTGAATGAACAAAAGTAATATAAAACTTGGCCTGTAAACACAAATAAGATGCTTTTCAACAGCAGTATTCCCTTTACACAACAGCAATAAAAATATATTTTTTAACATTAATGTTATCAAATTAAATATAAAACCAAAGTTGCCACTGCCAGGGCCACCATCAGAACATTATAACAGGCCCCCTCTGAGCAACAGCAGGTTTACATTTATAAATCGGTTTTCTTTCAGGTATCAGCAGAAACATACAGTGGCAAGAAAAAGTATGTGAACCTTTTGGAATCATCATGGTTTTCTGAATAATCTTCTGTTAAAATGTAATGTGATCGTCATCTAAGTCAAGGGTCATGAAAAACACAATGTGTCTAAAAATAATTGCACAAAAAAAATCTTTATTGAGAACAAAAAACCGCACTTGAACCCTCGAGTTAATGACCTCAAAAAAACAAACTGAAGTCAGGTTTTAGCACACAGAATTTTATACGTGTTACGTCGGCTTATGATTCAGCCCAGCTCTCTCCTGCCACTCCAGGAGATTCCTCTTCCTGCTCCCCCTCCCCTGCTGGCCCGCTGAGTGGAGACAGGTGTGCGGGAGCGCCGGAAAACCCAGCCCAGCTGTACCCAGTCATTAATCAAAGGGGTACAAAGAGCACCGCGTCCAGCTCCTCGTTGCCAGATCGTAAAACTAGCTCATGTCAGTGATGCGACTAGCTATACTGTGCCTTAGTCTCACAGTGGATACTTACCTTATTTCTTGTTCTGATTCAGAATCCGTTGGGTCCTGCCGCCAGTCCAGCTCCGGTCCAGCCTCAGCCTACTCCTGGTATTTCCTCTCCGTCCATAAAGACCAGCCCAAAACCAAGCTAACTTTGTTTAACCAAAACTGTCTTTATATACTTATCCCTGTGTCTGCGTTTGAGTTCTATGCCTGATCATTACAATATGTTTGGAGATGTAGACTACAGCTGCTTTGACTGATAAAAAACCCTCAAACTTTTGGAGTTTGCTCTGCACAAGAAGAACGCTTATGTGAGCCATGCCTCGCCAAAAAGAACTTTCAGAGGAGCTGCGATCAAGAATTGTTGCTTTACATAAAGCTGGAAATTATTTCAAAGACTTTATAAATTCACCAGTCTAAAGTTAGACTAACAATCTACAAATGGAGACGCTATGGGAATGTTGTTACTCTACTAAGAAGAGGGTTCATAGTCAAAATGACACCAAGAGCACAACGAAGACTCATAAATGAAGTAAAGAAACAACCCTGAATGACAGCTGAACATTTGAAGGCATCATTGGAACTTGCTAACATCTCTGTTCATGAGGTTAAAATACGTCAAACACTGAACAAGCAGGGTATCTACAGCAGGACACTGCTTACTAAAAGCAGTCACAACTTCTTCCAGTTACAAATTCTAAGGGTTCACTTACCTTTTCCACTGCCATATTGAATGTTGAATGGGAGTGTTCAATAAAGACATGAAAGACCAAAATTTTTTATGTAATTATTTTTAGATTTATGAGATTTTGTTTGTCAATACCCGTGATTAAGATGAAGATCATATTTAAATAAAAATGCATTCAGAAAACCATGAAATTCCAAAAGATTCAGTTTTTCTTGCCACTGTACGTTGTCCAATTTGTAGCTCATGGCACTGTGTGTTTTTGTTTCTGTTGTTGGTTAGTTTGGTAAAAGTTATTTATTTATATTACAGATTGTTAGTCCAGCCTTGTGTTTTGCTGCCAGGTTTTAAAGCCTGAATCACAAAATAATGCTAAATGATTTACAATGTTAGTTATTAGGAAGGATGTTGCATGTGTTACTGCTCAGAGCTGTTCACAGATCATGTCTCCTCTGCTCCTCTGAGCTACACTCACTGCTGAGTCTTTCTGCACTAATTATTAGGCTACTTACATTTCTGTTGTAATGGCTCATAAACCCTGGCTTTATTCTGACTGTACACTTTTAGCTAAAAAAAAGTGCTGAGCAAAACTTCACTTATCTATTGTTGCGCATGTTTACAGGACCCTTCGACTTGGGGTCCCAAACTTTGTAGTATGCTTTGTGAGGAGCGTAGTTCAAAACTGAAGTTATCTGATTGAACAGCCCGGGAACAAACCGGAAACAGTGCAATGTTAACTTCAGAAGCTCACCCTACCTACAGCCTCTCTCATCTAAACACAAGGGCTTATTTGCGCTGCCACACACCAAGATGTATTTGTTATTTATATTAATTACTAACAACTACAGAAACTAACCAAATTTCTTAAAGTCTGATTCAAAAATACGTTTTATATTTAAACTAGAGACACAACTTTAGCAGCAGTTTATTGACATCATTGTTTGCACAAAAGACGCCTCTCTCCTGGACCCAGCAGAGTGGAAACACATGCCTCTTGAAGGGGTCCCGTACTGACCAGACCTGTACTGTACCCATAGTGGAAACACGCCCTTTGTCACACTTATTAGGGAACGACACAGAAGTATGGTTTGCAAAAAATATAGCTAATCACCAAAGTTTGTGGAGAATCCTTGACATGAAAATGTATTTTTATAGTATTTTTCCATTTTTTTTTTTACTTACGAGGTGCAGCCAGCAGCCAATAGTTGTAATTGTTTTCATTGAGGATGCCGTCTTTACAGTTTACGACAACCCAGTGGGTGTCACTCCTCAGCTGTGTTTTTGTAACCCAATGGGCAAAGTACAATAGCTTTTGTTTTACTGGCCTCATAGAACGCACCTACGTTTACTTTAACCCACAGTTGAAAAGTTCACTTTTAGTTCATTGAAAAGTTGCCACTCCCAATAGAAGTTCACTTTTTAAACTATGAGTATATTTCACATAAACCCAAAGTATTTTTATTACATCACTATTTACATATCAGATGCTGTTTTTCTGCACATAGAAAAGTAGAAACACAAGTCATTTCAAGGATTAACCTAAATCAAAAATAATATCAATAAAAAAAAAAAATCAATTAATTTAATGTTGTCACCCTACCTATGTGATACATTCCCAAAACAATAGAAGCTTTGGACATCAACATGCCCATGGAATGCCCCTTTCTAAGGCACCGTCATCACCAAATAATGCACAAACTGAAATCTCAAAAAACAAGCCAGACTAATTTGTTTCACAGCATTCTTAATGCTTTTTAAGTCTACTACTGTGTTATCAGTGAGCCGCGACTGAATGTTCTGATATCATCTTCTCCTCATGCAGTAATAATTATCATGATTGTGCTATTCAAAAAATGAAATCATTAAATTGTCTAATAATATATATTTGTTTTCAGACTTGTATCTCCTCTGCAGAGCATCGGCCGCTGACCATATGGTACATCTGAAAAAACCCATTACTTGACCTGAGTGTGATGCATGTGATCCTTTTGTGAGACAGTGGCATCATTACAGCTGAGGCCTGAGGAAAAAGAACTGCATGAGTCTCTGTTCAGCCAAGTTCACGGCACAGTAAGTACATTAACTATTCAGGCATTGCATTTTCCTTCGAAGTATGTCAGCAGACTTTCATTCATCATACCGTAAGTTTGCATAGCCTTAGGAAAAATCAATTTGAAGTGCTTTGAGGTATTCGACTTAAACTAGACTTTCTAATATTGACAAACTTGGATAATGCTGCAGGGAGTGGAATTACCCTTGTATCTGTGCTTCAGTCTAACTCAAATAGGCCTATAGGTACTCAGTCCATGGTCCATCATTCCCTGTGGAAGGCTTTTACACAAAAACAAGCTCAAAACAATGCAAAGACCTTGATGCAGCCCAGCTTTAGCAATGTAATAATAAGACAGTTGGCCAAATTACTGAAAATATGACAGCCTTAACCATCAAAACATTCTATGATGGTTGGCTGTCAAAAAGAGCAGGTTCTTTAACATTCTTTGGTGCTATAATGTCGTTAGCCATACATTGAGCTTAGCTACTAAAAAGTGATGTAACTATCTGCTCAGTTAGTTTTGAAATATTCCTAGTGACCATGCACATTTTCTACCACTCCACATGCTATTTAGTAGTTGTAAGCTAATTGTCAAATTAGAATTTGGATGTTTTTTACCTTAGGTTGACTGTTAAAAGGTCCAATACTAACAAGAAGAAAAAGGATAATTTAGGCAACTTATTGTAGAAGAGTATTTTGCCACAGGTTGTTTCTTGGGGCTACCCAGCCAGCATGGGGTTGCTAATGACTTTGTTGAACTGCCACAAGCAAATCCAGGCTTGTTAAGAGTTACAGCCTATGAGGACTAAGAAAACTATATCTGGAATAATTTGCACAGTCCTAGTCAAACAGTAGATAAAGTCATTAATCATGGACTAACTCGTGCTGTGCCTGGGCCCACACCTTCCAGCCATGTCAAACAACACCTGCAGCATTTGAGCAGGTGTGAAATCAGTCCATTTAACCCTGACTAACAAACCATACCGAGTCCACCTTAAAAGTGTGTCTCCATCCGCTTTCAAGTGGATTCCAATCCGGTTTGGTTGTGGTGAGAAAACAAACCAGCCTTGATTTGTCATCTGCATAAATAACAAATAATACAATTTTTTAAACAGGCGTAGTGAGCTTTGCGGTCACTTATTCAGGAGAAACATGACAAACCTACAGTATACACTGTACGATTTTGGCAGGGACAAAGATGAAAAATAGAACCATCTTATGACCAAAGAGAAGCTGCAACAGATATCACCCAGTGTCCGAAATTTACAGGAATTGTTTTGCTGCCCCTACAATCTTTGTCAGCCAACTAACCAATAGGAATGTGGCGGAAAATAACATTTATCTGCGTGTCCACACAAGGACAACAGCTACCTCTGTGTGTTAACAACTTAACTTAACTTACCTGAAGTTCCATTTTGTAACACTGACATCCCATGTTGCCACCTTTTGCCCAGCAACAAATGAGACTCTCTGTGTTTTTAGTTAGTTTTTTTTCTTTTCAATATATATATATTTCACATTGTGCGTTGTGGCTTGCACAAATCTTTTGAGACTAAAAATATTGTACAGTGTATACGCAACATGATTTGAGATCATGTTTTGATTTAAAACACATTTTAGACTTAATATAAAACGTCTTTATGGAGCTCTGTCATGGTAAACAGTCCACAGTCCTCTCCAGTGGATGTTCAGTTTGCGACAATGGTACTGTTTCTGTGACCGTTGTTTTATGTATTTTCTCTGTTATCAGTAAAGACGAGTGGCTACATGGTAAGCCCAGAGCCAATCAGCACTTTATTGTTAGAAACTAATCACCTGTTGTAACAAATGTTACCTGACAAGCTTTGAATAAAGTTGTTTTGTTAATGTAAAACCATGGTGACAACGCTGGTTGGAGGGGCTCCTCTAAATATTTGTCCACTATGATTCCAAAATAACTCTTTACCAATTGAAGAGTCAATGAATGGATTTCCTGCTGTGCTTGTACTGGGATGAATGGAATGAAGGACATTACTTCAATTAAATGGCGGATAGTCAAACTGTAGCTTCCCTGCCTGCGTTGTGCATCCAACCAAGACACTTTCCCACAAAGATCTGTTCTAAACGTATCATGACTGCACCATACTGTATGTGTTCTGGTTCTAACAATGTGAACATATCTTGATTGAAGTAGTAAATTGTTACGATATAGGATCAAGTCATTTAATCTCCTTGCATGCACAGAGGCTCTTGTCTGTGCAGAGGCATGCTGTATTTGGCCATTAATAACCACTACATCTACAAAAGCGGTTGGATTTTTTCTGAAGCAGAAGGGTCTCATAAGAGGCCAGCTCTTTGATGTGATGTAATATAGAATGGCGACTGTGGCTGAACGACGAATTGAACACCACGCTGACTGATATTTCTCATGTACTATAGTCCACCAGTCTTTTTCCCTCCTTGCTAAATCCTAATCCCGCAGAAATTCTGTTGGGATTATACACAAAAGGAGCATTTTGGACACGGATTTGTATGGATGGATTAGTAAAGCCTGGTAATGGAGGCGCTGTTTGTTGAGAAACCTCAATCTTTATGTTGTTGCTTATTAAAACTAGGCCCCTTCATGTTCACACACATTACTCATATTCTGCTCTGGGAGCCCAGATAAGTTTCCAATTGCTGCAAAAGTTTACAGTTTATATATATCAGCCAGAAACAGACCCCCCGAGTCAGAATTATTATTATGCATTACAAGAACAGTTTCACAGCGCATCAAGGCACTCAAGATAAGACACCCTGATGCTGTGTTCATTTACTCTTTTCGGAGTTCTTGAAAAGAGTAGCCTAATACTGAGGACTGGAAGTGCTTTGAACCCTCCCCTAGGCCACATATTCCATGACCAAGTCAGTTTTCACTCAAGTGTCAGTAGCATAGAGGCTATTTACACCAAGAACAGGCCCTGTGACTGCTAAATGGCTTTGTACCTGAATGGGTTTAATAGACATGCATAAAGATTTAATGAAGCAAAAATGCTGGAAAGGGTTGACATAAAATTCTATAATGGATCTAAAAACTCTATCTCACTTGTTTGGTTGGCGTATTTGGTTGTTTTACTGGTTTGGTAAATGGAAAATGTTGGGCCCAATACCACAATATTTCAAAGTAGTGAGGTACAATACATTAAGGTTCTGATTTCAGTGGGCCAAAAAATGCTGAAACAATTATAACTCAAACAACCATAACAGAGGTAAATGTTTTCAATGCTTTATATTTTCATACTTAACCAATTTTAATAGGGAAATATGTATATATTGTATATATTGTATTGTAATATTCAGAAACGAACTGGCAGCACTGTTGCCATCATCTTATTGTTGAAATCACATGTTCTTTACTGTCAGTTGATACAACAGCTCAATACTTTTAACAACATCACGATATTAACCTGTTGTTTTGTGAATCACATAATACAGTAACTTACAAAGTGCTTAAGTACTTGTTTGACTAACATAATAACAATGTAATATCTTATTTTATGTTATTTTAAACTTTGCTTGCTTTAATACTTTTTTTTTTCATAAATATTACAAACTACTGTAAGTTACACATACTTTTGACACTGTATACACTTTCAGACTCTTGTGTTAAACAAAAAACTGTTAGTTGCCTTGTATAAAAAGCTGGAGTTAGATTGTGACTTGTCTCTTAGACCCTGATGTTATTACCAATAATTCTGTCTGCAGGCGCCAGCCTCCTGCTGCTGTAGCTGTGCCAAGTATAACAACAGATCATTCCAAGTCTTAGTCACACTGCTCTGTGTTTTGTACACAAGGCAGAGAAAGGGAAGCGGGAGGAGAGACACTTTGGTCTTTGAGCCTTGTTACAAAGTCCCAGGAGTGATTCCCCCAGATCTGAGGGATTAGGAGGCAGTGCGAGCCTTGTGGGCATTCCTTAAGCTGTCCAAATCTGACGCACGATATGGTTCCTATTAGATAAGCAAATGTGTCTGTGGATACATAATACATGAGTACCACAAGACTATGAGTGGCTGGTTTTTGCACAAAGACTGCAGGGAAAGAATGCGGCGGCGTCTTGTGTAGCCCGGATGAATACTCTGTAATGGTTTTCTGTTATTTGCAATAAAGTGTTTTGCAAGCCTAGGTTTGTTCAAGGGGAAATGTGGGCTGGGTGGGAGTGAAAGGCAACATCATCCTCGGGGGTTCAAAGCACTTCCAATTCTCTGTATCACTGTCTTAAAGCACTCAGCTGTAAATGAACACACAACGTCAGGGCGGCTTGTTTGGAGTGCCTTGTTGCCATGTAGAACTGCGCTTCAAATGTGTAATATTTCCAGCTCTGGAGTCAGTCTGCAATGTAAAATTTTGTTTACATTTGGGGCTACTTGAAATATGCAAATGCTATATCTAAAATAATCAATTAAATAATGGTATGAGAATGGTAAAGTTCCATTCATTGTTAGTTGGTTATTTTTATTAAATTGAATTTCATTTGGTTGTTTGGGGTGTTGAGTTGGTTGATTGATTTGGATGTTTGTTGCTCATTGTGGTTAGTTGATTTGATTGGTTGATTAGTTTGGTTGGTTGACTTGTTTATTGCTTGATGTTTAGTCAATTGATTAATGTGGTTGTTTAATATGTTGGTTGGTTTAGTCAGTTTGGTTATATTATTTGGTTGGTTGATTCATTTGGTTGATTTAATTGGTGCTTGTGTGATGTTAGTTGATTTGTTTGATTGATTAATGTGATTCTGTTTGATTAGTTGATTCTGTTTGATTTGGTTGGTTTACAGATTAATGTGGTTGATAAGTTGGTTGAGTGTGTTTGTTAGTTGATTTAGTTTTAATGTTGCTCAGGTTGTTTTGGCTTTCTGAATTGGTTAATTCTTGGCCTGTTTGGTTTGTTGATTTTATTGGTTGTTTGATTGCTTTGGATATTTAGTTTAATACAATTAGCTGATTTGGTTGGTTGTTGGATTGTTTGGCCTGTTTTATTTTCTTTTCTTTGTTTTCTTGTGCCTACATTTACTATTTTGGATTTTGGTCTCCTGTCTAAAAGCTCAAATTGATTATTTCTGTCTCATTCCCTTTTGTGTAAATTTGTCAGAGAGAAACCCTTTATTGCTTAAACATAGAACTGCAAATAAGCCTTAACGGTGCCTTGGGTGTGATGTGTGCTCCATGATTTGGACATTAACAACCTCCCCTCCCTCCGCTCAGGAGAAAGTGCTGTGCCTGCAGAAAGTGTGCCCCCGAGGACATGTCCGGGGCTGCGCTGGTGGCCCTATCAGCACTGTCATTGTAATAAGGCACAATGTTTTGCAGTGTGCAATTCTTTTACACTTTTCCTAAGGTTTTAATGTTTACCAAATTCTCCAGCATCTGCAATAGTAATATCTGCAGCACAATAATACATACAACTTAGAAAATATGTTTTATTCTCATTAGAAAGGTAGAAAGGTTGGAACAGGACAGTAAAAGTTGCAAGTATGATACTGCAGTTTTCGTCTTGCATTGCATCTCTTCAAGTGGTTATGGTTAAGTTCAATTATTGTTGTTTTTGATTAAAGTCAGAGGTTATCAACGTTAAGATTACTATGAGCAACATTAAGGATAAAAAGGGTGAAAAATATGACAATACAACATGAAATGAAATATTTCAGAAAAGATCAACCATATCAACTAAAACTAAAGCAGCACTATGTAACTTTTAGCCATCAGGGGCACAGATCCCTATACTGACTGTCTGTGTTGTTTGTATTTGAGAGGAAAACTATCCAAACCGGCGAGTTTGGAAAAGAAAATGTCTTCTGAAACGATAAGGTCATTTTAGTGCATTTTGTACAAATACTACCCTGCTAGAGCCCAGCATTATCCAAGAGTAGGTAAATGCCTAGGGCCCCCAAAATGCAAGGGTCCCAACAAGCACCAGACCAAAACTGATCATCTGTGAGCAGTGTCTCCAGACTCAGATAAAGCCTCAGTCTCTGTAAATCCAGCGCTGCTCTGTCCCAGACCTTAAACACATCTGCAAGTCTTGTCTTAAATATGCATCTTGTTTACGGTTTATTGGCAGTAAAACTAGTGTACACACACAAGTTATGCTGTGTTGATGTTAAACTACAATTTGCAGCAACTACAATTCCTTTAGTCTTTTCAAAATAAATGCCATGCCATTTGACTGGAGTTGAAACCACTTTATTTTGATGGAGGCAGAAAACAACACAGCATTAGAGCTGCACGTCTTTATCTAAAGTCACTAAACAGCAGCTGATACACAGCAGGTTAAACAGTCAATTAGATTAAGTCAGTGACCAGCCTATAGACCTACTTTAGACATAAACGTTGGACATAAAAGGAATAAACCCAACTTTCCAGATGTAAATCTGAGCGGCAGTGGGTCAGTGGTAGAGTGGCCGTCCTTCAACCGGAAGGTAGCAGGTTCAATTCCTGCTCTCCCCACAGTTCATACTGTTGTTGTGTCCTTGGGCAAGACACTTAACCCACCTTGCTATATAAATGCATGCCATTTACCATTTTAATAAATCAGAATTGATTTAGCGCTGGGCTCTGCTCATGGAGCAGGACACACTATCAGAAGACTCCTTTAAATAACAAAGGTCCTGCTCAAAATGCTGTTCTATTTATGTATTTAAAATGTTTTATCATTAGACTATTAGAATTATTAGATTTATTTAAGAACAGAAATCAATAATCCCCAACAAGAAGGTCATCATCTTAAAAGAGTCATGATGGTCATGAACTAAAACTTTGCAAATCCAAATTTGATCATTGTAAACAACACTTATTTAAAATTGTATATAATTCATATCAGAGTTTTTGGGATTGTGTCAGTGAAATAGGTCTGATTTTACCAATTGCTTGTCTAAGAATTATTAAATCAATACGAGAATATACGTATATATGTTTGGACTTTAAAGTTACCTGATGCTACTGGCTAAACAATACACAGCACATTGTTCTTTTGCAAGGGGCTAGATTTGTAACATTGCTGTCGTAGTTAGACAACAACAGAACCAATCATTAAATACAG
Organism: Neodontobutis hainanensis; assembly: GCA_024349245.1. NCBI lineage: Eukaryota > Metazoa > Chordata > Actinopteri > Gobiiformes > Odontobutidae > Neodontobutis > Neodontobutis hainanensis. The sequence continues at coordinate 453,025 of JALDNG010000024.1, forward strand.
AATGGAATTTATTGGTGTTTTTTTCTGTGCTACTATTTAAAAACCTACAGCCACATTAGATACCTTTTAACATTGTAGCTGTGGCTCAACTGATGTAACAGTATTAGCTCCAGTACTTAGCAGTAGTTTATCGGTAACACTATACACAATGCAAACATACCCAACTTAGAGTAGACGTAAAAGAATAGTTAAAAATACTACATGTGAATTTCCAAGTGTAGTGACAGGAGCTGAACAGTTTAGCCTTTTTGTGAACGTTAATGTTATAGCTCTAATGGGTACAGAGATTTGGCTGCAGATGCATGGGGCTCAAAGACATTAATGTGTTTGCGTGTTGAGGCCAATCTTCCTGAGGCTGAGCTGAATCAGTGCCGGGACAGAGGCAGCATTCATCAATGTTTAATGGGCTCCTGACGAATGAACTCCTGACAGTGCCGAGAGACGAGTGAGACAAACGCACACAGTCAGGTCACATTGCTCTGGCTTGTTAACATGTCATGTGTTTTTGGAATCAATATTGCACATGTAAACATTTTAAAAGCACAAAGGGCACAAGAATAAGTAACATCCTCTGCCAGTCTCAGGGGAAGATCCTCCGAGAGTGAAAGATATGTCTTAGTAGCTCTATTTATTTAGAGCAAATCTCAGAAGTATATTCAAAAAACATTTATTCATTTTTTAAACCTGTGAAAATTACAAAGCAATTTCTGGGAAAATATAAATAAATTCTGAGACAGAAAAGTTGTAATTCTGACAAAATTATGAGTTTTTCTAGGTCGCACTTTTAATCCCATTTTGATAATTGCCTAATTAAAAGCTAATTATATCATAAAATAATATTAAGAAAAATTTAATTTCCACGTTTTACTGTGGGTTCTCTCGCATACTCACGCTTCCTTCCACCGTCCAAAGACATGAATGTGTAGGTTCTTTGTCCAGGGTGTTCCCCGCCTAAAGCCTAACGCTGCTGGGATAGGCTCCAGTCACCTGCAATCCCTAACGGGGATAAGCGGAAGAAAATAAATAAATGAAAGAATGAATGTAATTTTCATAAAAATACTAATCTTTTCAGCCTTTTATAACCATATAATAACTGATAATCATTTTGCAAAGGAATTGTTTAAGTAGTGTGTATGTTTGAGACCCATCCTAAATGTATTTGAGTGTCCTAGTGTCACTAGTATTAATCGTATGTTTTGTTGGTGACCATACAGAACTTTAGTGTAGACTGAAGAGTCTCTTATTACATTTCTAATATAAAACAGAAACTCTGGGTAATGCCCTATATACTTGTGTCAATCACAACCAAGTGGTTTCAAAACTTTCAACGTTATTAATTTAGTTTGGAAACATTGCATAATTAATTTGTCCATAAAATGTTTATTAATACTTAGACGTTTGGGATGATATTGTATGAATAAACTATATCTGAAACATGTTTGTCATTTAAATTTTTGTTGTGTTGATGCCTCTGCAAAGGGAATCTACACCTTTACCTTCTGATCACAGACGTCAGCTTTGTCACTCGATTCCACTGCTGCCTGTCCCCATTTTCAAAATGTGAATGTTCTGCCTTTACCGAGATGAACTTAAAGCATCATGTGACACGTTATTTAAAGATTACAGATGGCAGACTGTGCAGATGTGAATGAATGGAAACAAATTTACATTTACTAAACAGACTAAAGTAGGAACAACTGACTAGTCCTTGCTATTTTCAGAGGAATTAAGAGGGTAAATTGCTAATCATCAGGTGTCCTTTATAAATCAGAAATTTTAGAAGTTTGATGGAGCATTTATGTGCATGTTAACACAATGGGGAAGACATAAATAATGGTTTTGAAAAATCCACATTTTCTTCTCCTCAATCTGGACAAGCTTATAAAATCATTTCCAAACAAATTGGAATTGTGAAATGTTTGAAAATAAATATTATGCCCAAGTATATTTAATTTAAGACAATTGCCAATCTTCTAAAGAATGGATGTCCCAGAAAATGTATCCAAGTGGCTGATGCTGATGTTGGGAGGAATTTCATCTAGTAACTTTAATGAACAATAATTAAATTTATGCAAAAACTAAGGTTGCATCTTCAGACTACAATAAATGTATTTATGGTATTTTCAATGTAAACATTAAACTGCTGGCATTGTTTTTTCTTTCTTATGCAGCGGACTGTTGTGTGTGGTCTAGAGAGGGCTTATGTACCCATCGGTATTAAGTATGAATGGATGTAGTGGAACAACAGACACCAAAGTGTCTTACAGTAAGTATAATAGATAACAGTAAAAAATATCTTATTAAGTCACAGTGTGAGAGTTTGCATCTTTATTTAAGACAAAAAAATGAGCATTGGCTTGTTCTCTTTCCTATTCAGGGCTTTGTCATAATTTATTGCAATATGTTAGCAAATTTGTGTTTCACTATCTTATCTTTTAAATACAGATCAGTTCAATTCAAACAAAAACATGTAAGCTTTCCCTAAAATAACTATGGGCATTACTTCCAAATGACAAACTACAAAATAACCACCAACCTACCTATCAAGACAGCACATGTAAATCTTTGACTTTTTAAACTTCTGCATCTGGTGTTGTAACAAAAAGACAAAACGAGCTATTGACCAAACTTTACTAATTTACACCTTGAATTGGAATATACTGTAAGTCCGATAAGCCCTGAAATGGCTTAGTGTTACAGTTAAGATTCAGTGGTTTGGCTTTTTATCTCCTTCCTCGCTCACTTGGAAGGACAGATAGCAGTCATTAGCTAATTAGCAGTCAATAGATTAGACTGTGTTAATGCTGTGTTAGCCCAAAGTCCTGCAACAATCAGATCCAATGGTTATTCAATGAAATATATTCTACAACAGCCAACGTCTGGCATTGTAAATCACCCAAAAGTGCAGATCTTGGACATAAATTCCGTGCCTTGGAAAAAAAAGACCAAAATAATAATAATGAAATGTTATCGTCTGGCTTTGTGCTTCAGTGTTTTTGCTTATCTAATAACCTCTCAAGTGCGTGACCTTTTCGAGAACAGCGATCAATACAGCGTGCCATGATCCTGCAAGCAAACTACTGTTTACTTTACCTAGGCGTATCTTTCACTCATTTAAAAAGGTCAACAGACTCGCTGCCCTTTCCTTTACAGATTGATCTAAGGCTTGCCGCAAAATAGACTGTAGTTGTTTCGGCTGATACTGTGTGTGTGTAAATATGAGTTTGCACAGGCCAAGCGCGCGTGGGCTACTCTTCAAAGAGATGGGTCAAAACGGTGTCTTATCATCAAGTGGGCCGGCTCCACTTTGAAGGTCTAACAAAGTCTTGTTGCCGCTCAGGCCTCTTCAGGATTGTGTGCAAAACATTACAGAGGCAGTTGTTGTGGTGGGGGAAGTGGGAACAGCGGTGGCTATTGAAGTTTAAGGAGAATGGATTAGGGGCATTCAAACGTTGCTGTTACATGTAAGTCTTTAAATGACAGCTCCTGGGAAGTGTTCAGAGAGCGTCTTTGTTTAAAGTCTGAGTAAGTGCACATATCAGGTTGCTTAAAACATGCTTGGGTATGATACTTGCTGTTGAATAGAATCAAGCTTGTGTTCAGATTTTATTATAAATTAAAATTGATAAGTTACAGATTGAATCCCATCTTATTTTTGTTGTAGAGAAAATCTGTAGAGTTCATCGTTCTTTGTCAGTTGGTATTCAGCATTCTAGCTTAGCATTGTTTCATATGGAGCAAATCAAGCTCAAAATGAAAGTGTGTTATTATTTAGAGGGTAAACGTAGGAAGCACTGAGGAGCTCTTTGAGACATACCATTGCCCAATAGATTGGTGTACTTAAGATTGAACTTGGTCTCAAATATATAAAAAGGAATGAATTTAGTCAAAAAAGTTATTGAGAGATATGTGGAATAGAAAGAAAGAATTCTGAGTTGTCCTTAAGGCTGAGAGAAGTCACACTAGAAAGACATGCATGAGACTTTCTGGATGATCTTACGCAGGAAAAGTTTATTCATCATTAATATGGGACTTGGAGGCAGTTGAACACTCAACACAGTGCAACACCATTGACCATTCAAGTCTGTGCTTGTGTAAAGATATTATTATAAAGCCCTGAATCCGTCAGTGCAGAGTCAAAACAAGGATTGAGGTAAGGCTTGGCGTCGAGTTATCTGTGAGGCTTTGGTACAATCTTGACGTAGAGGGAAGGAGCTGGCCTGAATTGTCTATGTGACAACTTAACATTTAGGCCATAAGTGAAGGTATGTTCGAATTTCCATAAAGTAAAGATACTTTCAACACATCCATCCATCTTCTTCCACTTATCCCTGCGGCGGCAGCAGTTTAAGTAGAGACCCCCAAACTTCCCTTTCAACACAATTTCTTGAGCATTTTTTTACTTTTTTCACTTTTACCTATAGGTTGGGCTCAATAATTAGTGTAATAGGGATTTTCTAATGTTGATGCAACTGGTTCTTATTTTCATGACCCTATAAACAATGTGTATTGTGTCTGAGTTGAAGCACAAAGCAAATGAAATGATACAAAGATCAACTTTGAATATTATTATGAAGAGTCTTAATCTTAATCTATAATATTTGCCAAATTTAAACCCTGCTTTTAAATTATTATAAAGTCAAATTTAACCAGTTTGCCATCACAAAATGCTAAGACATGACAAAAAAAAAGCAAAGTTAAGGGCCAATCTTAGACTTCTAGCTCTGAGTTCAGATGATGCAATCCATTTTGTATGCTTTTCCAATATTTGAATGTGCTTCCCTTTTATGTTCCCTTTATGTTCTTCCTTTTTGTGCTTTTCCCTGTGTAAGCAGATATAGGCAGCGCTGGAATAGACACTTTCCATGTTGTCCAACTAATTACTGATTCCAAATGTTTTTTTGTTTTTTTTAGTACAATCTTCAACAACCCACTTTCAGGTCCAGACCACAGCCATTTGGCACAGACAGAATCTGACATTATTCACATACATTTTTAATAATGAGAAATAATAATGGTCCCAAGTCTCAAACAGGTCACTTGTGGTATACCACGTTGAAGCTTTCACTGTGGGGAAATCTTTAGTAATATAAAAACACTCAAAATGAATAAAATGACATTTGTAACACCATGTAACACTTAAATTTGGAGAGATTTATGCACCCGTTTGCTTACACTTCTTCCTAGTTCACAGTACCTTTAGTTATTAAGCTCCTCTATTTCCTCAGCTAAGTGCAGTATAAGGTCTTCTAAGCTCTGGAGATTTTAACCAAATTGGGAAACAGGCACGATTTTCAATTTCTCATAAAAATCACACCCGAGAGAGATAAGAAATAAAAACATGCGGCAGTGTCTTGCAGCTGAATAAATGGAAACTTTCCCTTATGTTTTTCACAAGGGATCGGATATTCATACATTAGGATCCAGGAGAACGCCAACAGAGGAAGAAAGTTATATTGTAACATAAGTACAATTGACAGACTGCTGTGACTAATCCTTCCACGGCTTTCATCTTCTATTTTAAGCTCATGGCATATTTCCAGGTGAGGAAAGGAGAGGCAAAACTGAAGGTTTATGCTGTCTAGATCATAGAATGGCAAAACACATTATAGACCATTCATTTGTAATTTTATTTGGGGTGTGTGTGTGTGTGTGTGTGTGTGTGGGGGGGGGGTTTGTTTAGCCACGATTTATGTGTCACACAATAGATAATCAAATACTGATGTTTTACATGGGATGTCAAGGGAAAAGCACATTAATACCCAGTAATATACATGTGGCAAAATGCAAAAAACAAACAAAGGCATGAACCAAAACCGTTTTTGTGCAATTGATAACATGTGCAAGGTGCTGTGATGTTTCTCACTTTTCTAAGCACAAGAAAGCGACATAAGCCCTGGTGTTGAGTCATAGCCTGTGGCACACTCGGCCTCTCTGACATGCATTGTATTGCTGGTCATAGCCGATTGAAGTCGCACAGTATGACATGTCGTCATCTAATGGTGTAACACTTGCTTAAGACCCCGGAGAACTATAGCATGGGCCAACAGTTCAAACATCCTCTGAGGGGATTGTCCTTCCACTCTCAGTACCTGCCAGAAATGGCTCCAATGCTCCTTACTCTTCACAGAGATCCTAACAGACGAGGGTAGAGTAGCCTAAAATTGTACTCAAGATAGAGTAGCAATACTTCCAAATCATATTACTCAAGTAAGAGTAAAAAAAGTATTTGGTTAAAAGACTACTCAAGCAGTGAGCAAGATATTTGGAAAATATAGTGAGCTAAGCTACAGTTACTCTATGTCAAATGAACCTTCACTTTCACCACATTAAAGCTACCCCCCAGAGAAATATAATAAAAAATATAAAAATAATATACAATAATTTTTATATTGAACCAACTGTATTCCAAGTCAACTCTATTAATGTTCAGTTAAACTGTTTATTTAAAATTACACATGTTCAAAGCAAAGGTAGCATTTATTTTCACAATTTGTAAGCATTAGTTACATTTGTAGAATTTATTTTTGGAGCAAGTGTGTGCATGCGGCCTTTAATAACCTTCATAAAAGACTCACCAACAGCAACATCTCTTACAGCTATAGTCCACCCATAGTCCGGACCTGGTCCTGGTCCTGGTCCTGGTCCTTGTCTGGCCAAATAATCCACCAAAGCCACGTCCTTTCCATTCATTAATGAGCATTAAAGATTAGTGAATTACATTGTAGATTTATGCAAATGAGCCACGCAGCTTATGTTTTGTTTCTTACAAATGTAAACAAATGCTCAAAGCAGTGTTTTGCTGCAGCGAGCAACAGTCTTAATAAACTGTGGTTTACAAGGACGGGAAAAATGTTTTTTTAATTAAAATGTAATTTGGGCTGACGCTACTAAACTACTTAATAAACAAAACAGCTTTGCTACCAAAAATCAATTAAATTTCAAAAAGGTACTCAAGTAAATGTAATAGAGTAAATATAAGGGAGTAAATGTTACTCATTACTATCCAACTCTGGGTCTTATTGGCAACTTTAACCAGAACCAAGTCAAGCAACGTTACAGCCAGATTAAACAGTTTCAGTTTAGTTCAGTTTGATAAAACAATAATGAATCTAATGGCAGACAAAGAGAAAAGTGAGCTGAGATGTGTTCAAACTCCCTAGATTTTTGATAAAGATCACAATCACTGTGTTTCTTTCAGATGCCATTTGACAATGAATGAAGATCAAAACATTATTTTGACACATTTTTGTCATTTGAGTCAAACATTGCTATTGATGAAATGTCAGTAAAGAATTGTCAGGAGCATCAAGGTATTTGGAGATTACCTTGATATTTTCAAATTAAACACTAAAGAGGTGTTACCAAAGGCTTAGATGAAATGTAAACCAAGGTAAAGCCACATGGGGAAACTAAACTGTGGTTTAGCTGGCAATACCTAAAATAAAAGTAAGACTGGTCATCAACAGCCAGTTAGTACTTTAGTATGTTAGCTCCGTTTAGAAAACCTTTTACATTTTGTTTTACTGTTTTTGTTTTGTCTTCACTTCCTGCTGCTGATGCAGCTCCTTTAAACAGAGCTTATTGCAATGATGAATCTCTCAGGAGGTTTAAAAAAATGTTAAAACTCACCTTTTTCCTTCTCTCAAAACTTACCCTTGCCATTGGCATAGGTAAAAAATAACAGAGAAAACAATGTGGACATGTTCTCAACTCCAGAGATAAGATACTACATTAGCTTGGCAACATTGACTGCATAGGCACCCATTTATAAATGTTAGTAATAACAGAAATACAATACTTTTTTCATAATCGGCCCATAATATCTGCAACCCTCTGTGTGTATGAGTTGTACTGTATTGTGCGTTGCTACCTGCAGCTGTAGCGGATCCCTGAAGAGAACAGCCCTTATGTGTTTCTGTCAATGCAACAAAACACTGTTCCCATCTCCCTCTTCCTCCCTGGCAAGAAATAACGAGGAGAATATTCCCTTATGTCTCGTTTTGTGCCGTGCCCTCTGCACTTGGCAGACAGGGAAATGCCAATAGGAGAATATTGAACCAGATAACAGACGACGACAGTGTTGGTTTAGAGGAAAGGCAGTGACATTACCGAGGATTGCTCCTGAAAATGGAAAATCCAATCAGACTGTGAGACTCTTCCTGCGGCTCAAAGCCCACAGTCAACACAGTGATTCATTCACATGCTTTGATCAGGCCTAGTCCTGACTGGATTCCTCTGGGCTCACAGACAAACTGAAGACATCTGCAGCGTTGGCAGTTACATGTTACAGGTGAGTCATTGTTCGTGACATATGATAAATCATATGCTTTGTAATTGTTAGTGTATGTTGAAAACTTCCATTACTAAGTATATAATAGTTCTCCTTGATATATAACTACATTATTGCATGTCCATCATTCATTTTTGGAGCTGGAGGAAGTGTCTGGGAAGTTACCCCTGTAACTAAGCCCCAGAGAAGTGATCAGATTTTAAAACTGGGTGTTTTCAAACCTCAGTTAAGAATAAGGTTGGGGTGGTGGATGAGTATACACAACTTAGGAACAGAAAAACGACACACACATCCAAAGGCAGTGGGTCTGTGTGCTGGAAACAGAAAAGCGCTCAGATCTGTTTTATTATTTTTATCACCACATGATGTTTCGGGCTGGTGCACTTCATCAGACAAAACAAACAAAACAAAGACCTAGCAGTTGTTCAATTTCCAAAATAAAGCTTACATTTGACTTCCAAAATTCTTAGTGTTTTTGTTACTGTGTAAAATCTTTAGTTCAACAAATAATATGTAAATAAGCTCAGTAGCTTTATATGCATTAAAGCTGCTGCTCTAGAACCACAAAAAGTTATTAAACTGTTTATTATTTTTTTAAACATCTAAAATAACGTCTTTGAGGCCGTTGTTCAGAACTAATCACGTGGAATGTAACTCTGGGCAAAACACAAGACTGCGTGTGCAACGGCCTGGTGTGCTTTCTCTAGAGGCTAAATAAAACTGAAATAAACCAGGAAGCAAAAAATCCCACTGGAAATCAATGGCAACCATGACTGACTCGGAATCCAGATTTAATAAAACTACCGTGGTTCGAATGAGAAAACACGTTGCACATCTCTCCTGCAGAATGTTTGAAATCATTGCTCCTTAAATTTTCCACTTCAAATGCTTGTTTTTAAATGATAGATTGAACGCCTAAATATTTTAATACAGTTTTATTTTAATACAAACATAAGTTTGTGTTCTATTTGGTTCACTACCTATCTGTTAATAAAACAACTAACGTACTTTTAATTTCCAACATGTGTTGTTAAAATGCCAGAAACAACTAAAGCATTTCCTTTCCATTTACACATCCACATTTCTGGAAGTGTAACATTGTAAGTAAAAACATTGGAAGATAGGTTTGACTCCGTTTCATCTTGAGAAGCATAATTGATTCGCATTTGAGTTAAAATATTCATACAGGATAATATAACTATTTGATCATAAGAACTATAAAATCATAAAAATTGCATGGCTTTTGGAATAGTTAGTGAAATTGAAGTTAATATTTCATCAAGTGGATACCAGTGAGTAGAAATCCATTGGACACAGCTGATACTGAGGAATCAAAAATACATTAGATAGGGCAGGAATATTCACAGAACTGTGGGGGCGACCCAAGATGTTATTATCATCATCATTCGTTTAGTCCCAGCCTGAAATCTGCCCTCGGCTAGTGAGAAGTCATTTCCAATCTTCAACCTGTTCAGACGTCGGCCATGTTGATGCCCTCAGACCCCAGGGACTTAGGCATCAGGGCACGTCATTAAGGGATCAGGAGCTCACGACCGGCGCTGGGGTCACGTACAAATATATAAAACAACTGTGTATACATTTATTCATACGCCAGATGTTACGTCTAATACGTCGCAGAGGGCAGGGCTGCATTATTATGCTCCTAATGTTTGTTCAGTATTCAGTACTACTCAATTATATCCCATCTTCTTTCAGAGATGAGTCAGGGTATGTTATTGCAAAGGTTGGTTAATTAATAATTAGGTGATGGATAGAATAATATTTCAAAATGTTGACGCAATACAGTGTAACAAATGTCTGTGGAATTAACAGTATATTGATGTAAAATTACGACAGCATAATAACTTAAACAGGAAAGAGTGAACCAGTGGTTTATTCACTGTAATATTTTGTCAAATTTGAAACCAAATTTATCTGTGGAATTTACAATCAAAATATGTGACTATAATCACATTTATTTGTAAAATTCACAAATTGTTGTTACAATTATTACATAATAATACATTGTGAGGGTTATCAACAAGTCCGAGGTTATAAAAGTGATTTCAGTGGTGTCTTAATAACTGTGGGTCTATTGGTCTATGTTTGGGTGGAGTTTTTAACTTAAGAGGTTTGGTATCAGTGGTGAGAGCATTAATGTGCTGCCTGCTTTCACATCTCAAACTGTATCAGCCAACCCCACACACGGCAGCAGCTGCTTGTTCTATTCTTTAAGTGGATAATTATCACAAGAACACGACCAGCGGCAGTAACAGCTCACAGCCAGAGCGGCCCAGAGAGTCACATCCTAGTACGATAAGTCATTTAAGATGATTGTCCTTTAAGAATGCTCATTTGCTCTTTGTCATACAGTATATGTTTGTGCCAGTTTAGTTAATACTCTAGCAGTGCTCGTGTTTCAAACTAGTCCCAACAACACTCGATGGTGATTTATAGGAATGAGCTTGTTGTATTGTCAAATGTGTAGGCGCTAACTGTAAGTGGACATTTCGCACTTACTTAGCTTTTAAGGGTAAATTCCACAGTTCCCCTGCACCACTTTTTTAATTTCATCCCTTAAAAGTCCTAGTCCTCAGCCATAACATGTTTTGATGTTGATACAGTAAACCGATTACCCAGCGGAAACTCACCCAAGCCGAGGACGACAAACTCCACCCGGAGAGGCCCTGTCCGACCTGGGAGTCAAACCCCGGACCTTCTTGCTGAGAGGCGAGTGTGCTAACTGTGCTAACTGTGCTACCATGTTGCTATTACTGCAGTGAAAGAACTTGTAACCCACTTAAAAGAACTTACGGAAGAAGGAAGGTGCCTGTCATGTCCAGTACCACGTTTTTAAAAATGTGTTTACAGTAAATTAACTGTTCACATGTCCAAAAAATATAACTGCATGTTTCTCTGATAGCAGAGATATAGAAAACTACTTCTCAGTTCTCTTCTGTCAATAACTTTCTATCAGAGTGGTTAGCACTCCTGCATCACAGCAAGAAGGTTGCTAGTTCAAAACCCGGCCGACTCAAACATTCTCAGCCGACTCCGGTCTTTCTGTAATGTCTGCATTTCCTCCATGTGTTACCGTGGGTTCTCTCCAGGTACTCTGGTTACTCCCACCATCCAAAGACATGTATGTATAGGTTAATTGGCAACTTTAAAGTGTCCCTAGTGAATGAATGTGAGAGTGAACTGTTGTCTGTCAATGTCTGTCTCTATATGTCAGCCCTGCGACTAACTGGCCACTGTCCTGGGTATACCCCGCCTCAGGCCCAAAGCTGCTGGGATAGGCTCCAGTCACCCGCGACCCCTAACGGGACAAAGCGGTAGAAAATGAATGAATGAATGTGTTTTACCTGAAACTTCAAGGGCAACTCCTCATTCCAGCTTCTACAATACAGACTGTTGTTGAGAATGGAATGTGCATGTTGGGACAGGATTGTCGATTAACTAAAGTAAGTTCACTATTAAAAGATGATTATGGGGACAACAGATGATGCCATTTCTAAAATATGTAATCACTTTAAAGAGTCGGATCTGTTCTCTGCCTGTCATCAGGGGCCACTAAGAACAACATATTAATGGGTACAGACGTTCACCAAATTGTGACATTAGGAATGGATTAAAATATTAATTTAATACTATCTATATCTATACTAACTACAGACTACAACTGTCTGGAGAGAGCGACCCAGATGTTTCTGGTGATATACACTAATATTCAAAAGTTTGGACACACTTTCTCATTGAATTCAACGTGACAATCACAATATAAAACTGACCAAGTTTTTCTTTAAAAACCCAGGATGCCTAAAACGGATTTTGTACCTAGATGTTTTTGAAATTGTAAATCCTTTGGGGTCTGCTTAAAAATCACAAAGTTGTTGCAGTGTATCTTTCGGTGAGAAATTTACCTGTTCATATGCGTTCTAATAGTAATCATATGTTTCTCGTCATTTTGAGTGTTGAAAATGACCTAAAGCGATTTGGAAAGGCTAAACTTTTGTTGAGTTGTTGGAGGATCTTAAATATTTGGAGACAAATATTCAAGATACAAGAAACGGAAAAGGGCTCTTTACTGAATTGCCGGTGACATATTTGAAGGTGTTTTGTCCTTTGATTTAGCATTGTACTTATAATACAATCAGAAAATAAGAAATGTCTGACATATCCATTATTAAACAGGCGCAGTGCAAAGGGTCTGACGCACTCACAAAGCCATGTGCTGTTAACTCTGAGGTGTCCAAGCTTTCAGAACAAGCCATTCAAAACTGGATTTTTTTATGGCTGGTGCCACTGATTTGGTGACAAAAATGTTAAACCTAGAGAATGATGTATGACAGTTATGGTTAGTTCCCCCAACTAAATATTTCTATGTCCCAGATTGCATAACTTGTTATTTTGATCCAAGAATATTTGGATTTATGAAAGTAAGTTTTCATCCTGAGGATCCACTGAATCCAAACACAATTTATTGTGAAATTTACCAGAACTGATTGTTGACTGTTTATTGATAAGATTTGAGAGTAAGCACAGCTACGTTAAATGATGTGCTAGGCACTTGAAAAACTTGAAGAACATTTGTCAAATGTTATCAGAGAGACCTCAGAAGTTTTAGTCATGTGTCTTGTCGGGGGAGGATGTAGTCAGCTTCTGCAAGTGAAAGGCCCAAACCTCTACAGTGACACTATTAAACATGAGTGAGTAATACTAGTGTTTCCACAGACATACTGTACAAAGGTACAACTTCCAAAAAACAAAGTTTTTAGAAATGGTAAATGGCATGCATTTATATAGCGCTTTCCTGCACCCTTCTCAGGCACCCAAAGCTCTACATCGTGATTAAACTCACCCCATCCACTCCTGGGGCAGACAGAGAGGGGGGCTGCCACACAAACAGCACTCAACCTTCTCCTACCAACACCAAACACACCTCCACAGTCACACACATTCATACACCAGTGCTACAGACACTGGGAGCAAGGTAGGTTAAGTGTCTTGCCCAAGGACACAACAACAGTATGAACTGTGGGGAGAGCGGGAATTGAACCTACTACCTTCCGGTTGAAGGACGGCCACTCTACCACTGAGCCACTGCCGTCCCTAAATGACGACCACAGAGTTTGGTAAACCTTTCCTCATTTTAATTCAAAGTAATAGTGCCGTGTATTTTGTGATGGATGTACACTAAACTAAACTGTACTCTCTGACAAAGCAGATTACAGTGTTAACATTTACAACATTGTCTTTAATAAGACAATTGCCCCTATGATATCAAACCATAAATGCTACTAAAATATAGTTTGTATATACTTTTGTATAGTTTTACTTTAAATGTGAGGTTTTCTTGAATTGTATGTATGGTTCTTGAATGACTCACAGGAAATCTTTCCATTAGTCCTACCACAACTTCCAAAGGTGACAAAAACATCCATGAAGAGCACTTGCAGTCCCTTGAAGTGAAGACATAAGCTGGTGTGCGGTCAGCGTTGAGAAGCCCGAAAACTCCTGCTTGAAGCTGAAATGTAATTCAAGCACAACAACAAATACTACAACATGATTTTAACTAACATCCTGATGTGTTTCTTTGTGATCTCATACTGTGAATTTTCTTTTTTAGTTCAAAATCATCTGTTTTCTTTTCATTGCTGTCTGTTTTACTCAGAAGTTCCTCCCATCCTCCAGTGGTGACCCGGGCTCTGATATGCACTAGGAGGACACTTTTGTAATATCATGAACTCACGCAGGCTTTGGAGAGTGGGAAAAGACCAGGTCTGTGACTAAGAACAATTGTCTGCATTCTTGTTGGTAACATGATGCAGAAAAGCTCTTGCTTAAGGAAAACACTTTCAAATGAAGTGAGTGCCAAAAAATCATAGAAGGAGTCGTTGTTAGACTAGACTACTATTCTCTGTTCAAACAGTTGAAAATGTGAGGTGGTGTTCAACCCCCCCTCCAAAGAAAACAAAAACAAAAGCATCACTCAGACGAAGCTGATACAGACGAAATTCCACCAGAACAGAGAGCAGCACACTTACGGGTGTGTTAACTGGGATTAAACATTTCCCCCTTGAAGAAACCCCAGAGAGCCAGCAGGACAAGAGGAAGAAACTTAACGCAGCAAAAAAACGCAAATCCAGACCAGGTCAAACGTCTAATGAAGTTCACTTTCTACACACAGTGCAAACATGTCAACCAGGGCAATAGGAATATATTTATACAGTAAACCTACAGATAACAAAACAATAAACCTTTGCCATGCCTAAACAAAACATTTAGGGCTTGTTTTATTAAAGCTTTGCATAGTGGATAGTGTTAGTAGAAATGGAGCAAAGTGATTAACTATGGGCTAGTGTCTCTCACTGGGGCTATTTGTAATGAATATGTAAATTTTCCTTTTTGTGAAAAAATGTGTGATTTATCAAGAAGATTCTAAATTTATACACTCCTCAATATAAATGAGAATAAATGAGTACTAGCCATTTTCAGAGGAAAGACTGCTGTTGTTTGTGCAAACAGTATTTCCTCTGCAAATGTATTGTACTCATTTATTTATCAGTTCAAATTTAGATTTAGGCATTTGTGTGAAAACATTTTACAGTATCTTTTTTTTAACTAAATTTTTTTTGTGCTGGGGTTTGAAGAAGGAAATTTACACTTGTAATTTACATTAGTCAAAATGTCTTTTAGAATGCCCACATATTTTTGACCAACCACATTAGGCAGGTTTTACTGTAAATTGGTTTTACACAACAATGAAAAGTTTAAAATTGAGTCCCATAGTGGCCCCCACCCAACTCTTTTAGACTCCTCTGACCTACTCAGTAAAAACTCACAGAAAGCTTTCCCATATTCTTCAGCACATACAGTGAATGTTCCTATATGGCTTCTATCCATCCGTCTCTATTATTATGTCTGTGAAGTCATCTGCCATGTTATCAGCGGTAGCGCCACACGCTGCTATGGGAATCCATTTTACACAACAAATGGACTTTTAAACAAACAGTGTCCCTCTAAAACTGGAGATGATATCAGCTAAATGGTGTCTGTTGAGTTTTATCTACAGAATAAAAAAAGAAAGAACAATAACAGTCCCCCATTCAACCATATACGTGATAAGCATCTGAAATTAAATTACAGCAGGTGAGAAATGAAAGACTGGAGGTGTTACACTGTCACTAACAGCTATATATATATATATATATATATATATATATATATATATATATATATAGGGATATATGTATCCCATGTGTTGAACAAAAGCTGAACACTTTTCCCTTCAACTCATTTATTCATACAACAGCGCCTTTGTCATTAATCCTTTAGCCCTTTATTTTTTATTGATTGGCTAAGTTGCTAAGTAGCATACTGTTGGTGGGACTATTCTAGCAGCGGAGGAAGATAAATATACCCAATTGATTTTTGTGTCTCAGAATTAATCATTCATCATTGGATGCAATATTTGCAGCGTACTGTGGTATTAGCTTAATCTATTGGCTTGGAGAAATTATTGGGTCAACCTCATCTCATTTACATAGCATACTTCACAGTGACAGCTGATTTTTTTTTATTTATATGATAACATTACTTATTACTTATTTCTCCTTTTTTACTATATTGTATATTTCAAATACTACATTTACATTTAGTCATTTAGCAACCACTTTTATCCAAAGCAATTTACATGAAGCTTCCATTTACCAGTGTTACAGCCGGAACACCACTGGAGCCAAGGGGGGCTAAGTGTCTTGCCAAAGGACACAACAACAGTATGAAATGTGGGGAGAACCAAACTGCCTACGACTGCTCTACCACTGAGCCACTGCCGCCTCAATACTGTATCTACCTGGCACCAAAACATGTAACTTCTCTCTATTTTGTTTAAGCTCATGCTTGTTTCTAAACACAACAGTGTTACTAAAACAGTATAAAAGCCTGAACTTAACCACATCAAGTTAGGGTCAAATGTAACTCCAGTGCCAACACGAGCCATGGTTGTACAGTCCTAGGTTTTATGTCCCATCCCCCACCCCAACCAAGATCCATTATTTAACACCAAAGGGACATTCACTGCCAACAAAACAGAGCCTACATTATATATTTAAGTATTCTTTGTTATTGTCTTGTCTCTTGTGCTAAAATTGTGAAGCGTCTTTGAGTTACTTCTAAAAAGTGTTATATAAAACCAATGTAATATTAAAAAACACTGACAGATGATGCCTTGTAATAATAGAAGATGATTTGACATAGGGCAGACATTATCTTCACAAACATTTGAACAAGTCTGGTTAGCTGAGACAACTGCTTGCTTCTGTAAATGGGATGATGCGAACAGTGGTAGCCGCCTGGGCAATAACACAAAAATGCACTTGAAGAGACTAAAAAGCTCTGTAAAACCGCAGAGCTGAGTGATATTTATCTGCATGGTTCACCTCTCCGAGCAACCCCTTTTATCTGACTCATTTAACGCTCATCAAAAAGATATACACTCATTTAGCTTTCGCTTGGAACAGAAAGGAAAGACCGGAACGTTTTTGTCCTTTATTCTCAAGGGCTTTGTTAGGAGTTTGTACCGCTGCCATTGACTCGAGTTAATCAAACCCCCATTAAAAACAAGCAAATGGAAATGCCTTTCAGCTGAGGTAGCAGACCACCCAAACTGCTTACATTTCAGACTGCTTCCTGCTCCCAAACACTTGCACCCTGAGGTGACAGGCACGTCGCCATTATTTACCCTCCTGCCCGCCACCCGCACCACCGGCAACTGGATCAAAGGTCAGCGGGCTGGGTGTATGTGTGTCTGGCTCTTTCCCCCGGCAGCTAGCACCTTGGCGTCACTCCTCAGAAATGTGATAGCCCTGCAGCTGCAGCGCCCGGTGCTCAACAGACAAACGCTGACTGCAGGTCTGGCAGTGGCAGTGACAAATAGACTTCATTAATTAAGCGTTTATTTCGCGGCGATCCCTGCTCTGTTATGGATCTCTTGATCAGCAGTGTTAATCTAGTCTATGGAGAATACACATCTCTGTCGTGCTCTCTCTCTCGGCCTGTTGGCTGACAGTCACTACTGAAGTGTTTGTATTGCACGTTTGTATTGCACTGAATATATACAGACAGTGCAGGTAAACTGGCCTTGAGTAAGTAGGCTTAAGCCAGTTTTAAATACTAATGACTACAGTATATGTCTACAGAATGAAAAGAGTTCATTTGCAAAAGTAGATAACTCCGTTTTTTTTTTTTTTTAATTGTCACAAACATATTTTTTTCTATTATTTGCCAAAGGTGTTATCAGTCAAACCAAACTTGAATGGCTGCGACCAATTAGGACCACTAAAATGGATTTGGGTTTTGAAAACTGCGCTATGCAAAGACTAAATTACAATGCAACAAATATATATATATATATATATATATATATATATATATATATATATATATATATATATATATATATATATATATATATATATATATATATATATATATATATATATATGATCACCTTAATAAACCAAAGGCAAAAAAATGGATTTTTACAAATCCATTTTTTTGCCTTTGGTTTATTATGGTGATCATTTAATTTAATTTAAAAAACGTTAGTTTCGGTGGCTCACCTGGTGGAGCATGTGTTGCACAGACATACACAAAATAAAATAATCTCTCAATAAATAATAAATATATCAGTATATTAAATAAGGTTTAGAGGACTAAAATGGAAAACATGAATTTAGTACAGGTAAAAACTAATGTATTGATGTTTATTCAAAAGTGTAATGGATGCTGTGGCTAATATGATTCTAATTTTAAGTAAGACTGCGTTCGATAGAGCAGTCTGTTTGTATATTTGCCATGTGATTGGACTATATAAAAACTACAGCAGTCAAGTGAAATAAATACATGGTAATATAAAGGAATGGTTTCCTGTATGACTTTATCAGTTTCTCACAGTGTTTTGGGACATCCACTTATGCATGACTCGCTGAAGATCCCCTCGCAGCATTGGAATTGGGCTAAAGTCTGGATTGGAGACTTGGATCCTTGTCCTGTTGTGTGATCCAATTAGAATTAAGCATTAGCTGTGGGACAGATGGCCTCACATTTGCCTCTAGAATACTCTGGATTGCAGAGGAGTTCAGGGTTGAATCAGGGACTGCAGGACTCACAGGTCTTGTGGCTGTGAGATTTCTTGTGGTCTGTTCATGTTAAGTTGATAGAACCTCGGTCATGCTTCCATGTTCTTTTCAAACAAATGTCTTTTTCTACCTGCTGCCATAGGCTCTGTGATGTTACTCTTGGATTTTTTTTTTTCTTTGAACATTAAAAGAAATAGACTTTAGCAGTGCCACAACCATTTTTCAATTATTTACTTTTGCATAAATTCTGCTAAATAATGCTCTTGGTATAGATTTTTTTTATCTCATCGACCTCCGAGGACAGGGTAAAGGCACACTTTACATTTCTTTAGGAATAGTTATATCTCCACTATCAATTACTTTCTATCCGGCTCACAATGTCTCTTTCACACATTTATTTTAAATACGTGAGACTTAACATAATCCTTTGAAATAAGACTTCAGAGAGTTCAGAATATGCTTTAAAAGACGAAAGAATGAAAGAATAAGCTTGTGGTGGAAGCTGCAAGGTGAGGTTGATAGGAGATTATTCTGCAGACACATACATAGATGAAAAATTTAAAGAGTATAAGGGTTCTCCTTTTTTCTAGGGTTGCAATCCTGTCCGCATTGTTAACTGTTAAGCATTGCTTAGTTTCTCTGAAAGCTTATTGGCACTTGATGTCATTTCCTAGAGACACTGTGGTGCAAAATTCTAAATTCAGAAAGTGATTCTACTGATAAAGCCGCTGATAAAGTGTGAATAAGTTGATTTTTTATTTGCGTGGTCTACGACTGCTTCAACTGGTCAAAGTAAGAGTTTCTGTCGAGTTCCCAATGTAGCATTCAACAAAGGTGTGAGAAGTTGAACAAAAAGTGTCAGACTTTAGTTTGTGCTCTGAAGGGACGCGACAGGATAACGCTTGTGGGTGTTGTGACCACTTTACCAAAAGTTACTCATACTTTGGGGATTTGAACATTGTAAGATGTAACATTATCATAAAGCATAATAAATCAGACCAGTCAAACCAGTAGAAGTAGTGAAGCAAAAAGATGGATGCTATATTGAACAACATGGACCATCCCCTGCACTAGGCCTTTGAACAACAGAGAGCAGGCAGTGGACGTCTGAGATCAGTGATCTGCAGGACAGAACAACACAAGAACTCTTTCTTCCTGACTGACATTAGACTGTACAATCAGTCTGTGGAAGATGAAGTCTGAATGCATTCAATTAAAGAGACCTAACAACTGAATTTCTAATAAAGTGATTTTAAATTATGAATTTTACCCTAATGTAAAGGATGTTGAGAACTAACCACTAATGCACACTTTTGTTGTGTTTCACATTGCAATCAGGTTTCTACACCATTTTAATGTGGGTACGACTTTTTCAAACCCCGCATACATTAATTCATTTTTACATGCTAGAGCGGGCAAACAACTTTGCAAAAATAACTGTAACAATAATTCTTTCTCATTGGGTTGGCTGGAAGAAAACAAGACAAGATTTTCTTAATGTCTTGAAAAACTGAAATGGGCAGAGACTCTTTTAGCTTTCTCCAGTGCTGTTTTTTCCTGGCTTGCATTTGCTTTCGGAGATATGCTTGGGCTACATGCTATATCCTGCATATGTACTGGTCAGTGCTGACTGTAGAAGCCATATAAAAACCGCACCATTGCCCGCTGGTCCCTCCCACATAAAAACTCCATTACAGTGTCGCCTGGTAACGGCCATGAGGTCAAGGCCCATTGCTCTTGATTACAGCTGCCGCTCATGGACGCCTATATCTGTACGATCACTGTAATCTGCTCAATCCCACACTATTATACTTACAGCTGGTCTTTCTCCTGGCAGGGACTTACTCCGGGCAGTGTTTCCACAGTGGACCAAGAGACCATGCTGTTAACGGGGGGTTTGGAAATTGAGAACACCAAACATAAAGGCAGCTCACTTAGTGGATTTTCGACAAAACGGTATTATTAAATGTATAGTTAAGGGTTTTGTTGATGGGGTTCTATGAGTTTTCCAGGTCTAAGTTCAAGCCTTTACAAATCTTTCCTAAGTGTACAATACAGTCATGCATATTCAAAAATGTGACCAGGCTTTCAGAGGTGTCAAGTTATTTATTGTACACCTGAATTGAAAACTCAATCTAAAGCACTTCAAACCTTGAATTTAAGCCTTAATTTGAAGGACTATACACACTGCAGATAATCCTGTAAATTGGTAAATTTGGAAAATTTTGTAAATAACAGTGTGTTACTCAAAAACATTGTTAGAGCTTGCTTTTTCTGTACTAAAATAAATAACCTAAAAAAAAAAACTAAACAACAAATGCGTCAATAAAAATAACTTCTCACCACTCACAGCAAACAAAAGGATTTATTTTGATTTATTTATTTATTTTTGGGTGATTTGTTTCTTTATAAGAAAGGGATAAGAGACAGGAGATACACTGAAATATATACAACCCTACATAAACAATAATAATAAAAATAAAGAACCGCCGAGCTCATGGTGACATCCACCCAACCCAAACCCCATCAGATCTCAGTTTCATTTTCATTCAGTCGAACCACTTCTGAGACTCACGTTTGAAATTTGCACCACAAGAAGTGACGTCAAGTGCAAATAAGTGAACCACAGGAAAATGTATGTTTATGGCTTTTCAGTTCTAGTCTTTAGTTTACACTGTGCACCACTAAAATTTTAACAATGTGCACCCTTCCTATGCCAGAAAATAGAACACTATTACTAAGATAAATCTATTTATATACTTTAATATCAGTGTAGATGTCAAACTTAAAAAAAAATCCACTGGCCCCTTTTGCCCAAATGAAATCGTTTAGCCTCTGCCCTTCTGTCTCCTACACTCTTCTCCAAACAAGTGCATAAAAAGCATACTTTTTAAACTTGATACAGGGTAATTTTGTACTAAAATATTAAAACTTGTTGTAATAAAATGTATCACATTAGTGAATATTAAATAAATATAATATTGGAAAGATGTGTTATAAGAGTAGGAGTTTACAAGACTCTAGATTGGTTTAAAAAAATAATAAACCTCCAGAAATAAGTATCAGGTCAATCAGTTGGCAGAAGGCAGAAGATGATAGAAGCACTGCTGTAAGGCACAACATCAAACGACAGTGGGGATGTGGAGCTCGGTCAGACACTCTGGAGGTACACAACATGTGGCTTAATGTCAAAGACAACCTCAGGACTGGACAGCCGCCATGCATCACCTCAAATCATGACCCACTTCAGACTGCCAACAGTGTCTCTCAAGCACTCTCCAAGGGTCTTAATCTGTGTTGCTATACTTACTGTATAATTGATTACACTTTTCATCCCAGTCTGTTTTTGGACATTATTGATAATGCACATTAACGTGGCGAAAACTCTGACTTTTCTGTCTGGAGTTCCAATTCACTTATTACTACTAGGTATACACTTATTTCTTTCACATGATGTACAACACCAAAGTTCAGCCTCCAGGTTGGTGCAGTGACTCACTGCAATTTAGACCAAGAAATGTTTTGTACCATCAACTATGAGAGCAAATACACATGTGTATATGGGGATTATGTGACCCTGCATCACAGACATGTCAAACCTACGCATGGTAACCGAGTAGTAACATAGCAGCCATGCCGGCTGTAAGCTAAATAAATGTCACATAACAGTAGCTCTATCTTGAAGGACATTAAATAAAAATCGATCTAATGGAAATAGGGAAGAAATAAAGTTGTTAGTCAAAGTATCTTTAACAAGTTCAACAACATAAAAGCTACGTCGGAATCAGTTTTGATTCCTTCACTTTGTTTGAGCTGACGCCATTCTGTTAAAGCTTGGTTAAAGTTGTCTCAAGATCAAGCTCTCTCTCGATCTAACGGACGTTTTTGGTGGCTCCATCATGACTGATGAAGAAATAAAGTGCATGCATTTTGGTATGATCTTAGCGAGATCATATGCTCATCATTCTGCGGGAGGTCGCTATGTGTTTATTGAACTATCCTAAAGTGAACGTGAACATGACCCGAGACATGCTTTTGTATTTATTCTTTTATGTGCAGATAAATGAAATTGTCAAATGATATAATTTAAGCCCTTGGTTTGTCCAGATTTTAGCGCTATGAGATTTACATCTGGAACACTGGCCATCCTGCAATTATTTTTTATGTACTTTTGTTTTTGTTGTGTCTTTATATTATAATTATTTCAATACATTTTGATTTCTATAGACCAGATGCTCTGTGTCCCTAGTAAAGTTTTAATTAAATTGAATTGAACTGAATTAACATGTACATGTTTTTAGCTTAGATGCACCAGAGGAGGATAGTGCACGCTTCAAACACACCACTACAACTCAATTAACCAACGTAAGGACTTAGAAAACTATTTATGAAGGTAAAAATGGGACTTAGTTCTGCTTTAATATCAATTTTTTTCAAACCTTGAAAAAAAAAAGATGGTGACACTTTACATTTTACATTTTACACTTTTACACTACCTCCCTTTGTAATAAACTGTAATAACATGTAACGACATAGTACATACATAATGGAATTATGTGAAGTTACGTATTGTAGTTAGGATTAGGGTATGTATGTACTATGTAGTTATATGTTATTACAGGTTGTTACAGTGTGTTACATTGTACCTAATGAGGTATTTACAATGTATTAAGTGTAGTGTCAAATAAAGTTAACAAAATGTTTTATAGCTAAGCTTAAAGAATGGCTATATGATTTAACTATGTACCGCTGTAAATAGGACTAGTCAAAAAACACAATTTCTAACACAATGATTCAATTATATATAAATAAAAACAATATGCATACTAGAATTGTCATTAATGGCTTGTCTTGTCCCAGAGGAACACAAAGAACAAAATGATATAGGTTGAAATGTTTCATGTACAGCAATTTTTGGAGTGATGACATATTTACACAGTAAAGAGTATATCAAATTTACAGTAAAAAATAATCCAACAAACTGATAGCTGTGGACAGTTTTTTTTTACCGTTAAAAAACAGAGTTGTAATATTCCACCCTGTACAGTTATTTACTGTTGCTATTATATATTTTACTGTAAATGTTAAAGGCTAATTTAACTGTATAGGAATTATATTTCATGACACATACCTAAAACTGTTATTCCCTATACTCCATAATCTTACGCTATAGTGCAGTTATAAAAATAGCTTCATAGTTAACAGTATGGAACGTCTCCCCTGACCATGCTCTCTCAGGAGAAACACAGAAAATAGAGGCAGTGTGCAGTGATGGCAGGCAGCAGCTGTCTTGAACTAAACAGTGTGAAAAACAATGTGAGGGCATATGTGGCGACCTCTGCATCTGCACGTCCACTCGACCATGAAGCACTAGTTAGTCTGAAGCTTTAGACAAACACACACTGCACAGTATGGCATATGCACATCCCTGGAGTCTTATATACAACAATGGCACACATTTAGAGTAAGCATACTATCTGCATGTGCACCACTGAGATGCATCATTTCAACACTAGAAAATACAGAGAATAGAATAGAAAGCTTTAGTGTCATTGTGAACACAGAATAAAGCTAAAATGGATGCACTGCTCTACGTGGTGCTTAAACATAAGTCTCTGAAGGTATTTGCAAAATATCACTCCATCTGGAGCAATAAGATTGTCATGATAATAATAATTATAATAATTGATTGAAAACTGATGGGACAAGTTAGTGCGAATATCAAGGGACTATTGTTAATAAAAGAGGTGGCTGGGGAGGTGGAGGAGATGTTTTGAGATATCAGAGTGTAGAAGCAAAGAAATGATTTAGAGTAAAAAAAGAAGGACTCGCATAACTCTACAAACCAACCTCAAGTCATGAAGATTTTTTTCAAAACAATATTTTTTTGTAAATTGTATTCATTGCATATTATAATGGATTGAATAAAAACCCCATCCATCCATATCAGGGGATTGAGTCTAGTGGGTTGTTTTATGTCGTACTGTGTGGGGGCGGGAGCGTCACTACAGATGACAGAAACAGAATAAATAAACTGATTAAAAAGGCTGGCTCAGTGGTGGTCTGGACTTGGTGGACATTATCCTGGACAAGAGGACGAAAACTAAACTGAGAACTGTGCTGTCTTTTACGGATAATTGAAATTATTGATTTTTTTATTCTGCTGTATTTATAACCTTGACTGTAGCAGTGTCTTTAATGTTCTGTTTATGTTTCCCTCCTTCCCTCACTCGTGAACAAGACCCCAAGATACTTGAACTCCTCCACTTGAGGCAGGAGCTCTCTATCACCCTGTTGGTTCAGAACCATGGTCTCAGATTTGGAGTGCTTCACACTCGGCTGCAAAGCGTCCCAGTGCACACTGAAGGTCCTGGCTTGATGGAGCCAACAGGACAACATCATCTGCAAAAAGCAGAGACGTGATCCTGTGGTCCCCAAACTAGCCTCCCTCCGGCCCCTGGCTGCGCCTAGAAATCCTGTCCATAAAGATAATGAACAGGACCAGTGACTAGGGGCAGCCCTGTCGGAGTCCAACATGCACCGGGAACAGGTCTGACTTACTCTGCCGGCAATGAACCGAGCTCCTGCTCCAGTCGTATGGATAAAACACGATTTATGAAATGTAAATAAGTGTAAGTCTGCCAATGTGGTTTTTCAAAAGACAGTTCACAAGCAGAGAATGGGATATAAACCTGTACTGTACCAGTGTGGGACACAAATATAATCCTGTTTAGAGCGGGAGCTGTGATGCTCACTGCCCCACTATCTGTAACCAGAAAAGGGGTTAAACTCTGGAATAGTCTCAATGAACTGAAAACATGTGGATCTATGGGTGGCTTTAAAAAATGATTTAAAGAAAAGAAGATTTTATTATACAAAGCCAGTGTTGCAATTTAAAGAAAAAAAAGGTACTGATGGCAGTGATGGTGGCAAGAATGAAAATGATAATTTATTACATTAAAAATTGTGAATGTGAATGGTTGTCTTGTGTTTTTTCTGTATTGTTTCAAATCATATAGGCAAGGCAAGGCAATTTTATTTATATAGCACAATTCATACACTGGGTAACTCAAAGTGCTTTATAGAAATAAAAGACAATTTACAATTTAGATTTAGAAACATAAGAAAGATTATAAAAGCATTATAAAAGAAGAAGAGTGCAAAAAAAAAAAACATTTTAAGTTGTAGTGTAGGCGGAGCTAAAAAGGAAGGTTTTTAACCTCCCCTTGAACATTGTTAAAGTTGAGGTTGTTCCAGGTTTTTGCTGCTTGAAACTTAAACGCTGCTTCACCCTGTTTAGTTCTAACTCTGGGCACGAGCAGAAGGCCTGTCGCAGATGTTCTCAGAGTCCGAGGAGGCTCATAAGCTACTAGCATTTCAGAAATATATTGTGGTGCTAAACCATTTAGAGACTTGTAAACCAGCAGTGCTGTTTTAAAGTCTATTCTCTGAGCAACAGGAAGCCAGTGCAGAGATTTTAAAACTGGACTGATGTGGTTGTACTTCCTGGTGTTAGTTAGAACCCGAGCAGCAGCGTTCTGAATAAGCTGCAGCTGTCTTAACCCTCGTTTTGAGAGACCAGTGAGCAGGCCGTTACAGTAATCTAACCTGCTGGAGAAAAAAGCATGAATAAGTTTCTCTAAGTCTGGTTGAGATAATGTCTCAACCAGACTTAGAGAAACTTGAACTCAACCCCTTTGACTCTGGAAATATTTTTAAGGCAATAAAATGCAGATGATGTAATTGACTTAATGTGACTCTGGAAATTTAAATCTGATTCCATGATGACCCCTAGATTTCTCACCTGTTTTTTAGATTTTAGAGAAAGAGACTTGAGGTGACTGCTGACACTTTCTCTTTGTTTCTGTCCCAAAGATGTTTAGTTCAGTCTTGTTTCTGTTCAGTTGGAGAAAATTATTTTACATCCACACATCAATCTGTTCGATGCAGTGACACAGTGAATGGATTGGTCTATTTTCACCTGCTGTGAGTGAAATGTAAATCTGAGTGTCATCTGCATAATTATGGTATGATATCCCACAGCTGTGTATTAACTGGCCTAAAGGAAGCATGTAGAGATTGAATAATAGAGGTCCCAAGATAGAACCCTGTGGAACCCCACATGTCAGGGCCAGACTAGACTTGTTACTTAAGCAATTAACTGACATGATAGCAAGCTAAATTTGATGTGATGTGATGTGGCAACGAGTGGCGGACGTGTGCTAATTTCTTTTTTCTATTTAATCAAATCAAACAAAACACATAAGTATAAATAAAAATATATCAATGTGAACAAAACATCTAAATGTACAAATTATACACAAATAAAAGTAAAATAGAGAGAAAGAAGAGAAAGAAAGGAAAAGAAGAAGGGGGGTTGCCAGTTGGGCATGTACCGAGTGAATACACCAGTGCATCTCCCATTTACAATGCATTTCATAAATAAGTGTTTTTAGTGCTTTTGAGTGGTTAGAGTGCTGAATGGTTTGTTTGTATTGCAAACAAACCATTTGTTTGTATTGCAATCTTCAAAATTTCATTTTGAAGATTGTACGGATGCGTTCTTTGCTCTGCATCTTTTAAGGAGAAGTGACGTGAAGAGAGAACCTGCTTCCTATGCATATGTCGTCTCAGTCATAGGTTTTGAGAAATAAGGCGCTGCTTGATAACAGAGATCCTGCAGATGCATTGTTTCACACTTTGTGAGTTAGTAGAGACCAACCATACAATTGTAAGCACAGAAAGGATGTAAATTTTTTATTTTTTTGCATTGAATGTCCCTTTTTACCACTGCAAAGTATCTAAACAGACTATACACTTTATATATATTAGTTGTTTGAGGAAATGTACAAGATAATAAAGAATCCCAGAGGAAGTTAACATATGTGTCTGCTTGTGGTAGTTGTTGGTTTATTGCAACTACAAAAGCTCTGTCTGTGTGTGTTTAGTGGCTCTGTGGTGAGACTCTTCCTCAGAGACTCTTTCTCATCCCGCCTGTAAGCCCTGTTAGCTGCATAATCACTTATTTTCCTCTGAAGAAAAGACCAGAGGTTTGTTAAAGCACAATGGATCTCATGGGGCAGCGCTCACACACAAGTGCCACCGGCTTCCTATTGTTTTCATCAGCATTCCTTTTCAATAAGTCACTGTAAGTGATGCCCATCTCTCACTGAGAGGATTACTGCGCCATCCACACAGCTCTCCATTAATCATACACTCGTTCAGCTGTACAGCCATCCATCTGTCCCTTTGCATCAACATCCATCTATCCATCAGAGAGATGCTCTCCATGTACGACAGCTGACAAATGAAGGGAACAAGCTGAGGGGAGTGGTCTCTGCACCAATGACAATGCTCCACATTAATGACACAGCTGGTTTGATGAATACGACAGAGCTGTAGAGATACCAATTACATGTGGAATTGGTGATTTGCCGTCGCTCTAAATTGTTTTTTGTGGTAAATTGGTGAAAAATCTATTTAACTGTGGTGTGCTGTCAGGTTTGCTTAAGAGAACACAGCAAATATTTCAGACAAGACACTTTGAGTAAACCATTCTCACAAAGGACCCAGGTATGAGTGTCTGTGAGTGTCTGCTTCTGTGATTGCTTGGGGAAAGTATCTTAAAAAGAACAGAATAGTAAAAGATGTTTCCAAAATGACCACCTAAAAGGTACAGGGAGTTAGATGCTGTTCACGTGGGTGGCACAGTGGCACTGTGGGGAGTGGACATGTTCTCCTCAAGTCTAAATAGATTTCCCTTAGATTCTCTGGTCGAACCTGTCACTTAAAACATGTTTAGATAGAACATGTCACAATTGATGGGGTGAGAACTCCCCTGCAAAAGAGATTTGTAATTTCCGTGGTTAAATAATGGTCAAAACCTGAAAGGTACTGGGAGAGTGATGTCATTCAACTAAAGGTAGCTTGTGCTGGATGTTATTTACCTAAAAGACAGCTTGAGCTCAATGTTATTCATGTAAAAGGTAGCAGGAGTTTGATGTTTTTATAATACAGGGTGCAGTGTATACAGTATATACCAAATTCTGCACATACATTCTACCTTTGACATGTAATATGTTATACCATATATTAACAATTCTACCAGTTTTATTTTAAAACTGAAGTGATTCCTTGCTGTGTTTTACTGTATAGTTTGTTTGTGACAAGTCCTGAAGCGTTTCTCCTGTTTTCTCCTTAAGCTCTTGAATGGCACATCTGTATTCTGAGCACTAGCATTCTCATTGCAATAGGAGTGTGCAAATGGTGCCACCAGGTCTTCACTTTTCCATGTTTTCCATTTATATGTCTTCTCCCAGTGCATTCACCAATGCAGCTTGAAAGAAATGTATATCCTAATCCATTCATAATTAGCTGAGTAAACTGTACAGAACTGTTGGTGCAGGTTGTCAATAGTGGGAGTTATTCAAATTCATTTAACTACGGAATAAACCAAGAGAATTGCTTTTCTAAGTTTGCCTGCATGTCTGCGGACTATGCCATATAAATGTAAATATGCGGTGTGTTGCTGCAGCACTGCCTAAAAATCCTCATGGCAGCATTAAAATATGGTGCTCGTGGTCACAGGCTCGTATCCACCAGTACACCCCAGTGTGCAGCGGGATGGGGCTCAGTACGTTTTATTGTTTCTTGCTTATGGGGACAGATTTGTGGTTAACAACATCTGAGCTGTTCCCGGGCTGTGTTCTGCTCTATTTGCAAAGGGACTGTTGGCTGTGTACTGCAGAGGAGTCATCGACAAGGAGCTCGTAAAAACACTCATTAAATTCACATAAACAGATGAGAGATTTTGTCGACATTTAACATTTCTGCAATGTTTTCCCTAAATAATCATCATTTTGCACAGAAATATGATGAAATATGACAATGGAATACCTTATTTTTTTTTACTGTACCTTTTTTTACAGGTTTTTTTGGCTCATGACATTGCATCTGGAGAAAATAGTTTGAGTTCATACACTATTGTACATTGAGCTTATACACTACAAAAAGCTTTGTATTTGGTCCAATCTTGTTGCATAATATTTCCAAACCAGAGACATTTAGGTTAACCATTAGATTTATTATACAAAGCAAAAGGATGAGCAGTTATACTCTGGTTAGCCACATCCTGACGTTCCTATCAAAAAACTGAACGACATCTAGTGTGATGTATTATGCTCTTTGTATGAGAATTCAACAATAGAAAAAAAAACAAATGGAGGATGTCAGGACAGTCATGATTAAACATTGTTCATACATGACACCCCTCTGGAGGTTAACAACGTCAGCACCAGGATATGCTTAGGATGGAAAGAAATTGAGTGGATTGCATTCATACATGAGTACAAATCTGGGTAAAGTCTGGAAGATTGTGCTCGTATGAGAAGGACTACCAACCATATTGAAGGACCACTGTGTAAGAAAATTGATATATTGAAAAATGATGATAATACCCAGCTCTACATGCATGCTACATTTCCCTCTGGAACAGTACTATTCCACAGATCAGTGATTTCTGCTAACATCACCTGGACACATTGGATTTGAGAGGCTGGATAAACAATAAACAATACCAGGCGAAAATGGAAAAACAAAGCTGTAAAATTATAATTGAATGCTCTCTGATCACGCCTAAGCTACAACAGACACACAAAGCGCAGATCTCACGACACACGCTGAGGTAATTTACTTGTGGAAACAGAGTGCCAGTCTCACACTATGGTTGGAATTGGCTTGTGCTCTAAACAAAGCCTTGCTTCTCCGGCGGAATAATGAAGTCTCCATCTGCTGGTAAGGTGTGTGAGCATGTTTATGTGCGTGTTTGTCTTTAAATGAGTGCATATTGGATGGACTAGCCAGCTGCTGTGTTATGTAACAGAGTTTTTTTGGTGTGTGTGTGTAAACAGTTTTCTATGGGCCTCGAAATGTGTCAATCCCTCTCTTTTGTTACCTCACCTTCACAGCTCATTTAGCCCTCGTGCAGGAATCAAATAACAGTGCACCCAGAAGAAAAGCGGCGGCACAGTTTACTCCCTTCTCTGATAAGAATCGGCCTCACCTTTTCCGAGCGCTTGGGGAAGGTGAGGCAATTACTCACGGCAAAGTCTTTTATGGGATGCACAATGGGATTTTGCTGCTTGATGTGTTTCTTAAAGTGGCACTGTCAGGATTTTCTACATATTTACCTTTACATTTATTCAATTAGCAGACGCTTTTATCCAAAACGACTTACATTGTTCTACAGTAATTACCAGTGTTACAGTCACTGGAGGCAAGGTGGGTTAAGTGTCTTGCCCAAGGACACAACGACAGTATGAACTGTGGAGAGAGTGGGGAATCGAACCGCCTACCTTCCGGTTGAAAGACGACTGCTCTATCCACTGAGCTACTGTCGCCTACATAACTGTTCAATGTATACAAGCCTAAAATATACAGTGAATAATACCGTTTTAATTTTTAACTAGTGGAGGTAAAAGTGGTGATGATGTATGGTGGCAGTACCGCGGGCTTCTGTTGATTAATGGGCCTGAAGGAAGAGTTAGTTCTGTTTGCATTGTAGTGACCACAGCTGTACACGCAGAGAGCTAAGTGTTTTCTTAGCTGAGGTGTGAGGAAAAAGTTGTTATGCTCAAAGGAAAGCGTTTTTTCCTGTGGGCAAATTAAAACAAGAAACTACTGAACTGAAGTTTCAAAAGAACTTCTTTGGTGGATTTCACTGAGCCTTAAGATTGAGGTGTTCGAGCCTAGCAATTGAATACATACAGTTTATCAGGGGTCTTATTCTAGGCAGGACGACTAATTTCTGGAAGATTGTATAGAATCTCTTTTAAAACACTGCTTACGCTCCAAAGGCCAAAAAGCGCATTCACCCAAAAATATCCATCCATCTTCTTCTGCTTATCCGGTTCCGGGTTGCAGCAGCAGCAGTCTAAGCAGGGATGCCCAAACTTTCCACTCCCCTCTAGGACACTTCCTCTAGCTCTTCTGGAGGAACATTCCCAGGCCAACAAAGAGACATAGTCTATTCAGTGTGTACTGGTTAATAAGTTCAGAAGACCTGTATGTCAGAGGCACAAGGCCTGCTACGTTGACGAGGTAGGGGTTACTTGGGCCCACCTTGGATATCAGCCTTGAGTTGGGGCTTGCAGTCGGGTTCCTAGCATAAAAGGCTGTTGTTGAAAGCAAGTCCATTGGCATCCCAATCCTTCTACCCAAAATATTAAGACTTTTAAAAAGTGTGCCCTTCATCAGTGCTTTGATTCAGCCAAAGTAGGACTAAAAAAAAGGTTAAAGTAAAAGTATCTGGACTCAATTTTCAAGGTGAAGACGTTTCGTCTCTAATTCCAGGAGACTTTATTAATTCTGAGATCCACAGGTAAGAGAGCTGAGCTTCTATCTCTAGAGGGAGGAGTTTCCCCTGAAACCAAACCTGATGGACCAGGTTGTTCTGGTCTCACAGTCGTTGGCCATAAAAGGACAGTGTGACTCCTGATGTGAGAGTCGTTAGTGACACTGCTCTATTCAGGTGCAGAGTCGTTTGTTGTTGCTTTGTTTCAAAATGTCCTGGATGACTAAGAACCTTCACAGACATAGTAGGACTAGGCAAACTTTAAGGAGAAGTGAAGGTACACAACTGAATTGGCTTTATCATACATTTTGAGAGCAAATATTAAAAAAGAATAGCTTTCTCCCTAATTTCACAAATAACACATATTTTTATGGCTGAATGCAATGCTTTTGGTTTCTGAGATTTTTTTTATTAAAATGTGAGATCATGAAAAGCAGTTTTTTTTTTTGGCATTAGCTTTTTTTCATTGTTTCTGACTTCTTTTAATTGGAATGGAAGTCAGAATTGTTAAATGCGCATTCAAACAGCAAATAAACAGCACCTTGTTTTTTGACAGACCATAGACCAGCTGTTTGGTTTGAACTGCGTCCACTTAAGCTTTAACACCAGACAATTTGGTTCAAACCAAACAGCGAAGGTGTGAAAGCCACCTATTTCCTGGTTTCCACTGGAACAGTATGGTATGGGTCAGACAGGATAGTACCCATTGTCAAAAGAAGTCTAAACCCCAAATAAAATGTTGGACGTTAGCCCAGCTGTAAATTCTATGTTCTGTGAGTAAACCGTACCCCTCCAGTGGTGAAAACGAGGCTTATGTGTACATACTCTCACACTGCAAGTGGTTAAAGTGGAGGAAGTGTGTATCCCCATAGACTGGTTTCCATTAGAATTCATCCTTCATGCCCATTGGAAATGAAGTAAGTGGTCTGTTTTATTTAATTCAATATGTTTGTCTACTATGTAATTTGTTATTTATAAGGCAGTGCATCTCCAGGCTTTGGAGATGCTGCTTTAGATATGTGACCACTTTGTGTTAATTACTGATGCACCATGAGGCATACTGCCATCTCTGTGTGGACATCAGAGCCAATGCTGCCTCTCAGTCATCCATGGCTCACAGATTTATAGCAAAGAAATGGCAGAGTGTAATGATGGACTCTGACTAAGTCGTGACTTGTAGCCTGCCTTCTCCACTCCTGAGCCGCCAATTGGTCCATCTGTCAATCAATTGGCTCCGTGACTTTCACTCGCTGCGGATTATATATCGTTTATCATGGCGGCTCATCCAACCCCTGCAGCTGTCTATCATTTACCATAATCATCGCGCTCTCCCTCAAGGAAATTTGCCTCGCTATTTCTCTATTCCATTTCCCACTTGGATCATTTTTTACTGTCAGAAGCCAACTATAAAGTGCACTCGTCTGCTGCCTCCGCCCTCGTGGCTCCCTGCCCTGGATCTAAGCTTATTACCTCTTTACATTTCTCCTCCACTGACAATAACACTGATGACTGTCACAGCGGTGACCTGGCACATCAAATAAGCAACTTATTAACATCCTCCACAGGACACGGCTGGCCCCACATCGTACTTCTGTGCACTCATCAAAATACATCTGATCAAAACACTGTGATGTGCACCTGTCTTAAAAAGATACAATTATAGTACACTGTACAGATGCAAATGTTTTTGGTCTGATGCAAAACCTTTATCCTAAATTACAGCCTTGTGATATGTTTTGCCAACCCAGCTCCAAGAATGCAAATTACTCTTGAAGGTAATGTTTCACAATAACACTTTGGCCTGCTCTGGTCTCAGTAGATGGTTAAACAAAGTGTGTTTTAAAGTGTAAAAGTAACTATGTTTGCGCACACTTTCAGTGGATGAATATTGTGAAGGTTATGTATGCTCAAATGTAGCTCTAAAATGTCTCTAACATGACCGGAGCCATCAGTTCTGTGATTTTGTGTTAATGTCTCCTAAAGGCAAGTCAGTCCAGACAGTAACCTTAGCAGAAGAGATAACACTGAGGACTGGCTGACTTTCCTCTTTGCTGATAACACCAGACACAAATTGTTTTGTGTTCACACCATCTGTGAATATGTGTACAAAAGGTTAGTAGATAATGTAGTAGAATACTTTTTTGTGGCTTGGTATCTGTGACCATAAGGTAGGCTTTATTATGAATGGTTCAGTCAAGCTTTGGCCAATCTGATTTGATTGCAAACATTGAACTAATGATTGTTAAAAAACCTGGAACTAGAAAAGTATCTATTCCACTGAATATGTCTGCTTACCCTGAAAAACAGCACAAATAATAATAAACAAGGAAAAAAAGAAAGGTGATAACTGCAGGATTGTATCAGTCTAATGCTGATCTCAGATTTAAACTTCTATGTAGAAGTTTAGGGTCAGCATCTTTAAATCACATTCTACATTGTACTGTTAATGCATTTGACAAATACAACTTGAGTAATGCAAAACCTTGGCAGTGCAGCTTTTACTGTCACAGTTGTACACAAATAAACATGATTATAATTGAAACTCTAAAACAATTTCAGGCTCATGAAACACAAGATATTTGATCTTGTGTTTTCTCATTTAATGCCAGTTGACTGAAAATTCATATCATCCCAGTCTTTGGTGGCTTTACCCCTGGCAATTCCTTTTCAACTGAGTTCTTGACCCGCGTCAGACCCAAGGCTACCTGTAATGAAAAAGCATTGTCCCGTGTGCAGAATCCCCCGGTGGACGACCTGCCGGACCGCCCTCAGAGTGTGTGAGGGTCACTCCTGATTCATGCAGGCCAGACCCTGAGATAAAGTGAGTCTCTGTGGAGATAGAATGAAGTAATTTGGGTGAAAACACTGGTTATCATTGAGGTGACGTCTCTATAATCTGTGGTGTTAAGCATTTATCACAGCTGACCCTCGAGTCTCTTCGAATGCGGTGCGGCAAGGTGAAAAACCCGAAGGGAATCGCTATCATCTCGGAGAAAAGGTTATTTCATCTCAGCAGTTTGAAACGGACTCAGTGAGGCACACGGATCAGCTTTTCTATCTGTACTGTGAGATATTTAATGGAGGACATATCACTCAGACAGACACACAGTTTTTGCTGTCCAGAAGGATTTACCTTACAGGCAACAATGTAAAAAAAAGAAACAACTGCGAGGACTCCTGAAACTTTATATTATCTATGTTTAAATCATAGACTTGTTATGTATAAAATCCTTCACTACTGTTTCTTTCAGCATTTCCTTTCAGTAGTCAACACAGTATATCATTAAAAATTTGCTCATTCAAAGTGCAGTGGATCTATTGACTGCAAAATGTTGACATCAAATATAAAGTATGTGCCAATGAGCAACGTTTATCAAAAGTCACAGTGGGCGTTATGCAGGGTCCTGGTCAAGTAGTAGTAACAGCAGCAGCAGACGCCAGTCGCGACCGACCCTTTAACAGTTGACAGCTCTTCTATTTTTAGAGTTTGGGCTAATTACTGATGTTTACAGTCGTATCCCGAGCCCTCACGTGCCTTAACAGATTTGAAAGAGGTCAAACTTAATTTATCTCTAAGGTTAAATTCACTACAGTAGAGTCGGCACAATATTAACTACTAAATACTAACTTTGTCTTACTTAATGTTTTGCACAGTTCATTGTACACAGATTTTGTCCACCATCCTAGTCTCTGCCACTGACCAAAAGACTCTAAAGAAAGGATTTACTGCCCCGTTACCTCAAGAAATCCCAAGATGTATCAGTGAATATACAGCCTAAGACGTCCATTTTTTATAGTGAACAACGAAGGATGGAGAAGCTTAGTGAGTTACTGGAGATGCATGCTCTCTACAATGAGACAAAAGCTAATGTAAGTAATGTAATCAAAGCAGTCAGGGTCCACATTATGGCGAGTAAATTGTAGACAGGGTTGTTTCATTTATTGTAAAAAATCTGATATTTTCACTGCCCCTTGTATTATTTTAATGCCATTTGTGACGATGGGTTCCATTAACAGTTGCTGACATGGGAATTGTTAAAGGTCAGTTACAAAGGACAAAAAAAAATCTAAATTTGAGTTAAAAATAATGAGCAGCATACCATCGCAAAGCCTAGTGACTGTATTACTTTAATACATTCTCACATTTCTACCAGTCATCATTCCGTATCATTACTTTTCTGGTTGTCTGTTCGGAGTTACAACTGTGTGACCTAATAGGCTTCTGTGGAGAAATTCAAACTCCAATCCACCACTCAGCTTCTGGCACGAGCCCAGTGTCAGAGTAAATTTCCTGTTACAGAAGTGCAGAGGCTGGAATTAGGGATGAGGGGGCGCGAGAGCCTCTCCGTGTGATCTTCCCATCTCATCAGCGTTAGAAAGAAGAGTGAAGAGTGTGGGCGGGAGCACATGCAAATGGCTGTGGTGCATGAGCCGACTGATTGATTTGATCTGATTCCTGAGATGAGACACTGTAGCAGATGGTAAAATAATCACTGTGGTTAACAGGGAGCCGTTTTTGGAGCTGGTGTGGCACTGGTTGAGTTGGTATGGCACACTTATGCCATCTGTTTTTGGGTGTGAATGAATCTGTACTGTTTGCCAGTCTTTCCCAACCAGGGTATTGTGCTTTGAGAGGTCGTCTGTTGTGCCGTGGGAAACTGTCCAATTTTACCTAATTGCTCTAAAAATGATTTAATTACTGGAAATACAGTATAATACTATTTTTGAGTGCCCTTGTAACCCCTAATCAGGTAAAAACTGAATTAGTAAGGCCAACAGAATTTCAAGTAGCCCTCAAGGTTTTAAAGAAAAAACAAGTTTAACCTTTTACTCCTGAACGCATCATTGCTTTCACTGTTGTCTGCGTCTGATCAAGCAAAGTAAAAATGTGATTGGACACGTTCAAAGTTTCAAAGTAGATGTTAGTTGTTAGTGTTAAATGGTGTGTACGTCCATTATCTGACTCTGATGCAGGTCCTAGAGAAAAACATTAGTCTGCATCTGTTGCTGCACAGCATTAGAAGAAGAAGAATAAAGTTTATTTAAATAGCACCTTTCACAGACATAGTCACAAAGTGCTTCACGTGCAGTCATTATTCAGGTGCTGTGGTCTTCAGGAAAAATTTTTTTTTTTAGTTTATTTACTAACTATTACAGCTCTACAAGATGAAAATTATACTTCAGCTGCAATGAACAATTTAGCAAATTATAATATTGAACTAAACAAATGTTGGATAGCGTTATAGCAAATAAATAGAATAGATTTATTTTCTGTTTCTGCAGGAAATGACACAGGCCGCAGCTGGTATTAATGGACTAAGTGGGCTAAGCACTCCTTGTCATTTACAATAAACATCTAATTTCAATTTCATTTTATTTAAATTAAATATATGCAAAAAAATTAATTCATCTACAATAATTATGCACTGATGTATCATCGTGTACCTGCTCTATTAAACTTTCTCTTTCTCTTCCTGTCATGTGCTCTTGCAAACAGCAAATGTTTTTTGCTTTAAAGTTTCTCTAAAGTTAATATGCAACTGCTGTTTTAAGAAACACGTTGGGCTGATTTAAAGTCATTTCAGAAACCATGCTCTAAAAATCTCTTCTCTGAGACTTCTCTGCTCAGTAATGTAAAAGAACAGCTGGTCAGAATAGTTTACACATTTACTATGTGTGAGACAAGAGGCAGATAAAGAACGAGTCATTAGTGCACTGGATTTTTCATTAGCCTTGATTTATTTAGGAGTCATTACAAATAGATAAAACACTGCAATTGTATTTTATCTATCTGTACAGAAAGTGTATTTTTACACATTTTTGTGTAAAAAATACACTTTTACTGAAAGGTTTCTTTGATGAATGTTATCACAAATCAATATACCTTCCAGAAAGAGTTGAAAGAGATTTACATGTGAAGTCATTTTCAGAAGATTTTGAAAATACGTGTCAAAAAATGAAGTGTCATACTTATAGGTTATAGGATTGGGATATGGGTAAAATAGGTTACCCCAAAATGTAACTATTTTGCGAAAGGACTTTTTCTAGTTGCAGAATTACATGAACAAGACAGTAGCATATTGTTTTGCTTTCAGAGCAAACGTGTTATTTGAGTTCCTCTGGTGCTTGTTTTTGTGGAACAGCAGACTCCACACTGAGCTCTGAAAGTTGGTCGGTTAGAAAGTTTTTGTTGACTGCAAAATTGTGAATCATATTGACCACACCAGATCAATACTTTCTGCTTCATAGAATCATTTCCATTCAAGGAATACACTCTTACACTGTGACCTTGCTAAACCTGGCATTAAACGTATGTTACTCTTTAGTGAAAATAGTTGTACTTTTGCCTCCACGTTTTTCAGTTTTAATATATATTTAGCTTAAACCAGGATGTGTAGAGAAATAAACCTGACCTAATTGCTTCCAGCTGATTTCGATTGTTAGTCAATGATTGTAAATCATGTGTTTTAAAGTCATTATCAAACTACATGTTTTTGGAAACATGGCAACTTGTTCATTAAATAGTGAGATGGAATCTTCACAGAATGACTTGAACTTGAACAGGCAGGGTCAGGTCAGAGCTCTGAGTCCTATGGGACCTATGCAATACACACCTTTATGTTAATGTTTTGTCAGCATAAAGAGGAAGATGTCATAGGAATTGTATATTATTGCTGAATGCTCTGACTCCTGGTCAAGTTCATATGCTTGTCCACATACACTTATGACTTAATGTCTTTAGCTGTATCTCCTTTAGGAGAAACAAGACAAGGACCTCACTTTGCACTACATCTAATCACTGTCAGGGACACTCTGTTCTCTAAAGCTTAGTGACATATACACGTAAACTTATTCACATCTATGACTGACTCGTCCATCCACGATGACCCTGGAGCTAAGAGGTGGGCATAATGTACTTCTGTAAATGTAATAAGCCAATCACCCTGTACCATTGTTGCATGTGTCTGATTTGTTTCATCCTGCAAGAATTAAACTTGTCTTTCATTTTTAAATTTACCATTTACGGTCTTCGTCGTCTCGTTGTGGATCCGAACCAAACATTTATTTTACCATTTGAGGTTCTATATAACATTAGACATTAGACAATTACCTTCTTTGCATCTCAAAGTCATGTCTCTAAAACTCCCATCAAATACACCCATAAATTCTATTAAACATTTTTAATGACTATTGTTTGGCGACCATTTCTGAACTTTTTAGAATGAAAAATTGGAAAACTATGATCATCAGTGGGTGATAATTTTAACACAGAGGCCTCTCTTACTTTATTAAAATTTTCCTATTTGAATAATTTCTAAATCTCTTCAACCTTTTTAACCCATTGATCTTTTCTACACTAAACTGTCAGCAGGTCATTTTTACCCTGTTAAGAAAAGACTATTATCTAGCTGCTGCAAAGCAATAATGCGACTTGCCTGTCATCTGGCAATGAAAACACTGGTATTCTAAGCATTTGCACAGTATTTATTAGCTCAACTCTACAATAGTAATACATTATACACAGCTTATACATATTAGTTCATTAAATTATCAATGATTTTTTAAGACTGATTCTAGAGTTAAAATAACAATGAAAACCAAAAGTGCATCTCTGCTGTGTGACTTGCCTACTGCCCAAAGCAGTTTACCAAAGTGGCTGAACACAGTAAATAATTTAACCTGTTCTATCTCCAGAGGTCATGTTATTTAACCTAATGGAAAAGTGCGTATAATGTGCATTAGTTACTGCTGACCCATCTCCTGCCTCTAAATGATCACTGCCACATCTCATAACGATAAACATTTCTGATATGACCAGACGCTGTAAATGTAGTCGCAGAAATTGCAGAAAGTTTAATTATCGGGCGCCTCATCCTCCTCGGCAAATCCATAATATGATCATTACCTTCAAAAAGTTGTGCCGCTTAAATCAAAACTTGCCACTCGGTCCGTAACACTGCAGCAGTTTGAAACTTAGATGCATATGGATCGCCAATCAATAAAATCCATTTCAATTTCATCACACAGTGCTCCGTAAAAGTGCAAGGTCAGTCTTAAGAACGTCTATGTAAATACATAAGAAAACACGTTGAAGGGGAATAATAAAGTTTCATGGCTAAAAGTTGAAAGAATTACCAGCTGGGGTTCTTTGCAGTGTCAGGCTTTGGAAGCGCACGTACCCTTGACCGCTGAGAGATAAAGCATTAACAGCCTCTTGTTCACTGTACCGCCTCTTCCTTTTCTCCAGATCTCATTTATTTCCTTCACTCTGTCCAACTATTGTGCCTTTGTAGCTCCCTCTTCCTACTCTATTTTTCACTCCAGCGTCTGGCTCATAAAAAAGTCAGCCACCTGGCCAGAAGGCACGCACACACATACAGTAGCTGCCTGTTTCAGATGTGTTAAACTTTTACCCACAGGAAGGCTCAGAAGCGTTTTACTTCAAGTTGTCAAGACTGCTGAGCAATATAAAGAGACGTGACCAGTGGAGATGCATAATGTAGTCAATGCATAGGTGTCTGTTTTGTAATCCCACACTGTTCCATGCATAAATAGTCTAATCCTAAACCCTATACACGTCTTTGTGAAATGACAACCGACTGGTTACATGTTGGTAAGAGGGTAGAGAACATTATCAAGTGGCGTGATGTTCGGCTGCACTATGCATACAAGCACCAGCTAACAGAATCAAGCTATAGAACGCCATATAAGACCACACAGAGGACCCAGGACCTGTAGTTCTGCATCAAAGACTGAGATCTGCCAGACATCTGCCGGAGATTAGTTTACACAATGCAAGTTGCAACACTGACAAGGTAAAATGCACATCTCCATTTTAGCAACAGATGTTGATATAGAGAGCATTGGAGGTAAAGTAAGACTGTTGTAAAATATGTGAAAAACACAACGTCTTAGGCTTCTTGTTAGCTGGAGCATTATTTCAAAAGTCTTAACCAGGACACGTCAATGCCTTCACTGTCAAAACATTGGCTTTTTCCTTTGACAACAACTAAAAATAAAAAGTAGTTGGATTTCTTTTGCAGGGGTAAATGAATCCAACAACTGCCCACATACCTGCATTCGATACAGTAACATTCCACTGAGGCATGTGCAGCTGTAATACCAGCATAAGCATCGCCTCATGGGAAATGCCAGCAAGGCCATTGTCCAAGGCATTGCCAGTAGCTGACTGATTGTTAACTGAAGACTAAGCTGATGGCCTGCCAGATTTTCTCATTTATAAAATAACTAGTTCATAAGGACCAGTTCATAGGGAACCATGACGCGCTGACAATCAAAATGCACACTTCACTTTAACACTTCGATTGACTGGCAGCTCTGAGTGGCATGTGCTACATAAACAATGACGTCTTCTAAGTGCTACAAAAGTCTTGAAGAAATTGAAGGAGACTTTTATAAACTTTGTGACTGTATAATATAAATAAGAGAGTAAAAAGGTACAGTTATTACGGTAAAAATGAAACAGTTTTTGGTGTATTCCTACATTTCTGAACATTGAATTTTATATTAATTTATAGAGCTGCACCAAATTTCTATAATTGAAGGACTCAATATTTGAAATACAGGGTCTGTTTAATACAGTGTAGACGATAAAGACAAGGTTTAAATTCATTAAGCCAGAGCCATACTAAGACAAACGTTTCAGGGACAGTTTGGACATCTTTCGGTAATGGAAACGTCCCAGAACTAACCTGATCCGCATCGTTCCATCCCCGTGGAAACGAGATCCATGGTTGATCTCCACAGGCGTTTCCGATCTGTAATTTCAACTAGCCATTACTCTGGAAGCTGCTGATAGAGCCCATTGTTGCAATTACTTCACAATGATTACAACACTCGCCTCCAAGTTTGTGCTTTGAAAACTTTGTCCTATGATCATCAGCTCACTCAGCGGGAGCAATAAAACATGAGTTTAAGACAACATTAATAGACAGATGATAACATGCTCATAATTCAATTCTCCACTGTTTGCCTTGAAAGTCTTGGCGCTGCTGTAAAAGAAAAAAGCATTACTGGAAGAAACGTGTTGTACTGCAAATACAAAGTGAGTGACAGAACGGGTGTCAGCTAACAAACACTAATTCAAAATCTTTTTGAATTGACGCATTGTACTTCCCATTGTAATTCAAATACATTTTAATTCTAATACAAAGCAGCGATAATATTATTCTGGCTCTATCTGTTATCACTGGCAAGCAGCCCACATTTTTGAAAATAGATACAATAAGTGCTGAATAACTGGCTTATTTTCTTTTTTTTAAACTGATTAGTTCGGCTGGATTTGTCATTGTGTGGAGGCACTGCGTGTTTTAAAGAAACGAGGAATTTAATTATGAGTCGAACAATATCCCTCACTTCTAACTTGCAGGCTTTCGGTTTGAACCGGTGATAAGAGAGAAAGAAAAAAGATCATTAAAACATAAAAATGTTATTCTTCAGGAAATAAAGATGAATATGTCCACATTTGGGATGAGCCGAGTATGAGAACGATGGACGTCTGCCTAAATATTACTGAGAGAAGGGTCACTTCATTGGTCAGCAGCCATTAGCGTCTCCGGTGAGGGATTTGTCACGTCGATGCTGTACTTGGGAGTGCGAGTCTAAGCCATGTTTTAGGGAAGGATATTTACTTTAAGTGTTTCTCCACACAGCGATAAAAAGCTCATAATTTGGTGAATGACCAAACATTTGAGAAATCTGTGCAATCATTGTTGAATAGTTAAATAAAATAAAAATTGAAGGGATTTGTAAGTCAAATCCTTTTTTCTACGAGTACTTAAATGCATTATGGTGCTTTCACATACAAGTATGGCATTCTTAATGTACATTAAGAAATTTAGTTTGAAATGACTGCGTTATGCACATATATATAGTGTGAGTAAGAGCTTTTGAGTCTAAATGCTCAGATCCCACACAGCCTCAGACAGATTTTAAAGATAAACCAGAGTTGGACATACAGTATGTTAATATAAATTGTGCCCATTTTTCTTTATCACATTTGTATTGGATACTGTCAAAATCCAGCCCATGAAGCCTTTGTTTTTTGAGGATTGAGTTTTGAGATTAAAGTCAGAACTCTTTAGAGTATATTTCTGATCTTGCTTACAGTACTGACCATACACAATCAAATAGGCCAAATCTTAGTGCATTTGTATTAGAGTGATCCTGTAACATTAGCCCCACATACTTTTTCTTTCGGAATCTTTCGGAATTGGAATCCTTGATTAATGCTCACCCAAAAAGTTGGTGGAATTTTCTATTGTTACACCATGACATAAACTCAAATCATCTGGGCCAAACAGACAGGACAACAACAGTAATAACAATTACAGACAGACAGCAAATACAAGTACACACAGAGACATACAAAAGTGCAAGTTAACTTTGGTGAATGATCTTGTTTAATGTCCAGGGATGAAACTATTTGTGAACCTTTTTGTGTGCAGGGACATGTACTGCCATCTTTCACTGCCTTTGCTGTTCCCTCTCTTGTATAGATCCAATAACCATTGTCCCAAACCATCTCAGACTGGGTTCTGTGAGTGATAAGATCAGGTGATTGCCCGGGCACTTCTCTGTCCTATTCCAGTGATGGGCGAGCACTTTGAGAGAGTAATTGTTGATTGTGTGGAACCATTGCCAAAGACCAAAGCTGAGAATCAGTGTCTACTTTCTATAATGGCTACTTCCACTGGGACTCCAGAGGCTGTCCTGTTGGAAAGAAGATTTTAGGCATTGCCACATCTCTGGTAACTATCTTCTTCACACAATGCATTATCATAAGATAATTCTGTTAAACTCAGTAGGCTTATATTGGATTATAGCCGTCCTGAGATGTTCCTGTTCCTGAGATGTTAAATGGTTCTTTGATCTCATTTGATAGGTAACAAGTTTAGTCTTCCTCTATCCTCTTGGCTTCCGTGACTTTTAAACCTGTAGATGAGATTGCAGATTGTAATCCCAGACCTTACTTTTTACAACATGTGATCAGCTAAGGTAGCCCTGCAGGGACATGTTGTTGTCTATGAACGAACTTGAAAAGGTCACATGCTGGGTTCAAATGTGATCCTTTCCTCCAATGTTGCTCAATTTGTTCGCTCTGGACAGTTGGACAGTTGTAGGAACAGATCTATCAAGATCTGAATATCAATATTTTAAATGTTCTTTAAGGTAATTATACACTATTGACAACGCAGTACTGACAGATTTGTAGAACAGATTTTACAAAGTGGACTTACCATTTAACCGTTCCATGGCATTCACTGGAAAACTTGATGAAATGATGAAAGGTCATGAAGACTGCACAAAATCTGGTTCAATGAAATTTGAAAAAAACATACAGGCTGTCACTATGGACCAAAAAAGTCTGGTAGCAATCTACTTGCATCTACTACTCGGATTTGGTTATTGTGACAATGCTCCAAAAATGTAAACTTTTATTCCAATTGGATTGTCTGAAACCCTTATTTTAAACAATGAGGGCTGAGATTTCTGCATTTTACCAGGATAAATGTTTTTAAACCACAACGTATTTCTTCAAATCCTAACTTTGCTGCTAGCACATTTTGTATCTGTGGTTTTCGGAAACATTTAAATCTAAAGCATATCCACACAACTGCTTATGGTTCTTGAAGATGGCTTTGGCTCAAACAGTAAATGTCCAATCATTTTTGCACTTACCTAAT
This sequence comes from Neodontobutis hainanensis, assembly GCA_024349245.1. Lineage (NCBI taxonomy): Eukaryota > Metazoa > Chordata > Actinopteri > Gobiiformes > Odontobutidae > Neodontobutis > Neodontobutis hainanensis. The sequence continues at coordinate 497,521 of JALDNG010000024.1, forward strand.
CCAGTTGGAATGAAGACAGAGTTATCAATGATATGGTTAAAATATCATTAGAGGCCATTTTTCTGTATTTGCTCTCTGTCTTGTGTGTTGTTATTGACTGTCAGTCAGTCTTATAGGAGTTCCTTTCACTCAGCCCACACTCAGTCCTTATCACAAGGCTGGGAGCTACTGAGACCGACCTTCAGACATTATCTTCGTCCAGCCTCCACTCATCAAAAGCACTGACGATAAGCAGTGACAGTGTGGTGATAGAAGTGATAGAAGTGATAGAAGTCTTCTGAAGCCGGCGCTTGACACTCCGTCTCAACTTACACCTCACTTATGGGGCTCCTTCCCAGAGATTAGCTGTGTCAGTGGGCCTCATGTAATTAGTTAAACCAGTCGTTAATGGGGCTACAGGGAAGAAGAGTTGTTTTTTTCTCAGGCAGAGAAGGTTCAGTGAGGTATTGGATGAGCTAATACAAATACAGTTAAGAAGTCAGTGATGCCAATTATTTTAGTCAGGGCGACTTCTTAACTAGTGGCTTCAAGCACTCATATGTAGTTTGGTTCATATTTGGCAACACTGAGCTACTTCTGCATACATATAGTCCATTTATGCATTTCACCTAAAACAGCACAAATTCTGTCAAACTTTGGCCATTTCTTCACAAATTGCATAATTTTAAATTTCAACTGCAGTCCACCCTGAACTGTCTGAAGAACTCTACTTTTACTCCACATTTCTTAGGACCGGGCTTAGACAGGAAGTTAAACAAATAAGCAGAAATCTCCAGTGTTACAGTGAAACCATCACATTTTTGTTTGTTCAATGTATTTTTGGATGAAGTGAGTTTGACCTTTAACTCACTTCATCCAAGAATACATTGTATATACGTTGTTATTTTAGTTATTTTTTTGTACAAAATCCAAAATCTCTGTTTAGAGTGAATATATTGATATGTGCATTTGAACATGCATGCAATTTCATTAAAGTGTAAAGTAATCTTAAAGCAAGCTGCAGAAAGTCTGAGGCGATTACTTTAATCAACATTTGAACACATCCTGCAAATACAATGTGTTAAGAAAGAAAACATTCACTGGATGAACTTAATAGTTGATCTAAAGTCTCTTTGTGGAATGTCTGGCTTTGGGGATGAGAAAGCTTATGCCCCAAAAAACAAAAGGCTGTACATTTCCCTTTGTTTTTAACCAAATGTCTGCTGAAAAGGGCTGTAATTACTTTTTGTTCGAGCCTCACCTCAGCACTTTGCTTGGACCGCCACCAACTGACACCTCTCTTGAAACAAAGCGAGTTGCAAATGACTGCGAGCGTAGAAGCTTGTGAGTGTTGGTGCGATGCCCTGGCTGCATTCACACACCCATCTAGTTTCAACACCTGCTCTCGCTCTGTTTGCTCAGGATGTGTTTGCGCTCACTGGCTAGCCCACCCGCAGGTGCATTTGGCGGGAGACTATTCTGAGATGGCATTGACGGCGTGTGTTAATTAACCTGGAGGTGATTGTACAAAGAGAGCACTTCTGGCTCCATTCGTCTGCGGTTGCTGTGCCAGAGTCGACCCATTTCCACCGTCAAAATGTGTCCTCACGTCAACATGTTTACTAAAACTGTTAGAGACACTCATGATGAAGGGTGTAATTAAATCCCGACGGCAGCAAAAATGATGGACACTTCCACTTGGAGCAAAAACTTGTTTCAAAGGCATAAATAAAAATATGTCTCGTCTTGTTTTCCTAATACAAGATCCCAAAATAAGAAAAAAAGCAAAAAAAACTAAGGCTGATTTCTGAAGCCAAATAGGTGTCTTTTAGGTTGTAGCCTGGTAACCTGAATGATTCCAATAGCTTTGTAGAAGACACATTTCATTATTCCATTTTGCAAAAACTGTCCCCTACAACTTATAAAACCCTCACTCCAGCGCTCACTCAGCGTAAGGGGAAAGGGAAGTACACACCTCCAAACGGAGATTTTTGGGGACCACATTTTAAACAAAGGAATTTGATAATTTCCCATAATGCTGTTTTTCCATTGATATAAATTGATATAATGTAATGTAAAGTCTTTTTGGTTTTTGTGCTGGTTGTGTCTTATGTTTGAGACAGAGACTAAAGAAACAGCAGTTGATACTGTTCATACCAAAACTATAAAAGTTATAAAGTTAAAAAGACTTATATATGTATATGTTATACAATATAATTATAAACCTTATATTATTATTAATCTTACTTTACAACCAGACGTTTACAAGTGTGGTGTCCCAGGGGTAACCTATAATCTTAGACCTACCACCTAGGTGTAGGGGTAACTTAGAGGATTGGGATTGGGTCTTGAGAGCAGTTAGGAAATTTAAGTCAATACAACATAATTCACCCAATGTCCTGTAGCTGTTGTTATGACAGAAAGAAAGTACTCGAGTCCTAGTCCATTGAAGCTAATGCGTGAGTCATGTCACCAGGCCACATTTTCATGACTTGATTTGAACATAAGCCTCAATGACTCAACTTGGACATGTGCATTCTCAGATGCTCTGGACTTGACTCAGTTGCGCTCAGTGACCACACCGCGCCATCCCTGTCTGCTTCTTGTGGTCGTTGTGCTGCAGTAAAACATCACAACTCAGTGTTTAGTTTGGCCCTCGATGTGCGGCACGAGCATGGCAGTGACAAACACAAGAAGCTTTGCAGTTCTGGCAGTTTCTTAACTGTTTTTGTTCGTATTTTAGAAAAACTCACTGGCTACGAGCATCTCCCTGCCCCCCTCTACCCCTCGTTTGACCATGAACACTGGTTTTCTCTGCTTTTGCTTCTTTTTCCTCGGCTCTGCCACGATGAACGTGTGACTGGGGCGAGTGTTTATGTGTGCAGTGTCGTAAAGCAATTTGTTTCTCATGAGACCCGAGACTCCCCCAAGCCTTCTTGACTCCAAGGACTGATCTCCGGCCAGTTCTTGTAAGGTTGTTTCTTCCGCTAAGAGGTGCAAAACAGGGTTGGGACAGAACCCATCCCCCACAAAATAAGTCATTAAGCCATCACAATGCAAAGCCATCACTCCGAAACTGATATAGTGAGGTGAAAATCCTGCTAAGTTCTTCTTTAAGCAAACATTAAGCCCTATTGACAAAAGGATTGGCTGTGTCACTGATGGTTTTGGTTTTCACAATGGGTTTGTCAGAGGATGCCCAGTAACGGGAGAACTTCCAGCACTATGTTATAGCTACAACAGGATGATTAAGAAGAAATATATTGTAGGCAATTAGCAAAGGGGAGGCATGGTGCGTGTCTCAACATTACCTGCATACTTTATACTGAATCTTTCTGTAAGTGGGTTTCAATAAAAAAGTGCCACAGTGTGTTTGTGACGTATCCTTTTTTTTTTTGAATGGACTCAAAGCCTTTTTTATTTGAATCCTCGTTGGTCAGTCAAGATATGGTAAAACATAACCACACAATTTATTTTGAGATTGGAACTAAACTCTTCTTTTCTATTCTTAACCATAACCATGTACGTCCTTCCTCTAACTTTTTCAGTGCCTTAACTTCGGTTATGTGACTGAATACACATACATTGGTGTATTATGCCCGAGATAAGAGTGTGTTGGTGGAGCTTGTAGTGCTGTGAGTGGGAGCTCTGTAGGGGACTGTAAAGTGGACTGTGCAGAGCTCTGATTTATACCCGTGCGGGTCATTCCGAAGAAACGCTGCTGTACCTAACACAGATGACTCATATCCACTCGTGTTTGTTTTTATGCTCCACGCCAAGAGAGCCCTTGACGGAGGACTGTGCTTTTTGTAATAATATAATGAACTGTCACTTTTATTACACTATCAACAAAGACAATGTTTCTTCTGGGTCAACACACAATTTTTATTTTTTAGAAAAGTTTATTGCTAACTTTTTCTACTACTGTGCTTTGAGCAATATAATGCACCAACTAAGTGCAATGCTGTTAGTGTAGATCATTTAGTGCATATCACACTTTGAAGAGCAGGTTTTTTTAATGCACAAAAAGCCTAGGGCTAGGCTATGAGCCCAAAATTAATTACCAAACTCATTTATTGTCTGCTGCATTAAAGTACAGTAGATAGTAGACTGAACTTTTAACACAACACATTAACACACATTAAAACACATTACTTTTTCAAATTTGGCCATATTTCCCATTTTAAAGTGTCATACTTGCTCCAATATACTTCACTGAAAAATAAAAAGATTCTGTTGAGTTTTAGCCATGAACTTCAGCCTTGTTTGATGTTTAACAAAGACAGCATTGTCCCTTCATGAAATTGTCATCTCTTGGTCAAGAACAAGTCTGTAACTATTTTCAGAGGCACCAAAACCCGCTTTGTTGTAAGAATAGCACCTCCCAGATTTACAAAAGGGCAGCAGCACTATTTATCATGTTAGCACATTTTGATAATTCAGTGTCATCCATATCAGTTTTCTGTCCAGCTGAGGGTACTGTCACTGAAATAGGTATGATTACTGATCTCATGTCTAAGATCCATTAAATGATTATTAGAATCACAATTACATTTTTTAATCTTGATTTATAACATTTTTTTATTTATGTATTTGCAGGGACGACTGGTCTCAATTGTCTAGGTAGGCCCTCCCTGCCATTTTCAATCAAAATCAAATTGTATAATATTAATATTAATATGAATATTATGTCTTAGTTTTAATTGACAGAATATCTCTCTCTATATATATAAAACATAAGTTAGAACATGGTGTTTAATTTTATTTATTTTTTTATAACCATTGAACCACACAGCACAACCACTGTTCAGCTTTGTACTTACAAATATGATTGACAGATATGTAAGACCCACCCCCTTGATATCAACTCTATTATGGCAAAATAAAATTAGCCCAGAAGCCTGGATTTTGGCCAGTAACAGAGTACGTAGGCTGTACAGTGACAATGGTGGTGGCAGGGGCTAAACTTTTAAAAGGACATGGAGGGAATGGTAGTTAGAGTTAGCTGTAAGTTTGTTTGGTAGAAATTTGATGATGCTTGTAAGAACACATTGATGAAGTTTGTGAGGATTTTATAAGAAGACTGAGACTATTATAAGAAGAGACTAAATCACAACGGTGCGGTGGCAGAGTGGTTTGAACTCCGACTTCACAGCAAGAAAATCCTGGGTTCGACTGGGTCTTTCTGTGTGGAGTTTGCATGTTCTCCCTGTGTCTGCCTAGGTTTCCGCCGGGTACTCCGGTTTCCCCCACCACCAAAAACATGTACAACATAGAACTACAGATGGAAATTAGCTGTTAATCTATAATCTGGTACAAACATCTCTGCTCTGGCTTAATGTACATTGTATGCTGTCCTAAATAAATAAACAAAAGATGGACTTCTACAGTATTTTTTTTTGTGACCAGTCACAGATGACAGTGATCCTAAAAACAACGATTTACGGTGGTGTCAAGGTGGTGAGTGCTACTGATTTATTGTTTAGTGTTAGTTATGCTTTTCATTTACGTGGATCTGGGTTTTATTTGCTAATGCTATGCAAACGTGACATATTGTCAAGAATAGTGCTTCTGTTCTGGTTGTGACTGTGACAGTTGGCTGTAGTAGTGTTTCTGAGGCACAGATGAGCTGTGCGTGGTGTCTCCGGTAGCTCGGCTCTCCTCTGCCCACAATCAGAGCACTTAAGTCCGGCTCTGCTCACAGAGCAAGTGTGCTAATCTCCGACAGTTTGTGTACATCCATCGGTTTCACTTTAGCTGCTTCAGAATAAAAGTTACAGCTTCAACTTGTTCAAACTCAGTGTGATCTGATTTGTCTTTCAGCTGCAAATGCTAATAGAATGAAACATGGTGATAAGCGGTTGTGGTGACAGATGCGTAATTTGTTTCTGGCCACATTCCGTGTCTTCTCGGGGGAGGCAGGGTGTATCTGGTCTTTTAGAGATTTTTTTTTATGCAGAATGTAATAAATTAATTAGACAAACCTAACTTTTTAAAACTAATCACTGCAGCTGAGTGTTGTTGACTGATTTCAGCAGAGCAATGTTCTGATCGGACATAGGCCTACATCAGCTACATTCATTATTGATTATTAATTAGGCTAATAGTAGCAAGCTTTATATGTTTGTAAATACATATGTTTAATCAAAGAAAAGCAGCACTCCTAGTTTTCAGTCATGTCTGAAGTTGTTGTATGTGACAATTTGACATTCAATTTTATGAAATGTAATGCTGCTGTTGCTTTAGTGTGCGCTACTAAATTTCAATTTCACCACCAGCCCACTGTGTACATGTACAGTATATGAACAAGTACAATAACATTTGGTTTGCAAACACAAAAAAAGTGCTTTTTATCAGCAGAATTCCCTTTACACAGTAGCAGTTAACATATTTCTTGTAAATCTCAACTTAAACTTTAATGTGATCAAATTAAATATAAAACCAAAGTTGCCACTGCCAGGGCATTAACCTTTTATGTTGTTTGTTTTAGAAAAACAAGTTACTCAGAGTCACCAGAACATTATAACAGGTACTTTCTGAGCAACAGCAGGTTCACATTTATAAATCGGTTTAACTGCATGTACCTGCTGTGTGTAGTGGCTCTATAGTCTTTTTTTTTTTTTTTTTTTTTACCTTTGTCTTGCTCACTGCTCATGTTTATGTTTTGTCACTGTTGCTGTTTAGTTTAGTAAATATTTGAAGTAAATTTTAATTTAAATTACAGATTGCTAGTCAACCCTTGAGTTTTCTAAATTTTAAAAACCTAAATCCAAATCACACAGTCACAAAATAATACTAAATGATTTACAATGTTAGTTATTAGGAAGGATGTTGCATGTGTTACTGCTCAGAGCTGTTCACAGATCATGTCTCCTCTGCTCCTCTGAGCTACACTCACTGCTGAGTCTTTCTGCACTAATTATTAGGCTACTTACATTTCTGTAAATGGCTCATAAACCCTGGCTTCATTCTGACTGTAGAGAAAAAATTAACACAACTTTCTTGATGACTAGCGTCAAAACAAAATAAAACTAAGCTCAAACAGTCACACGCATCTGTCACAGCATGGATTTGTGAGAGGAAGGGCTGAGAGCGCATGCACAGACACAGAGAGAGAGAAAGAGCCTGGAGGAAAAGAGCCAGAGGCTGTGGTTTTTAATTGAAAGTTATTAACTTATGGTTTAATGCTCTTATTGGTTGAAACACATGATGAAATAATTGTTGGCGTTAACGTGATAATAATGCATTAACTTGCCCAGCCCTAGAGAATATATATATATATTGGGCTAAAAAGTTATTAGTGCTACTGACTAAAAGTTACACTGGGTTAATTGTGATAATTGATTTAAGTCCCCAGTTATAAGGCTTACATTTTTCCATTGCAAAGTTTATGAAAAAAAAAAAAAAAGAAACACTAGGAGCACACAATGGCCCTCTATAGCCACTTTTACAGTACACCAAATATATCGGGGGGGGCCTGATGTTTGAACACAATCCCTTGCATTGTTTGCGTCACATATCCTCCCGTGGGCCCACCACCTGCAGGAAGAACCGTAAGAGGCCGCTGAAAAGTGGATGGGGTGGCAGTTGAAAGTGGGAACCTCGGCGACCCAATCCCCGGACATGAAATCTGGCGCTACAAACATGGAATGTCATCAAGCTGGCGGGGAATGAGCCTGAGCTTGTGCGGGAGGTTGAGAGATACCGATTAGAGATAGTCGGGCTCACCTCCACGCAAAGCTTGTGCTCTGGAACCACACTCCAACAGAAAGGCTGGACTCTCCACTACTCTAGAGTTGTCTGCGATGAGAATCAGCAAACTGCTGTACGCTTGATCATTGCCCCCCAGCACAGTGTTGGAGTTCACCCCGGTGAAAGAGAGGGTCGCTTCCCTGTGCTTTCATGTTGGGGAAAGGGGTCTCACTGTCGTGTTTTGTGTGTCTCACTGTGTTTGTCCATAAAAAACATCAAGTTAAAGCATAAGGGTGTCCATCAATGCAAATGCACGTGGCACCAGGACACCCTAGGCCGGAGGTCAATGATCGACTTTGTAGTTGTTTCATCTGACCTCTGGCCGTATGTCTTGGACACTCGGGTGAAGAGAGGGGTGGAGCTGTCAACTGATCCCCACCTGGTGGTGAGTTGGATCCAATGGCGGGGGAGAAAGCTGGACAGACTTGGCAGACCCAAACATACTGTGAGGGTCTGTTGGGAACGTTTGGAGTCCCCTGTCAGAAAGATCTTTAACTCCCACCTCCGACAGAGCTTCGACCAGATTCTGATAGAGGCTGGAGACAATAAATCCGAGTGGACCAACCCCCAAACTCGGTGGTGGACACCGGAAGTAAGGGATGCCGTCAAGCTGAAGAAGGAGACCCCTGAAGAACATGATAGGTACCAGTAAACCAAGTGGACTGCCTATGGAGGTATAAAACTCTGGTCTGGGAGGAGTTGGGTGAGGCCATGGAGAAGGATGGCCTAGAAAAAAAATCTGGCAAACTGTCCTGCGCCTCAGGAGGGGAAGCAGTGCCCTGCCAACACTGTTTACAGTGGAGGTGGGAATCTGCTGACTTCCACTGGGGACATTGCGGGCGTCTCTGCATAGACTGCTGCCCCCGCGACATGGCTTCGGATAAGGATGGAATATGTAGAATATGGATAGTAAATGTGGCAACAAGAGTGTAAATTAGAGTCTTTCTGTTTGATCTGATTATGATTCTGTAAGATTGTTGAGTGCTATGACATTGCAGCAGAATTGATGAATGATCTGAGCTTAACTTAACCCATCTCATTTGAATACAAAAATGATCACTTGCTCCAAACCAAACCAATACTCTGACAGGTGTGAGATTATAACAAGATCATTTATGTTGTTCACCTCTTGCTGGCCATACTTAATTTATAATAATTTATACTGTTTAGTTTATGTGCACATTACATGAGCTTTGTTTTAACAGTGCAACATTATGAACAGTACTGAAAGAGTAATGGAGATATAGAGTCCACAGCGTGTGAATAAAGACATTTATAAATGTACTAGCGATGGGCTTTTGTATGCTCTGATTACTTTTATTGGCCACGGATTTAAGCAGTTTTATTAGTTGTTTTTGTTTGAACAATTACCACCTAAAAGGCCGCTCCAAACAAGCCATTTAATATTAATCATATTCTCACTGCTAACGGCCTTCGAAGAGTGTTGATTCTGGGTTTGCACTGGGTTGATAAAAATTGGGAAACAAGTGCCTCATTACTGCAATAGTGGACTCATTTAGGCCTGAAGGAATAAATAGTTGTTTTTTTATGTGCAAGTGGTACTGTTGTCAGTAAGTTCAATGAGAAATTACTTTTTTGGTTGTGGGTAAACGGCAGAAGTAAAGTTGAACTGACAATTTTAAAGACCTCGTCACAGAAAAAGCAACAATTGTGTTGTTCCAAAGTGTTGTTCCATTTTATACAGAGGATTATTAAATCAATCAAGTTTATTTCAGTCTTTATTATTTACAAACATTGTACCTTGTGTAAGACACTTAAACCTCGTCCAGTTCTGATGCTCACATGCCCATTGGAGGAGCTTTTGCAGTGAAGAGGGGTCAGCATGCCTTAACTGAACTGAGATGCACTGTGTATTCTGACACCTTTCTATCAACAGTAGCTCGTCTGTTAAATGGGACCACATGGTCCAGCCTTTGCTCGACTCGTGCATTAATAAACCTGGATTCTTAAGCTTTTCTGCTTCTAACACATCAACTTTGAGGTCTAAATGTTCACCTGTTTACCATAACCATAACACTTGTTAGGCAACACTGGTTGCCTAACAAGTGTTATTCACTTCACCATTGAGTCAGTGGTCATGAAGTCATGCCTGATCGGTGTAAGTGCTGGTGTCATTTATATTGTAGAGTAGAGTATTGTAGAGCAGAGTTCACAGAGCACAGAAGCCTTGTACTTTCTGCAGCTTTGTACATTTATTTTCACTTGATATGTGTGGAATTGCTTGACTGCACATAAAACATAAAACTAAAGCTGTCCCTGTCCCCAGCTTGGTTGTAAACAGCAGTATTTAAACATCATTAACAGGTGATTTGATCAGCTGCATTATTTTTTATTTTTATTTTTTTGTAACTGTAACAGTCTACACCTTAAAATTGCTATTGCTATTCTCATTAATTTAGGCTTCCCCAAATCACACTCACATGGCTTCACACTTGAGTGCAAAGCCATATGGATCCAGAAACCAGGGCTCAAGGGATACGCACAAGAGAGTTAAAATTCTACATAATGCCATCGGTCGTGCTTATTATCTGCTTATTTAGTGTGTGTGTATGCAGTTAAAGCAGCAGTTAAACTATGGTCAAAGAGTGTGAGGGGAGCACGGGTGGCATGGCTGGATAAATTCAGCTTATTAATGTTAAAGAGGCAGGAGTCTAATTAGAGAGGAAATATTGGCCAATGCTATTCTTAAGTAAAAAAAACAATAGCTTCAGTAAAGCTTCAAATGCCCTGCTGTTGATGAAAATGTTGCAGAAAACTTGCACAAGACCTGTGTGTATTATGTGTGCTTTATCATATCACTGGACAGTTAGGGTGCCCAGACTAATCTTTCAGGATTACATTAAGGTCAGAGCAATGCTGGGTTGTTTTCTTTTTGGCAAGTACATGAGACATATACAGTACTTTACAACAATGGGCTCAGTAAATTTGCAGCAGACAAGGAAGTGGACCAACCAAGTGACCGAGACAACGATGTACAAAAACATGACGGGAGAGTGTCAGCAATTTAGCTCAATTATCCAAGTTACGCAGATGCCGAGCAGGGTCTGACATGGCTTTGACTAACCAAACTTAATTTTACCTCCCGAGGCATTTTTCATAGCCATCGCTCTACACACAACAAACTTTTTTTTGGTTGTATTTACCCACAGTACGATGTGCCTTGGTCCGCTTCCTGTCTAGTTCTCATCATATTTTTATCTCATTCGAAGCGTCCAAGGGTTTACTTGGAAGTAAACTGAAAAACTGTGTTTTTAGGCAAGAGATTAGCAGAGTTATTTTTTTGTCTCGCACACAGAGTTTGATTGCTCCATTGTCCTGTTCGCCGTATCAGATGTAACACGTGACCTCTTATGTTACACGTCAGCCATCATTTACTTAATTTATTACTGAAGGCTAACAGCCATTTCCTAATCTCCATTGTAAGACAATGGTCCAGATCAGATTCCTGTTTAATCTGAAAGGCAACAATAAGCTGAGCTGAAAAGCATTGTAAAAAAAAAAAAAGCAAAACAAAATAAATCGGAGCTGTTAAAAAGGTTGCCACACAAAATATGCTACAATATTTTGCAAGAATGGTGCCACAAATAAAGACAAAAAAAAGTCCAATTGTGTTGTTTAAATACCTGACGTTAGTTACTGAAGTTACTGTGTTTGACTGAAACAATTTGAACTGTACTTTAAATTTTCTGGAAATGTCACCCATGATTTTTTCTATCTGTTCTGATGCCATCCATTAAAATGTTTCCCCACATTTACTGTCCTATTGCTGTCCACCACGTAAAGGTCAGTGTAATTCTTAAAATAACATGATTTTGCCTGTGCGCTTATGACAAACAGCAGAAAGGCTAGCATTGTTATTGATTCCAGTTTCTAGGTCAGCTATATTTCAACAGTGTCCAATATATGACTTTCAACCACCATAATTATGAAGACATTGTCCACAGAATAAATTAAAATATACCTTTGCCTACTGGAATGAGAAATATGCTGTCATATAAATATGAATTACAGAGTCTTGTTGGTGATGGAGGATCTCAGCAGCATCGCTCACCTCTGTAGATTTTGTAGAGCCTTTATCGGGCAAGACGTGTTCAGGTCATGGAGCACCTAGGAGGTCTCGGGCACAAATTCTGAAAACTGGACACAAGGGTTGCCTAACTGTTTCTGTGTGGTGTCTGTATGAGGTTTATAATCCAGGAGAACAATTGAGGTTTTGAATGAAAATGTACAACTCCCATTAAAATATTTCTTTAACAGCATACATCTTATAAAAAGATCATTCTCAAGGAGTACATAAAGAATTGTGGTGTGTTCCGTTATTCAAGTTGTGGTGAAGGAAAAGTTGAATCCAATAAGCCTTGCTCTCATTCACAGTCAATAAATGTAATCAGAATCATAACTGGCATCTGAACAGTGTAAAAAGATGAGCTTTTCGGCAAAAGTGAGCTACTTTACCAAAATAAATAAATAAATAAATAAAACTAACATTGACAGTGGAACTTGGATCTTAAACTTGAATTATAAAAGAGGAACATTGTAAAAAAAAAAAAAAGCTGCTCATCAGCCAAGCAACTACAGCAGGGCATGTACAGACTGTTGTTGGGACCGCTGCCCAGCTCACAAGACAGAACAGGATGAATGAGTTGGTTGTCTAATAACGTGTTGAAAGCAGTCTTGTTTTAGTATCTATTCATCTGGTAAGCTCTGGTTGTATTGTTCAATGTTTCATTTGAATTTTGACTTTTTGGCTGGTACCTGTTACAGATGTGTGTGTAGAATCAATCAATCAATCAATCAATCAATCAAATATTATTTATATAGCGCCTTACAACAGCCAAAAGGTGCACAAGGCGCTTTCCAAGAAAACAACAAAAGACAACATTAAGAAAACAAAAGAAACAGATGGAATCAGGGTCAAGTCTGACGCTCTGCCTTAAAATTCTTGGTTAGAAAAAAAATAAGTTTTCAGGTGTGCATTAAAAACACTCAGCACAGTGATGTTTCGGAGGTGCACAGGAAGTGCATTCCACAACTTTGGTCCTTGAACGCTAAATGACCGGCCTTTAAACTTTTTATACCTGTATGTAGGAGTCACTAGAGAAATGTGCTCAGAAGAGCGAAGTGTTCTGGTTGGCTGATATATTTTTATTAAGTCAGTGAGGTATACTGGGGCCAAACCATGGATGGCCTTGAACACAAACAGCAGGACTTTATATTCCACCCTAAACTGCACTGGGAGCCAGTGAAGCGAGCGGAGGACAGGGGTGATGTGTGACCGTCTAGAGGTATTGGAGAGAAGACGTGCGGCTGCGTTTTGCACCAGTTGAAGGCGATTGATGAGTGATGTATTGAGTCCAGTGTAGAGGGCATTACAGTAGTCAATCCTCGAACTGATGAAGGCGTGAATTGCTTTTTCAAGGTTGGCTCTGGACAAAAAATATTTAACCTTACTAAGAAGTCTTAACTGGTAAAAACTTGCCTTCACTACTGCACTAATCTGTTTATCAAACTTCAAGCTTTTGTCCAAGATAACACCGAGGTTACGCACAGACGGAGCAAACTGAGGTGTCATGGCGCCAAAGTTAAAAACACAATTGGATGAATCCGGGCTGAATAGGATGTACTCAGTCTTTCCTTCGTTTAAATGAAGGAAATTCTGGGAAAGCCACTGTTTAATGTCCTGAAGACAATTATGGAGGGGATCCAGTGCCGAACGATTACTCAGAATCACAGGAAGGTAGATCTGGAGGTCATCGGCATAGAAATGAAAATGAACATTGTGTCTGGAGATGAGTTGACCAAGTGGTAGCATGTAGAGTGAAAATAAAATGGGACCGAGAATGGAACCCTATGGCACTCCAGATGACAAAGGGGCAACTGAGGAGGAAAAGTCATTGAGCATTACTGAGAAGGTTCTATTAGTGAGGTATGAAGAGAACCATTTTAGCACCACTTTCCAGCAACATGTTGAAGACGAGAGATGAGAATCTCATGATCCACGGTGTCAAATGCAGCAGTAAGGTCCAGTAAAACCAGAACCATAGAACTTTTTCTGTCCAGTGTTTCAAGAATGTCATTGTGCACCCTCAGTAGCGCAGATTCAGTGCTATGCCTGGTCCTGAAACCAGACTGTAATGCATCACAAATGCTGTTCAATTGCAGATGAGCCTGGAGCTGGGCGTAAACAAGCTTCTCCATCAGCTTTGACAGAAATGATAGGTGAGAGATAGGGCGGAAGTTAGATAGTATGGAGGGGTCTAGATTGGGTTTCTTAAGCAACGGTCTAATAATGGCATGTTTGAGAGCTGTAGGAACAGTACCCGAAATAAGACAGCTGTTTATGAAGGAGACAAGGCAGGGACCAATGATGTCAACAGCCTCCCTCAGAATCCTTGCAGGAACAGCGTCTAGCGGGCAGGTAGTAGACTTCAATTCGAGGACAGCTTTTTTGAGGTCCACAAGAGTAACTGCCTCAAAGTCCTCTAGCACACATTGTGCCGCACAAGATGGCATGGCAACAGCGGAGTGTTGAGTAATGGTTTGCCTAACAGCCAAAACCTTGTCCACAAAGTATTGCTTGAATGCATTGCATGTATTTTCAGAGACATAATTCAAGGCAACAGACACCGGATTAATAATAGAATTAATAGTGTTAAATAAAATTCCAGGGCGATGGCTATTTCTGTTGATGAGAAGGGAGAGGTATTGTCCTTTAGCTTCCTTCAGTGCTCTCTGATATGTGGCCAGACTGTCTCTAAACATCTCCAACGACACCCGTAAGTTGTCCTTCTTCCATTTTCGCTCACACTGTCTACATTGTCGCTTAAGGGCCCTAGTTGTATCATTGAGCCAGGGGTCACGAGGACCGTTAGACAACTTCACCTTAACGGGTGCAACAGAGTCCATAATCTGGGAGCAGATGGTGTTGAAGGAGGAAATGAAAAGGTCCGGGCAGAGAGGTGATGCTAACTCAATGGAAGCAAGATCAGAAACAGAGAATAAAGCAACAAAATCTTCAACAGTAGATGAGGTGATGATGTGACGATGATGAGGGGCAGTAATTGTTGGTTCTGGTGAAACAGCACAAATGTCAAACAGTATGAGGGAATGGTCAAAGATGGGAAAGTCCACAACCTCACAAGCTGACACAATCACCCCATGTGAGATAATAAGGTCAAGAGTGTGACCTAACCTATGTGTAGGACCAGATATGGACTGAACCAGATCTAATGAAGCTAAAAGTGCCTTAAAATCATTCGCAGGTTTGTCAGAAGGGCAGCAAACATGAATGTTAAAATCACCACAAATTAAAATGTTATCAAACTTTGCCAGAAATTCTGTTAGGAACTCTGAGAACTCAGTTAAGAAAACCTTATTTAATTTGGGCGGCCTGTAGATTACTGCACATAAAATAGGACAGGGTAGTGTGAGTACAAAAGCTTGCAGCTCAAAGCTGGAATACCCTCCAGTGGACAGCTGGCGACACTTCAGGGACTGTCTGTGAACGGTAGCAATCCCCCCGCCCCTACCCGATTGCCGCGGGGAGTTTAGGTAGAGGTAGCCAGAGGGGAGGAGCTCCGAGAAGGCACTAACGTCACCTGGAGGAAGCCAGGTTTCGGTGAGAAAAAACAAATCCAGATTGTGAGAGGAAATGATATCATTGAGGACAAATGTCTTGTTATTGAGTGATCTGGTGTTGCAAAGTGCCAAGTGGAGCGTAGTCAAGTTGATGACAGGTGGCAATGACAGACAGGGAATCAGACAGAGGTTTTCCTGAACGCAACCCCGGGTAGATGTTCCAACCCGGCGGGAAAACGGAGAAAGGACGCCAGTGTAGGGGCCAACCGGCTGAAGCCACCGGTAGTAGAAGATTTATTATTGTGTGTCTGACCTACATCTATGGTGTAAACATTTTTTTGAGAAAACTGATAACTCTTTTGTCCTGGTTGTAACTGTATACTCTTGGCCTCAGATGTTTTCAGCTGAATGTGCCTGTTTGCAAAGCACCAAGTGCTGCACTGTATCTTAGCGGCAACTCTGCTTCTCTCAGAAAAGCACTAAAGTTCGGCTCACCTCACTGAGGTAAGTGCTATTGTCTGGTGACATGGTTCCATCTGTAAATAGCTATACAGGTTAAAACTATTTCACTTTTCATACAAAACCTGCCTGTGCTTTTGTGTGATGCACTTAGCTATTGTTGGCTGTGAGGAGAAAAGCTCAGCGTCCCGCCGGGAATGGACCCAGGGCCTCACACCGGGATTTGTGAGTATGAACAACAATGCTGCCTTTCTATTCATTAGGCATCACAGACAATGAGGACTGAGCGAACATAGCATTTTAGTTATATGGAAGAATTGCTGTGGTCAGTCAGGTGTCCTGTTGCTATGAAAGGGAATAGGCTGTGAAAAGAAATATACGTGACAGGACAAGTTTTCTATTGGGGTATGCAACAGTCGTCTGAATGAATGTGTCTAACGTTTCCAAAGATATAGGAGGTACGAGTAGAAAATGTTGTACTTGCATTGCAACAGAATACTTTACATGTGGAAAAAATGTTTTTTTACATATTTACAAATGTATCTCTTACATTTTAACATTTCAACTCAAAGAAGTTCTGGTACAACATAAAAAAAAAACAAATATGTGAAAATAACACTGGCCTTTCATGGGGCAGAAAAATGAACACAGATAAAACCATCTATGCATGTTATTGAATTGAATTGTCCGGGCTTATCCTAGTTAAAGAGAAGATCTATGTCAGGGTGTGGGACTGTGGTGAAGGTACCGGGACCAGTTAAAAAAAGTCACATGTTGTCATAGTTACAGTTTACCAATGGGCGCAGAGGCTTCTATAGCCGGAAGGAGGGCGGTTTGATTCCCACTCTCCTCAGTTCATACTGTTGTTGTGTCTTTGGGCAAGACACTTAACCCACCTTGCCTCCAGTGTCTGTGGCACTGGTGTATGAATGTGTGAGGTTATGGGACAATGGATGGAAATTAGCCTGAGGCTACAATTCAGCATGTTTACATCCATGTGGCTGTATCTCATGTATGTTCATTAACATGCACTGTCCCGATCAAAACCCAACATAAATAAAAATGGGCTTTTCCAGACACTGCCAGTGACATTACCAACAGAACTGTTTCCAGGAACAGACCCAGCACCTGATGCCTCTTCATTAGATCAGAGTCTATAACAGACTTTCCCATCAACTGGGCTTTAGAACAACAGAGAGCAGCCAATGGATCAGTGAGCTGCAAACAGAACTTCTTCATCTGCCATAAGACTGTCAATGATATACAAAGTCAGAATCAAATAATTTGAAGAGACCTAGCAACTAAATTTTCCCTTGGGGATTAATAAAGTTAAATTGAACTGACATTTAACCAATCACAATTCAAGGTGCAGTACCAACATATGCAGAATATACTGCCTCTGGACAGACAAGATTTAAAAAGAAAAACAGAGCATTGCCAAAATATCACACTTCATTTCAGATCAAACATTACAAATTGGTTGACAGAGTTTTCTACTGAGAGAAAATTTATCAAGCAGGCACCAATTTCCATTCAATAGAAACACAGTCGGACCAATAGTAACTATTGACTAAATGGGGCGGGCTTTATGCAACACTGTGTATGTTTGCCCCAATTTTTCATGAGTTGAACTCAAAGATCTACAACTTTTTCTATGTACACAAAAGGCCTATTTCTCTCAAATATTGTTCACAAATCTGTCCAAATCTGTGTTAGTGAGCACTTCTCCTTTGCTGAGATAGTCCATCCACTTCACAGGTGTGGGATTTCAAGATGCCGATTAGAGAGCATGATGACAGGTGGGCCTTAGGCTGGCCACCAGATCTGTTGCCTGTGAAGCTGAAAACATCCCAGTTCTTGCATGGCCAGTGTACTCACCAGACATGTCACCCATTAAGCATGTTTGGGAGGCTCTGGATCAGCAGTTCCAGTTCCTGTTCCAATATCCAGCAATGTCACGGAAGAGGATTGAATTGGAACAATCAACAACCTGATCAATTTTATGCAAAGGAGATGTGTTACACATTGAGTCAAATTGTGGTCAAACCAGATACTGACTGGTTTTCAGACCCCCCTCCCCAAGTGGCCTTTTATTGTGTCCAGCCTAAGGCACACCTGTACAATAATCATGCTCTCTAATCAGCATCTTCATATGCCACACCTATCTCAGCAAAGGAGAAGTGCTCACTAACACAGATTTTGAATTATTTGTGAACAATATTTGAGAGAAAAAGGCCATTTGTGTTCTTTGAAAAAGGGTTGTGTTTAAATTTTTGTTTAGTATAATATTATTTGTTGGTTCAGCCCCCAGGATATCTCATATCCAAACAGATTACTTAATAATTCTAGAAAAAAAAAGAAAAAAAAGATGGCTGGCCAGGCTAGCCAATCAAACTTGGCTGGGTCTGGTAAAGAGTACTTAATATTTTTGGCTCTACTCCACAAGTCCACCCACACTTAACAAATCCACCAAGGCACAGCTTCTCAGTCTGAAAAATGTTCCTCTGAAACTAGCTACATATTAGAGAAAAGGCTGGATAAATAAAGTTTTGAAAGAAAACTGAAGAGAGCTCTCTGACATTGTGAGACCTGAGTTTCTGGACTGTGATCAAGAGAAAGATGGGCGACACGCTTAGGCAGATGAGATGCTTGTTTGGGTTCCAGGAGTAGCAGACAGCAGCCAACAGACATGTGAAGCTCAGAGACTGCCAACTCACTGGAGAGATGTAGGTTAGTTCATCCAAAACACTATTAAAATCAATTCTTCTATAAAAAATGAATATTTTTTGTTCTGATTTTTGAAATCTGTGAATTCCAGCCTCAACAAAACATGTTCATTTGACCCAAAAGCAAACCCTAAACAGAGCAACTTTCCAAAGCTCCACTTGGTAAACTTTTCAAGTTACTCAAATATTTTAATTAGGCCAGACATAAAGCAAACTTAATTCTTGTATTTAGAAAACAGTATAATCTATACAATCCAATGTGGAAATTTATGGAGAGGCAGTTCTTCCTAACTGATCACATGACCTATGGATGAATGCACATATTAATTTACCACTTACACAGCGATTTCTCAAGGACATGTAAATACAGTACCTCACATTTACCTTTGAAGGCGCACCAAGGGAATCTATATATTTCCATTATTTATCAGAGGTCTATGAATATATGTATAATAAGCACAGTCCTATATTTGGTTGGATAACTTTTAATTACATATAAAATGTAACCTGATCATAAGCTTTAAAAACTAAACGTATGTTTGAACCATAAAGATATAAAGATAGCTGACTTAATTACTACTAAATAAAGTGGCAGCAATCTACAAACGTGAAGTCATCATCAGATTTCAGATAAAATATTGCAGTTAAAAAGATTCAAGGAAAGGTTAAGAAAGCAAGCATCTAGTCTAGATTGCTTTCTTAACGTTATATTGCATTATGACCCAGATGACTGAGACTGTCCACGGGCATGTAAAAAGGATTATGAAGTATGTAGAGGGAATTTTATACCTTTCCTGGATCAATCTTAACATCTTCAGCTGGGATATGTGAAAAGTGACGCTGGTCTTAGTGCAATAAAAGCAGCTACTCCTTTCTGCTTGCACCAAAGTAAAAATGCCTTAGATTGTGCAAGAAGTTGATTTAAAAAAGAGGCTCCCTTCAGACATCAAGGTCAGAGCGACTGGAGCACTTACCGGGACAGTTTTTGGGAGGTGAGTCACTTAGAGTGAATGCTTTAGCACTGTGGGGCTCAAGGAAATTCAATATTAGATTTAACCATTGTCGAAAAGCACATGTGAGAGATATTGGTGGTGTTTTTATGCTTCTCTGATTCTCTGAAACCTCCTGGTCACATAACACCAGTGGCCCTCCAACCACACACACATGCACACACAAAACAGATTTTGGATGTTGTGAGTTGGCTGGGCAGGTGAATGTGACATTTAGGTACATATGTTATTGTAGTTCATTATTGGCAGACTACCTGACTTGGTACTGCTAATTATAAATAAATACCAAATCAAATCAAATCTTTTTTACATTTATAGACCATCAACAACAACAACAATTTAATCAACATTAACAGAGTCAGTTAAATTCCTTATTCACTGTATTTCCCAAGATAACTGTCCTTTTTGGGTAAAAGAGTGAAAGTCAGCTTCCTTAATATAAGTGTATTATTTTTCCATGCACATAGCAGAGCTAACATAGCCATCATTTGCCCACCATCTGTCTGCAGCTCGGTATATGTAAGCTAATAGGAACTTTGCCCTGAGCAATGGAAACACCTGAGCAGCCCATCAACTCCGAACACAGTGACAACCTGAGACCTTGTGGGTGACAAGAAAATGTCTCCAAAGAGTCTCACATGCATTAGCAGTGATTCATCTGCAACTCTTTGTCTGACCTAGATTGTGTTATGTCTGTGGGAACACTGAAAATGTGATATCTTTAGTTACATTAATGGATGTGTATAAATGTGCAGCAGTGGAGTGGTCTCTAATGAGGACTCGTGCTCTGAGGCGTCCCAAAGGAGTCCTAGATGAAAACACTTGAAATCTTGCAAATTATCTTGGCTTTAAAGGTGACTTTGGAGTAGACAAATGTGGGCAACAACAATAAAACAATCAACAAGTGTCTGTGCTGCTATTACCACTTAAAAGTAAAACCTTTTATAACATCAGCTTGCTTTCTGAATAACTATGGTATCCACACAGGTACTCCACACAAAAGAATAGCTGGTTCTAAATTGTAATTCAAAAATATTAAGATCAGATTTGTTCCCTTCAGTTTTTTTGAGTTGATTAGATAAACTACAAAAAGCTCTTTTAAATTACTTTTACTTTTAAAATAGCTGTAGCCAAAAGTTCACTTTGCTTCACTGTTTTATTCTTTTTATTAAGATGTTTCTCTAAGTTGGCACTTTGCCAGGTGAACTCTGAATTTACCATTAAATGTGTCATGTACAGTTTGTGTCTCTCATCACTTCAACATCAAGACCTTCTAATAGACCAGATTACAAAAATGGTCCAGAGTAAATTAGGTTGAGAGCAGGCAATAGGTATTGTTATTACAAATTATATAACAGGTGACATACAACACAAGATATTTCTGTAATGTAATGCACTGACACATCTGAGGTTTTATGATATCAAAATTGAAAAAAACCTCTTGGGAAGGACTCTGTAACGTCAGGGAGTCCCTGTCCTTGAGTGTGTTCATGTCTGAAGGGTGTATTCATTGTGGCTGAATGCACTGCTCTGGGCATCCATCTTAAAGTGTGACACACTATGAGGAGGTAAATGTACCTTGGCTGGGATTTTCCAAGGCACTTGCAATTGAATGGTGCTATTAAAGGTCACCGTTTAGCCCGCGCCACACAAATAATAGCTCAGTGAAGCAACCTGTCCAGATAACAATATAGTGGGCAGTGGGATGGAAATATGAGCTCTGACGCATGAAAGTGAAGTGGCAGTCTGTTAAAATTGGTACTATATTTGGTCAAAGCTGTATCTAAGGAAATGTCTGGTGTAAAACAAAAGAAGATTCATCTTTTCTTACTGTAAATAAAGCCTTGTCCAGGGTTTGTCCTTTACCATGTGCAGCAGCTGAATTCTTATACGTTTACAAACTCACTAAAATCCTGCTTGTCCTGGTCAAAGTGATGCAAGTTTATTCAACTTGCTGCATGTTGCTGCCACTACTACTGCATGTATTTCAGATGTAGCAACCATTTTACCATTAGTCCTTTTAACATTCTTTTACTGTTGTTCTTTTCAAAAGCCCTCCAAATAGTTCTGTTTCCAAGTAAAATTAACATGCATAGAATTGTCCTCAGCTCTGGTGTATGAATGTGTGTGAATGTGGAGGTCAATTTGGTGGTGGTCGGAGAAGGCTGTGAGCGCCCCCCCCCCTCTGTCTGCCCCAGGTGTGAATGTGTGTGAATGTGTGTGAATGTGTGTGAATGTGTGTGAATGTGTGAATGTGAATGAATGGAAGCATGATGTAAAGTGCTTTTGGTTCCCGAGAAGGGTACAGAAAAGAATTATATAAATGCACACCATTTACCATTTTAGAAAGAACTACCCATTCAAGATTAAACCGTTGGTCAAGGTGCAATGATGTCCTCTCCTGATCATGACAAAGAGAGAGGTTTAGCTGTAGAGTATAGGCTTTGACAGTTTATCTTTCCACTACAGAATGTTGTAATTTAAATATGCTTATTAAGTACTGAACCAGGCCTAGTTTTACTAGGACCGGTAACAGTACAGAAAGCGGTCTTTGTCAATGGGACTTGATGGTTTTAGATTGTTTTGTGCTTTGTGTTCTGGGTAACTGATCTTTAAATGTGCTTTGTTTGATGTAAAAATAAATTGACTTAATGAGATGGTAGGTTCATGAAATGCCTCAAAGGGCAATGTTCACTTGTGTATTTTAAAGGTTCTATTGCTACGCTCTGACACTGATCCTGAAGGGCTAACATATTATAAGACTATACATTAGAGTTAACCCACACCACGTTTGTCAGTTGGAATAAGGGGTCATAAGAAAAATGACTTTAAGATTCCTCAAAACAAACAATTTACAGCCAGCCACCACAAGCTTAAGTAGAAGGTGTTTTAGACAGCACAATCCAGCAAAGTGCTGGCCTTAGTCTTTGGCAAGAAACGTGTAAATCCGGTACAATGGGGTGTAATACAAAGTGTACACGTATGGATTAAATCCTAAATTTATCTGAAAAGGAGACTCTGGTATCATTTCCCACCCATATTTTACAAGGAATTACTTTCAAAAGGTGATAATTATCACAATGTAATTATAGTTTTGTCTCTAGATGCTATACTTTCACTTTATGAAAACACAATCTATGAAAAAGTTTAACGTATTGTGGCTTCTCCTCACCTCAGTCTGAGACCAAAACCACATGTCCATAATACATCCATCTTCCTCCATGAAGCCTAAGCACAAGCTGCTGTATTGTGGTCATTGTGTCGTGTCATATTATATAAAATATAAATACTTTGCTACCTGTCTGTTTTCTAGTTAAATACTATTTTCTGAATTATTAACACCTGTCCTAATGTTCGCTGGCTCACAGTAGGACACAAGCCCCAATGGATCTCTACCAATTCAGACACCACTTGCTGGAGGCTTGAGCTCTGGCAATTGGGCAGTCTTTTTAGGCCCATCTGGCAGCAGACACAGACAACTTCCACTGCATCTTAAATTATAATTTAAGCTGACTGTAAAGAATTCTTACTTCATAAACATTATAACTTTTTATTTCCATTGAATCCTTATTTAATTATCCTCTGGTCTTTGTGAAGGCCTTGACATGTTGCTGTCAGTAGTTTGGATTCTATATTTTTATACAAAGAGCTCCTATATGTTCATGTTTCTGCTCCATTTAACTTGGTATTTGCCTGTGTGGGGGTAATGGAGTCATGAAAGGGTTAGCAGCTCAGGGCCGCCTCACTCTGCAGAGGAAGCTCAGAATCACAAGCGTACAGCGTCACATCACACGCCACAGGCTGCAGCTCTAAAGCTTGGACAGAGTGGTAGCCATCTACATACTCCATATGCACTGGAGACAAATGAAGTGCAGTTTTATAGCTTACCCTGCTGAGCTGTAACACAAGAATGTGCTCAAGCAGTTTTGAGAACCAATTGGTAGGAAAAATGCAAAGGGAACTGCTGACTGGCGGGGAACTGAGAAAATGCCAAATAAACTTTGCTCGACAAAATTGAGATGGTTGGTGCTCTAACGGGTTATGATGCTGGGATGAGAAAGAACCAATCTGTTTTCTTGCAGAGATGTGTAAAAAAAGTGTGGTGTAAGTTTCAGGCTGACGCTAGTAAATGTGTTACTGTTAAAAATGGACCCAGTCATAAAGACTGATATTTGTGTAGATAGAGCTGTATAGATCAGAAGATCAGAATCCATCCATCCATCCATCCATCTTCTACCGCTTATCCGGGGCCGGGTTGCGGGGGCAGCAGTCTAAGCAGAGAAGCCCAGGCTTCCCTCTCCCCAGACACTTCCTCCAGCTCTTCCGGGGGGATACCGAGGCGTTCCCAGGCCAGCCGAGAGACATAGTCCCTCCAGCGTGTCCTAGGTCTTCCCCGAGGTCTCCTCCCAGTGGGACATGCCCGGAACACCTCCCTAGGGAGGCGTCCGGGAGGCATCCGAAACAGATGCCCGAGCCACCTCAGCTGGCTCCTCTCGATGTGAAGGAGCAGCGGCTCTACTTTGAGCTCCTCCCGAGTGACCGAGCTCCTCACCCTATCTCTAAGGGAGCGCCCCGCCACTCTGCGGAGAAAGCTCATTTCGGCCGCCTGTATCCGGGATCTTGTTCTTTCGGTCATGACCCAAAGCTCATGACCATAGGTGAGAGTAGGAACGTAGATCGACTGGTAAATCGAGAGCTTTGCCTTACAGCTCAGCTCCTTCTTCACCACGACAGACCGGTACATCGACCGCATTACTGCAGAAGCTGCGCCGATCCGTCTGTCGATCTCACGCTCCTTCCTTCCCTCACTCGTGAACAAGACCCCGAGATACTTAAACTCCTCCACTTGAGGCAGGAGCTCTCCACCAACCTGAAGGGAACACGCCACCCTTTTCCGACTGAGAACCATGGTCTCAGACTTGGAGGTGCTGATCCTCATCCCAGCCGCTTCACACTCGGCTGCAAACCGCCCCAGTGAACATTGAAGGTCCTGGCTTGATGGAGCCAACAGGACAACATCATCTGCAAAAAGCAGAGATGAAATCCTGTGGTCCCCAAACCAGACTCCCTCCGGCCCCTGGCTGCGCCTAGAAATCCTGTCCATAAAGATAATGAACAGGACCAGTGACAAAGGGCAGCCCTGCCGGAGTCCAACATTCACCGGGAACAGGTCTGACTTACTGCCGGCAATGCGAACCAAGCTCCTGCTCCGGTCGTACAGGGACCGGACAGCCCTTAGCAAAGGGCCCCGGACTCCATACTCCCAGAGCACCCCCACAGGGCACCGCGAGGACACAGTCGAATGCCTTCTCCAGATCCACAAAGCACATGTGGACTGGTTGGGCAAACTCCCATAATCCCTCCAGCACCCTGGAGAGGGTATAGAGCTGGTCCAGTGTTCCACGACCGGGACGAAAACCGCATTGTTCCTCCTGGATCTGAGGTTCGACTATCGGCCGCATTCTCCTCTCCAGTACCCTGGCATAGACTTTCCGGGAGGCTGAGGAGTGTGATCCTCTGTAGTTGGAACACACCCTCCGGTCCCCCTTCTTAAAAAGGGGGACCACCACCCGGTCTGCCAGTCCAGAGGTACTGTCCCCAACGCCACGCGATGTTGCAGAGGCGTGTCAGCCAAGACAGCCCCACAACATCCAGAGACTTGAGGTACTCAGGCGTACCTCATCCACCCCGGTGCCTTGCCACCGAGGAGCTTCCAACTACCTCAGTGACTTCAGCCTGAGTGATGGACGAGTCCACCTCTGAGCCCTCGGCCTCTGCTTCCTCAGTGGAAGACGTGGCGGTGGGGTTGAGGAGATCCTCAGTATTCCTTCCACCGTCCAACAATATCCCCAGTTGAGGTCAGCAGATTCCCACCTCCACTGTAAACAGTGTTGGCAGGGCACTGCTTCCCCTCCTGAGGCGCCGGACAGTTTGCCAGAATTTCTTGAGGCCGACCGATAGTCTTTTCCATGGCCTCACCGAACTCCTCCCAGACCCGAGTTTTGCCTCCACAACCACCCGTGCTGCAGCTTGCTTGGCCTGCCGGTACCTATCAGCTGCCTCAGGAGTCCCACAAGCCAACCAGGCTCGATAGGTCTCCTTCTTCAGCTTGACGGCCTCCCTTACTTCCGGTGTCCACCACCGGGTTCGGGATTGCCGCCACGACAGGCACCGGAGACTTTGCGGCCACAGCTTCGAGTGGCTGCGTCGACAATGGAGGTGGAGAACATGGTCCACTCGGACTCAATGTCTCCAGTCTCCTCGGAATCTGGTCGAAGCTCTGTCGGAGGTGGGAGTTGAAGATCTCTCTGACAGGGGACTCGGCCAAACGCGTTCCCAACAGACCCTCACAGTGCGTTTGGGTCTGCCAAGTCTGTCCG
The DNA here is from genome assembly GCA_024349245.1 of Neodontobutis hainanensis. Taxonomy (NCBI): domain Eukaryota; kingdom Metazoa; phylum Chordata; class Actinopteri; order Gobiiformes; family Odontobutidae; genus Neodontobutis; species Neodontobutis hainanensis. Next base: position 523,426 of record JALDNG010000024.1, read on the forward strand.
ACCTTCTCCCCGCCATCGGATCCAACTCACCACCAGGTGGTGATCAGTTGACAGCTCCGCCCCTCTCTTCACTCGAGTGTCCAAGACATACGGTCGGAGGTCAGATGAGACAACTACAAAGTCGATCATCGACCTCCGGCCTAGGTGTCCTGGTGCCACGTGCACTGATGGACACCCTTATGCTTGAACATGGTGTTCGTTATGGACAAACTGTTGCTAGCACAGAAGTCCAATAACAGAACACCACTGGTTCAGATCAGGGGCCGTTCCTCCCAATCACGCCCCTCCAGGTGTCACTGTCGCTGCCCACGTGGCGTTGAAGTCCCCAGTAGAGCGATGGAGTCCCCGGTTGGAGCACTTTCCAGCACCCCTCCCAGAGACTCCAAGAAGGCCGGGTACTCTGCACTGCCATTTGGCCCGTAGCACAAACAATAGTGAGAGACCTATCCCCAACCCGAAGGCGCAGGGAAGCGACCCTCTCGTTCACCGGGTGAACTCCAACACATGGCGGCTGAGCCGGGGGGCAATAAGCAAACCCACACCAGCCCGCCGCCTCTCACCGCAGGCAACTCCAGAATAGTGGAGAGTCCAGCCTCTCTCGAGGATTTGGGTTCCAGAGCCCAAGCTGTGCGTGGAGGTGAGCCCGACTATCTCTAGTCGGTATCTCTCAACCTCCCGCACAAGCTCAGGCTCCTTACCCGCCAGGGAGGTGACATTCCATGTCCCTAGAGCCAGATTCTGTGTCCGGGGATTGGGCCGTCGAGGCTCCTGCCTTCGACTGCCACCCAATCCACATTGCACCGGCCCCTTACGGTTCCTCCTGCAGGTGGTGGGCCCACAGGAGGTCGGTCCCACGTCGCTCTTTCGGGCTGAGCCCGGCCGGGCCCCGTGGGGAAAGACCCGGCCACCAGGCGCTCGCATATGAGCCCCAACCCCGGGCCTGGCTCCAGGGTGGGGCCCCGGTTGCGCCATACCGGGCGACGTAACGGTCCTCGATATTAAACTTTCCATAAAGGGTTCTGAATGTAAAGATCAGAATGTATATAATTAAAAAAGGAGAAATAAATATTATCATCAGCAGTCTGAACATTATGTCTTATCCAAGCATTTTACATGTCTTCTTAGTAACCCTCCTAATCACCAACTGACCTTGACATCTGACCCCCACCCTCTGGTTTATTGCCCACACTTTTTAGAACATTGATTTTTCAATTGACTTTTTTCAGTGACGTACCCCCTATGAAATTCTTTTTACTCCCAAGTAGCCCGCACCGGCACAAAGCATTTTCGGTTGGAAAAAGGTCAAATACAAAGCTCTGCCATCAGCATATCATTTTGTGTATAATAACATTTATAATAACAAATGTTATTTACCCATAACTAAATGTATGGCATATATGTTTCTTAGCTCTAAAATGTGTGATTTAAACTGAATACAGTGATCAGACGAAGCACAAAACCGTAAAGCTCAATTATTCTGTAAAACACAGAGTTTATTTTCCCAGGAGCACAGACAGAAAATGTCATTGAAGGTGTGTTGCTATGAGGCTGCATTATAATTTATAGGTATATTTTGTAACTAAATGTGTATGTTGATAGCACTAGATTTTACAGAGTGCACTTGAACAGAACACCCTGCGTAGCACAAGGCTTTTCCTCTCACCGTTATCTGTCAAACTATTCAAGAGACATATACAGCGGATTTTACCTTGATCAGTTTGTGACGAGTATTTTCACTGCAGCCAGTGAAATTTACAAGAAAGAAATTTAAAAGGTGACACTCAGAAATCCACCTACTCACTGTGTGTCCAGAGCTACTTTCCAGCACTGAACCACCAAAACAATGCCTTTAATCATGTGCAATGTGCCAGTTACAAAGAAGTGAAGTAAGCACTGTGACCACCAATGTCATTTTACTTGAGACATTATATTTACTGAGTACCATCCTTGGCTGCTCTATCTTTGTGAAAATGTGAGGTTGACTGCTCCAGAGTGTTGGCACGAATCAAACTTACAAACATATAACTTGTTCCTTTTCCAAAATAAATAAAAATTCTCATGTTCTCGATGGGCTTTCTCTTTTTTCCTCACATCGGTGTAGCGTGTTGCCAAGTGCTTCGACGAGGATGTTGACTGAGATTTCAAAAGATGAAATGATGGCGTCTCTTCACTGGTTACCTGTTCAGTGCTGACTTTAAGATTGCACTGCTTGCTTTCAAAACATGGCCCTGGGGTACACTCGGAATTCTCTTTGAGCTGACAGGTTCATCAGGGCGCTATAAACTGAAAGTGTCCGTATGCTTCGATATTATTAACAGTCACTTTGGGTCAAGACTTTAAACGCTCACCTATTTCAGTACATCTTTCCAATGCAAAGTCTACAAAATGTATTTTAAACAATTGCAAAGCAGTGGCACTGTATGCATCCTGCATTTGGATACAGTAGGTCCAGTGTTTTATTGTCCCAGGTTGTACAGTCTACAAACTGGTGAGAAGTGGGTAAAGGTGAGTCCAAAGTAACATTAAAATCCCCAAAAATGAGTTAAAAAGCCTGAGGGTGTTTCAACTGTTGCTTGGCAGTTCTATCTGCTTAAGGGGGTACACTCCGATGAAAATAAATAAGGTAAATAATATGGACACATTCCAATGGCTAAAAGTTCAATGTCCAGTGTACATACACGCTCCTTTACAGTAATGTGGCCAGGATTACACCACAACTCATTCACAAAAACTGCAATCCTGCTGCTTCTTACTGCTTAGAAGTGTGTCTCTGTGTCTCTCTCTCTATGATACTACTCCCATCGCACAACCGCACACAGTCCGTCCATCTTATTTCCCAAAGACTGTGCTTTCCCCATGATGACAGATGGGACAGCAGGCTTTAATTTTCCTCCTTCTTGCTCTCAGCTTTGCTCCTGCTCTGCATCTGTGGGGCTTTCAAAAGATGATAAAAAAAATTACAAAAAAAACACTAGATAGAATTTAAAAGATAAAAGATCACTGGGGCTAAAGTGACTGCATGCCTCTCTCAAAACGCCCATTAATACAAATTTTCCAACACAGTATTTTGCCAAGTAGTGTTCGTAATGTCAAAGTAAGTACAAAAAACATTCCCTATTCCCCTGCGTACACAGTTCAGAGTCCTCCTGATCACCTTCAAAGCTCTCCATAACCTGGCCCCCTCCTACCTCACAGACCTGCTCCCCCACCACACTCCCCCTCGCTCTCCCGACGTCAACTTCCTGTCCCTGCACTGCAGGATCAAGCTCCAAAACTGGGAAGACAGAGTCTTTTCTATCGCCATCCCCGCCCTCTGGAACTCTTTGCCCCAAGACCTCAGTGACTGCACCAACCTCCCCTCATTTAACACAACTCAAGTCCCACCTGTCCAGAACTGTTTTTAATGTTTATTAGCTTCTGTTTTAAATAATCTTTTATCTTAATTAGTTCTAAATTTTGTACAGTGTCTTTGAGTGTTTTGAAAAGCTTTTTTTTTATCCATGTTTCATTCAATCTTTTTGGTTTTAACTTGGTTCTGCCCTGTCTTTGTTATCACATTTAGCTTTTTCTCAGTCCTGACATTTTCATACATGTTTCTCAAAGATGTCAGGAGAATTGCTCTGGATTTTCACCTGGCATTTGTGTTCATACATGCAGCACATGTTGTAAGAATACACATGTACAGAGATGGTTCTGGTGGCTCTGCTGAGTTTGTCTGGTGGAGTGGAGCAATAGGGGGTGAAATGTGCAGTTTTACAAGAAAATAAAGTAAAAGTAATGTACAAACAATAATAATACAGCACTTTTCCACCTACTGTAGTAGACACTCAAAGCGCTTTACATACATTAAACTATTAACCAGTGTTAGAGAACTTCACTGGAGGGAATACAGGTTAAGTGTCTTGCCCAAGGACACAACGACAGTATGCAGTGGAGAGCGGGATGTTATGATGTTTTGGGATGTTTTGAGCGGGGATTGAACTGCCCACCCGCCGGTGGAAGGACGGCTGCTCTACCACTGAGCTATAGTGCCGCCCGGCCCGTTATAGCCGTTATAACTCGACAGTGCTAACACACACTCTGTCACTCCTCAAGAGGATCTCCAGACGCTGTTCATACATGACACGCCTCTGGAGTTTGTACTAGGTTTCCAGCAGGAGTTATAATAATAATAATAATTGTAGTAATCACAAAAAAGTAGTTCAATAATAGTGGGCCATAGTGTTTGTTTGTGCATTGACACTTGCCGTGTTTAGTGTGGTTCAAACAGACTTTAGTGCGGTTGCTCTGTCACAATTATCTGTTCACTTGGATCATTATGAATGCTCCATATGAATCTCAGTGTGCTCCAAAACCCCTTCAAAACAAAGGTCTAGGCGCACTTCCAAGTAAACTCTGCTAGTCAAGTGTGAACCTTACATGGACCATAGACAAACCCAAACAGAAAGAACGTCATAAATTGGCGAAGAAACCATCACCTAATGTTTTCCTGTGGTTGGAATAAAAACAAACCAAAACAATATTGTTCAACTAATGACAAGAGGTCAAATGTGAAGCAGTGAGAAACTAAAATGCAGTGGTAACATGCTTTATTAGCATTTGGGCTAACAGCACCATCTACTGTGTTTCTTTAAAATGTTCTTTTATTTTGTCCACAGTTTAAAAAGCCATATGTGAACACTTGATGGACTGGGGCTTTTTGAATACGACAACAGGGCTTTACTAGAAAAGAGCATGGTATTAGTAAGTTTTATGTTTGTGTTCTTTCTGCAGTCTCCAATGTCTACTGTGCCATTAACATTGTAAGGGACATTTTGCTGATTAAAAAGCTTACTTTGTGTTGACCCTTATTGTCTCTGAGAAGCTTTGTTCCATTTAAAAGGTCTAAATCTCTTCACACCATTACCCTTGTCATTTTGCCAAGACCATCCAGAGGCAAATGGAAAACTGCAAATATTCTGGTCCAACTTTAGCTTTCCCAAATGCGATTGTTAGGCAAACGTTATCACTTGGAGAATTTGTATATTTCTGGTTCAGATTTAAAGATCCGCATCAGCTGTATGTAGCCATGATCTGCTAGTTTAAACATCTAACCCCAAATTATGGTTTGTTGCATGGATACTGTGGTTAAAAATTGGCTGCTGCTGAATAAGTGTGATGGTATGTGACAACCAATTATATAAACACTGTTTTTAATAAGAAATACAAAATGCATTCTTCTGGTGAAAAGAAAAATAGGAACAGGATGATTTTGGTAGGTTTGAATTTGTTTTGTAGTAGTTGTAGCCAGGAGCCATGTATTGGGAATATATAGAATTATTATTAGGCCCGAGCCGGTGATAGCCGGGAGGGCCTATTGTTTTTGCTCGGATTATTATTATTTATTTATTTTTTTTCTGCAAAATGATCCTCAATTTGACCCAGTGAACATGCGCAAAAAGTCATTTTTATTTGGCCCAAAGTTCAAGATCGGCGAAAAATTTTTGTATTTGAAGTCGCCGAAAAAAAAATATGAAAAATGACTCATGGGCGACCCCTAGAAAAGTCAAAATACATTGGGCCTATGGAAAGTGAAAGTACATTTTTTCCAATGTAGAAATACAAAACTTGGTAGATCCATAGAACACCTCAGGGCAAACAGAAAAGTCTATGACAGCCACAGTCTAAACTCAACAGGAAGTCCGCCATGTGGGGTGAAAGTCGCGGCCACCTAAATCGCACCCCTTACGCCAAAAGATTCAACTCATTGTTTTTTTGTCTAAATGGCCCCAATTTTGGTGAGTATCATCTAGACACATGTGCCAACAAAAGCTGTCATTTTGTTTTTGATATCTTATCGGGTGTGGGTGTGGCAAGCCTGTAACGAGGCGGCCATTTTTTTGGTAATAAATTATCCGTTAACTCTCAAACGCCTTCTCGGATCAAGTTGGACTCAAAAAGGCGTTTGTGCACATTCATGACCTGAACACAAAGATATGTAAATAAAAGGGTTAGCTTTAGAAATGGCCCTCTAGCGCCACCTACAAACTTATAATGGGACCCAAGAATTTAGTATGTCATAGAGACATAAAATTTGGCACACACATCACTTATGTCATGACGAACATAAAAGCTAATGACAACCACCCCCTATTTATAAATGTGTTGCCATAGCAATGGCGCAAATATGTGGAAAAAGTCAATGGGAAGGGAAAATTTTAGTTTGTCCTAGGCAAATGAAACTTGGTACACACATCCAGCATGGGCTTATGAACATAAAAGCCAATGGGGACCACACCCTATCACACACGCGAAGGCGGCCATTTTGAATTGAAAATGTGAACCGGGTTAGAATACACCTCACTTTTAAAAATTGACAGAAAATAGCCGCTTCATTCAAGAAACACCAAACTTAGGCAAAATGAGCTAAACACTTGTGTGCAAAATAGACAATGCCTTTTCTTGTTGTTTTTGCTCAATTTATATTTTTATTTAATTTTTATTTTTCTGCAAATTTTTCTGCAAAATTGTCCTTAATTTTGACCCAGTAAATGTGCGCAAAAGTTAATTTTATTGGCCACTAAACTTAAGCCTGGCAAAATATTGATGTATCTTAAATATTTGAAAAAATAATAAAAAGAAATGACTCAGTGGCGACCCTGGGAAATGAAAATACATTCGGCCTATGGAAAGTGAAAGTAATTTTTCCAACGTAGAAAAATGAAACTTGGTACATCCATAGGACACCTCAGGCCAAACAGAAAAGTCTATGACAGCCACAGCCTAAACTCAACAGGAAGTCCACCATGTGGGGTGAAAGGCGCGACCAACTAAATCGCACCCTTCGGGTCAAAAGATTAAACCCAATGTGTTTTCATCTAAATGGCCCCAATTTTGGTGAGTATCATCTAGACACATGTGCCAACCAAACTTGTCATTTTGTTTTTGATATCTTATCGGGTGTGGGTGTGGCAAACCTGTAACGAGGCAGCCGTTTTTGTGAAAATAAAATATACCTTAACTCTCAAATGCCTTCTCGGATCAAGTTGGACCCAAAAAGGCGTTTGTGCACATTCATGACCTGAACACAAAGATATGTAAATAAAAGGGTTAGCTTTAGAAATGGCCCTCTAGCGCCACCTACAAACTTATAATGGGACCCAAGAATTTAGTATGTCATAGAGACATAAAATTTGGCACACACATCACTTATGTCATGACGAACATAAAAGCTAAAGACAACCACCCCCTATTTATAAATGTGTTGCCATAGCAACGGCGCAAATATGTGGAAAAAGTCAATGGGAAGGGAAAATTTTAGTTTGTCCTAGGCAAATGAAACTTGGTACACACATCCAGCATGGGCTTATAAACATAAAAGCCAATGGGGACCACACCCTATCACACACGAGAAGGCGGCCATTTTGAATTGAAAATGTGAACCGGGTTAGAATACACCTCACTTTTAAAAATTGACAGAAAATAGCTGCTTCATTCAAGAAACACCAAACTTAGGCAAAATGAGCTAAAGACTTGTGTGCAAAATAGACAATGCCTTTTCTTGTTGTTTTTGCTCAATTTATATTTTTATTAAATTTTTATTTTTCTGCAAATTTTTCTGCAAAATTGTCCTTAATTTTGACCCAGTAAAAGTGCGCAAAAAGTTAATTTTATTGGCCAATAAACTTAAGCCTGGCGAAATATTGATGTATCTTAAGTATTTGAAAAAATAATAAAAAGAAATGACTCAGTGGCGACCCTGGGAAATGAAAATACATTCGGCCTATGGAAAGTGAAAGTAATTTTTCCAACGTAGAAAAATGAAACTTGGTACATCCATAGGACACCTCAGGCCAAACAGAAAAGTCTATGACAGCCACAGCCTAAACTCAACAGGAAGTCCGCCAGGTGGGGTGGAACACGGACCACCTAAATTGCACCCTCGGGTCAAAAGATTAAACCCAATGTGTTTTTTTCTAAAAGGCCCCAAATTTGTTGAGTATTATCTAGACACGAGTGCCAACCAAAGTTGTCATTTTGTTTTTGATACATTTACGGCTGTGGTCGTAATGAGCCTGTGAAGAGGCAGCCATTACTTTGGGAAATAAATGCCATTTACAAAATGCCAGGATCCTTCCTTTAAAGGACGCTCCTCCAGAGCCAAGACTAGAGCCTTGGAAAGCTCTTCAGAATCTTTTGGAACTTGTAAACTTGTTTTTAGACAAGTAATATTTACATTTTTACTTTTTAACAGGCGGGTGCAGCGATTTCTGAGCAAATCTCCAGTCAGTATTTTGTTTTTCTCGCCTTAGCCCAAACATAATCTATTATTTTTATAAGTTCAGACAGATCCCAGGAAAACCAGGGAATGTGGAGACCTTTAACTCTAAATACAAGGTGGTGTAGCAGGCCCCAGCAGTAGCACAGGCCCGAGATGATGAAGCAGGCTCCAGCCAGAAGAAGATTCAAGCAGAGGCACAGGCCCAGTTATTTGACATTACTGTGAAGTTTACGCTTTAAAGCACGAAATGCATTCCTCCGAATACATGTGTCCCCGCGGTCGCAAGGGTGGCGAGGGCCTTTATCGCCGCTTGCGGCTTTAATTATTATTATTATTCCTTGCATTATACCATTGTAGATATAAATATAAGGTAAAATAGCTTATTATACTTCTTAATATGGAAGGACAATGCATAATTATGTTTATGTCATATACCAGAGACATGCATGCACTGCTATGACCATAACAAATACAAAAACTTCATATGGCTTTACGGTATCTAATTGGCTAAGTGGTGATCCCCTGAAGCCTCTGAAGTATTATATTTTTTTGGGACATTTAAAAATATCCTTCTGTCTTTAGACAAAAATCAAAGAATACTGTAGCCACACTTCTGTATAACCACAGTAAGCTGCACGAGTTTAGGTCTTATAGGTAGTACTCACTGCTCTTGGGCTGTAGTTGCAGTTTATGTACAACAATAGTCCAGAACAGCAATTTCTTTGAAACAGTCGAGATTTCTTTGCATGTCATGATTTTCATTTCTTTTGTTTGTCACAATGGGTTGGATCCTTTTGTAAACCAAGACTTGCTAGCTTGTCCAAAACTGGACACAAATAGGTCTCCTGTATGAGCCTAGTATGTCCCATCCACCACCAAAAACATTCTCTGTTTCATTGCACAAAGCTAATAGGTCAGCCTCTTAATTATCATATTTTAGTGGTGGTAGGTTGGTCATCGTCATCTCTGCTAACATCAATATACTGTAGGATTCATTAAAATTTCAGACCTCCGTTGGACAAAATACAGAACCAGACTAAACAAGACATGGAGCTCAGAAGAGATTAAACATTGGGACTGAAAAACAACACAATAGGCAGTCTATTTATAAGTTCTGAGGGTTAGCCTTAACATGTACTTTTCATTCTGGTAGTTGAGTTAAGTAGTTGTGATTTCCATTTTGTCTCGCTGTCTAAAGTTGGCCTCGCTTTGCCTTCTGATGTCAATAGAAGTCAAAATGATCCAGCAACTGTATCTGAAACTATATCGTACATTATGAATGTAAAATGCCTAGTCTGGTTAGGATTTGATGTCAAAATGGCATGGGTTCAGTTAAATACTATACTATATATACTGTGTGTGTATATATATATATATATATATATATATATATATATATATATATATATATATATATATATATATATATATATAAATACATACATTTTATATATAAAATGTATATATAAATACATACATTTTATTTATACTCATTTTTACTGATCAGATCTATATTTCAGGAAACACAAAAACATTGTCTGTCATACAAACGTATTGAAACCATGCAGAGCCCCAGAGCAGTGGTCCTGTGATACATCTAAATCATACCAGCTCTTTCTAATCATCATTGTGATGTTTGTTGGGGTGTATGTGTGAGAAAGAGGTTTGTGAAGGCACGATAACGCCGGCCGAGTGCCGAGAGTAAATCTTGGTGCGGTTCTTGGCTCACCTTGCCGGTGCTAAGTGCACACCTGCAGAGCATAGATTAGAGGTGCATTATCTGAGGGGGAGTGCGCCGCTACCTCTCTCCATCCTAATCACACCTTTCATCTGAGCCTTGTTATTGCTGTTTTCCTCCCTCTGAAGCCACTTCTACAACTCTGTGTCTCTAAGCTCACGGGATGTGGTGGAGCATGTTGATGCACACATCCTGCAGCTTCATATTTTATCTATAAGTAAAGTTATGTCTATAGCATCCAAATAATACTAAATATCACCAAAGTTACCAGTTAGGCTAAACATTATGAGAAGTAAAGACGCTACTATTGATTATGTGATTAGCATGGCACCTACAAGTTTAGGAGTAGGTAAACTTTTCATCCTTGCAGAAAGAATAGTCAATGTATGTTTCCTGGTAGATGACAGAATAATCATATTTGGACCTGAACTATGCTAGAAGTGTCCACACTAGTCTATGTATTGCTAGTAAAAAAAGTGTGTCTAGTGTCTGCCCAATTGATTGAAGCAAAATTATTGTGAGCATTAACTTTGACTAGCGCGAGTGTATAGTGATATATTATTAAATTGAAACTTGTAGGTTTCATACTGAATGACATTTTAACATTCTGCATTTAAACAGTAGACTCTATAATTCTCTCTGTTTGTTGGTCTTTACTTGTCGAGTATGTATTGTTCATTTAGTCTGTTCATTTTACAGAGCTTTGTGTACTTTCATGTTAACATATCTCTGACCCGCAGATGTGATTGTTCATTTAGTGCAGACTCTGCCTGTTTCACATGAAAAGGTTCACCAATAAACCCAAAACTAATTTAATGACTTAGTAACCCAATTTGTGATCCCACTAATCCAGATTTGAGATTGAAGAGATTGTTATCTTTTGTCCGTCCGGGTAGATGAGATGTATCCAAGCTTTAACAAGCTTCTTAGTATAGGGTCTCAGACTGTCCTTCTATGCTACAGCATACAATATGTTTGTGAGTTCTCTCTGTCTATCTGCTTATCATCTCTGTGTGTGCAGTGTGTGTCCTTGGTCCTATCTACTGTTGGTGTCTTGGGGTAGAATCTGAGGTTGCTTTGGTTTTCAGAATGATCAGACAGAAGCCATGTTGTGAAGCCTCTACGCCATTACTCACTCGGAAGATCACATGATCCTTTATGAGCATTTCAGTTTAAATGCATAGATGTAGATGTCATTGCTGCTGGACTAAATCAAAGTCACCACAAGATTATGGTGGTGCTGTCTAAAACTAAGTATATTATGGTGGATTATGAATTACACCAACCCATTAAGCACTGTTTTTCATATACTCTCAGATCTTTTTAGCAGTATTTTTTTGGCAGTTTTATTAATACAACAATCAGAAGTTATAATAATTCTCTGTATAACCTTAAAATACATACTAAATGCTAAACGTTGAGAGTTGCATTGTTTAATAATGGTGTTTATCTTGGAGTGGGGTTTTAAGTCTGTTTTTGCCTCATTGCTAAATTTGTAGACACAAAATGGAGCCTGCAGAGTGAGTTGCTTTGGGCCCAGCTCGGCTAAGCTTGGGTAATTGCACCCAAAGGAGACCTGAGACTGAGGCAGGCGCTGTTTAAAGGAACTGCCAGTTCAAAGTTCAGGCCTCCTGTGGAAAACTGCAGACGGAAGAACGCAAGCAAACACCACAGAACCAGAGCAAACAGGACATGGAGCTCAGATGGGATTCAGCACTGGGACAAACAACAGTACGGGCAGTATTCATAAAGTAGATATTGTGTTGCAGTTTCTGTTTTCTCTTCTTGACAAGTGCAGTGTAGTCCGAATGTATGTTGATCTTGCCATGCCCTCACTTTGTTGTAGTGGACAGGATCACCATTATAGAAGGTAAATCATTCTGGGTCACATCAATGACAGGTTGTTGAGCTGTTGACAGACAAGACTTCAGACCTAATGTATAGGTGAAGGCAAGTCCCTACTAGAGTTTTTGGAACTATATGGAACATACTTTTTAATGCAACACTTTGATGTTTGCCCCCATTTGTCATGAGTTGAACTCAAAGATCTAAGACTTTTTCTATGTACACAAAATGCCTATTTCTCTCAAATATTTTTCATTTGCCCCTATCTCTATTCCAAGGAACTATTTTGGAAGGAAAATGTAGGTTTTGCCAAATGTAAATGTGCTAGAATTTATTAGTTGTGTCCCAATAGAAATAACAAAACTACTACTAAAAATGTCTTTAAAAGTTTTACAAAGTGTGTATTCACAGCTTGTTTATTTTTGTAGGACTTGACACCGTCTTGTCCACTGGGAGAAATCTCTTTGTAAACCAGACACAGACAGCCCAGTGTAATGACACAATGACAGACAGCAGCTCACATTAAAAGATGACCGTATACAGTCTGGACTTTCACTAAAAACACTGTGCGTATATTTTTCTGCCTCAAGTTATGTACACAGTCTTAGTTGTAAAAGATGGTGTGGCCCAAAAGGCTCCACCATATGTCTGTGTATACAGCAGTCTATTGTAGAAATGAGGCCATGTTACACGTCGAACCATATGTTTGACACACAGAGATTTCAACATGCTGCTATACATAGACCTATTTTACACATTTACATGACAATGACTTATAGATGCAATATGTTATGTCCAGCTCTTATTCCTAAGGCCCAAACTAAAGCAATGTAAGGTCAAAGGCCATCTCATTTTCTATTGATGTCTCTTTTCTGATACACTGGGTGTTTTATGATATTATAACGTCCACCGTTAATTGCAGGAATTTTGAACCCACCAAGTGAAAACATAAATCAATTTACATTAGAAGTTTTAGTTTATTTGCCGAGGATAGAGATAATATATATATTATAACACAAGACTCCCCCTACAGGTAGAGAAATAAAAAAGTCACCTGGGAAGGAATAGGCAAAGTTAGGTTGATAATAAAAGGGATACAAAGTAGTTTGGAAAGACCTGCCACATTCAAAAAAGTCTAGCTTATCAGGTTAGCTCACTTCATGGAAATACCCCATACCCCAATGGCATTGCAGAAATTATATATATTTACAATAAACTGTAAAACGTGTCCATCCAAACTTACATACACATAGTTGATAGCCTCAAATAACTATTGCTGGTGCAAACTACTTGCTTGAATAATGTGGTATTATTATTAGGGCCAGTAACAACAAATGCTCTCTACAATTCCTTAATGGCACACACACGTAGAAGTCATACTATAGTGCCCCTAATGGAAGTCAGGACAAAATGGGCCATATTCATTTATATTATGATGTAGAATTATATACAAGGAATTTCAACTGCTATTTTTGCAGCTTCATTGTCCAATAATTTCAACCTTTATTTTATGTTTTTTTTTAATCAGGCACAAAGTCATAGGTCAAAACCTTTGGGTAAAACACAACACTGTTCCCCCTGGTTAAACTCTGAAGCCGTCTCTCTGTGTATTTGTACTCTCCAGTCCATTAAAAACCATGCGTGAGGAAACGTGCCTAGACTGTAGCTCTTTAAACTCACCCCTCGAAACTCAATGGAGCTCAGCAAAACTCAGCGGGGAACCTGTGGCCATAATCTGTGGACGTGAGGCTGCAGTCAGGTGTGACGTGTCTGATGTACGCTCAGGTCAGGTCTGACTGCAGGGGACTAATCACAGTGGCCAGTATTTTCACTAAACACAGCAATAGCTGCAACCAAGGCAGAGGAAGTGGCACTTCATCATGCTGTAAGATAAACACTTTTACGACCAACATAAGCACAGAAGAAGAAGAACGAGGCAAAGAGAAGTAAACAGACTGCCCAGCATTGAGCGATTGCTTCACTGTTGTTTTAACTGCTGCGAGAACTGGCTTTTTTTCATCAGAATATGATTTATTGTGCGGTTTTTAAATCTCTATTATAGACTATGGGACTGTTAACACATTAAAATCACTTGTGTTTTCAACAGAATCTATGTTTACAGTGAGCTAGACTCTTGTACATGGCTCTTGCAGAAATATAACTAGTACTATCTCACAATAAGTGAGATGTGATGTACAGTGTAAAGACATAATAGAAAAGAGCAGACCATCTGCCTAATAAGAGAGTCCTTTATAAGAATGGGAGCAATCCAGTGTGTATACAAGCAACGATTGGCTAAAGCTTTCCATCCCTAGAAACTCTCATCTGTTACAGGCTAATGAGTAAAGCCTAGATGACATCTTATGTTTTTTTTTTTCCACAGATCCACAGTTTTTACAATATTTTATTAGATATTTCCATCATTATTTCTCAGTTTGATTAGGCTAAAAAACAGGCTACATATGATTATAGTTAGTGTCTTTTGTTATGCAAACAACACAACCGTACCATGGCAGCTGGAGTTAGCATCACTAGCATTACCCAACACAATTTTCTAAATGTACTAATTTTTCATGACTTCTGGATTTATGAACCATTACTGTAGAAAGTCTATAGTTTTTACTGTTTATGATTCAAACTTTACTGGATATGTTGACAGCTGGGTCAAAGACGATTTGTCATCACAGTTTATGTAGATTCATTCCTTCAAATGCAATGTTGACTTAATCTTGGAATGCTCTTTCACATTATTTGAATTTATTATGTGCAACATTTGATTTGTCTGATTGTCAGACATTTATATTTCAATCTTTGCACAGGGACTACGGCAGTGCATAGCCAAGCAGAGGAAAAAAATATATTTGGCTTGAGATAGTATTTAAGTTTTGGAAATGATATCCTGAAACCTCATGAGTTAAGACTAATAGAAACTACATCAGGAGAATTGTTACAAAGGTCAAAGCATTTTGTTTTTCGAAGGGAAACAAGAGCTAGCTCTCCAGAACTAAAGCATGCTAGCAAGAAACCTGACATTCCCAAGGATCTGAGGTGGCATAGGTGGGGCTGAATAGCAGGACTGTCAAACAACACAGATGCTCTCTTCAATAAAGCGGGAGGTCTATGGCGGTCTTTAGTGTGTGCGCCAGTTTTTGCTGCTGCTATAAAAAACATTTTAAGTTCTTATGCAGTTGTGACAATATTGGTCATATTTTGTGTAAATGTAGTCATTCCAGTATATTTCTGAAAGCAGCCACCTGTCTTTATACAGTTGTGCTCATAGGTTTACCCATTCAGGGTAAAATTAGGGTAGTTTCTGTTGTCATTATGATTTAAAAAGAGTAAACACAGTTGTCTTACAATAGATGGCTTCACCCAACCATTAACTATAAGTTAAAAAAAAGTTTTTTGTGTTATCATTTATATTCTCTGAAAAATAGCCAAAGAACCACAAATTCTGCCAGGGTAGCAGGGTAACAGTTATGAGCACAACTGCACAGTAACGTGATGTTTAAGCGGTCTGTTATCTTTTCACGTTCCATTTATTGAAACCAGCAGTAGTCAGTGTTTTTCAGGTTAGTACTCCTCACACATGCAGTCAATAGCACTAAAGAAATGGTAAGCTCTTACGCCTTCTGATTAAAATTTTGAAAAGGGTTTGGATCCAGTTAACAGTAATCTATAGTGCACTTTTTCAATTTGTGACTAAGACTGCTAATTGCATTGTTGGAACTTGACAAGAATGTGCATGGAACAGAAATCAAAAAGGACTGTGTATAGTTTCAGTGGTCCATTAAAAATACAAAGAGGGCAGAAACCCCAATTATTTTACTAATTTGTAAAGATTTGTATTAGGATTTCTAAATGTCTTGTAGTGTTGTTATATGAACAGACCACCCACTATTTGATGTATGGCTCTATCAATCATGTACAGCTCTATTGTATATTGGTTTAAGTAATGTATTTATGTTTGATGTGTGTATGAACTGTGTAGACATGTGCATTGAATTCAGATTTATGACCACAATGGTGCACAGAGCAAGCAGCCATTGTGCCATGTTTGTTTTCAACAGCTTTAATGAAGAATAATGTAATAGTAAGAAATATGTCAGGCCCAATGGCTGTCCATACACTATAAACACCTTTTATGCTAAAGGTAAATAAATAAAATAAAACAAATTATGCTTTTTGAGGAGGAGGATATATTGTCTTTTGAGTCATTGTGATGAGATCTTGTATGACTGGCACATTGGAATGATTGCCCTTCATAATGAGACATCATTTAAAATATCTTGATGCAGAAGCCGTGTTGCACAAATGAAGTATGTTGGCACCATTGCAGACTTGCTGAGGAGGGTTTATTAAGCCACTCGCCCTCAACACTAACTATTTGAGATAACCCTAAATGGGAATGCGTAGGGTGTGGTTGTAGGGAAACACCACTCTTATAATGCAGTGCGGTATACATCAAATATCCTACGCAATTGTCCCTCGCATAATGAGACTGCTTGAAAAAAAGCTGTTCCTGTTCTGATGCACTCACTACATCTGCACATCCCTGTCCTCATTAGAAGGTGAAAGGATCCGACGGAAGAAAACAACTACGTCTGTACCTTTATCTCAGCGTTCTCACTGATACCGTGTGACGCTAACAAGAACACGATGTTCACTCACAGTTCAACAAGATGAGACATGGGCATGAATGTCATTTCTTTTGATCACATCATAAAAAGGTTAGCCTTGACAGCAGGGGTGTAGCACAAAATTCTGTGCTTTAAGTACAAACCATCTTGGTGGGCCATTATAACATGTTTTGTATACAAGTATGTATATAAGTAAAATAACACACTACAGTGTCCCAATAAACTAGCGCCACAAAAATCCATTGCAGTAAAGATGAGAAAGAAGGGTTACCAGCTGGATGCCACGTTTTCAACTTTCAGGGATCTATCAATCTTGACATGAACTCCATTTTTGCTCCTTTCCATGAGACTCTGTTGTCCAATCTTGCTAGCTACACGTAAGAGAGACAAAAATATTCTGACTATAACATAAAAGGGACAAGAAAGAACCCCTTTTGAATATTTGACACTGACTTATTACAATTGTCCACACTGTCACTGCATTACCGTGCTTATTTTGCATTAGCATTTAGGTCGGCACTAGGAAAATGAAATCCCATATCCCACCCAGCATGTCAGAGGCATGTCAAAGCCGTAGCCTCAGAGACCGAGTAGGGAGCGCCTGGAGTACATTGAGCTGTCAGCACTGCTCAAAGGTGAATCTTGTAACACATCCCATCAGCTGACAGACAATAATTGAACACATCACGGGCGCGGTGTAAGGCCTGTTAAAGTCCGGATGATGGATGAGTCGGGCTGACCCTCAACTGTGCTCACATAAAAATGTCAAGTTATGGAAAGAGCACATTGATGCTCATAATTGTATTGTGAGATTTATTCTTTAGCTGGTTTTATTTATTTTCGCCTGTGAATGTGGACAAAAATTGACAGAAGTTGACAAAACAATAACACATTAATATGACTTGGTTAATACTTTTACCAAGTCTTATGGTACGGTTAAATTAGTACCTAGAGCTGCAACTAAAAATGATTTTTCTATAAATTAATCTAATCTTTTTTTAATTAATTGATTAATTTATCTTTTTTTATTTAGTGAAAAAAAAAATTCAGCCCAAATATAATCTACACATTAGGGCATTTGTGTCTAACAAAAACACGTCTATGAAGTGGAAAAATAATCAAAATAACTCACTATCAAATCACTATAAATATCTTGATCATGAATAAACAAAAATGCCCAATTTAGTGTAGTAAAAAAAAAAAACATCCAGTGAAGTTTATTTTTTTTGTTGTATTACCAAGAAGTGCATGATGTGTGAACAGAAAGTACATTAGTGCTGCAAATGCACTAAATACAGTGTATACCTTTGTATTTAACAATTGTTGCAGCTCTATTAGTATCCCATAGTTTTGACAACTAAATGAAATACAGAGCTTTCAAGGAACAACATGGAGTTTATTTAAAGCTTTTAGCTTCTGGGACATGGTTGTTGTGTGGGTTTTATCCATTTTAATGTTTATTTTACAATGTTGAAATACATCAAAATAAGAGCAAGCAATGTTTATAGCTCCTACAACTAAAAGATTAACCTGACTTTGTCAGATAGAACTGCTCACAGAACAGTCTGTTTCACAGAACCATCTGGGAAGGCTCTCGTTGAAAGCGTTTTTGCAAAAGGGAGGAGCCTTCTTTCGGAAACTTGTTAGGTGATTAGATTAAGCACCAACTAATATCTGCCTACCACAAGATTTGTTTTAGCCAATCATAGCAACGATTCATATCGTAACTAGAGTGCGGCTGATATGAAGAAACAACAAACTGCTGTAACGCTTGTTGCATTTGTCAAATTAAAAACCCGCCTCATTCTGTTTGTGCTGCCACATCATTGGTCACAAGAGGCCGGTGAGTCCATGGTTTGACTCCAGCGGTTTGCTTGGTGCGATACAAGATGGATTTAACAAAATTTGGAAACTCCCAAATCTCACAAGATTTCAGCTGCAGCACAAGGTTACAAAAAATATCTTGCAGTTTGAGTTCCTAAATGGGCCATTAAAATTGGGTTAGGGGTTAGAGGTTATAGGGGGGTTATCTAAAACTAAGAAAGTTGTACATTATACAAATAAAACAACTTAACCAACAGTAACACAAAGAAATTTAGATTGTGTGCACACAATCATGCTCAACTTGTCTTCTATGGTTAGGAGCTTCTTTCATTGTGTACATTTTGCTAAAATTTTAATTTCTTGTTATTTTTTCAAGATAAGATACTACATGCTACTTCCCATTATATTGGTGGAAATTTCTATCATCTATCAGTCAGACTTAGCAAAAAGATGGGACTATCCCAGCATAAAAAGTGTGGGTACTTCCTCAAGTGTAAAAGCTCCAAGGCACACAGCACCGACTGGAAGATTTGAGGTACCCAACTGTAGACTGGACAGTACGTCCCAAAGTGACTCAACCAAAAGGGAACTGTCAGGGATTTCTATGCCTTCAGCGAAGGCTTAACTTTTAAGTTGTTATAAAATATTATATTAGCATACTGTATATATTTAATATTCCATATGCTTTTTATTCTTTAATTCAATTATTCTATTGTATTTTTAATAACCTTACTTTAGGCCTCTGTTAAAATTTCTTCAGCCCTGAAAGGTTTAATGTCCTGAACAGTAAAGTACTGTCCAATAATATTTAGTGGTTTTGTGGGGTAGAGCTGCTCTCATTGGTTAGCGTTTAAGTCTCAGTCACATGTGAACTGCGAGAAATCCTAAACAGGGATGTATGATGTGTCTTTAAACACTAGTTGGCACCATTATTATGTTATTGCAGCTGCTTTAACAGTAGAAATAGACACAGCTAGCTTAAAACCAGTTGTTTTTGGCTAACTTTGAAGAGATTAAAAACAATGGGGTTTCTTCTGGACTTGATTAACAAGAAATGGAAAATGTTCAAAATGCAAATCAAAGTGGGGAGGAAATAGAAATAATTTTATCAGATGAGGCATCTACAAGCTACATTGAGCTTAATCATGTCTTTAACCTGCAGCTAAATGAACAGCTAAATGCTAGCGTCACATGAAGCTCTTGCAAATGAGGTGCATGTGTTAAAAAGTAAGCATCACCAAGGGACTGAACTATTGCCAGCATGTCAACAGTTTCCACTGAGAGTGACACACTCACTCAGCTGAAGAAGGCAGCTCTGGTGAGTGCTTTTACTGACTGTGGTAAAGCCAGCCCTCACTCTGTTTTACATTGCTCGTTTAAACAAGTATTACAGTATTAAGCTAATAAGGCGTCATGGCAACAGTAAACATGACAAAACAAAACCTTTCACGTCAGATTAAACTAGCCTGGAAAATAATAAACTATTTAAAGATTACATGTTTCCTTAATGAATAATAAACTGTAAATAAATTTCACAAATTTCAAATATCAGTAGAACTTTACCATTACCTCTAAACTCACTCTTTAGATGAATAGTAGCCCTCTTAATGTTGTCCTTCAGCTCAGAACATCTGACATCTGCAGTAATTTGTTAGATTACTTGAAAAAAGTAACGCCGTTTGTAAAGCTGTTTATTTATAATCCCATCACTGGTCCCCGGTGAGTTTCCAGTGTTTTGCTTCTAAAGCCCCGCTTTCTATAACGTGTATTTTTATTTACCAGTGCTCTGTCCTGACAGCAAACCAATGCTTTTGTGCTTTGATAAAGCTGTGGCTGTAAAAAAATTATAAAGAGGTTGGTAGATTAGTCATTCGTTAGTAATGTTTCAGGGTAAAAACACAAATTATTTACAGAATATTTAAAATTATGTCTTATTTATTTTAAATACATCAAACCAATAATTGTATTTAATTAGCAATTTAGCATTTTAATAAATGGCAATAACTTCACGTCCTATTGAATTTAATGATGTCTGCATCAGTTTGGGGTCCTATACCTAAATTCAACTCAGTGGGCTTTAAAGACCACTAACACACGGCTGTTGACTAAGATCAGCTGTTGTACCCGTCTGTGTCATGCCGTGACTTGCTTTTTAAACCTCCACCCCTCACAGCGCTGGCAGAGCTGCATCGGACACAAGATAGCAAATGTACCACCCTCCCTCTGTCCCAGTCTCTCTCTAAGACCTCTTACAGCCTGTGTGTGAGTGTGTGAAGGTCCAGGTCAGATGGGAACGGTTTGCCACTGGACTCAATACAGTGCATGCTGTTACCCGTGACCTGTTGATCAGTTAATAAATTTAGTGTACCTGTGACTAGATTAAGCCAAACCAATGCCTAATGAATCCTCTTTGACGTTGGTGGATTTGGCGTTGAAGAAGAACGGCCGTGCTTCCGAGCCTCAGCTGATGGGGCTTATGTTGGGTAATCAGGGCTGAGCTCCCAATCCATTTGTTTAGATTTGAGCTGCACCTGTCGCTCTGCTGCTACTCACAAACTGCATGTCTCTACAGCGAAACACAGCAAATGAAAGGAAATAAAAAGTGTTCACATTGGAGAGAAAAGTGTCCCTAATCTGATTATGTATGAAATCAATTTCCCGTTAGGTAGAGGTTGTGAATCAGAATTGACGATATACATTGGTGTAACCTTTACTATACTTTGCTTGGGCAAAAAAAAGACACAGTGATCTGTAAAATGCAATCATTGCTCTTGTAAAAGCTTTATCGACTTTCTATTAGTCTCGACTCATTGAAGGCCACTCCATCACACGCCCATTTTTCTGATGTCACCTGTAGACAGTGATCTTTGCAGCTCAATGTGTCCCCCTTCAGGCTCTACTGTAGACAAAGCTGATAACATTAGCCAACGGTGATGTGCCACTACTCAACTTCACATGCAACCGCCCAGACGTAATGCTCCTTTGAGAAGATACAGTACATCCTGATCTAATTCTCAACTCCAACAGAATGTTATCAAAACCATTTACTTCAGTCGTATATGTGTAAATGTGTAGTTTAAAGGAAAAGCAATTTTAATACGATTTCTGCACCAACTGTAATCACTAAGGCATTTAAGAGCCAGCTCTTCTTTCTTAAAGCCCAAATAAAATTGTCTACAACAGCAAATAGCATCTGCTGTAATAGAAGAATACATAAGCTTTTTCTAACAATCAAGTGAGTTTTCTTTTCTTAGTGTTCATATCCTGCTGAGCTGTTTGATTTCAAAAGTCAACCTAAATGTCGACTTCACGCACAGAATCAATAAAGAACTACTAATGCTGCTGACAGTGTTGTACTGATTTTACAGAAAGCCTATATTAAATTTCCCAGCAGGCAAATGGAACTATCCTTTTTCTTCATTTTAGAGCTGATGAAGTGAACACCTAAAATGTGTTTAGGCTTAAAAGGACAGACACTGAGCTAAATACGTGTCAAAGGAACTGAGCGTAGAAACAATATGCCTCCTACAGTTAAATGAAGTAACACTTTAGTCAAGCCATTTGGATGCAACCATTGGAACAGTGGTAAACAGTGGTAAACTCTGGAGTGCTCAGGGATGCACTTGGAAGAGCACACCAAGTCATGTATGTGTGTGTTCCAATTTATTCCTTCTCCATGACCTGACACACAACCATTAAGCACAGTCTGTTTTAAATATTATGTGCCATAATAATGACTAGAACCTCCCACCATAGAAGGTTTACTGCTGTGGGCTTTGCTGTTTTCTCATCTTGAGTGATGGGGACACATTTGAAGAGGATAAAGTACAGTTTATTTATGGAGTAATAAAAGTCAATGGCAAACAGCTCTTGTTTATTTGAGAAAGTGACGGCTCATGTCTTAAGGAAAATGGTTGTTGGTTGTATTGGCACGGAATTTACAGAGAAGGAACCTTTCATAATAATAAATGCTTGTAGTGAAACATCATTATAACAGGGCATGGGCAAAAGGTTTTACATTAGCTATGTCTTAACAGCAGAATGCCCATCTTATTGTATTCTTTATTCCGAACAGCATTGCCAAGTTGGATAAAGGTCTCACATTCCCAAATGATGCACATTAGAACAAATCTGACTCGGCCGCTGTATCACATGTAACCAGTTCAGACGATAGCTTCAGGAATTAGCTCCCATAATCATAGTATCTACAACTCTTCTTCAATTGTTGTCATTACATCCAGAGGAGAGATCTCCTTGATCTTGGCCAGCTTTTACACTTCTCTTTTGCTTTCTGCTTTCTTTTGTTGCTAAAGGCTAAAATGTAATTGCTTGTGGGCGGCAGTGGTTAGCATGCTATTAACCCTAAGAATCTTCAATTGTCTTGCATTGCTGTTTCACTTTGAATTTAGTGGTGTCTCAATAACAGTACCACTATTTACTTGAGCTTGTTTGGCTTAGTATGTTATCAGTGTGTGATTACTTGAAATATGAATTTCTTTTCCAAGAAGTTGGCACAATGTTCACACTCAGTTAAAAGTGTGCAAAATTGACTATTTTAATCTTATGTCCCTAAGGCACAGAAATCTTTTGTCAGAAAACACACAAGTTTTAATGTGCCAATCCATTTAAAAAATTGTTAATGGGACATTACTGGTTAAGGTCACAGTAAAATGGATGACACAAAAATGTAGAAATATAATTAATACTTAGTAGTACGTAGGTAAATTGGAACCCTACACTTGTGTACACCTAATAAATGATCTTTAAATTTGCCTTAGCTTACAAACATTTGAAGCATGCACAGTTCACCAAAAATGGCCTACAGTCCTTCAATGTACTCAATGATAGGACATCTAGACATTTCTAGGCTGATTTTTCTCCACAGCCAACCAAATAACTTTGCATACTGTTGTCTCAGGACTAATGGCACATGGTCACATTATAGGCTTTGCTTGAGTCCTAATTCCCCATCAAACACTGTGATTTAACAGTTGCCTGAGTTGGCACTTCCATTGTGTTGCAGAAGTTGAGGACCCGGGATAACACAGTTTGGCTTGACTTGAGGCTCTTGGCTCTGCACACTGCCATATGTCGGTGGATCAGTGCAGTGTGGAACAATGACAGAAATAACAGCTAAACCATTCGGCTTGCTCACATAGGCCAAGATTAGCAGCATAATCACGGGCTAATAATGCCACAATCTGCACGTTTAGCTTTTAATCACATTAATCTGTGCACCGGTGTCTTCTGGTCTTAGGGATACAGATGATTAGGTTCTGTTATAGACCTTTTAGAAGTGACGTTATCAAAAAAAAAACACACCCACAGTGACAAAAATGTTGACATTTTTGGCAGGAGAAGTTTAAGTGTTGCTCAAATTCAATCTAAGCCGAGTGACAAGCAGCCAAGATAAAAAATAAATGTATAAAATGCCAGATAAACATCAGCACTCCCTAGAAAGGATTTAAGCAATTTTTACACTTTGCTTGCAAACCCTGAAATATTTGCCCACAGCCTATATATATATATATATATATATATATATATATATATATATATATATATATATATATATATATATATAAACTTCCAGGCCTGATTTAAAAACTCCTTGTGTACAGTGCTATTAACATGATCCTATGACAGCAGCAAATGTTATCCAATCAGAATCATCTCTTTATCACAAACCATTATTCTTCATTTTCCTCTGTTTCAGGGAATTCTGCATAACTCTACATCAGCAGATCTCGCCAGAACCAAAGACCATCTGCATACAGAATTAGAGCTGAGGTGGAGTCTTTTCTTTTGCTATATAATGCTTCCTATTGGATACTGTAAATAGCCTCTACAAACCAAAACCTTAAGGTATAACTGGCATAATATAATAATATATATAAAATATACTTAAATTAATTTAGTAAAGTGAAGTAATAAATCTTAGTATGTATCACAAGTGGCATTAAAATAAATACAATTATTTTAACATGCATTTGTAAGTATCAAGGAGGTGAAAAATGGAAACTACAGATGTAATTGCTGCTGTTACAGTAAAACACCTCTCTTTACAGTGGAGCTTACAGCTTGTTACAAGGTAGGCTAATAACTTTTTGGTACTGCACACCCCACCAACAATTTCTTTCTTTGTGAATGTAATGAAGCTTAAAGTTTATAACTGAAGTTAAATACATATTTTATACTTTTAAATAAATGATCAGTAATATGTTAAGTGCACAAACACGTAATGAATGGAAAATTGTTCTTTGAGAAGGGCTTGGCCTGTAATAAGAGTCCATTTGCACATTTTGAACGGTATAAAGACGTATCTCTGTCCTCCTGAACCATGACCAAAAGAGTCCCTGAGGAGGTTTTAGGAAGTACCAATGTGTAAAATCGGTTGATGAAATAAATGGAATGTTTATTACTTATATGACTGAAATGGTGCTTGTTATTTTTGCATTTAATGATTATTGTGCTTACCTGGATTGTTTTTGCCATGGGCTAATTGGGGTAGCTTCCTTATAAATACTGTCTCACCTTGTAAAGAAGTGTGCTGCATTCAGCAGGCTCTGCAGATTTTGACCTTTTTCAACTTGTCTTGGTATTTTTATGTAAATAATTTAAATGTTAGTGAGTAAACACTTTTGGGTCTGCACATTAGACTTCGCCTCAAGCCTCCGCCGCTCCTCCGATTGCTATTTGGGTTAGCCTTCAATCTTACAGTGACACAACATATTTATTGGATTCTGAGTGCAGTATTAGCATTACACTGAGGACATACTGCCCTACAGCCAAACTGGACACTGGACACAGCCAAACAGAGCTGTAATGTTCAGCCTGTAGCAGATCACCCTACTGTCAGTGGGCAGATCCCATACAGTCAGAGCTCCAGCTCTGTTTTTGTCATTGTCTGCGACCAGATTCAATCCTGTTAGTTGTTTTTACTGTTTAAAGTGACACACAACAGCCTTATAAAACAGCATAAAATACCATACTGCTAAATCCATACTGAGAAAGCCCAAGGCAAAAGGCATTTTCAACTAACCACATATGCATAACGTCAACATGTCCTGTGCATCCTGAAATCCATATGAGGCATATACCATTGGACATTTCAACAGTGTCTGACAGTTAATGATACAGAACCAGTTGTACAGTAAGGTTAAGAGTGCAGAAACTGCCATTATAATCTATTGTCATGTGTAAAAAGCAATAAAAACTGACAGGACAATTGTTTTATGAAGCATTAGGAAACCATAAACCACTTTAAAAGTCTGGTTGTTATTTGTAAAGGGTTTAAAAAATGACTTTTTAATTTTTAACTAAATTTTTAACTTAATTTCTTTTTAACAAAAAAGATTTTTCCATGCTTTAATTATTATTGTAACATACAGGTCTGCTAATAACCAGAACAGGACTTTTAGTCTTTACTTTTAGTTAGCCTCTGGTCAGATGTACTAAGGCTAATGTTTTAAAATAAGAACATTAAACAAAGGTGGGATATTTGGTGTGAGAGTCTGTGTGTTAGCCAGAGGACAGTCTGGGCATGTGTTAGTAAGAAAGTGAGGAAAAGACAAAAGTAATGAGGAGTCACCTGAGGCAACAGTATATTTTACATTAGCAACATTTATTCATTCATTTACTGTGTTGGCACGCAACTCTCACCCAAACTGAAGTGAATAATTCATGCATAACCTTCCTGTAGTGCAGTTAAAACCAGCTACAAACATTAGCCATTAAAGCACTTTAGTAGTTAGTCAGGAAAGGAAATCAATTGTAACATTTTATACTACAGTATATATTTCTTTTTTTTAATAAACAAATTATACATAAATACTGATATATACATGAAGAGATACAAGTAACAAGCAAGAAACATTTGTTTAGACTCTTTAACTCCAGGTTTTGAAACTGTTAACCCTGTCTTCCCTACAACTGTTAGTGTGTTGTATTCGAGTTGTGCTCTTGGTGTAAAGCCATGGGGATCAACTGCTGGGCTCAGATAAGAGACCTACACAAAGGCCACAGAGCAGAAAAACACTCTTTTATTGAAATGAAAATTCACCATCAAAGTTACATTTATGATTTTTGCAGTGTATTCTGAGTGTTATCCCCCAGAAACTAATCCCCCCCTGGAAAAGGTGCCACGTATGCTGCTTGCCAACAATACGCTCATTCTGCGCACAGCTTCCAGTCCCTTGCAAAACCACAGTTTGACTTGCCACAGCGAAGAAAACTAGCAGTGAATGATGGAAATGATGGCTGCATTTTGGTTTTGTCAGTGAAGTGGGGTGCGCACGGCTACAGTGAAAATCACCGCAGTGGAGCTTTGTTACGAAGCAGAGCATTTGACATTTTCCAAAAGGTTCACTAATAGGGGCTCTATTACCTATAGCATATATCATTGTTAGCAAAAATAAAATTGCTAACATCCCGTATTGAGTCTGATCCAATGAAGCAGTTGTGCACAATGACGCCCTGAACACACTGTACATTTATCTGTATTCTTGTCTGTTCTTGTGTTCTTGTGAAACGACATCTGTGGCTGCCCACGTACTGTTCCAATTCAAAGAACGCATTTCTACAAGTCCGCTCGGAATGCCCAGATGTGTTCTTGCCCCACCAGTTTTATTGAGGATGCATGGGAATGTAAATTGTGTAGACTTGAGACAGCCCGATATCCCAGAATGCATTGTAATGGTGGCAATGGCGAAGGACAGTGCACAATGGTAAGTTAAAAGTTTAATTATTGCTGTTTTTATGACACTAAAACAATTTTTGGGACATTTTAAATTTAGTTGGTTGTAGACATATAACATTTTGTACACACATCCCTCATGGCGCCCTGAACATAAAAATACTATAATGACCCAGCCCTACCTTCAACCACACCTATGATCTGTGACATAAATGAATATGGTCGGAACATTTACTTTGTCATATATTAAAGAAATTTGGCACACACAACCAGCCTGGGATGCTGAGTAAAAACACCTTTTTTCTATAAGCCTAAGTCTTTATTTTTATTTATTTTTTATATTTTTTTACAACATTAATGAATTCAATAAATACACACATTTAACTGTCCTGTTATACACATAGTAATAAAGGCTTATTTTATGCTCCATTTTTTTTTTTTTTTTTTTTTTCAAATGTTCTTCTGCCAGCTGACGATACTGCCGAATCCTCTGGTGTTTGTGTTTTTATCCTCTGAAGTAGAGAGTTGGAATGAGGAGGACTGTTTGTTCATCTTAACTCATGTGTTGTGATGATAACTAGAAAGGCTGGCGTTTGGGTACAGGCAGAAGACCATTGATGTCACTGCCTTGGCTTGGGATTGTTAGTTGGACATTGGCAGCAAGAGCAGCAGAGTCAGCTTCTTTGGGAGACTCTTTCACGTCCGATCCAACAGTGGTGTCTGATTCTGTGTCAGAGAATGGTTTCTCCTCAGCAGGAGGGTCAGTGGGTAGCTCAGTAGGTTGAGGCAGCTTTGATATTGAAGCCTCAGTGACAGTAGCAGAATCATCACAGGAAAAAGGATGGCAGGTTAGTGTTGAGGACTTGGCAAAATGAGGATGGTCTTGTGTCAAAGCTTCTGTGAAGGCAGAGATGTCTGAAAGAACATCACTGGGAGCCAAGGGCGCAGAAGCTGGTCTTTCAGCAGGCTTTTCCTCCTGTAATTGATCACTATTGTCTGGCTCTGGATCAGAAGTTTTATCCTGGTCAGTAGGAGGTTCAGTGGGTAGCCCAGTAGGATCAGAAAGGCCAGGTGTTAAAGCCTTTTGGTAGACGAGGACTGTAGGAGGATCACCACCGGGAGGTGAAGTAACAGAAGCTGGTCCTTTGGCAGGCTCTTTCTCTTCTAACAGTTTGAGCAGTATTGTCTGGCTCCCGGTCGGTAGGTGCCTCTTGGCAGCAGGAAGATCTTCACCACGACACAGAGGAGCAGTAGTTGTCGCAAACATTTGGCACACAACTTCTTCTGTTACACCCGTGATATTTCTGAGCAAATCGATTGAGAAGCAGCCTTCTCTTTTGTCTAGGCTGTGCCCTTTATACAGCTTGTTGATCCTCTCAAGGGCAATCAGAATAATTTGGTTTGTACAGAGTGGGAGAAGGGGACCTGCTGGTCTATTGTTGGCAAAGTTTTGTAGAGATGGTCTACCAGAGACTGAGTAAGACCGATCGCCACCATGCTCTTCTGTTGGGAAGGCATCTTAAGGAAGGCGATGGATTAGATGGATTAGATGGGGAAACCAGAGGCCCTGCAAGACCTTAGGAGCCACATCCATCACAACCTCCTTTGGGCTCATCTGTCTAATGAGGAGATTTGGATGTCTGTTGTAGATTATAGCAGTGCAAAGTTTGTTTTAAATTTATACATAACAGACAAGAACGGCACAATAACATTTTGAACAGGCTTACTGGAAACTGGGAGGCATGTCTTGAAACAGGAGAACCCTTTTTGCACAACATCTCTCATTTTGAGACCATTGATCAAATCCCACACCTTAAATAATGAAGACAGACATGAAACTGTTTTTAAAAGAGTCATGCTTTACAATATACACTGTTAGAGTTGCCTTCTTGCTAGATTTAGAAGATGCTTCAACTCCTCATCCATGTCCTGAAAGTCCCATTGTCTAAAAATAGATAGTAATGATGACAATAATCAAGAGAAGTTTTATTACTACTACTTCTTGTTTTCCAACATGAATAGTATAAAGAGTAGATAGACTATTCATGTGTTAAATTGAGTAACTTACATAACTTTTCTGCTTTGCTCAAACAGCAGGTCAGTCATTTTTTCAGCTGTAACCTCAGCTGGAAGACTGTTTCCTGCTGAAGTCTTAGCAGTTCAGCCATCAGTGCAATCTGAAGAACAAAAAGTAACTCAGTTTAATTTTTTTTAATCAACAAATATAATTTTTGTATTGCTTGTGATACTAAAACAGTATAGTTCTTACATTGGTCTTGGTCTTTTTTGGGAATATGTCTCTTCCACAGTGCTTCTTGTGCTTGTGAACACTACATGCTGCAGTTTTCACGTTAAAGTTATGCAGGAGATTTTGCTGTATAGATAAAAAATGGGTGATGGGTGACGTATTTGAGTCTCAAACCAGCAGAACAAGAAAAGACTCAAGCCAAGGAAATGTGTGTAATTTAAAGGAAATGAGATGCAGCACGACATGGGATGCATCCCTTTTACAGCTCGGTCAGCAGTTTCTGCCAACCACAGGTATGTATAAGTTCAACACATGTAACCATAAATACATATTACATCAACATATAGAGTGGTGTAAATTATTGTACTTTTCAACAGGGTCTGTCATCAGGCATCCTATAATAACATGTATGCAGTTGCACAGTGAAGGTTTGGCCAGTGTACCGTCAACCGGTCTGGTGCAGAAAAAAAACATGCCATCCTACCACCTACATTAGATTATTGTCAGTTTTTGAGTATTTAACTGACATATTTATACAAAAATGTACCACTATTATTAAGAGATGTACTTAAGTTAAGCCACATTGTGGCTCCAGAAATTTTAGTATAGAATGTCTGTGTAAGACAAAGAAAAAGTTATAAACCTCTTTCTGACAGCACTCTCTTAAAGTTTTTGAAATTGTCTCCCTTCTTTGTCTTCAAACTAGGTTACACAAGGTTACTATAGTGAATAAACTATCCAGAAAATTGTGTTGTTAATATTTTCAGTTATGTAGGTCGACTATATTATGTGTATAAAATCGTATGGACACAGGAAAAAGAAACTTGGGACATGTAAAGATTATGTATGGTAACATGAATCTGCCTTATCAAGAGTTTAAAACATATCACTCAAAGTGTTTCTGTTTTTGGGTTGGGCGCTGAAAACATCCTCATATAGACAAGAGGACCAAAAAGTCTGCTTCATTAAGATCCCACAAGAGGCTGGGGACATTGAGTCCAAATAGACCATGTATTGACGGGGCTGTAAGGTCTCCAGTGCCTCTTGCTTGTGGACATCAAGGTTACTTCAGACCTAGAACCATCCTTGGACAGTGGAGGGAATACTTTGAGGATCTCCTTGGTTCAAGACTTAGAGGTTGACTCATTAATCACACTAAGGATCGTCCTGATTACATGAAGGCTCTGGCTCTTGTGTGTTGCTCTTTTGGCTAGTTACTTTTTTTTGGTGATTTGTTGACTTGGAGTAGGCATTCAACTGCATCTTGTAGCATCCTGCAGGGGTTCTTCAAGAGTACAGGTTCTTCTATCCAATATGCAAGCTGGACCACACAATCCAAGACAAGAATAAGACTTCTATGGAATGAGATGGAGTCAAAACCAAGACTACTGTATAATAAATTGGAAGGAAAAAGTTCTAGCCAAGTCCAAAACGATTGGAGTGGTCAGTGTTTGGTAATGGATGTTATTACATTTAATTTTTTTAAATACAATGATAGATGTATTTGTTCCACAAGAAGCATGTGGACAGACAAGACAGCTCTGATTTTAATTTTAAAATCCCTAAACCTCTATGTACTGGACCAAGGCAAGAGTAAGAGTGAGTCTGAGCTGAAGTTTTTGTGTCAAGACAGATCTTTGATGAGAGAGGTGTTTTTCTTCTGATGCACAAAGAAACA
This sequence comes from Neodontobutis hainanensis, assembly GCA_024349245.1. Lineage (NCBI taxonomy): Eukaryota > Metazoa > Chordata > Actinopteri > Gobiiformes > Odontobutidae > Neodontobutis > Neodontobutis hainanensis. The sequence continues at coordinate 554,354 of JALDNG010000024.1, forward strand.
GTGGCAAAGTAAAATGCTATTTCAAGGACATCCTAGTAATGCACTGAAGACTTAATTTGCTCTTGAATGGCCATTGAGAAAATTGTCCCCATTGGAGGACTCACTTCATTAGTGTTAGCAGATCAAAAAAGCCGTGTTATGAGCCTGCGATGTAATAGGTGTTGCGAGTGAATTAAAGAGCAGCCTTGTTAGAATTGATAGCCTCACCCTGACATAAAGTGTGAATGGCATCTCATTAACAACCAATAAGGTCAATGGCAAAATACTTGGCTCAAAGACTTAGCTCTTCATTAAGTGCTTATAACGTTAGAGGAATGACGGCTCATTTTGATGTATTGGCACCTGCAGCAGTGAGACATTAAACATATGAGCTCTGTTAGAAAATGAAGATAGAAATGTGCAGTTAGTGTTATTAGAGTGTTACCCAATTACAATTTCAGGCTTTTCTGCTCTTTATGTGAGAGATAAGGTGCAAAGACGAGACGCAAAATTCTTTCATTAAATCCTTTTGAATGACATAATAGTGAAACACAAGCCTGCATGTGCGATTTATTAGGGCTGGACATTTTGCAAAAAATGGTTAATGCCAGCACAAGGCATTGCAGCTTCAGGTATAATCATGTCTGAAATTCTAATTGAAATGACTTTACAATCTTTACTAAAAGCTCTTTTTATAATGGTAAAGTGGTGACAGGCTTGAAACAGCATCTTTTTTGATCTTTTAGAAGATATTTTCTATTCTTCTTCTTTTCTTTAGTGTAGCATCTACTATACACAATATCCTTCTTGTGAAGTATGTCTGTATGTATGGCACAGTTCAGCTCAGTTTTTGATGGTCACTGAGACTGGGGCTGTGACTTCCTGAAGGCAACGGGTCTCATTCATAAAATCTCTCATAAAAAAAATGCTCTTATATCACATTTACAAAGATTTATTATACGGGGGTCACGTTCATACAATATCCTAAGCAATACTATATGGGTGTAAACTATAAAGATTTACAGGATAATAATGTTTTAAAATGTTCATACTTATGATTACTTATTATTTATAATGAATCAAGTATTATTAGATTTCACAGTTTTAAACAACAACACAAGGACTGTAATCCTCACTGTCATTCCCTTTGGAATGTGTTGAGTTTACCTTATAAGAATTTGTGGTGAACGATGATGAATAAATGTTAATGGTTTGTATTGGTGGTGTTACGAAAATTTGTCTATTAAGGTGAGTAATTACTGAGCTTTGATTGGTTACATACATTGCATTATATTTTACAGCCTTTGAGAATTAGAATTACAGAAACTTGTCTCAGACATATACAGAAATACCACAATTGCAATTAGATGTATTTTTGGTCTTTGTGTTTTTACATTGAGTCTGTAATTACAGTAGAACGTGCTACTCTGGTAATCAGCCAGCATTGTTCAAGTCGGCTAATATCCTGTGGTGCTCACACTGGGGCACAGTGGGATGCACCTATATTATTCAGTTAATTGGCTTTTAGGTAATTAACAACTTTACTTAGAGTTTGGGAAACTTGCCTGGGTAACATCAGTTTGAACAAACATGCAGTATTTGCATTATATTTGTATCAGTTTAACTTTAGGAAACAGGTGATGATATCAAGCATTAAAGACAAACCTAGAACTAAGAAACCATCTTTACTTCAAGGTTTTTATCTAGCTCAATCCACTTTGGTTGTTATTTTACTTGTATGTTTTATGTGCATGTGAGAAAAAGAACTGTTTAATCACCTCCTATTGGTCTAAAATGATGTTAACAAGGAAGTACTGGCTGTCGATAAAACACAGGAAGTGTCTATTCAGCGCTACATATTTTTTACAGTGAAACAAAGACACACACACACACACACACACACACACACACACACAAAGACTTAAATAATGAACTGCAGCAAGAGTTTTTATCTTTGGCCTGATCCTTTGAGCACACAGGAAACTTGAGTTTGAGACCACTGATCTAAATATGCATACATAATGGCATGCAAAAATACGCACTCATACATAGGCACATGTTTGCTTACATCAGTTTAAGGCTAGACAAAACTGATCTAAATTCCTGAAAGAGAACTCCATCTTGAAGGCAGTGCAATTTTCTCACATCTTTTTGTAAATACTTGTTTTAACTAGTTTTAGTCTCAAAAAGTGTTAACAAGCTTGATCTACAATATGGCTACACTTGTGAATATGGGCACAAATAAACTGTCTTCTAGCTAACTTTGAATGTACATAAATAGATGCAAGTCCTTTGTATCTGCATTCTCGCATGTCTGAAAGTGTTTAAAAAATGTGCCTAATTAGATTCTGAGCCATGAGTCGAGAGGCTTTGATGCTTTGTAGTTTTTAGATAAAAAGGATGTGGTAGAAAATCAACAGCTTTCTCTGATGCCTGGAAGAGCATTAGGGAACATCTGTTCTTGTGGGCCTGCAGAGGGACTCCATTGTGGATCATCCATCACCGCATAGTGGACATGTCAGAGTGAGGGGCTGCCAGAGGCTCGCGTTGTCTTTGGAGTGCATTGTGTGAGTGGGTACAGTCTGTTTTTTTCTGGTACAAGCAGTTAATACAATTAGGAATTAGCCCAAAAAGTGGAGTTTTGAGGTCCAGCATCTGACACGACCTATCTCAAATCATGGATCAGCTCCCAAATGAAAGCTGACCATTTGGCCTGGTTTTACTCCAACTGTTTCATGTTGCGTCTACTCCATACATCATCATAAAGAGCCAGCTGTGGAAGGACAGTTTATGCATATCAAAAAGAATATTTTGGAGTGGATAAAGAGAGAGTCTGTGTTGAAAAACAGTGTATTCAATCAATGTCAGTCCGTTCTGTCCTCAGAGCTGTGAGTCCCTAGACTCTTTAGCCTGCAAACATATTGAATACACATTGAATGCACTGGAAGATGCAATGTTTTGTTGGCAGTTTGCTTGTATTATATCTTTGGTTTTAATAGCCTCTTTTATTGCACTTTGTTCCAGGATATTCCTGCCTTTCCTCCATTTCAACCCTCTCGAAAAGGTGTCAACATGAGGAATGTGAAGTGGTCCTGTCTTGATCTTATGATGGTGGTTCGCAGGACAGCCCAGGGTAAAGTGGTAGAGCGGCTGTCCTATAAGCCGAAGATTTGTTGTTTTGTTTGCACTTTCCCCAAAGTTCACACTCTCGTGACACGATACTGTCGTGACACCTAACCCTCCTTGCCTCCAGTGTCTGCTGCACTGGTGTATGAATGTGTGAGAATGTTTGATGATGGTCAGAGAGTCCATAGGAGTCAGGCTACAGTCTGACCTTGAAGTGAATGAATAATGGACTAATTGTCCAAAAAATGTTGTCCCACTCTGCCATTTGTCTTTTAAGAAATTAATTATAACTCACTGGTTCATAAAAACATGGTAAAAATATTATTCCATAAATTTCACAATCACAATTGTTTTGCCTATAATTGCACTGGAAACATTACCATTCTATTCTTTTTATCCCTTGGCGTAATTCCCGAGATTGCTTTGTAGAAAGTACTTGTGATAAATTAACAGTAATATGACGTTTTCTGCCAGAATGTAGCCATATCTTTACATTTTTAGCTGACACAAAATAAATACTTCATAGCTCTAATGACTGAGACATAAAAGATGCCAAAGCCTAATTATAGAAGTACTGTCAAACTTCTCCGGGATGTTGTTTTGAGGATACCTCGAGTGAAGCGCAAGAGTGAATTTTAAAGAAGTGTATAATCCTGGGAATAGTGTGATGGGATTGCTCTAGCATCCATTACATCACACAGGACAGCATCACAGCTAGATTCACCAAGTCACCATATTAAGCATAACATATTGACAGATAAGTGAATGATGTGGGACAGATAGTGTAAAGCAATGAGTCTTTTGAATGCATCAGAAATAATAAAAACAATGCAAGCAAAAACAGTTAACAAGTGATTAGAAAATGTTATATTTTAGTCTAGAGCAGTAGTGGGAAAATCAAATAATGTTGGCCACAGTAAGCAAAAAAATGTTTAGATATTGTGTAATATAGGGAAAAAATATCAGCATCTATTGTTACACCAAAAAAACTACTTTTCAACCCCTATAAAAAACATTACAAATAGATTTCATCTGACCTCCGGTCGTATGTCTTGGACACTCGGGTGAAGAGAGGGTCGGAGCTGTCAACTGATCACCACCTGGTGGTGAGTTGGATCCAATGGCGGGGGAGAAAGCTGGACAGACTTGGCAGACCCAAACGTACTGTGAGGGTCTGTTGGGAACGTTTGGTCGAGCCCCCTGTCAGAAAGATCTTCAACTCCCACCTCCGACAGAGCTTCGACCAGATTCCGAGGGAGACTGGAGACATTGAGTCCGAGTGGACCATGTTTTCCACCTCCATTGTCGATGCGGCCACTCAAAGCTGTGGCCGTAAAGTCTCCGGTGCCTGTCGTGGCTGCAATCCCCGAACCCGGTGGTGGACACCGGAAGTAAGGGAGGCCGTCAAGCTGAAGAAGGAGACCTACCGAGCCTGGTTGGCTCATGGGACTCCTGAGGCAGCGGATAGATATCGGCAGGCCAAGCGGACTGCAGCCCAGGTGGTTGTGGAGGCTAAAACTCGGGTCTGGGAGGAGTTCGGTGAGGCCATGGAAAAGGACTATAGGTCGGCCTCAAAGAAATTCTGGCAAACCGTCCGGCACCTCAGGAGGAGAAAGCAGTGCCCTGCCAACACTGTTTACAGTGGAGGTGGGAATCTGCTGACTTCAACTGGGGACGTTGTTGGACGGTGGAAGGAATACTTCGAGGATCTCCTCAACCCCACAGACACGTCTTCCAATGAGGAAGCAGAGGCCGAGGGCTCAGAGGTGGACTCGTCCGTCACTCAGGCTGAAGTCACTGAGGTAGTTGGGAAGCTCCTCGGTGGCAAGGCACCAGGGGTGGATGAGATACGCCCTGAGTACCTCAAGTCTCTGGATGTTGTAGGGCTGTCTTGACACGCCTCTACAACATCGCGTGGCGTTTGGGGACAGTACCTCTGGACTGGCAGACCGGGGTGGTGGTCCCTCTTTTTAAGAAGGGGGACCGGAGGGTGTGTTTCAACTACAGAGGGATCACACTCCTCAGCCTCCGCGGGAAAGTCTATGCCAGGCTACTGGAGAGGAGAATGCGGCCGATAGTCGAACCTCAGATCCAGGAGGAACAATGCGGTTTTCGTCCTGGTCGTGGAACACTGGACCAGCTCTATACCCTCTCCAGGGTGCTGGAGGGTTTATGGGAGTTTGCCCAACCAGTCCACATGTGCTTTGTGGATCTGGAGAAGGCATTCGACTGTCCCTCGTGGTGCCCTGTGGGGGGTGCTCTGGGAGTATGGGGTCCGGGGCCCTTTGCTAAGGGCTATCCGGTCCCTGTACGACTGGAGCAGGAGCTTGGTTCGCATTGCCGGCAGTAAGTCAGACCTGTTCCCGGTGAATGTTGGACTCAGGCAGGGCTGCCCTTTGTCACCGGTCCTGTTCATTATCTTTATGGACAGGATTTCTAGGCACAGCCAGGGGCCGGAGGGAGTCTGGTTTCGGGACCACAGGATTTCGTCTCTGCTTTTTGCAGATGATGTTGTCCTGTTGGCTCCATCAAGCCAGGACCTTCAGTGTGCACTGGGACGGTTTGCAGTCTGAGACCATGGTTCTCAGTTGGAAAACGGTGGTTTGTCCCCTTCAGGTTGGTAAAGATCTCCTGCCTCAAGTGGAGGAGTTCAAGTAGCTTAAGGTCTTGTTCATGAGGAAGGAAGGAAGGAAACGTGAGATTGACAAACGGATCGGTGCAGCTTCTGCAGTGATGCGGTTGATGTACCGGTCTGTCGTGGTGAAGAAGGAGCTGAGCTGTAAGGCAAAGCTCTCGATTTACCTATTGATCTATGTTCCTACTCTAACCTATGGTCATGAGCTTTGGGTCATAACCGAAAGAACAAGATCCCGAATACAAGTGGCCGAAATGAGCTTTCTCCGCAGAGTGGCGGGGTGCTCCCTTAGAGATAAGGTGAGGAGCTTGATCACTCGGTTGGAGCTCAAAGTAGAGCCGCTACTCCTCCACATCGAGAGAAGCCAGCTGAGGTGGCTCGGGCATCTGTTTTGGATGCCTCCTGGACGCCTCCCTAGGGAGGTGTTCTAGGCATGTTCCACCAGGAGGAGACCCCAGGGAAGACCTAGGACACGCTGGAGGGACTATGTCTCTCAGCTGGCCTGGGAACGCCTCGGTATCCCCCCGGAAGAGCTGGAGGAAGTGTCTGGGGAGTTGGAAGTCTGGGCGTCTCTGCTTAGACTGTTGCCCCTGCGACCCGGCCCCGGATAAGCGGTAGAAGATGGATGGATGGATGGACAAATAGATATTTGGGGGTGCAGTGGCTCAGTGGGTAGAGTGGTCATCCTTCTACCAGAACTAGATGGTTTGATTCCCTCTCTCCCCACAGTTCATACTGTCATTGTATACTTGGGCAAGACACTTAACCCACCTTACCTCCAGTGGCTGTAACACTGGTAATTAGAAGCTCAATGTAATTCACTATGGAAGAAAGCGTCAGCTAAATGAATAAATGTAAATGTAAATAAAGACAAAACACCAGCTATATCCTTAAAATCAATTGTAAGTAAAAGTTAGCACATTTAGAATTCTGGAAATCACAGTAGCTTTTTCTTACCGTTATTTTTTATTTTTTATTTTTTATTTTTACCTTAAAAAAATTACTCATAGTGATTTTTTTAGAGTTTTTTGCTTAAATTTTAGCCACACAGTACAACAAATTCACACACTAAATATAGTAATGATCTGAATAAAAATAAAATAAAAAATTGGCCAATTTTTAGCCCACGGTCTTACGTCTGACTTGTGTGTGATACTGAGTATTACATTATGAGTAAGTAAATGCCACACTGATCCCTGCCGAAGTCTTTTAATAACCAAATGCAAATGAATGCGGAGGAATGAAATTTCACAAGAAGTTGTGTTAGTGAAATGTCACGACAGTAACAAACGTCAGACATTTGTCAAACACTGAGCAAAAAGATGAAGAAGCATGTGTTCAGAATAAAAATGATCAAAATGCATACATTTATAAGTGAGAGTCATGCTTAGTTCTTTGAGCCTTTGCTGTGTGTAATAAATACTGTTGGAGAAGTTTAATTGCAGTGTCTAAGGAATTTAAAGAGTTGGCCCTTGACATTGGTTTTCTCACATACATTAGCAGCAAGGTGAATAAAAAAAATAAGAGCTGTCATCTTTGCTGTTCAACACATACGTATATGAATCAGGGCTATACATTTTAACATTTTATGAAATAGAAAAAATGTATTCTGACACTTCTAAAGCAACCAAGTCCTCAAAATAAAATTGACTTAATGTTACCACCATTCCACTAATAACTAATAACCTGAGTAACTCTGACCACAATGTGATTCATTTGCTTTCCACTAATTGGTCAGTGTATAAGTCCAAGCCTGAAATGCACAGTCAATGTGTGTTCCAGTGATGACTGTGATATTTTTGGAGAAAGGACAAATGGAAACACAGATGACTGCACCCTGCAAAAAAGGTAAATTCCAACAATTGTGTTTGTTTTGCACCAACATATTCTCATTTAATTCTAATTCTAAATAAATACAGTATTCTAATTTGTAAATGAATTTGGTGTCTTAACTTGGTCTTGGACTCAGTGCAAACTGATTCATACTCTTTGTAGAGCCCTTTGTTAGACTTGGTCTTAGACTTGTGATTCAAGTGACTCGGACTCGACCCAGACTAGTCTTTACTGACTTGGACTTAGACTCAAACCTTGAGGTCTTAAAAGTGACTTGGTTTTGTAAACACTAGAACACTGAGGTAACACATCTACATTTTAAACCTCTTGTACGATTAAATTCTCATTTATCTAATACTTGTTTGACATCACTGTTTACAGCGCACACTATTTTCTGCACCCATCCCGAGGCGTGGGCAGATTTATCAAAGTGTTGATAGTATTGATGCCAAACTCAGTCTCAGTATCAGACCAATACTAGCGTTATGAGGTTGATATATTTCTGGCTTTTTCTCTTTAAATTTTCTTGCCGAGTTTGTGTGAGCGTAACTTCCCTCCCAGTCCTCATGCGCTCCTCTTTCAATCTGCTCAGGCTCCCTTTGGCCCTCCCCTCTCCCCGCCTGCACTCTGCTGGAGCGCACGACGGACGGAGCAGCTCATTGCTGTCTGTCAACCGAGCTAGTGTCCTTGTGATGGCGGAAAGGAAAAGGAGTGCTGTTTGGAGCTACTTCACAGCTTCAGACAAAGTAACTGCTGCCTGTGATGTGTGAAGGAAAGCAATATGTTACTGTGGCAACACAACTCATTTGCATAAACATATAAGAGCACACCCCAAAGCAAACAAAAGAAAATTATTGGTATCAGTATTGGCCCTGAATTTATGTGGTATCGGATACACCTCAGTGGAAATGTCGCTTTCAAAGAATCGTGGAACAGTTTCCCACATCTCTAGTAAATGTTAATAATGTTAAATTACATCTAAATTGCTAAATGAAACATCAGTTCGAAGACATTTAAAATACATACATTACCCTATGAATCAAGTGAAGTAATTACAATCACAGGCTTCTTGTGCACCCTTCTGTTGAACCGGGCACATTTCTAAGTATGTGGGAGATTACAGTCCCAAAATTAAAGCTGAAAAGATAAATAGTTCATAGAAAACCTCACTGTCAGAGGAGTGTCAGTGCAGGTAAATATTCAACTCTACTGCTTTATAAACTTACTGAAAGGTGCAAAGACATTAAAACGACTTGGTGCAGTCAATTCCAACTTTTTTTCTTGATCAGTTGACAAGACATCCCCGATTAAAATCATCCAGTCCTGATATTCAGCTGAGGTTTGATTACAGTAAAATACTACTTTACACTGATTGCTGAGACAGGGTTGTAACTTTCTTTCTGTTTTACGCAATCAATGTCTGTGCTGTACTATATTCTGTTTGGTGGCAGCCTTTTGTGTTATAACGTTTTAAAATACTTGTTGCTGCATTTTGCAATCATGCAACCCTGTTTACTTTCGCAATCTGGTGTTACAAGGACAGCCAGTCGTACACCAAATTACCAGGGAACCAGGGTGAAGAAAACTTTGATTAAAGGGGAAATATTTTTTGATTGCTTCTTTCTGGTCAAAATCTTAATAGAGAATAGACATTAACCTGTTAAAACATCTGATTTTACAAGCAGGCTTGACTTTTGTAATGTGCTACAGGTGTTTCTACAACACCGAGCACAGATGGGAAAGCTTGGTGCCCTGTTGTCTAAGAAGCAATTATACATCAGACTAAACACCTGGTTTCTTTAGGAAAGCTAAAAACAGCAGTGTTGCTAGTTTAGCATAAAAAAGACAAGGCTGACTGACAGGAGGGCAGAATTCTTCCCTGGGATCACAAAAAGGAGTATGAACAGCTTCAGGTAACCCACTGCCACTGGGACTGTTTCCAGAACCAGTTAGACCCAGTTTGAGCCACATCTAACTCTTAGTGCCAGAGTGTTTGAAAAGACCTAACAACTGAATTGAATTTTTTCATAAAGTCATTTGATTTTGAAAAGTGACCATTTTAGTAGCTTCTCTTGTGCACTAGACAGCAGTTCAGGCCTCCAGTTACAACCATCCTCTGATGAATGTTACTGCAAAACAGAGTGCATTGTGGGCTGCAGTTCTACTATGATCAGCAACATCCAGTCTCAACTTGAATCATACATAATATTTAACAGACTGTGACTTCATTTACCTCTTTCATGTTGCTGTGATGCAAATAAACTTTCAAACATTGTAACTGTAGTATAATGTGAGGTTCTATTCAGCTCACACATATCCAGCAGTTATCTGGATATGTAGTAGTCTTTGTTCAGAGTCTTTGAGGCGAGCCTGACACTATTGAGGCGACATTGTACATTAAGTTAGATCATATTCCACTCGGTATGATAATCAGTGGCTGGCCCATTACTTCTAATTATATCAATCATGAGGCGTAGATTTGAAATGGCATGTTCCATCCCGCTGAGAGCAGTTCTGCCGTGTATTCATCAGAGGCAGATTGAAATTCAAACGACAGGCTGCACAAACTCCAATCACACTCCTCGGCTCGTTACAAATCAATCCTAGTTTGCTGTTTCCTCACTTCTTTGAAAAGTCATTGTAATGGGACTGATTCCCAAAATAAGAATGGAAAATGACTTAACAGCCAGAACAACTCACAATTTGACTGTGTGCTGTGCAACTCACTCTAAGTTCTTTATGTTATTTTACATTTTGCAGAATGTTGCACATTTTCACAGATATGTGAGATAATGCATGTTTTGTCTTGCATTATGTGGTGTTTAGAAAACCCAGATTACTGCAGGGTTATTCCCCCAAAAACAGATGTATGTACAAGTTGAAGAAGTTACATATTCTTAAAAAAAAAAAACAACAACTAGGGATGTAACAGTATCGGCGATATCCCGAGACCTTAAGTGTTGTCATGGGTTAAATATTGTTGTAAACTACAGTAGGCTTTCTGGGCACAAAATGTGGTTTTGTTCCAGCAGCACTGTAAGAGAGTGGAGGAAACTACAGAGACCATCATCCTTTGCTCAGATTCAGTACAGCCACCATCTGGATCTTGATGTGAGAAGCAATAGAACAATATACAGAGAAACCAAGTCCAGTCAGTCAAAAAGAAAAGCTCTAAAAGAGCTCATAAGAAAGAGCTTGAGAAATCACAAGATGTATTAGCAATCATACAACTAAAGATTTGTCACTTTTTTCTGTGGCAGACAACAAAAGATTCAGAAGGTTAGTGAGTATGGTGAGGCCAGAGTTTAAAACTTGTTAAACTCCATCACTGGCTCTCTACGGTCATGACAAAAGCTAATGAAAGTGGCTAATCAGTGCAGTCAGAGTGCATGCTATGACGAGTAGATGGGAAATTAAAAGCTTTGTCTTGCACAGACTGGAACCAACATAAGTGTTAAAATCTGCTGTTTCAGACTAATCATTTGTACCTGGTTTACCTTTGTTTTTTTCTTTATTGTACAACCCAGGTTATTTCTGTTCCTGACTTTTGCCCTTTAAAAAAACCTTGTAACAATATGACTATAATTATTGTTTTGAAGACATTATTGTATAATCAGTTTTGTTATTGTGAGGCCACCTACAATATTGCAGTAAATATTGTACTGTGGAGGTATTACTGTGATGACAGCTGTGAAGTCTATTTTTGTGATTTCCTGAGCTCTTGCACTGTGATTAGGCATTGGGGCAGTAAATGCTTGCTTTAAAGTCTTTTGGCACATTGAAACTTATCGGGGTGAAGCGTTATCAGCTGGTTTTCTTTTCTTCTGTATCCATGCTTGATTTACTATTGTTTCTCACAACACTGGCATGGCACCTGAGTGGTGATGATGGTCTCTGTGCCTACTGTCACATCCCTTTTGAAATGTGTTGGCAGTGACTAATGTGACATTTCTGATGTTGCCAACAAAAACGTTGACACCAAATTGACTTCAGTAAGTTTCTTATACTAACTCTCCACAAAACAGAATCACATCAGAACCCACTTTAAGTTGATTATAAGAAGCTTGCAGGATCATTCCGCCTTCTGTCACCTCCAGAAATACACACATTCCTGTCACGGATGGATTTGGAACGTTCCAATTTAGAAAATGGGTTGAACACACTCACATCCAGCCAGCACTGAACGCCAGCCTGACGGTCTGCGAAGTGACTTCCACTATTGCAGGGTTTCGTGTTACCAGGCTCTCTGTCTCTGCCGACTTTGAGAGAGTCTTTCTAGCGCGGCTCCAGGAGTCTGGCTGTCTGCGCTGTAAATAGAGTTGACCTCAGTGCAAGTGGGCCACCGCTACTCTGTTTAACTCTGCTTGGGAGGTCATGTATATGTACAGCATGTGTGTGTGTGTGAGTGTGTGTGTGTGAGTGTGTGTGTGTGAGTGTGTGTGTGAGTGTGTGTGTGTGAGTGTGTGTGTGTGTGTGTGTGTGTGTGTGTGTGTGAGTGTGTGTGTGAGTGTGTGTGTGTGTGTGTGTGTGTGTGTATCTGTGTCTGTGTGTGTCTGTGTGTGTCTGTGTGTGTGTGTGGGCACTGGGTTTACAGCAAGTGGAAGTCATTATAAAGGTCAAGGAACTAAATGAAGCAAAAAGAGTGAAGTCTTGAATCAACCTGACTTTTCTGATAATATACTTACTAGTATTTTATCATTTCTGTAAATAGGCTATAATGCAACATTTATTTAGTTCAGTCTTCACAAAGCATTAGAGTAGTTCTGTTTAGTAAGTTAAACAGTTTAAGGAACCAAAGTAACTAATCTATTTTGTAACCCTATTTGACACACACAGAAGTTGCTAGGGTAACAGCCCTTAAATATAGAATAAAGCAAGACACACTATACTCTCTTGATTGATTGGTTGACAGATAATGGTCTTACATTTGTACAAATGGGTATGAGGAAAAAACAAAAATTTAAATAAAAGCATAGAGAATGCTGAGATTGAAGAGTTGTCTATTCTTTATCTTATTTCAAAAAGAAAACCGTATGCCGGATGTTCGTTGGTTTCTGTTTGTTTACTATTCTTGCTCTTTGTTAAATTAATTTGATGGTTTCACTGTATCCTGTTGATATATTTGCGCCACTGAGACGGTTTCTTCATTATGAGGGGCCGTTGGTAAATTAAAACAGTGCATTTCAAGTTAATTGTGATTGTCAAGCAATAAAATACCAGTGATCATTTGTTGTTGCTTTGTGTTGGACTGCATTTATGTTCTCGCTTAAGTGAAAATACATTTAGCCCAGATCTGATTGACTTGAATTCGATATGTTAAACCAATCAGATAATTGATGACAACATAAGGGCGTGGGGAAGGTTTTTGGGCACATTTGTTAAACTGTACTGTGAATACAAATTAAACTGACCCAAACAAATAATTTTGAGCTGGACCACAGTTCAGATTATTTGAAATTACATCTTAAAAGTTAGCAACAGAAGAGTGAGATTAACAGTGGCCTAATTGTTTAAATAACTTAAGCTGTATATTTAAAAAGTGCAATTTTTGAATAAGGGTATACTTAAGATCTATTTTAAGATAAAAAAAAAAAAATACTTAAGCTTCAGACCAATGTCCAGCGCATGTTTTTTATTAAATTAATAGAAACCATGTGCTGGACATTGGTGGAGGTTTGACGGTCAAATGGAAGCACTCAGCCAGTGCACTCACTCTCCCAATGTGTTGGGAGAGGAGGGTTAGTTAGGTTAATTCAGCTGTAATTCATTCCCTTCCTCTGGAGGTGCTTATTCAGCTAAACAATGAAGAGGTGACTTTTAAACAGCCCTTGAAGGCAGCAACATTTAACTGCAAAGGAAGGACAAAAGGGTCTTATTGCACTTAAAGCACCAGACTATAAAAGCACAGCGACGCAAGAAGGAAGTACAATTACAGAGACGCCAATTACTCTGCCAAAAAGAACATTAGATGGTAATGTAGAAGTTCAGAAGTCAGATTTACACCTTACTTTATGAGGTCAAAAAGTCAACAAACAAAGAACTAAGTTTAAATGACGAAAAAAGGTTAAATTATGAGAAAGTTTGAAGTTTAAAGAATCAAAGTCAAGTAAAAGTAGTAGGTGACATTTTATGCTATTGTTCGATACCCCATTATGTAAACTTCCATTTCAGTGAGAAACAGCTGTTTGGTTAATGAATCAAAGGCAGTCAATAACCAAACAGCTGCTCTTTGTTTCGGCGAGAACAGAATACATTGTTTTACGTTTATATGGCTCTATATTTATCACTAAGATAGATGCCTCCTGTGAAGCCTCCTAATGAGTCTTATAGCAATTCAAATCATGTCTTAAACCGTGCATTTGAAGCCTCAGCTGTTGGTATTCTATATAAATACTAATATTTCAACCTTACGCCCAGTCAGATCTTTGTATTCCTCCTGTTAAACTGTAAAATGAGCCTCTGCAGAGACACATTCGCCACAGAAAAGCCAGCTACAGGAGGCACCTCCCCCGTTGTCATGACGACAGTAATCTCAACATCAGGGAAAGTCCGATGGTTCAATTCTAAAAACATCATATGAAACCAAAGGTTTCTGAACCTAACAAATACTGCATAACAATTTATGGGTTCTTAGTGCGGACCATGGAACATACTTTCATTTGAGAAAAAGGCCTAAGATATGGAGAATATTTTTTTCAGTCATATGGCTATTTTAATAATGCAAAACATTTCCTAGTCAAAAACTGGAAAAAGATCTATATTACAAACCACACATTTATTTTATGACATGATGACAACATAATTGTAAAGCAATAATAGGTTTGCATCATGTAAAATGTAAAAGAAACATACCAGTTTATTATTATTATTATTATTATTATTATTAGCTTCTCTTTCCTGTTGTCCGTGCCACTCATGGCATTAAAGCAAGGAAAATTAAATATAAAAGAAATCCTTTGCAGCTCAGAAAGCATTTCTCCCATAGACCACAATGTATAAAAAGAGACTTCTGTTCTAGTGGCTGACAGGGCCTTCAGCTTCCAAAATGGTCAGATACTGGTTTCCTGTCTATTTACAAAAAGACTAAACTAAACTACAGTCTTGCCTTTGAGCCCATTGGTCAAAACTGACCACATGAAAAGACAAGGTCACATGCACTAAAGTCATAGTGCGCCTGCTCTCTCAGATTACATAAGACTTAGCACATACACACTACTATGAGAAACAACAGTGGTTTGAAACACTGTAAGTAAACTTTTGGCCAAATAGAATTAAACCAGAAGCCGGAGCAACTTCCTTTGAAATTGAACCATAGCCGTGGCCTGTTGCTATGGTAGATTGAATTAACACATCCATGGCTGTTAAACAACTCTGGACTTGTTAGATCATTTGTGATATAATCTTAAAGATCTTTAATCTTACATCTAATGATATTTGTAAAAAAATGTTTAAAAGGCAATCGCTATGAAATCTTAGCAAAATCAATAATAAAAATTGAGGTTGAGATTGAAGGCTCTGACTTCCAACTCAGTCTGCCTCAACCACAAACTATAGACTGCATGCAATAATTTCATGTTTATGCATGTGTTATTTCTTTCATGTTTTAAGGGGTGGGAACCTTATTAATAGTCACGTAATGTAGACAGAGATATTTAAAAAAAAAAAAGCTCCTGAAAAGTTACCCCTTTTAAAAATATCAATGCACAGATGGACGTGGCGTGAAATGAAACCCAGTTGCCTACTTCCAGACTATTTCTGTTTGGAACATATACACGCTCGACGAGTCATGACATGTTTTTTTGTGCCGGGTCTCCTCTTTAGTCCTGGACTGTTTGGACTAGCAGGGAATTTTACTTCTCCAAGTTAATTATTATTCAACACCAAATTAAATGTAAGTCCACATATCAAATGGTTAGTAGCACAGCATATTAGCACAGTTACCTGCTGAGTGGTGTGTTCTGCTGTCATTACCTGCCACACATTTCAACATCTCTGGACGTGCACAGAGACAATGTTGTGATTGCGATGGCTCTCGAGGTGTGATCCAGGCCAGCAGCTGGTGCGATGCAGGGGTCACAGGGAGAGAAGATGCTCCCAGCGGTGATAGCTGTTGGTGATTAGCACGTTTCCACCTGCTATACATGTGCTCCATCCTTTCCATCATCAGTCCACAAAGTTTTGCCAGATCAAAGCTGCAGAGAGCTGCTCCCTCAGACTGAGAGACATCAAACCCATTACCTTTTAAAATATTTATTCAACACATGTTGAGACTAGAGAATTTAGAATGTAAAAAGCTGGGATAGAAGTGTGGATGAATATGGATGTACATAGTTTTAAATTTGATGAACATCTATTTTAAACATAAAGCTTTGTTTTTTTCCTATAAGAGAATTTTAGATCTCAATATGCCTAAACCAATCCAGACTAAGTCTAGCATAAAATAAATAAAATTGCCTTTAACCATTATCTACATTTCTGGGCCCATATATCCTAAATTACAGTTGTTTTCATACCCTGGCTGAATTTGTATTTTTTGGCCATTTTTCAGAGAATATGAAAAATAGTTAGTGGTTGGTTGAAACAATTTATTGTCAAACAACTGTGTTTACTCTTTTGAAATAATAATGACAACAGAAACTACCCAAATGACCCTGATCAAAGTGTTTTACTCCTGATAACATGAAAATTGTTTTGGATGCAAAGAATAATAACTTCAGCTGAAATACAGTACTCTCTGAAAAAAAGTGGTGTGGCTGTTTGAAGATGCACAGTAAGGAGGCACAAAAATGGGCTGCATGGTGGAGAAAGCCATTACTACACAAATGCCACAAAGCATCCCACAAGATGCCAAACAGCACAGAGACAAGCCTCAGAACTTCTGGAACAAAGTCATTTGGAGTGATGAGACCAAAATTAAACTTTTTGGCCTCAACCGTAAACGTTAAATTTGGAGAGGAGTCAACAAGGCCTATGATGAAAGGTACACCATTCCTTCTGTGAAACATGGAGGTGGATCACTGATGTTTTGGGGATGTGTGAGATACAAAGGCACAGGAAAAGATGAATGCAGCATGTTAAATTACTACAGGAAAAATTGCACTCATCAGCCCCGAAGCTGCACATTGGACATACTTGGACGTTCAAACATGACAACAATCCAAAGCACAAGGTCAAGTTGGCCTGTCATTGACTACAGCAGCATAAAGTGAAGGTTCTGGACTGGCCTCAGTGTAAGACAGCCCAAGAATTTACAGAAACTGGAGGCTTTTGGCAAAAAAGAATGAGCAGCTTTACCATCTGAGAAAATAAAGAGCCTCATTCACAACTACCACAAAAGACCTCAGGCTGCCATTGAGGTTAAAGGTGGCAATACACAATGTAAACTTTTGATCTGGATCATTTGGGTAGTTTCTGTTGTCATTATGATTAAAAAGACTAAACACCGTTGTTTGACAATAAATTGCTTCCCCCAACCACTAACTATGAGTAAAAAAATTTTTGTGTTATCATTCATATTCTCTGACAAATGGCCCTGTAAATCATTGAGTCTTATCTTAGTCTTATTTTTAGTTTTTCTAATGTCTCAAACTGAAATTCAGGGCTTATATTAAACTTCTAGTTCCAAATAATCTCTGCCTTGTTAAACATTACATGCTTAGCCAAAATTTACCCGCACACTTAATGCAGGATTTTTTGGCAATCATTGATTCTATGTCTGCCATCCAATTAGAACCACAGTCAACGACAATGCCCTATAATTTAAATGCAGAAGCAGACAAGCAGACCTGAATGTATGCAAACTTCAATGACAAAAGCTGGGCAGTACATTGTATTTCATCAAAGTTTTTCTTTTTTATTTATTTTTAAGATTATATAATTTTCCTTGAATGCAAGAAACAAACAAACAAATGGTCTGTTTAAACAAAGATGGTTTGCAAGAATGTAAATGGAATTCAACTGTATTTAACTTAGTAGTTACTTAATTATATTATTTAC
This sequence comes from Neodontobutis hainanensis, assembly GCA_024349245.1. Lineage (NCBI taxonomy): Eukaryota > Metazoa > Chordata > Actinopteri > Gobiiformes > Odontobutidae > Neodontobutis > Neodontobutis hainanensis. The sequence goes on from JALDNG010000024.1 coordinate 571,923, forward strand.
ATTTTTACCTTTGATTTTCATTACTTTGGAGTTTTAGTATATTACATTCATTGTTGGCTTAGCTAGGAAGTGAGCACCAGCTAAAAATGAGATCATAGCTCCACCCATTTGTCCAAATATGGGCTCACCTATATTCCCTAAAATTAACAGTGCACTGCCACAAAGCTGACATCAAGGTGCAAGCAACATTATTAAAGACATTAATCTTATTTTAGTTGCAGACAAAGTGCAGGCAATGGTTTTTCTTTGTAAAATCATAATAACAATGTTGCACTTTTGTGTCCTTATAAAACAAATAATGTTTAATTTCTGTACAAATGTCCAAACAATGTGTGTAGGTGGAACAATCTTAACAAAGGCCATGCAGGGACGAGTAAAAATGTATGAGGAAGCAGACACTTGAAGGAAACAAGTTATTTTGGGTGAATATAAGTAGTGCCTGTGTTGCATGATGACACTGTGTATGATCACGGATGATTAGCAGGACTTGTCTCAGAGGAGCTCAGCCTACATAAAACACTTCTATCCCCTGCACAAGCCTCTCCGGGGTAGCATCAGTCACTCTGGATGAGAGACGTGCCAGCGTGGGATCTGCCTGTGAGGAATGGATTTGGAATATTTGGATCAGAGGAGGCTGCTGGGCGGAGTCGGGCCTGATACCACTGTCACTGAAGGAATGAGCCCAGACAAATGCCTCCCTGGCAAAGCAGGCCGGCACACATGCTTACCTCAGAGGACTTTCTGGTTCATTATGTCGCACTAATAGATCTGCATGTTTTCGTAGCCAAAAAAGACATTGGAGATGCCTTTAAAAAATTGACCGGAAGGGCTTTCCAGTTGGTAAAACATTCTAGAGTCTGGTTTAAGTGGTTGAGCAAGGCTTGTATAGCAGGATGGGTGCTATACCAAACATGGACCATTCTCTACATGTAGTAACGGAGCATCAAGCAGCAAGTCAATGTTCACGGTAATCCAGTGAAGTGGGACTGCCCTTTCTGAAAAAATGTTTCTTTTGCTTGATTGATTAGGGTCTGCATTTGAAACCAAGTGGGTCTTAAGTGGGTTTTCATTAAACATTGGGTATGCCTCCAAGGTGCTGCTCAATGGTTTCTAAATGATTACACTCCTGTTGAACACTGATTGTGAGCAGTTCTGCTGCAGTTCCATCACAGCCCTCTGGACTCAGTGTCAGTGTCAGCCAGCAAACTCTGCTTCTTGTATTAGGATAGGGAAAAGACCCTCTTATTTGGCTTGGTACAGTCCAAGTCTGTTGCTTTAAGTAAATGCCTTATGAAGGGATTGTTTTTCACCGAAACAACCACATTTTTCTGTATCCCAACTGTTTGACTTGAAGTCAAGGTTGAGTAAGCATGCATGGCTGAGAGGCCATACTATTGTCTTACTTAAGCTCTCTTTGCAAAACAAATATGTCAGTTTCTTTCTTTTCTGTAGCTGAACCAAGAGTGTAACGTTTTCTAGGCCATTCTGGTGATGACAAAAAGTTTACTGCTTTGGATTGAATGTATTTATTTATTTAGGACAGTGTTCAATACTTTTAGCCAGAGCAGAGATCTTTGTACCAGATTATAGCTTATCAGCCAATTTCCATCTGTAGTCCAATATTGTACATGCCTCCCTTGCTTTCTGATTGGATGTCTCTGTTAATGCTTGCATGTGATTGGCTTTGTGTTTAGGTCTGACAAGGAAAATAGCAGCAGCGCGAGATTCGCTACAAGCTGTAAAATATTTACATCAAGAGCTTTATTCATCTGATAATGAGTTAATGCAGCAGTGGGACACAGAAGTTAGTGACGTGAGAATGAAGACAGGCTACAGTCAGAATAAGACCAGGTCAGATGTGGATTCAGAGAAATTTACAGCAAGAACACAAACAGGAAGTAGCCCTGATTTGCTAATATTTATAGCCGAGAATATTTTCAATTCTGATATTAATCCTGTCAGGTTAGAGCAGAGAGGCAGAAGGTATCCCAGGTCAGGCCAAAATGTAAAAATAGAGATAGATTTTTAAAAATGATTTTGTAATCCATTAAATACAAAGCCAACAATTCCTATTTGTAAAGAAAGTGGGCTTTAACATCAATAGTTCTGAGATCATATTTATAGATAATAAAGTGTCCAGTCTTAAGCTTAGCAGCTATGTTTTAGAACGTGATAAACATCTGTATTCATTATCTGTGGATCATTTAGCCCGGTGTTATTTCACATTTTTATACAAAGAGTGGTCTACTTATCTGTATGTGATTGTGTTTTCTGTGACGCAGTAACAGTTCAAGTCAAATGTATTGACATCATATAAACCCACTTCACAAAGTGTTGTGTTCAAGTTAAAAAAAGAGTTGGTCTTTGTAGATGGGTTGACTTTAAGTCTTTGCTCTAGTTTTAAACAGGCTATCTTCAAATATTTGAACTGGAGTCAGTAAAAACGAATTGTTCCCATAATTGTATTTGCTCTATAGTTATATAGCAGCTGTTATAATACACCAGAATACAGGAGATTACACTTATTCTGTCTAATTGTTTTGAGTTCATTCAAAAGCCTCTATAGCTCCGACCCAAGAGTTCACCTTTAGTTACAGTAATAGGTCCGTGGAGCCTGTAGTGGATGCGCCCAACGTGAGAGCCTTTCATGGAGCCCAGAAAACCTGGCTGTGTTACGTATTCACAATAAAGGGAGGAATAAACCAGTATTCCATTGCAGACTGAAAGGTATTTAAAGAATAAAAAAATTAATTTAAGTGTGCCACCCTTTTACAGTCTGTGCCCCTACCTGCACCCCCCAGGAAACAAAAAATCTAGACACACCACTGCTTGGTAAACACCATTTTGTCAGCAATTGGGGTTTAGGACTACAGCAAAAGGAAATATGGTTTAATGTTATGAAGTGGTGGCAGTAGCTCAGTGGGTAGAGCAGGTGTCCTTCAACCAGAAGGTAGGCGGTTCAATTCTCACTCTCCCCACAGTTCATACTGTTGTTGTGTCCTTGGGCAAGACACTTAACCCACCTTGCCTCCAATGACTGTTACACTGGTAATTACTGTAGAACAATGTAAGTTGCTTTGGATAAAAGCATCAGCTAAATGAATAAATGTAAGTGGTTATAACTTTATATTATTATCATTGGCAGAATGGCGCAGTGGTTGTCACTGTTGCCTCACAGCATAAAGGTTGGCCTTTCTGTGTCGAGTTTGCATGTTCCCCCCATGCTCCGGGTACTCTGGTTTCCCCCACCAACATCAGAACATGCATAAAAGAGATATTAATGTACTATTATTACTATTTCGGCAGCTTTACAAACTTATTCCTAAACAACAGAAATGTAGTCTTTGAATTTAGTCCCAAAATACTTCAACTATACAACAACATTCTTGAAATATTTATTGATGGTGCATGTCTTTTGGTGTGACCATACTCCATTGAATTTTCCTCGAGGGACAGGACATAGTAAAAGTTCTGTGTTATTTTCTGCGCTGTCAGTGGAGTCTGCAATGTATATACATATCCACCCACAGCGGAGGTGTCCAGCCAGACTCGTCTCCACCAGGGGAACTGGGTTGTCTCCAGTACAGGCAGACCAAACACGCTGTCTCTGGAATTGTCTGCGGCCAGTTGGTCAGTGTCAGGGCACCCATCCAGCCACTCTAAATATTCATGCAAACTCAATTTGCCAGCCCATGCTTCTCTTGTGGGATGTGTGCCTTTCATTTAGCTGATTTTGTATTTGTGGCTCTAATAGTTGACATGGCTCTTAAATGAATCCACTGCAGGGGAGCAGAATACTATAGTGATTAATGAAAAGGACTTAAATTGGCACTACCAGGCCAAATGCTGCAAATGGAGACTTGGCCCTTTTTGTGCAAGTCTCTGTAATCAAATCAAAAGCTCTCTAAAAGCATAAATAAAAAATGCCATGAATGATCTATAAATACAGTATTTGGAACATTTGCTTTCTGTTTCATCTTACATCATATTTTACAGTTTGCCTCAAGCCATTATTTGAAAGACAGTAATAAAGTTGTGACCTTTACATGAAAAAGCTCAGCAGAAATGAATGGTTTGTGGTACAGGGTATGAGGTGGGGCGCATGAAGTCTTTGTATATTGAATAATCAGAGACTGTGATGTAAAAGCAAAAGGACATTCAGTAATTTTTGAAGAGAATGGGTAATACTTTGCATTGTAACACATGGTTAGATCCAGTGTCCATCAGTGTGCAATCAGCAACTCAACCTCAAATCCATTCTATTCAAAAGATTTCTCTTCCGGAGCAGTAAATTTCCATCCGTTGTCCCACATTCATACACAGATGGATGTCTTGCCCAGGGCCAACGTGGCAGTATGAACTGGGGCGAGCGGACCGAACCGACTGCTCTACCACTGAGCCTCTGCCTCTCTTGTTGCAGAGGTTAGCTGTTCAAGTTTTCAAGTGACTAAATGTTGGTGGGTTATCATGAGATTAGATTAGATTTTATTTTATTAAAACAGATCTCAGGTCTCACACAATTCTGTACCAAAAAGGTATCATCGTATAGGATATGTTTTTTTTTTTATTGTTAGTGGTTAATTTATGTACAGAGTTCCAAAAGGATTTAAAATATTAGCATTGGAAAAACTCATGGAAGAATGACCCTGTATTTGTTTTGCATTTGTTACATCTCAGCAATGTGTCAGATAAACCTTATGTCTAAATTTGTAAATCCATTCGATTCATTTATTACGAGAAATTTTTAACAATTTTTTTTCTTTAAATAAAAATGGGCAAATTACAACCATAATAACTGATTACAAATATACTGCATTGTACAATACTACTTTTTTTTTGAAAACCTGTCCTATCGCCAAACATTTTAGAATGCATGAACCAACAACAAAGCTATGCAACATCCTGGCAAAACAAATCCTTCCAGCTGTGTATGGTTAGAACAGAGTTGGTCTAATGTCAGGAAATGTAACTTCTGTCAAGGAAAGGTTTTAGTTTTATATAAAAAAAACTTCAGTCACGGCTGAAAATGTCAAGTCACTCAAGCGTTACAGGTGAAAGAAGTGTTCCCATCAATCCTTCACTTTGTGACATTTCACAGTGGGAATCATAAAGTTTTTATACAAAATACATCAGCGCTCACTTTTGCTGCCACCCTTACACTTTTTAAGGCAGTTCTTTTTAAATAGACTAATAGGAATTGACATTTTGCCTGATGTTTTAATCACTGCAGCAAAATGAAACAGAAGGGCAATCAGGTAAAAACTCAGGTAAAACTTTTTTTTTTCTTTTAATAGTATTATCCAAATCAGAGCATTTTTACACCGAGTTACATTTAGCTCCAGGACGGCAAAACATGAACCGTTTAAAAAGTAAAACTAACCTGTAACTTTCTACAAAGGAACACAAGTGGGTCACTGTCTTTACATTCCAAACCTGATTTCTGACTAAAAGTAATACACTCAGACATTACAAAAAATCTGCTTTAGGGAATGCAATTAAATGTATATTTATTGCAAACAAAAAGTGTGTAGACCTTGTGGTATGCCAAAGATGTGTATTTCAGACTGCAGATTATCAACTCAGACAAAGAGTATAGGTAAACATAGCCACTGTACACATGAGCATTGTGTCACTTTATCTCCAGCACACAGCCTGGTCTGGCAGAAAGTGTTTTTCTTGTTCTGATTGTGACCTCCAGATTTAGTATTTATGTTTCCTGTTTATTTATTTTTTAAAAATTGAAACCATTTAAACGGACACAGTTTTGTGAAATTTTATCGAATGGAGACAGAATGTAGAGCCACTGAGAGCAAAGTTTATTTAAAGGTTAATCCTTCTTTTGTTGGCCTACCTTAAACAGTTTTAGTAATTCTTAACATTTAAACTGCATTCCTTTTTGTACAAAATTTACTGGATGTACTTTTTTTTTAATGTTCACTAAATGTGCACTAGTATCATAGTCATTTATTTTATTTTATTTTGTTTTGCTTCTTGACCATTGACCCAATTTAACTAGCAGACTTTATTTTTCCTCATATAGTGTATCTACAGTTTTTATTAAAATCTTTACTAATTTACACCAGCTATTTTATAACATTACAAGCTCACAGTATATCCATGTGAACAATGTAAGCACATCTGTCTACCCAAGATAAAAATAAGAATGGATTGGTTGAAGCAGCATTAGTGGTGTTTACATTCTGGCCGTGTTTACTCATTAACTCACATGACAATTATCCGCCAACAGATTTTTACAACTTTGTATCTCAGGAAAAAAAATGAATTGCTTCTTTATGTGTGATAAAGAATAAATGATGTTTACCTTTTCCCATCATCGCATACAGTCACTGTATTGATTATTATAATCTTTTTTACATCTTTATGAGGAATAACGACTGGCTCTCAATCTAATTGCCATGCTTCATATTAATTTATTCAGTCTTGAATACTAACCTATGTATGTTTATTCTACTTTTCTATTAACCCTAACCCCACATATTTCTAATTAACAACAAAAATCGTTGATTTATGTTTTTGAAATGCAATTCTTGAATGGACCACCTGAGGTTACCAATCAGTGAAATCTACTAGAAATAAATATTGGTTCATAAACTATAATCGATAAAACAATATACAGTATACACATTTAATAGGTCAGATAAATTATAATTATTAATAAGCAGTATAAGAAACCATTTTTTCATATCCATTGCATAACCCTCTACTTTGTGCACTTTAGTTTGAGTGACTCGGTTCAGTCACTGAATACCAAATGTTTTTTAACTGCATACAATCAGTCAAAAGTATCCAAGGCATATTATTTAGATTTCTTTCAGCCGTTTGAGTCTAGATACTTGATATCTTTTCACTCAGTTTGACAACCTTTGACACAGCTGAATATGAGAAGAAGCAGACAAAAGTAGCTGTCAGAGTTGGCTCAGCTAGCACTGCCAATTGAATGTAACAACAATGTGCATTTACAATTGCCATTGGTTGGTGGCTTTGAAGAAGCAATATGTCGTTATGTTGTATTGTACTTTTCACCACTAGAGATTCTAAACTTAAAAATGGGGTGGACCAGGACGTTGTTTTTGAATGTCAGAAATACACAGAGCTCCATGTGGCACAAACGACAGACATTTGTGTGACAACTGCACAATGGTACTGACTACTTTGGGTGTCACAAGATATCGCAAAATTAAAACGTGACAAAATTTCTCATCAAGGTGAAAAGCTTCTGGTGAGGGTGAAATAAAAGATGCCCCCGCTACTTTTAAATCATCTGTGTGGCAACACTGGTTTACCAGAGGAAAAAAAAGCATGACACAAACATTGCCACTGCGGCTGACACGAGCACTATGCAAATACACAGACAAAACAACCACAGCTTTAATTGACTGGTCCAGGCTCATGGGGCTAGCAGACTAAACAAAAGGTGATAGGGAAGGTAAAATCTGTTGTTGGACTGGAACTGGACAGTGTAGAGAAGGGGTCTCTAACACGTCGCTCACTTTCCAAATAGCACGCCTAAGACTTATTGAATTAGTGATGTGTCCGATCACGATCGAGACAGTTTTAAGTGAACAATGGGAGACGGCTCCTGTTCCAAGTCATTTTATTTCTTTATTTTTATAAAGTAATACAAATGACAATTGGTGTGCATTTATATAATTGCTTTTCTGTACCGTTCTCAGGCACCCAAAGTGCTTTACACGATGCTTCCATTCACCCCATCCACACACACACACACCTCTGGGGCAGACAGAGAGGAGGCTGTCATACACAAGGTGCTCACGCCTTATCGACCTCCACCAAACTCACCTCTACACTCATTCACACACCAGTGCTACGGACACTGGAGGCAACGTGGGTAAAGTGCTTCCTGCAGTAAGTCGACTGAACGTCACGTGCTGCTGTGTAACCAATCATGTGAGGACAGACCAAACCATTAAGCAGAATGGGGCGGGGCTCATACACAGGTGCACTGAACAGGACAGAGGGAGAGGAGAAGGAGAGAGGAGTGTGCCGAAAATGAGAGTGAATGACAGTAGGAAAAGAAGCATCATTTGGATGCATTTTAATAACGGTGAAAACACAAAGGCAGAATGCAGAATTTGCAAGATTAAGGCGTCATATCAAGCTTTATCTTTTTTAATTTGAATACTTAAGGACAAAGCATGTATTGAATAATTTTAGTGCATTTAGTGTGTTTTCATTTTATAGTGTGAGTTACACAGTACATTTAGAATATACATATTCTAAATGTACATGCAGATTAACTAAATGTTTTGTTATGTTTTATTGCAAAATGTTAATTGTGGACCCCACATTTGTAAAAGTGCAGGGTTATTGTAATGGCAAAACAAAATTAATTTGGTTTGCATTAAAATAAGCTATGAGAATAAACAGTAGCTCTCTGCCATTTTCATTTGGTAAAGTCAATCCATATGGTTCCATTTTTGACTGTTACTAAATCCATTTGTTATCATAAAACCACATTTTATCTCATCCTGAAATGTCTTGGTACATGGTACAATGGTATACAAAAAGCCACCCTCACTGACATAAGTGTTCCCAGAAATGTAAAATACCTGTCCAGATCTTTAATTTTGTATCTTATGGAAACATGAGCAGTGATATTTTTAGTATTTAAACAATTCTGGTAACAGTAACAGTTATATGGCATAAAGAAAACCTTCAGAAAATCGACTGTGCGACTCTCTGCTCAGTTGAGTTTGTTTGTGCTCCCTTCACTTGTATTAACTCAAGGTCACTTACTTGGCGCCCTTAGAGTCCACTCGTTTATCCATTTCAAACCTGCTGTCACACTGCTATTGGTGAACACAATCCCATTTGGAAAACCGGCTCCCACACCTTTTCTAATTTCCGTCCAATGATGCCCTGTAAAATGTTCTCCTTTTAAGGCATATTATACGTTTATTAGAGATGGATAGAGCGTACAGAACTGAGAGATGGAAGTGGGAAGAGGTGGCATACTGCAGGCCTAGGGGGACCTATAAACCGCTGATTTTATTTCTCCCAACACTTTCATTTATCATGATCTCTTTGCTCCTAGAAAACCGAAGTAATATCACAGCTCTGCAGCAAAGATGTTTTCCACTTAGTTTGGACCTAAAGCGATTCCAGGAACATGCGGCAAAGGCATTCTTCCAATGAAAGACTTGCTTTTTGAGTATTATGGATGTGCAAGTTTCCTTACAGAGCATTTAAGAATGTATGTAACACATGATTGACAGCTTTAGTTTCTAAGACGTGAATAAATCTGAAGTTTTGACAATACTATCTGACATCAGAGTAAATAGTTAATCCAAGTCAAATTGTTGCTTGGTGTAACTGAATATGCCACTGGCAATAAATGATCCGACTTAGAATAGTGGCTTGGAATCTTATTTTAAAAGCTTGTGGTTGCTCCAACAAAACCACTGACTCCCAAATGCTGGTCTCATTGGGTTTATTTGAACCTAATCTTTAGTTCTGTTGTGTTTTATTCCCTGCTCAAGTGCAATGTTTTGGAGCTAACTCAATGGGGGAGATGAGTATACAATTTCCTTATTGGTACATTTCTAGCAATATCATGCTCCTTAATCGTTTCTTTAAAAAACACATTATACCAATCTAACAGTTGGCATTAGTTTTATAAGAACAACTTTATCCTCCTGATGCTGCACTGAGAAATATTTATATTTATTTCATTTAATCCCTTTTATTCTTGCTTGTTCATGGTATGGAAGTAATGGAGTAATAAAATAATACATTTTTTTAAATAGACACTTTTCCTAGAAGCATGTTCTGACGCCATTGATTTAATGTTGAAAAGCCAATGAGGGCATCCCTTTTTCCATTTATATGCAAGCATGTAATTAACCAAAGCTTGCCATCTTAAGCTGAAACATTTTTAAATTCTTTGTTGATAGTAGAACCTATAAGCGTCATTATGTCTTGCTTTTTTCACTGATATTCTATTACATTATTAAACTGTTTTCCTAGGTAAAGAACCAAAGAAAAGACACACACACACACTGTATGTATAACTCTAGGAAGATTTCATTTATTTTGTCATAAAGTTCACATTTATTTCATCAGAGTGACAACACCAGTCCATTACAATGTGAACTGGCCAAGGCTTGTGCTCATATCAGTGTTTTAATGAGGTGTTACCAGAGCAGCCATGCGTACAATAACAATAGACCGCAAAGTGTGACAGGAAGACAGTCATGTTACAGACATTGAATATTGGCCTATAAATCACTGAAGCAGTCAACCGTGTAACATTTAAACTTTATGTTAAGCCTACATTCAGCGATATTCAGCGATAGTGTAAGGCTACAAGTTCTGCAGCAACACTGTAGCGAGCACTCTGCGACATAATTAGGTTTTGGTTACAGGCTGTCACATGAGATGTGAGATTAGACTAAGGACCGCTGGCTGGTTTCACAGAGAGAAAGATTTTAGTTTTTTTGACAGAATTAGAATAAGTATTTTTTAAAATAATACTGGTTTGTGTCTGATCATGAGTGTATTCTACAAACTACAATCTAAACCAAAAAAGATTTTTGTTATTGACATAAGACATTTAATACAGTCATCACAGCTGTTTGTATTTCCCTTTCATTTATATGAGCATGGAGGTTTAAAACAAAATGCAAAAATGAGTCAGTCTTCTACTATTGGACTTGGACTGCTCCACCCAATTATGTTGCTGCCATGTTGTTTACCGTCATAGCATTGTGTCTATGTCTTTAATGTCAACCTCATGCAGCTTTTATACTGTCTTTGATGAGGAAACACAAATCAATCCGTGCATAACACCGGAGCCCCCATGTGGAACTATTTGACAACGCTATATCCATATTCAGGGATAACATAGTTTAGCCTGCAGAGACTTGAAGTTTATAGCCTTTAGCTTGCTGCCTACATTCCCGTATAAATAAAATGCCAGAACATTGAACCAATTACTTACTTCTCTACCCACTCACTAACAGCTCACAAATAAGGTATTCTTGCCATCAACTTGTTTTTGCAGAGATATAATACTTCTTAGGACCCTTTTTAGAAACGTGTCCTCATTCTGCAGTCCTTCTTGGCTGTTGTTCTTACCCATTGTGCATTTAAATCTTCTGACAGACAAAAAACTGAGTTATTTGAGGCCATTCATTTGTCTCATTATAGCAATCAGACACTGAGAGACTCACTGGACTTCCATTGTTTACTTCTGTGACATAAAAGCAGTCATTTGCCCGCTTGGCCTCTAAGATAACAATTACACTTCAAATCAATAAATAGGCCTTTGGTTCTGTTTATCTAGGCCAATTTGCCTGGATAATCGGGGAGAGTGTCTTGTTTATTAGAGTGTATTAGATAGCCATTAATACAACTGTCATCTCCCGGGAGTGTTTAAGAGCGAGGACACTAAGCTGATTATTGCAAAGTGTTGACAACATTTCCACAAAATCAAATTAGACATATACAAGTCTGACAGGATGAGCGCTCTCTTGTTTGTTACGTCCGCGTTTATCCCCGAATAAAGCCGTTTTGTTCTCCATTCACCACACTTTCTTTGACGTCCACAATCCCCCAAAGTTTCAAAGCTGAATCGTATTGTAATTTGCGGGAATAACTTGAGCCTTGATTGATTCGCTTCAGCACAGAATGTAAACTGTTTAAACAAGGCTGGCAGCCCTGCACAGCTTATGCTGCATGTTATAGACTACAACTAATCATCCCCTGGAGCATTATTGTCTGTATAATATTCACTTGTTTATCACTCCCCACAGATCGTGATGAAATATTCGCTCTCCGTAAAGAATAAATCTCATTGTTATTCGGTGAACGCAGCGAGGCTTTGATGCATTCACGAGAGGCTCTACAGATAAGAATTCAGTTCCATTGTGAGCCCAGTTAATAGGTTTGAGCAGAATGAAATGACATTTTAAGAACACGAACAAATAAAAAGTGTGTTTTCTGTGTGGCTGCGCCTGACAACCTCCAGAGTATTGCACAAAGGTCAAACCTTAAAGAATAATGCCTCTTACTTTGTGTCAGTATGTAATCAACTTCAGAACTGGTTTGTTTATCGTATGAAGTAACTTATCCATGCAAGGAGCCATGAGTCAACGCCAGCGCTGCAAACTCAAGATGGAGAAATGTTTATGCCAACACTGTGTAAGCAAAATTACTCAAACCTTTAAACTACCTTTATTCCTTCATTTAATACTTATGGTTTTCACCGGCTTCCACAAGTCTTGGTAACTCATAAATACTCATAAGATGCTCAAAAATAAAAAAGTTATTGTCAGTGGTCCAAATTAGTTACAGCTGATTGGCTTTTTGTACTTTAAAATGACTTTGATGCTATCATGTATGTTACAGACCAAGGAATGTTTTTGGGACTCGAACAGTTGTTCAGCTCCTCACTGACAGATAGTCAGGTAAACCAACAAATATTTCAGCCACAATTGCCAAGAAAGTTGTTTGGGATGCAAAGAAAAACACAAAATATTTGAAATGCAGGACTCTCGTGAGGTGTGGCTGTTTGGAGATGCACAATAAGGAAGCACTTAAAGAAAAATGGGCTCCGTGGTCGAGAAAGCATTACTTTGCAAATGCCACAAAGCATCCCACATACAACATGCCAAAGAGCACAGAGACAAGCCTCAGAACTTCTGAAACAAAGTCATTTGGAGTGATGAGACCAGTTGAACTTTTTGGCCACAACCATAAATGTTACATTTGGAGATGAGTTTACAAGGCCTATGATGAAAGGTACGTCATTCCTTCTGTGAAACATGGAGGTGGATCGCTGATGTTTTGGGGATGTGTGAGATACAAAGGCACAGGAAAAGATGAATGCAGCATGTTATCAGAAAATACTAGAGGAAAATTTGCACTAATCAGCCCGGAAGCTGCACATGGAACGTACCTGGAAGTTGACTAACATGACAACAATCCAAAGCACAAGGCCAAGTCGACAGTCCAGTGCACCAGTAACTACCTAGTGCCAGATATTAATTTAGCACATAATCAAATAGATTAAAAGGAATAATCCCACAGCCTGCAGTCTGTTCCATCAGTTTTCCCCACGTACATAAAATGAATGCTTGACGTTAAAAGGCCTACAGGCAAATGTAAGTGGAAGAATTAATGGATCAAATATGAAGGAACTCTGCATTTACAGTAATGATTATAGACCTAAAAGAAACCACTTTGCTCATTTCCTTACAATACAGCCTACGTCAGCCTACACTTGAGCACACTTACCCACTTACTTGGCTATATAATGGTAGGGCCATTAGTGAATATGTGCTTCTGTCAAAAAAGCTCCATGGTAAAAACGTCATAAACATCCCATATACCACATAAGAGTATTATCCATTTTGATTACTCTTACTACATAATGCATTGCAAAGGTATTTAGACATGCCGTCCTGGTAAAAAGTGGTAAGTGCTTCTGCCTCACAGCAGGAAGCGTGAGTTCAAACCCTGATTTGAACTTACTTACCTAAATTCAGTAAGGAGTCTGCATGTCTGCATGTCCTCCTCATGTTACCGTGGGTTCTCTCCCACCGTCCAAACACATGCATGTATAGGTCAATTGGAAATGCTAAAGTGTCACTGGTGAATGAATGTGAGACTGAATCTGAGTCTGTCTCTAAGTGTCAGCCCTGCGACACACTGGCCACTGTCCAGTGTGTACCTCGCCTCAGGCCCTAAGCTGCTGGAATAGGCTCCAGCCACCTGCGACCCTTAATGGGAATAATAATAATAATTACAAAAAAATGAAATTAATGAAAGAATGCTGGTACAGAAATGTCCCTGGAAATATAGTTCACATTGTCTAAACATTTTCATAAAACACACACATATCAATGCACACATTATGTCACTGTTCATTTATTAGTTCTTGTAATTCATAAAAATATATTGATTTTTAAATGTATAAATTCCAGAATTTCACAAAAAATGCTTTTATTGGTGTTTTACTGATTTTGAATTGAGTTTAGGATGCTTGGCTGCTTAGACTTTAATACAAAACCATTTCACTTCAAACCCAACACATTAAAACAGATACAAATAATACTTTTGTTTATTAATTCTAAAACATTCACCCTGTAACTGCAGGCTATTGAAAAGTCTTGCTTTAACAAATCCTAAAAAGCTTTTAGGATTTGTTAAAGCAACTGCGTCCTTTAGCCAGTGGAAGGCACAGATCCCCCTCGGTTCAACCCATGGATGTAGCGTTTGTCTTCTGAAACAGTAGAGTCATTTTTGTGTATTTTGTACAAATATGACTCTGCTAGATTAAAGTGGCCTATTTTCTTTATTAGACGCGTTGTGAGTTAGGGAGGTTATATTGGATGTTTCTGTCCAGCTGTGTCAGTGAAATGGGCATGATGTATGTGAGTGTAGGCTAACATTCATGTTATGCTGCTTTAAATTCTCTTTGAAGACTTAACTAACAACTTACATAAGACATATGATGACTTATTATAAATGTGCTGCCATGGTTGCAGCATGGCTTATACAAACCTGATTCCCAAAAAGTTGGGACACTGCACAAATTGTGAATAAAAACAGAATGCAATGATGTGGAAGTTTCAAATTTCAATATTTTATTTAAAAACATATAGATAATGATAAGATATGTTGAAATGCAATGCCAGATATTGGCTCATTTTGGATTTCATGAGAGCTACACATTCCAAAAAAGTTGTTTTTTGGAAAAAGGAGTTTCTCAGAAAAAAAATTGCAAACAGTTGGACGTTATCATCATCTACAGTGCATAATATCATCCAAAAATTCACAGAATCTGGAACAATCTCTGTGCGTAAGGGTCAAGGCTGGAAAACCAGACTGGATGCCGGTAATCTTCGGGCCCTTAGACAGCACTGCATTACAAACAGGAATGCTACTGTAATGGAAATCACAACATAAGCTCAGGAATACTTCCAGAAAACATTGTCAGTGAACACAATCCAAACGGACATTCACCGTTGCCAACTAAAACTCTATAGGTCAAAAAAGAAGCCAAATCTAAACATAATCCAGAAGCGCATGCGTTTTCTCTGGAGCCAAGACTCATTTAAAATGGACTGTGGCAAAGTTATTTTTTGAAAACTGGGACACCATGTCATTTGGACTAAAGAAGACAAGAACAACCCAAGTTGTCATGAGTGCTCAGTTCAGACGATTAGATTAGATTAGATTCAACTTTATTGTCATTACACATGTACAAGTACAATGCAACAAAATGCAGTTTAGGTCTAACCAGAAGTGCAATAGCAGCAAGTGCAAGATATCCAGTATTGCTTAAATAAATAAGTTAATGTGGAAAAGTAATTTAGAGATGGATATGTACAAACTATACAATAATATACAGATGGCTATTGCTATAAACAGAAATGATAAAATGGCTATATACATTGATAGACATGGTCAGCTATAAACAGAAGTCAGAAATAGATTATATTATAGAAGTAATTTTAGGTGGATATGTACAATGAACATAAACAGAATTGTATAGGTGGATATATACAATGATAGGTTGTCATGTCCCAACCTCGTGTCTGTTGTATGTTTGAAGTTAACTTCCTGTGTCTTATTGTGAAGTGTCTCATCCCTGCCTGTATGTCAGATTGACTTCCTGCCCTTGTGTCTTTCCCTCCTTTGTGATTGCCTGCTCCGCCCTTAATGTGCTCCACCTGTGTCTCATTGTGTTTTCCCCTGTCCTGTGCTGGATTGTATCCTCAAGTTTGTAGTCTCTATCCTTGTGTTTTGGTATTCATTGTTTCCTTGTGTGTTTGAATTAAACCCTTTGAACCATCTCCCTTGTGTGGGTCTGCACCGTGAGTCCGTCTACCAGTCTTGAAAGGTTGGTTCCTGACAGTACAATCCAGCCAGAAATATGGACTCCGTGGACCCGGTTTTTGATGTCCTTCAGGCCCACGGTCAACGCCTTCACCAAATGGGGGAGCGGCTGATCTCGTTCCGCCAGGAGGTGAAGGAGGCAGCTAGGAACCGGGAACAGGCCTATTCCCGCCTATCAGCCCATATGGGGTTGTTAATGCAGCTGATGCAAGGGAGGAAGGCCTCACCAGTGTCTCGACGTAGCTGACCCATACCAGGTTCCTGATTCTGCCCCTTCTGCTTCAGCTCCGTCTGATCCTGCTCCGCCTGACCCTGATCCTGGGGTTACTGTCATGTCCCAACCTCGTGTCTGTTGTATGTTTGTAGTTAACTTCCTGTGTCTTATTGTGAAGTGTCTCACCCCTGCCTGTATGTCAGATGGACTTCCTGCCCTTGTGTCTTTCTCTCCTTTGTGATTGCCTGCTCCGCCCTTAATGTGCTCCACCTGTGTCTCATTGTGTTCCCTTTATAGTCTGTGTGTTTTCCCCTGTCCAGGGCTGGATTGTATCCTCAAGTTTGTAGTCTCTATCCTTGTGTTTTGATAGTCAGTGTTTCTTGTGTGTTTGCATTAAACCATTTGAACCATCTCCCTCGTGTGGGTCTGCACCATGAGTCCTTCTGCCGTTCCTGAAAGGTTGGTTCCTGACTATGGTGAGCAGTAGTGTAATATATTGTATATGTAATATATTGTAATATATTGCAAATAATTACAAACAGAAGCTGTCTGAATAACAGTAGTGCAGTGGAAGTTATTGCATATTTATGTAAAGTTCAGTAGTGCATGTGTAAACAGTAGGTCCTGTAAATGAACAGTTGGCAGTGCAAATAGTTCTAGTAAACATAATGCTATGTATTGACAGTCCAGTCAAGACACCGAGAAGGGGTGTGCGCAGAGGGGGGCAGTGTATGAAGGGCAGTGGGGTCAGCGGGGTGCAGAGTTCACTAAAGAGACAGCTCTGGGGAAAAAACTGTTCTTCAGTTTGCTGGTCCTGGTCTTGAAGCACCTGAAACGCCTGCCGGAGGGCAAGAGAGAGAACAGTCTATGGGCGGGATGAAAGGAGTCCTTGGACGCTGCGAGCTCAACGCTGCGAGCTCGACGCAGACAGAGTTTCCTCTGGACATCCTGGAAGTGGAGTCCCTGTAATGCGTTGGGCGGTTTTCACCAGCTGCTGCAGTGCCTTGCGCTCTGCAACAGAGCAGCTCCCATACCAGACTGTGACACAGTTGGTCAGGATGCTTTCCATTGCACAACGATAAAAGTTCACGAGGATATCTGAGGACAGCCGATTCTTCTTTAGTGTCCTCAAGAGTTGCTGGTGAGCCTTCTTGACCAGGCTGGAGGTGTTGGTTGCCCAGGACAGGTCTTCAGAGATGTGGGTCCCCAGGAACTTGTAACTGGAGACACGCTCGACAGCCGTTCCATTGTTGTGGATGGTGTTGTGTGTGCCTCTTGACTCTTTCCTGAAGTCCACAATGAGCTCCTTTGTCTTGGAGGTGTTAAGGAGCCTGAATCTCTGATGGGATGGGGGCATGAGTGCGAGTGGCATGGGCAGGTTACACATCTGGAAAGGCACCATCAAAGCTGAAAGGAATATCCAAGTTCTAGAACAACATATGCTCCCATCCAGACGTCGTCTCTTTCAGGGAAGATATCATGGCTGCGTAGAAGAAGGATCCGGTTCTGAAATGACCAGATCTTTAACTCATAGAAAACATTTGGTGAATCATAAAGACAAAGATGCGTCAAAGAAGACCTAAGACAGTTGAGCAACTAGAAGCCTATATTAGACAAGAATGAGACAACATTCCTATTATATATCCTAAACTGGAGCAGCTTGTCTCAGTCCAAGACATTTGCAGACTGTTATAAAAAGAAGAGGGGATGCCACACAGTGGTAAGCATGGTCTTGTCCCATCTTTTTTGAGATGTGTTGATGCCATGAAATTTAAAATCCACTTATTTTTTCCCTTAAAATTATCAAATCTTCTCAGTTTAAACATTTGAAATGTCCTATGTTGTATTCTGAATAAAATATTGAAATTGAAAACTTCCTCATCATTGCATTCTGTATTTATTCACAATTTGTACAAATTGTTTAAACAAAAAAAACAACTACTAGTTCTCCAGAGCATAAGTCAGCTAGGCAAGAAACCTGAAATCCCCAAGAAGTCCTGCTATGACAAAAAACGTTTATCCTTGGAGATAAATAAAGTATATCTTGTGTTATAATTGTAATTTGTTAGAATCAATGCTTGGAAATTATGTCTTTAAGATATACATATATGTATGTATGTATATAATCACAGTAGTGCTATTTAAAGTGCACAGAAACTACAGAGGCAACAAATTAATTTTTCCAAACAATATGCTATATAAACATTCATTCATTAATTCATTTTCTACTGCTTAGTCCCGTTAGGAGTCGTCGGTGACTGGAGCCTATCCCAGCAGCTTTGAGCCTGAGGCGGGGTACACCCTGGACAGTGGCCAGTTTGTTGCAGGGCTAACATTTAGAGACAGTGACAGACAAACTCTCACTCTCACATTAACTATATATAAACATGTCAACGTAATTGTGTCGCGTTCACTTTTTATTTATTAAATATATATGTGTGTGTGTATATATATATATATATATATATATATATATATATATATATATATCATAAATAAATTTCCAATTATCAAAAGTTAATTGACATTCAATTGTCATCCCGGAAATAATACAATTGGCATCTTCCATTATTTCCACTCATCCAATTAATTTGAAACAAAGGAGCACAACCCTTATCACCGTAGCTTATTTATCGCAGACTGACACACAACACACGGTGGGCTGTATTTCAAAACATGATGTGAATCTGCATTTGGAATATAATATGACAAAGACTCAGCTAAAAAGCCTCTAACTACTTCTACACTTTTGTGGCACCCATGCACTCGCATCCGGTGGACTGTGTAAGTGCTTTTTAATGTTTACTCCATTATTAAAATGAAATTACATTATCTGCTAATTGCAATTATTCTGCCTCTCAAAGCAGCTGGTTTTAGATTCAGCCTTTTTTGTTATTCTCCTGCTATCATCCATCACAGCTCAGTTACAATTTATTCAAAATAAAGAAGCATGGGACAAAACTTAATGAGAATTTGTTTTTCCAGCACTATGAGTAATTAGTTTGTTAAAGTAGAACGGAATGACTGTGCATCTGGAAATGTAAATTGAATGTTAATTAAATATGGAATGGGAAATTACTCTTGAATCTTAAGGACGCCCATTAATGTGAGACTTTTAACTGTTTGGAAAATGAAAAGTGCTCGCAAAGTGGTTCTGTGTCACAAGTTATAAAAGATCTTTCATCTGCTTTAGATATTAATGGGTTTTGGGGTTCTTGTCATTCCGTGTAGCTATTGTTGATGCCACATCCATACTTGTTGCCCATGTTGAAGATGTGCAGTTGACTCTTGAATGTGTCAGATCCACACTGGGAACAAGGTAATGAGATGTAGACCAATTTACCACCCAGTGTTTTTGTATCAGGACTGTCACAGTCAGGGGAATGCTGCTGCGATAATAAAGCCTCCAAAAATCTCCAGACGTGGAGGCCTTTGTCCATTATGCAGATAAATGTGTCCTCGGAAAGTTGAAATGTTGATTACACTTAAGTATTTTTAGCTTTAAGGTTTAGGTTTAGGTGCTTTTTAAATTTTATTTTACCATAATTTTGTCTGTGTTGATGCAAATTACATAAAAATTTACCAGGTTGTTATTTTGGAGTGAATAAAATAACAGTTAATAAAAAAAAAATAATTGATCAGAATCATTGTTGGCGTCAATTTCTGACAATCCCAGGCCTTGATAATACTCCTTGCACAAAATTTAATTTGCATTTATTAAAAATGAAGAGACCCCTAAGGGTTAAGGCTATCATTGGATAACTTCAACTTGCCTTGAGCTCCCCAATTGGGGGCCTTAGGATTTCAGAAACTCAGAAAATTTTGGCAAAGCAGTACATCTCTGAGACTCAGCTACAAGCACAAATAACCATTTACATTTTTCTCCAAACACAGACCAAACAGCAGCAAACAAAAACAGGTGGTACCAAAATATGCCAAATTCTGCCCTATTCTTCATAATGGAGACTCCGCCAGACCATTTCATACTAAACTCTTAATAGTTTTGGTTTGTTTCACATTTGAACAAATCTATTTGGTGCTGGTAATGTTGACATGTGTGGCTGTATTTTAAAATAGTGTTTGAGCTTCAACAGACTTCATCTAAAGGGATATTAATCCAAATATTGTTTTTTTTTTTTATTTTAGGCAGAGATGTTTTTGGGGTCATTTATTGTTTTCCATCTTGATTAATTCTGAAACTGTACCATGGCACATTCAAGTTACAGAGATATAGTCAATTTACTTTGGACATGTCCTTTTTTGAGCAGACACACCAAAAAATAAAACAAACAGGCTCGGACTTAAAGGGTTAAATTAAAAAGGCAACCTCATGACAATGCCCTTCTGCAAACCTAATGACATTTTGAAATTTGAGTTTGGGCACTCTGAGGTTGCAAGTTTGTGGGAGTTGAGTATAAACTAAATTAGAGATCAATTTAAGGTCATCTATTCATTAATCAAAAAAAAATAATAATTAAAGATTTAAGACTGATTCCTGTTGATTTGCACAAATCGTTTAGGATAGGTATTACCCTATTGTGAAATAATTATCAGTATTATCATAAACCATTCTGAAAAAGTATAGGTTTAATCCATTATTTTGTTACAATGCGTAAATATGAACTTTTTGCTTTTAATAGCTTAATAGTGATCTCCAGAGGTTTACTTTAAACACTTATTATTTTTTCTCTGATAAACACCACTTAGACTCAAATGAACTGTACATGAACCTACAGGTCATGACAGTCTCTCAAGAGTAGAATATCTGAGTCAAGTAAAAATGACTGAAATATAGTCAGTATAGTTTTATCTGGTTTCTGGCACTATCAGACATGCTTTCAGAACTATCACTTTTCTTTGCCAAAGAAGAATTTGAATAATGAGGCAGGACTAAAGGAAAGAAGCCTTGCAGGCACTGCACACAGTAATCCAATATACAGTAATTGCGTCAACTTTATTATACATTTATAGGTAACATTATTTACTGGTTAAAAATCAAAATTTATCTTTTTTTATGAAAATACATTATCTAAAATAAGTACGCAAATAACACACTACTGGTTTGGCCTAAACCTGCTACACTCAAAAAAGACTTTTTACAGTGTAAAATGTATCTTCCCTAAAACATCAGTCCAACCCACCTCAGCAACAGGCCTCAAATACAAGCTTTCAGATACAGACCTCAAATGGGCTATGCTCTGACGTTCAAAGTGGCAGGTGTCCTCGAGCGTGCTCAAGGATGACAGTCATACCTACAGTATACTGACACCAGAGCACAACACACACGTCCAATTTATTTGCCCAGGATAGTTGGCTTTTGGCCATTTGTGGCTTCTATTGAATTTATAATTTCCAGCTATGAAAGCATCGGCTGTGATACATTATCACATCACTATATAGTACATCAGTGGTTCCCATTTTATGTATTAAGGACCCCCTGGGCTATTTTATTATACCATGAGTACCTCCTCACTCATATGTGTCAATGAGTCTTCAGAAAGTGCTCATATAAAACATATGACATCTGATTAGTGTTTGTGGCCCATGTGGCCCAGAAAGACTCCAATGCAAATCCCAAACAAACACACCTAAAGCAACAAAACAGACAGACTATAAAAACAGACGTGAAACCTGACAGGCCATAATGTCTGTCTGCAGGGATACTATAGTTATAAGTTTTATTAAAACACTTTCAGACACAATATTGACAAACAAACACACCTAAAGCAACAAAACAGACAGACTATAAAAACAGACGTGAAACCTGACAGGCCATAATGTCTGTCTGCAGGGATACTATAGTTATAAGTTTTATTAAAACACTTTCAGACACAATATTGATAATAAAATCTAACACGTTAATAAAGACATCTCAAAAATGCATCATATAAGTGTATAATACAAGCATAAATGAGCGTCCTACTCACATTTACAGAGGCCATAAATGTGTTATTCATTAAGAATGTGCATACGTCTCACTCCTGTTTATGTTTCTTTTCGTTATAGGGTCAGGGACTGGATGAATAGCTTAACCTCTGGCACTTTTTCTTCATTCCTTTGGAGTGATGACATGTTTTTGATTGATACACATATTGTTGAGTTTAAAACGATCAGTATAGTAATCCCTGTGATGTTTCTGTTCTGAATTGTTGTGCTATTTTCTTTCTGTGTATCATTTAATCAGTTACCCATATTTTATAGTTTAGGCCTTGTTTGTGAATAGTCGCCTTGGCAGAAGGGGCGCCAGAAGGTCTTTTCCCTGGCAATAGGTCATTTACCAATGGTTCAAATGTACTTAGTCTAAGTCAGCTGCCGTTGGGTTTTCGCCTCTGAAAGAGTACAAATCACATCAAGGTGGGATTTTGATTTATGCCATGTTAGGCATAAACAGGGGGGATATGTTATGGGAATTGTACAGCTCCATTAATATTATATATTATGCTCTCACTCCTGCTCCAGTTCATATGCTTATCCACAAACAAGTATGCCTTAATGTCTTCAGCTATATCTCTTATTTGGTGCCAGGCTAATCCAAACAATACAAAGACATCACTTTGCACTACATCTAATCATTGTCCAGGGACACACTGTCCTGTTCCCTTAGTGACACACATCTATGACTGACACGTCAGTTCAATACCCGTCCATCCACGACCCTGGAGCTGGGGGCTGGCATAATGTAAACACATAAAAGCTTCATGTATTGTTTAAATCTTTAAGCAAAACCCTCTGTGTACCATTGTTACCGGGTGTTCGTTTTGTTTCTCTTTCTCAAATCAACAATTTATTAATTAAACAGAGGATTTGCGACAAACCAAAAAGCCATACACAACTAAAGCTCCAAATGTCTATTTAAAATAAGAATCAAAGGAGAACAAAAAGGTGATGGGTCGGCCAAAATGAACAAAAGATGGCAACAAGCCAAGCCATTGGACCGTCGTACCCGACTTGTCTCTCCCCTGTCCCTGCCTAACCAATCCTAACCCTTAAAGTAAAATAACAAACCGTTAAAACAGGACCACCGCGCCCATCACCTAAAAGAACTAACTGATAACATAAAAAAGGAGCTGAACGTCTAAGCTGCACCTGGCATCGACAGCAGCACAAACAGGAGGTGGAGCTTAGCTGGAAACACGGAGCGAAGCAGAGAGAGAGAAGCCAGCACCAATCAGGAGCCGAGATCAGACACATCCACTCCTCCTGCAGGTGGAATATACAGACATTCACATGCATATGTAACAAACCCCGGTTGGGAGACACAGTATAGTACACCATAATTTTATGTAATGCAATTTTGAAAATTTATGTTTTCATCTCCACATTGAGAAGCTCGGGCATTTGTTTTGGAATTCTCCTGAATAAGTTGAAGATGCATGGATTGATGTTTTTAAACTCAAAGTTAAAGATCTACTACCTAATTTTCTTTTTGCTTGTAAACACAAATTATTATAAGCTGTAATTTGATAAAAATTTTGAGTTTTAAGATTGCAATTTATTGTTTTTTTTTATGTAACATGCATCATTAAAATCTGATCTGACGAGCACTGAGGACTGGGTCCAGCTGGGGACACAGGTTAACAAAAACAAAACTGACCAGAGGCAGTGAATCAATAAATGCGAGAATGAAAGCCACGGAGCTTAAGCGTACACACAGTGATGCTCCAGACTGCGTGCGGTCAAAGGGAATGAACTCTGTGTCGCTGCTAATGTATGTGAACAGCAGCCAGGCACAGAGTGACACACGGGACGCCATGAATTATTCAGTGTGCAATGATCCCACTGTTTAACATGCACTGCCTGTTTACTGTAAGGTGTGCGTGAGAAAACACCAGATCTTTCTCTAATCAGGCATATGATTAAGTCAGTTTATATTTACATGTTTAAGAACAGTTTAACCTTCCTCTGGGTTGTTTTTAATCCAAATTAGAGCAGCTGCTAAAAAGCCACTTTCTTAATATACTGGATATTAGCAGGAAAACACTGTAAAGAAAACCTAAGTTTGAGTTTACAAAGTTTACCTTATTTGGAATAATTTAGGAAACACAGAGCATAATGGCTGCAGAGTTAACGGTTGTTGTGCTAGTAATGCTATCTGCCTGTAAAGTATGTTTTAGTGGAATACATAGTAGAAGGTCATAAGAATAGCTGTAGTTGCTATTTAGAATGCCTAGTGGCCACAGCAGTTTATAAAACCTTAAAAGAGCATTATGTAACTTTTTAAGATCAAATAATGTTTTTATTTGCCCATAAATAAGCCGACCATAATGAGATGAGATGAATGAAACATTAACTCTTCAAAACTGCTCTTTGCAAACTGTGATGTAGTGCAAAACAGGCATGCTAACCAGCTAACAGGAACGTCTCAAAATAAGTTACTGTAGCTTATGAGTTAATTATGATCCTGACTTCTGAGGTTGAGTATCATGCGTCTGATACATCTGCTGTCTTGGTTTTCCAACTAACTCTGTGGCATTATGGGGTTACACTTTGCCAGTGACTCTTCTCTAATAGACTTTCATTGGCTCGTTTGCTCAATAACCTTCTCCAGAGATCTGTTGTGAACCAAAGTATGACATAAATTAGCACTAAAGCAGACTAAATTCAATCTATTTTAGGGTATGTGGCGAGGAGGACTGCCCTACCAGTGGAGAGCACGAGTGGACCCTCTGCAGCACATGAGGCCCTGTCACAGACTGTAGGCTACCTGACAGAGATAAAAACATAACATTTTATTTACTAAAATATGTTTTGTTAGTATATGCCAGAGCTGAATGTGTGAATAAGGAAAGTTTATGACATTATCAACAAAATGAATAAACAACTTAATAATACTAATTATACTTTTGTAATTATTACAGCACTAACGTGTCCACACAGTAAAGGTGGACAAAGACTACAGCTATATCCCTCGGCTGCAGAGCAGAAATTTGGGGAACTGTCTTAAGTCTCCAGGGGGACTCCCAAAGACACAACTCCACAGAGGACAGGTGTGTCTGTCACTTTCACAAGAGCTTGAAACTCTACTGAGCTGGAGTCCTGAGAAAAATTGAAAAAGACATATCCAAAGTTTTATTCTGTTAAACTTCATGTTGGAGGCATTCTGAATGACACCAACAGTGAATTTTTATACTTTAATAATACTTATAATGGCTTTTCGTTTTACTCACATTTTAAGAAACTTCAATACGAGCAGAGGACAGATTATTTGTTTTATTTAAGAACTACAGATAGTTACACAAAAAGTGGAAGGATATTTTGTGATTGAACTCTAGAGAACACAATATGATTCCAACAAAAATGAACAGAACTTAATTCAATTGCTGTTGTTGTGCCCTCCCTCTAGTCCGTTACTTGTGTTAGCTTTTCTACAGATGTCGCAGAACCTTTTTCAGCCTTCCTACCTCAGCCCACTGAACACAATAGTCCCTCTTCTTCACCTCCTTCTTGCTGCTTTATTGTCCCGTAACAGCTGTTGGTGACTGCTCAGTGTCCTTCGTTTGTTTTTCTTTATGTTCTGCTGCATCATGTCCTCTTTTTCACTTTTATTAACAATATCAGAACTTTCTGTGACCTTTTTGCAACTGAATGCTGTCAGGATTCATGTTTTTGGTGTCTTATTTGGTATATAAAAAATAAAAAATTTGACCTTGGGAGGAAGCTGGTCAGAAGGCACAGCACGGTCAATGGGATTCACATGGCCCAGGTTTTTGTCATCCATACATCCGTCGCATTCAGAAGTGGAAAAATATAGACTTATTAATGTTACTTTCTCTGATCGAGTTTCAATAGGTGTCCACTGCTATTCACTATTTTATGGCATAGAAGGGCTAGGGGATCCAGACTCCTGCAATCTTCAGAGAAGTCTCAACAGGACAACAGCTTTTGAGTTTGGTAAATAGGCAGGAAAACGGAAAGTCTTGTTGTTCCCCTGCCCCTGTGACCATACAGGGGGTATTTTAACAAGGCTCTACACTCTCTACAGCCTCACACTGGTCCAAAATGTGTAGAGTCTACCAACCCATGGGTGCCAATTTAACTCTGTGCTTTTGAAGTGGTTCCTTTTACAGGAAGCAGCTTTTTTGATGACAAGTGTAGCTGTGTTGAAAATATCAAGTGAAGTACAATAAAATGTTTCTTACAGCTTCAGGTTTATATGTATAAGTTAGTTGCTAGCTTAATAGAAGAAAAATATATTTTTTTTATGTTGATCAAAAGTGTATGAAAAGTTGGTGATTTTGGCCTGATAACATGCACACGTTGACACAAACAGGTTTGAAGGCAAGGCAAGGCAAGGCAATTTTATTTATATAGCACAATTCATACACTGGGTAACTCAAAGTGCTTTACAGAAATAAAAGACAATTTACAAGATTTATATTTGGAAACATAAGAAAGATTAAAAGCATTATAAAAAAAGAAGAGTGCAGATAAAAAACATTTTAAGTTGTGGTGTAGGCGGAGCTAAAAAGGAAGGTTTTTAACCTCCCCTTGAACATTGTTAAAGTTGAGGCTTGTTTTACTTCATCTGGGAGGTTGTTCCAGGTTTTTGCTGCTTGAAACTTAAACGCTGCTTCACCCTGTTTAGTTCTAACTCTGGGCACGAGCAGGAGGCCTGTCCCAGATGTTCTCAGAGTCCGAGGAGGCTCATAAGCTACTAGCATTTCAGAAATATATTCTGGTGCTAAACCATTGAGATACTTGTAAACCTGCAGTGCTGTTTTAAAGTCTATCCTCTGAGCAACAGGAAGCCAGTGCAGAGATTTTAAAACTGGACTGATGTGGTTGTACTTCCTGGTGTTAGTTAGAACCCGAGCAGCAGCGTTCTGAATAAGCTGAAGCTGTCTTAACCCTCGTTTTGAGATACCAGTGAGCAGGCCGTTACAGTAATCTAACCTGCTGGAGAAAAAAGCATGAATAAGTTTCTCTAAGTCTGGTTGAGACATTATTCCTTTGACTCTGGAAATATTTTTAAGGTGATAAAATGCAGATGATGTAATTGACTTAATGTGACTCTGGAAATTCAAGTCTGAGTCCATGATGACCCCTAGATTTCTAACCTGGTTTTTAGATTTTAGAGAAAGAGACTCGAGGTGACTGCTGACACTTTCTCTTTGTTTCTGTTCCAAAGATAATTAGTTCAGTCTTGTTTCTGTTCAGTTGGAGAAAATTATTTTGCATTCACACATCAATCTGTTCGATGCAGTGACACAATGAATGGATTGGTCCATTTTCACCTGTCTTTGTGACAGGATTTCATGGTCCACTGTATCAAACGCAGCACTTAAGTCCAACAGAACTAAGACAGAGACTTTGCCAGTGTTCAGACGGATGTCATTTGTGACTTTGATAAGTGCAGTCTCAGTCTGTGATGGGGTCTAAAACCTGACTGAAAAGGATCAAAGCAGTTGTTAAGCAATAGAAAGTCATTAAGTTGCTGATATACAACTTTTTCGATGACTTTCCCTAAAAATGGCAGGTTTGATATGGGCCTATAGTTGTTGAGCTCTGTAGCATCAAGACTGCTCTTCTTTAGGAGAAGCTTAATGACAGCAGTTTTTAAGGCCATTGGAAATGTTCCAAACTGTAAGGAATTATTGACTATATTAGTGAGTTGTGGTAACAAACTGCTTAGTACTGATTTTAGAAATCTAGTGGGTAAAACATCGAGGCAGCAGGTGGATGAACTCAGGCTGGAGACAGTTTTTTCAATTGTTCTGTCATTAATGGTTGTAAAATGTGTAAACTCAACCAAAGGTCTCCTATGTGGCTGCAGTGTTGTATGTCCTTTGGACTGTATCGCATGTTTAATGACTTGAACCTTGTCGTTAAAAAACAATGCAAACTCATTGCATTTAGTGTTGGAAACTAATTCTGGAGGAAATGGAGCTGGAGGGTTTGTTAATCTGTTCACTGTAGCAAACAGGACACGTGAGTTGTTACTGCTGTTGTTGATGAGCTCTGAGAAGAATATTTCTCTTG